>VDFB02086081.1:241102340-241507094 GCA_007258455.2 Sequoia sempervirens
GGTCCTTGAGAGAGGGAGAGAGGGTAGGGGAGGGAGAGAGAGAGAGAGAGAGAGAGAGAGAGAGAGGGAAAGAGATAATATTTAAATATTTTATATGTTAGTAATATTAATTAGTTATATTATGTTTTTAAATATTAGTAATATATATATACATTAACTAAAATATAAAAATAATATTTAAATATTATATATAATAATATAATATATTATATATTAAATTATAAACTATAATGTATATTCTAAACTAGATAAATTAAAATAAACTATAAAATATTTATTTCATTTTATAAATCATATATTATAAAGTGTATAACATTTTTTAAAATCATATATAAACCAAATTGGATATCCGATTCAAAATGGATATTCGATTTGAAACGGATATCCGATTTGAAGTAGATATCTGATATTTCTGACACAAAATTTATTTCCTAGGGATTAGCCTTGGGGCTTTCTTTGGTATTTGGCTTGAACATGCCAATCCTAAGAAGTCAACGCAAAAAAACGTGTTTGACAACTTATCTTGTTTTTTAGACTTTGTCCATGTGGCTGACGACTTTATTTTTAGCCAAAATTGATGAAACGAAATGGGTTTGTAGAGGAGACTCTAAGCTTTCCACCAATATAAATTATTCTTTACTTTGAATTTAATAAATAATTATTATTCATTTTCTATTAGAATTACAACTAAAGTCCTAATTGATAGGCTGATTGAAAAATATCTATAACTTTCAAACGGTATCATATTTTTTGAATCCAAAATATGTGTCACATTCTATGTTTATACTATAGGATTAAAAAATTCAATTTTATGAAGTTTTGACCAAGTTAAATTGGTCAACATCGAGTTTTATATTTTTAAAAGTTGTAATAAAAATTCATAATTAATTATTTAGTTGGAAAAATTACAAAAATATGCGTCATATCCGGACATGAGTCCTCTACTTATATCTAAAATATTATAAAAAAATATTATCATTTTATTGTGGTTAGGGTGGTCAGACAGACACTTACTTCTTATTTTTCCCCTGAAATTTAAGTACTACTGCATTGAAATTTCAAATTTTCACCAAATTCACTTTTAAAAAAATAAAATAAACTTAGTAGTTTAGAAACTACACTGAATTTTCCATAGATTCTATTCTTACATATTTTTGAAATAATATAGATAACTTATTCAAATTTTTATGTCAAGTTGCCTAACTCTGATTTTTCTGAATTTTCATTGCCACTTAAGGGCCTATTTTTTCCATGATTATCCTGCACGTACCCATATGCAAAAACCCCAAAATACATGTACAATAGTGTGACACTTTATCTCAATGCATTTACATATAGGAATCTGCTTACAAATAATGCTCAAAATTTTCACAAAGGACAAACTAGTGGAAACACATATAGCCCAAATGAAGTGCAGATAAAATGAAAACCTAAGGAAAGCAAAAAAGAAAACAATGCATGCATTGATTAATGTTCACATCTACCTCCATGATGGAAAATTACCTCAGATCTTTGTAGAGGACAAAATTAGATTTTTGATGATATAAAGTTTTTGAAAAATGGATAGCATATGCTCAAGTTATTATTTTTTTAAAAGGATAAATTATGTCAAAGGACAATGCAAATAGGAACCTTGCGATTTGATTTCAAGAAAATCTACTCACTTTGAGTAGACAATAACAAAAACCCAAAAATATTTTGATGTGGAGAACAAAACCCAGAAATATTTTTTCGATCCAACAACCAGAAGATGAAAAAGTAAATTTCTTTTGACCTTCAACCTGTAAAAACACGATGTGCAACACTTTTTGGACTGCTCTTTCTATAGAATTTTCTCTCTATCTACAAAATCTAGAAAACACCCAAATGAGATTTTGACCCTGGATACAAAACCCAAAAATCATTTTTGCTACAAATGAGTGGAAGCAAGATTTCTATAGAAAAGAAAGAAAAATGACTAATAAAAATGGCTCCAATAAAAGCTTTGATATCATACATCTCTCGAAAACACTCTCAACGAAAGGGGGTTGTAGATGAATGCTCTTATACCATGTAGGAGATTATAATTCAATGTGCATGCACCTATCGGCTGTAGACAGACATTCAAATCCATCGAACCTACAGAGGGTATAACGGTGAATATAAGGTGAGATGAGTCGGTTATTGAACGATTGCATTCCGTTCTCAAGAAGATCTTGTTTGAATACAAGCACGATGTATGATTAGAAAGAGATAAGATTGATCGAATTCAAGAAAGGCTTTTGGCCTACGCAAGGAAGCCCTTAGTATCAAGGACGGAAAAATGCACCGGGGAAACGTCTTAAAAATTGGAAGCTTGGTACGCAGTCACGCTGTTTGGAAGCTACACATCCATTCACACAACTACAACCCTTAAAGCAATACATAATCAGGCAATCACTTAGTGTGCAGAACCATTAACGTCATTTTACACAGTGATGAGGTTCAGAGGGGGTTAGTGGCAATGTTAAATGAAACAATCTGAACCAGGTATGCACTAAGAAATAGCGACGACTGTCATGCACATAACATAGGGCATATAAATCAAAAAAATTCCTAATTGAGGGGGCGCAACATCAACAGGTAAAAGGGGCAGATGAAAGTCATCGATGGTCATATAAGATGCCAACTATCGAACCCAAAATATGATAATTTCATTGAATATAATAAGCAAGGTATTTTCTGTAAGATAGCCAACGAAAGCTAACATAGTTATCTAGATCAGTCAATTAGATGGAACTAAACGCCAGGCCTTAGAGGCTTCCAAAACCAAGGTAATTGAGAAAAGTTCTTCAGAAGTTTTCGCTACCACCCACTTGATGAATATGAAAGCGAAAGGCACGCAAGCATAATCTAAGCGTGCATACTATTTGGGGAAGATTTAAATTAATTCATGGCATACTAAGGCGCGTAAAACTTATTCAAGCAGTTACCTTGACGGGATAATGCTATCTCATGATATGTAACGAATGCAGCCTGATCGCTAATGGATTTGCTAGGAATACTTCAAAAACCTTTTAAACAGATGCTTCTGTATAGTCGAATTCCTTACGCCGTCATTCTCTCAGCCTGGTTGAAAAATAGGAACTTTAGAAGAGAACACAATCATCCATTGATAGCATTCCGCCAAAGTATGTCAAGGTTGATATTGGAAATGAAGAAAGTGGAGCAGTTGGTATGATAGATGCTTCCTCGGCGGTTCTCACAAATGTATCTTCACAAATCATTGAATAGTATTGCGAACATTTGAAACCTAGGATTATTTTGTGCTTTAGGTTGATAATCAAAACCTGTATATTGTCGAGAGAAAGCCCACGGTGACTAATCTACACTTGAGGTTTGTCAGAATGAATTCTTTGGTTTAAGTCAGTAAGATTTTCCTCTTTTGCTAGAAAACAACAAGGTTAGATAAGTAAAATCTTTAAATCTCCATGCTGTTTGGATATTATTCGACTGTCTACGTATGAGGATTATTAAAGCTTTCAGAGGAATCCCATCTATCGTTGAAGCCCAAAACACACAGTATTGAAGTCTAACACATCGATGATAACAATACGAAATATAATCATAAACAGAGACCACACACAACAACACACTGAGTATTAATAACTCACCAATGGAGAATGATTTGTTTAATAGAGATTCATCGCAGGTGAAGACTTACCTCTAATCACCCGCCTGATCTTAACACCCCAAGGCCTTAGCTTCCCCACCCGCAGGATAGTCTTCTCCCCTTCCTGTTCCATCGCCAAAATGAATTTCCTTCAAAGATGGTGATAGATCCTTCAGGGAAAATCTCTTGATCAGACAGAGAAGAATGGCTTCCTTTTCGAACCGAAGGATCTCCCCGCTTTTACCCTAGAAAAACCTCTTATATCCCAATCAAAACTAACTTCTTTCTATTTCTTTTGCTTCGTTCTTTGTGTTTTTTTAGACGATCACTACAAGGTTGATATGTAAATTTACAAGGTTGATATGTAAATCTTTCTATCCTTTTTTTTTGTTGTTGTTTTTTTTTTCATTGTCCCTTATATTTATTCGATTTAGTTTCCTATTTTAGTATTTAATTTCCATTTAACATTCTCCCATATCTTCTTTACTAATAAATCTCCACCTTTTCTATTTTTGTTTGTTTTAACAACAGTTTCGAAACTTACCTTCTAAATTCATATTAAAATTCCCCTTATTTCCATGATTAAATGTTTATCCTTATGATAGCGAGTTATAAAATAATTTATCTAATTATTTATTAATAATTTAATCTAATTATTTATTAATAATTTAATCTAATTATATTTTAATTAATTACATTAATCAATGCTAGACATTCCAAACTAATTCACTTAATTCATAAAGCAATATAACCAAGAAACCAACAAGTCATCCCAACCCACCAATCACACCTACTCGAATACACTTTTAACAAACGAACACGACATGACCAACAACAAACAACTTACTTGAATGGCAAAGGCAATCGAAACGGAGTGCACTACATGGATTCCAATTATTATACATTTTCTCTAAGATATATCTTTTAAATTTCACATACATCTTGAAATTCACAAAATATATATTTGAATTCGCATACCTTTACTAATTTTCATGTAATTTAAAAGCCATTTTAATAGAATGTTCTAAAAAATTGCATACTAGCAAATAGTATAATCTTTTCAAATTGAAAAACATTTTTCAATTCTTCACCCCTTCCTCTTTAAATATATTTCAAGATACTCCATCCTATTCTATCCTTATATACATGTATTTGTTGACTTGACTATTACTTTGACTTGTTCAAGGTTTTTAATTTGAATTGCAACTCTACACTCATTCCTATACACTTGACTTTATTATCTATTTCTTATACCATATCCAAACATTTGTTTCTCGTCTTAGATATACACCTCTCTATTTGAAAATTGACAAACATTTTTCAATTCTTCACCCCTTTCTCTTTAAATATAATTCAAAATATTCCATCCTATTCTATCCTTAAATACATGTATTTGTTGACTTGACTATTACATTGAATTGTTCAAGGTTTTAATTTGAATTGCAAATCTACACTCAATCTTATACACTTGAATTTATTGTCTATTTCTTATCCCATATTCAAACATTTGTTTCTCGTCTCAGATATACAGCTCTCTATTTCAAAATTGACAAACATTTTTCAATTCTTCACCCCTTCCTCTTTAAATATATTTCAAAATATTCCATCCTATTCTATCCTTAAATATATGTATTTGTTAACTTGACTATTATGTTGAATTGTTCAAAAATTTTAATTTGAATTGCACTCTACACTCAATCCTATACACTTGACTTTTGTCTATTTCTTATCACATATCCAAACATTTGTTTCTCCCCTCAGATATACACCTCTGTATTCCAAACAAATTCCATGGAGAACAGATTTGATAGTGCACCATGCAAAAATGAACCTTGATATTTTTAAATCCAAATCTAGCAAACCAAAGATTCAAGACTTTTTCTCCTTTTGTAGATTGCAATCTTCGCACGGCATATCGAAAACGAAGCTCTTGACGATAGAAAACATATGCTGAAAAAGTGCTTGATCCGTGATTGCGCAAAATTAGTTCATTAATTACCTTGAATTCTTCAAGGTCTTTTACCTCAATTGCAACTCGACCATCAATCCATCCTTTTACTCGGCATTAAATGGAAGCATTGGTTTAGATATTCTTAGAGATGATAAGATGTCGTTCGTGTGGCTTGTTTTGGTCCTCAGCTTCCTGCAATGGTGCGCAGGCCAAGACTTGTAAACACAGTTTTTCAGCCCTCATAACGATGCGAGGCCTCATGCGGGCAAGACTACGAATAAGCACTAAACTTTGCACTAGTCAAAGGTTGGCTATGATAAAGGTGCTTTCTATTAGAGTAAGACCAAACCTTAGGGCTAAGATATAAGGTCTTAGGGCCATCTTAATCCCAATTAGATTATTTAAAAGATTTATTTAATCTAATATTATTTGAAGGGGTGGTAAACCAAGGTAAAAAAATATAATTCAATATCTTATCTTGTTTTTAATGGTGGAATAATGAGGGTCATTTTAGGTAGAAACTTAAGTTATTTAATAAGAATATTAATCTTAACTAAACTCTTAAATAACTATATTTAATATCATTGTATGTTACATTATTAATTTACCAAGTATAATGGTATAGGGGAGAGTATCAATAGATAGGTCATTGCCAATTAAATTTATTAATGGGCATAACTTTAATGCAAAAGGACCCACATACAATAGCCTAAGGAAACATAATGATAACATTATTAAATTATAAAACTAGCTTTAAGTCACAACTTAACTTGAGGTCCCTCTAGTCCAATTGACCTTGTCATGGCAAGAGTGATATTAAAGTGTGATTAATTTAAGTAATAGTAGATTGAAAAGGTATGAATATTAATGATATGGACAAAAAATATCATTCATTAGATGAGAATGAAGGATGAACATTAGATCATATGATAAAACAAAAATTAAACCCTCATTCTTATGGATTTACCAATATACTCCCATTCAAATTCCTAACTATTATTTTCATCTTTCATTATTTACAAGTTGGAATGAATTTGAAGATGAGAGGTAGGAGGGTAGGGCTTTTGTAGATTTTAGAGAGCCATGGCTTCTTGCATAGATATAAATGTGTCAGAGTATATATATCATGTTATTTAGATCTATATGCATTTTTATATATTGGTTTCATGGCTAAATAAGGTCGAGTGCCTCGTTTTATAAGTCTTAATTTTATTTACATCTAACTATATTGTTTTTCTAGGTTGTATTTTCATCCATTTGAATATGAATGGTTGTGTGTGTGTGTCTATATATATATATGTGTGTGTGCGTGCGCGCGCGCGTGTGTGTGTATGTGTATGTGTATGTGTATGTGTATGTGTATATGTGTGTATGTCTTTATACACATATATATACATGCACAATATATATATATATATATATATATATATATATATATATATATATATATATATATATATATATATATATATATATATAGCATATATATATATATATGTATATATATATATGTATATATATATGTATATATATGTATATATATAGGTATATATACATATATACATATATATATATATATGTAGGTATATATATATATGTATGTATTTATGTATGTATGTATGTATGTATGTATGTATGTATATATATATATATGTATGTATGTATTATATGCACACAAACACACATAGTTTGAATGTTAGTTAAATGCATAGTATGTAGGCAAGAAGGGATGAAAATTCATATAATATTTTAAGATTTTTTTTTATATTATTATTATTTTTTTTATTAATATATGGCGCACTAGCTTGGTCTCCTCCTATGGAGGACATTAGCTTGCAAATGGGACAATAGAGACCCTTGGGGCTGAGCCCATTGTGGGGTACTTTGTGTAGGGTTCAACCCTATATAGATTATGACCTCAACATTTTTGTTTATATTTTTCATTATTTTATTAGTATTTTTATTTTATTTTTAAAACATTAATATAAATATATTTGTCTTGTCTTTCCCAAAACCAATTGAAAGGAACATATGATATACTTTATTTACACATGCACAGATACCTAGATTTATATGTATGTATGTATGTCATATATTTAGTTTATATTTATCATATGTTTAAGAACAATATTTATGTGGTTATGTATACTAGGGTTATATTTCAATAAATTTCAATGTATTTATTGACCATTTTGTTGTTTTATTATTATATGTATATAATTGCTTAATATAGTTCCTATATATCTGAGAATAATTGTATTTCAATATACTAAACATATTTATTTACATACTAGTTTTTTATTCTTGTTGTTTTATAAATATCTCAAACACATAGTTATTTAAAATATGTTTCTTAATCCCAAATGACTCATATGTATATTTTAATGCAATTTATAGATACAAATGTCTTTAATGTATATAAAACCTAAAATTTCACATTCCATAAATTAATTATTTTCATTAAAGGTAAAACTAGATTTTTTTAATGAAAAACATACACAATCTTAAAAATGTGAAAAGTTATAACTATATATATGAAAGTATATCACCTTAAATTTAAAAATTATATCATCTTAGTCTTACTATATATATATATATATATATATATCACCTTAATCATAGAATTTAATCCATAATAATTCACTAAATGTACAAATATATTTCCCAAAGAAGTGAAGGTAGATTTTGTTTAATCTATGCTATTACTCACTTACTTTGAGGGAACATGTGAAGCGTTGAAAATAGATGAAATCACATATGTTTCTTCATTGTAACTACACTAACTGCATATTTCCATAATAATGGCTAAAATATTAAAGAGGTTTGATAGACTATAAGAAACCTTAACTATCAAATATTTACTTGGTAACCGTAGACTACTTAAAACCCTCATACAAAATAAAATAATAAACTATGTGTTTACTCAACATTCACATTTATTCTATAATACCAAAGGTTTTCTGTATTTTGATTTCAAATTAACACTTTCCTTTCCTCATTAAAAATACGTTAGAAGTTTATTATGTACACTTTCAATGTTACAATATTGTCCTTCAGATGATGAATTCAAGGATTCAATAGCCCTAATGTATCTTTTAGTGATTAAGGTTTAAAAATACCTAGTAAATATCATTCCAATATGGAAAAAATACTCTCCACACTACCATAATGACATTATCAAGCCTTAAGAGGTTGTAGCCATTCCTCAACCAAGGAGAGCCATCAATATCCAAACATTAGGAGTGCCAAACCCATACACAACCAAAAAATATATACTATAGAGAGAGCCATTGAACACCCAAATTTATTCTTTCTTTTCAAACATAGCCCACAACTAAAACAAACACAAACATATTCTCAACTATACTTAATGAGAATTTTGACACAATAATAACATAATTAAGAATATAATCAATTACTAAACTAGAGAGGTAAGGAGTTATCTCTCTATACATCTATCCTACCTTACTCATTCTATCCCATAAATTAAATAAATAAATCTTATTTATTTATTTAATACCTCTCACATGTCACATACTTAAACTCACCCACTTGCACTAATCCTAATCCTATTCGCTTCCTTACTTTCCCATGTGCACACACTTAATCCATGATTAAGTGAGTTGACCCTTCCCATAACATCAAACACATGACACTTTGTATTTTTTGTTGAACATAGGTTTTCATTGATGTGAAAGATGTGTCATTGATGAAGAAGAATGATGTCAAAGGTTGTCAATTATGAAGAATATTGTAGGATTAATTGAATTATCATTATATTACCTTGGGTTTGTCACATTGTATTGCAAGAGTTTCAAAAATATGTGTTATATTTTTTATAGCAAGAGATGTTAATCATGAAGAAGTTTTCTAATCAATAATGTCACTAAATTAGGTTTTATTGAGATGTGACCGCCTTTCCCATAGTTGGTGTGTATTGTATGCTAAAATACCATGTAGAGTATTCAATTACTATGACTATAGTGGTCCAAAATTCTAGAAACAAATATCTTTTGGGTAGAGATATTTCTCTAGAAATACAAATATGGTTAGAATTCCTCTCAGAAATGCATTTTTTTTCTCTATGACTTGGAAGGAGAGTATACCTATACCAGTTCTATCATATTCTTGAGTTTTAAGGAGGTATGCTTAATGTGAAAGAAGATTGAAGTGATAGAAGGTCATTTTTGTTTGTATGCCAACCAATTGAAGTTCAAGTCATATGCAATAATGGCTAGTAGCATGCAAAATTCAAATCTTAAGTGTGGTGTTAAAATAGGACTTGGCTAATTTCACTATAGTAGCACATGCCATTATGTTATTTTAGAGGAAACTATAATTGAAATAGGACCAACCTATAACATGTTTCATGTAAATTGAATTTAGGTCCACCTTTTGTTCTATTGCCTATTTGTGGATCATTGGCTAACATAGAAGAAATGTAAATACAATATGATGTGTATATTTCAAATGTTTAGATGCATGTGAGGTGATGGGAGTACATGTGTGAAGCATAATTATACTGATGTGAAGATAACTTATTTGAATGGTGTAAATTGAAGAAATGGTGTAAACAAAAGAGAGTGCACTAGTATCAAAAGATTATTATAATGGTGGAATAATCAGGGTAATTTTAGGTACAAACTTAAGTTATTTAATGAGAATATTATTCTTAACTAAACTCTTAAATAATCATATTTAATATCATTGTATGTTAAATTATTAGTTTACCAAGTACAATGGTGTAGGGGACTAGTATCGATAGATAGGTCCTTCCCAATTAAATTTATTAATGGGAATATTTTCAATTCAAAAGGCCCCACATAAAATAGCGTAACAAAACATAATGATAACATTATTAAACTTATAAACTAGCTTTCACTTAAGGGCCCTAGTCCTATTGACCTTGCCATCGCTAGAGTGATATTAAAGTGAGATTAATCTAATTAATAGTAGATTGAAAATGTATGACTCTTAATGGAACAAGCAAAAAATCTCATTCATTAGATGAAATTGAAAGGTGAACCTTAGATCATATGGTAAAACAAAAAATAAACCCTCATCCTTATGGGTTTACCAATTACTTCCAATAAAATCCCCAACTATTATTTTCATCTTTCATTATTTGTAAGTACAAATGAATTTGAAGATGAGAGGGAGGAGAGTAGGATTTTGTATATTTTAAAGAGCAATGGCTTCTTACAGAGATATAAATGTGTGAGAGTATATATATCCCATTATTTAGATTTATATTCATTCTTATATACGTGTTTCATGGTCAAATAAGGTTGAGTGCCTCATTTTATAAGTCTTAATTTAATTTACATCTAACTATATTTTTTCCTAGGTCGTATTTCCATCCTATTGAATATGAATGGTTCTATGTGTGTGTATGTATTTGTATATTTATGTATGTACTATACACACACAAACACACATATTTCAAATATTGGTCAAATGCATAGTACGTAGGCAAGAAGGGCTGAAAATTCATATAATACATTAAGAATGTTTTTTAATTATTATTAATTTTTTATTAATATATGGTGCACTAGCTTGGTCTCCTCCTATGGAGGACACTGTCATCCAAATGGGACAATAGACACCCTTGTAGGTTGTGGCCCCTTGCGGCTAAGCCCATTATGGGGCACTTTGAGTAGGGTTCAATGCTACATAGATTGTGACCTCAACATCTTTGTTAATATTATTCATTATTTTATTAGTATTTTTATTTTATTTTAAAAACATTAATATAAATATATTTGTCTTCTCTTTTCCAAAACCAATGAAAAGAAACATATACTATACTTAATTTACACGCGCACAGATACATAGATTTGTATATGTATGCATGTATGTATACATTATGTATGTATGTATGTAGATATCATATGTTGAAGAACAATATTTATGTGGTTATATATACTAGGGTTATATTTCAATAAATTTAAATGTATTTATTGACCATTTTGTTCTTTTATTATTATATATATACTTGCTTAATATAGTTCCTATATATATATGTGAGAATTGTATCTCATTATATTTAAACATATTTATTTGCATACCAATTTTTTGTATTCTTGTTGTTTTGTGAATATCTCGAGGACATAGTTATTTAAAATATGTTTCTTAATCACAAATGATTCAAATGTATATATTTTAATACAATGTATATATACAAATGTCTTTAATGTACATAAACCACAAAATTTGACATTCCATAAATTAATTATTTTGATTAAAGATAAAATTATATTTTTCAATGAAAAACATACACATTCTTGAAAATGTGAAAATTTATTACTATATGTATGAAATTATATCACCTTAATATATATCACCTTAATCCTAAAAGTTAATCCATAATAATTTGCTAACTGTACAAATATACTTCCTAAGGAAATAAAGGTATATTTTTTTTAATCTACGCTATTACTCACTTACTTTGAGGGAACATGCGAATCATTGAAAATCAATGAAATCACAGATCCGTTTCTTCATTGTAGCTACACCAACTGCATATTTGCATAATAATGGCTATAATATTAAAGAGGTTTCATAGACTATAAGAAAAATTGTCTATTAAATATTTACTTTGTAAACATACACTACTTACAACCCTCATACAAAATAAACTAATAAACTCCATGTTTACTGAACCTTCATATTTATTCTATAAGACAAAAAGTTTTCTCTATATCAATTTCAAAAGAACACTTTCCTTTCCTTATTAAAGATAATTTATAAGTTCATTCTATATACACTATGAATGTTACAATATCATCCTTCAGATGATGAATTCAAGGATTAAATAACCCTAAGATATCTTTTAGTAATTAAGGTATAAAAAGGTAGTAAATATCATTCCAACAGGGAAAAATTTCTCTCCACACTAGCATAATGACAATATCAAGTCTTAAGAGGCTATTGCCATTCTTAGAGCAAGGAGAGCCATCAATATCCAAACATTAGGAGTGCCCAACCTATACATAACCAAAAACTGATATACTATAGAGAGAGCCATTGAATACCCAATTTTTTTTTTTTTCAAACACAACCTACTACTAAAATAAACAAAAACATATTCTCAACTATACTCAATGAGAATTTTGACACAATAACAACATAATTAAGAATATAATCAATTATTAAACTAGGGATGAAAGGATTTATCTCTCTATACATCTATCCTATCTAACTCATTCTATCCCATAAATTAAATAAATAAATCTTATTTATTTATTGAATACCTCTCACATGCCACATACTTAATTAAATCTTCCAATTGCACTAATCCAAATAATAATCCCCACCTTAATTTCCCATGTGCACACACTTAATCCATGATTAAGTGGGTTGACCCTTTTGATAACATCAAACACATAACTCTTTGTATTTTTTGTTGAACATAGGTTTTGATTGATGTCAAAGACGTGTCATTGATGAATATGAAAATTTTCAAAGGTTTTCAATGATGAAGAAGATTGTAGGATTACTTCAATTATCATTATATTCCCTTGGGCTTGTCACATTGTATTACAAGAGAGTTGCAAAACTATATGTTATATTGTTTATAGCATGTTGTGTATCAGGAGGTGTTAATCATGAAGAAGTTTTCTAATAAATAATATCACTAAATTAGGTTTTATTGAGATGTGACAACCTTTCCCAGAGATGGTGTGTATTGTATGCTTAAAATACCATGTAGAGGGTTCAATTACGATGACTATAGTGGTCCAAAAGTCTGTAAATGAATAACTTTTGGGTAGAGAGATTTCTATGGAAATAAAAATATGGTCAACATTCCTCTCAAATGTAGTTTTTCTGTACATTTTGCAAAGTATGGTGAGTTAGCCTAATCCAAAGTCTACAAAGATGAAACCTAAGGAAAATTTTATGCTGGAAATGATGATTACAAAGTCTAGGGAATCCAACTAAAATTTGGAGAATTAAGCCTATCATCAAAATGTAAGCTAGTGGATGTAAATGGTTAAGAGTTTGAGAAATTTCAGTTTTGGTTTCTGACAGAGACTTATGAAAAAAAGATGTTTGACAACAAGCTAAAAATGTTTGGCCTCGAATGCTGGTCTATGACAAGATTTTGTTTCTACCAGAAAAATGCATTGTTGAAGGTAGCAAATGCATCATGATTTATCAAATGCATTGCGGTTTCAACAAATGTGGGTCTATGTATAGCAAATGCAACTTAGTACGTCAAATGTGAGTTTTGAAATAGAAAATGCAGTGCACTATAGGAGAATGTAGTGTTTAGAGTAGGAAATGCATTTTATTACAGAAGAAGAATTTTAGAGACTGTCAAATGTGGTGTGAAATAGCAAATGTGTTTTAGCAGCTGTGGTGCAGAATGCAAAGAGTCTGAATTATTTGAAGTTTGACTATTTGTTTCCAAATGTGTGAATGTTGTTTTCTTTGTCTCAGTATCCAAAAAACACTTCGCAAGCATGATATTTTGATAAGACAAGCACAATCTTATGGTTAGGCCATGACAATATCCACTAGATTCCACGTGGGTTTCCCAAACCACATATCCTTAGCATGTGAAGCTAGAAGATTGGTTGCACAGGCTCCCTCTTATAGTGCACTCTCTTCTCAGGCCAACTAAGCTTCCAACCCCCATGAAACTCCCATGGTAGATTGATCACCTCTACTAAAGACTGCGAAGATGTGGATGCCTTCACAACGACTGTTGTTGGATTAGCAAATAGAAGGTTTTTGGCTACTACACAAGAGTATTCAGTTTAGGACCCCTATTCGAGTGGCCATACATGGGGTACAAGATTAACCTCCATTTAGGAGGCACTCGAGCCTAAAGAGGTTATGCTCAATAGGGTTTTGGGGAGTACTAGTTGGTCCGTATGACACATCCACACTCATAATCCTAGACTTTCACTTAGGATTCACATTTATAGACTGGTCGAGGGTAGCTTGGCCAAAAAGCTCTGTTGTTGGTCTGAGTCACCTTGGGGTGAGTACTGTTTCTCTCTAAGGCAGGCCCAAGTTCTAGAGGCAATAACCATTTCTCTTACACCCACGATCACTCAAATGTGCAAGGGGAGAGGATACTTCGATTATTGCATCAAGGTTACACAAAAATTAAGGTTGGTATGGTTTTCTAATCACCTAGTTTGCACAAGGTGAGAGCATAGTCACCTACCACCTTCAAGCACAATCAAGCAGAATAAAACTCATGTTCATTTCAGTGCACCAAATGAAATGTTCTCTAATCTAAAAATCACAAACACAATGTTTCGAATTTGGATTTATTGGACAAACGAATCTACAAAATCACAAGTTAGTAGTTTGAACAAATTTTCTTGGACCCACGAAACTTAAATGTCACATGCTGCCAACAAGGATTAGTAACCAGAAAACACATATTCCAGTTAGATTGCAAAAAAATTATTGAATGCCAAAAAGAATATGGAAAAACCCAAATGCAAAAAAAAAACATTACCAGTTGTATGTGTCACAACAAAGCGAATGCATAGTAGGACCACCCTCTAGAATCTACTAGACAAATGCGTCATGAAACTTAGATGCATCATTTGGAGAATTGAATGCGTTGTGGTATATCAAATGCAAATTTATGTAAGACGTATGTGGCGCATCAGAGCGAATGCGTCATTTGAAACTTCAAATGCATGACGATGCAACAAATGCGACGTTTCGTACCTGTACCTACAAAAACAAAAAAAATCAAAAAATTGTATGGAAATCTACAAGAAAAATGTCACGTTCACCAATGTAACGGAGGTAATTTTATGGTTAGTAGATTGAATGCATTAATCATAAAAACCAAAGCTAACTATGAAGCACAATGAAGGAAAATACATAAATAAGAACGATTATACCAAATCATCCTCAAAACCTCCATGAATCAACTCCATAGCTCTTCTAACTTGTTGTAAATGTGATGTTTCCCTCAGATTGAATGTGTGAGAAATTTAATGACAAAGAAAATCCCTAAGCAAGATTTGAAGGATTTGAAATGACTATAATGCTATCATGCAAATGATAAACATTAAACTATGTCTAAACTATGCCAAGTAAAGCCTATGACCAAATGACAAGAATATAAAATTTCCTAAGACTCAACAATTATGCTAGAATGAAGTATCAAGAAGTTGTCAGTCAGTCAATCCAAAATGAGAAAAATTTGCATTTTATAGAAAATGCAATTTTGGATGGACACTCAAGATTAAAATTTGATGAAAACCTAGAATTAGAGGTCAAGATTGTGTGTGACAACCCATAATTAGGGTTAGGGAAAAAATCTAAAATAAGCAGCCAAGATGCAAATTCAAAAAATCAAATCGATGGTTGAGAATAAATGTGACAAGAGGATAAAGATTGGACAGAAAAAGAAAGATTTGGAAAATCAAGAATATAAAGATTGGACAAAAATATAAGATTTGGAAAATCAATAATTTTAGCAATTACTTGATTTATGGAAGAAGATTACCAGTTTTGAATTAAAATTAAATAAAAAATGTGGGTTTATGTGAAAGTAAATAATTAATTTTGGATTATTTACTAAAAAAGTGGCAGTTAACAATTTGAGACCATTTTAAATAAATAATTTTATTTAAAATGAGGGAAATGTCAAATAAAACAATTAAATAATTAAAGATAATTATTTAATTTCGAGAATGTGATTAATAATTAAATAAATTAATAAATCTATTTAATTATAAGAAGACTTAAGAATTAGTGACATATTAAATAAAGAAATGAAATATATTTATTTAATAATCTAGAGGAATTATCAGACAAAAATAATTAAATAAATTTAAAAAATTATTTAATTATAGGAAGACTTTAGATAAAATTAATGATGCACTAAATAAATAAATAAAATCTATTTATTTAATAATCATGAAGAATAAAAAGACATGAATTAATTAAATAATTATGAATTATTTAATTAATAGTCAAAAGTGGGCCAAGGACATAATTAAAATGTCCTAATTATGCTAGGAAGAAGAAGATGAAAAATAGAGCTTGCAAGCCTAGGTCATTTTTATGTGTCTACAACACTATCTTTGCATCTCTAGAAGCAATCATTTGAGCTAGCTATATACCTCTATCCCCAAGTGGTGGAGGGCGACCTGGCACCTATCCATGACCCTACGCATGAGGAATATTCTCATCCTAACCACCTTATGCCCCACCATGCCGGGCCCTATCCAAGTGCTTTGTAAGAACTTCAATGCACCATCACTCCCCACAGCAACCTACAATACCAGCTTTGCCTAAAGTAGGGTCACCCCTAGGATTTGTGAATCTCAATGGCCTACATCATGCCAACCACTGATCATAATTAGGAGTAGTACCTAGATTTATTAAACCTACTGGCCAACCTCAACCAGCTAGGGAAAGTTCTCTAAATAAAATAACAACACCTTTGTCTTCCTGGTGAACCCATACATGAACCTCCCTAGTGGTCTGGCTAAAACGAGACTCATAAGTATCAGGAAACTGACCTTGTCTCTCTCTAAACTAACAACATACTTTATTTAGTAAGTAACACTCTAGCAGAGAGTGAGAATGACCAATCAACCATCAAGTTTTTTTATAGTAAACAAGATGCTATGGATCCTCCAGCCATGCCTCACAATCCATATAAGGTCTCCAAACAAAACCTAGCATCTCCTCAAACACATAGTGCTAATGCAAAAGATCCTTGGGTAGGGTGTAGTGCAAGAAATATACATAATGATATAAGTATGGATCTTCAGGAGTATGATCCTATATCCCATCAAGTCAAGCAACTGTAATGTGCTCCTAGGACCAAATATGTAAACGAGAAACACATGTGGAAATAGATTTCTCACCCTGATATAAAACCTCGTGCACATCTATATAGAGGTGGGTGAGAAGACATGGACCTAAAGAATATATGGTACCATGCTCAAGCATACCCTCAATGCAAATACCCCATCCAATAGGGAACTGACAACCTCTCCTGTTAGGAACAACTGGTTCTGAAACCAATCCACAAAGAACAAGCGAAACAAGGGTTGCACTGCCAACGAACTTAGAAAAATAAATCTCAGACTATCACACCTCTAAATGTATGACACCCAACACATGTCAGATGGCACGAGTACCCCATCAAACATGGTATGTCACAAGCTCACCATGGATAGGAATGCAGAGAATCCTCCACACCTCCTCAAGGGTAATGGTCACCTATCTTGTAGGTAAATGAAACAAGGACATCTCTGAATGCCACTACTCCACAAGTGTGGTCATCATTGTAGTATGAGTGCATATGGGAGGCATGTAGCAGATATAACGAATCCTGATTGCATCTAGAAAGTCTCACTCCAAAATACCAAAACAGGAAATTGGATCCAACAAATCCTGAGGTCATCTCTCTCTTGGTTGTAGTGGTTTAAGGACCACTTGCAATCATTTTAACCCACGATGTTAGGGTTTCACTTCGAACACGTAAAGCAATGTGAAAAATGACACAAAAATGATAAAGAACAAGACTTCAGTTTCCAAACACGGAAATGCTAGCAATATTTAGTGAATGTAAAGAAACACAACAAAATTTAAAGAAACAAGATAAAATGCAAAGAAACAACAAAAGTGAGGGTTTAGGTCAAGGGCGAGGGTTTAAGACAAAGGAAAGAAAATAAGATGCAATGATCTAGAGAAAGTGCGAGGATCTAAAGTAGATAGAAGGAAATAGTCTAAACAACATTCAAAAGCAAAGATTTACATCAAAAGCATAAGACAGAGACAAAAATCTATGTCAAAAGCGAGGATCTGAAGCAAGGGTGAATTTTATGTCAAGTGTGAGCTTCCTAAATAGTCAAGTGGGAGGAAAATGATGCAAATGCTCTAAAATCATGATAAATTTGCTATTGACCAAGGAAACTCTGTAGACAAAATACAAGAACATGAAAAAATGAAAGTGAGAAGTGAGAGGGTACATAATAGCCCATCGATGCCTACGGGCCATCCAAACTCCCTAACCAGATCTGAATGATGTGGGGCCCCTTGAATCCTTGGCACTGCTCCTCAAAAATTGACAGAATGGGAAATCCAAAGACAAGAATTAACTATAGGATCAAAGCACAAATGAGGCAATTAGAACCCTAATTACCTATATTAACCCTCTAAAACCTTATTTTTACCTAGGAAACCCTAATTTTTAATTAGGGAACCTTCCAAAATTAACATTAGGACTTACCATGAACATTGGAACAAGAAATGAGGGACCCATAGACCTATTTTTTTGTCCTAAACACATTTGAATTGAAATAGAACAATGTCGTGAGCCTAACCTCAAAATCAAAATTTTTGGCCAACCCCTCGAGGAGGCAACACAAAGTCCTACCATCATTCGACTAAATTTTGGGGCATAGTGGAGCATAATTTTTTTAAAGAAACTTGATCTTAAAATTAGAATCTTTGAATAAAAAACAACCAGTACTTTGTCTCAAAGAGGAGAAAAATGTAGACATGTAAAATTGACCTAACACCTATCATACACCATAAACAACATCAAATAGCACCAAACAACATCAAACAACATCAAACAACATCCAAAATCCTAATTTCCTATATTAATTGAATAAAATTACATTATTTAATTAATCCACTTTTTCATTGTTTTCAATGAATTAAATAAATTTCATTGATTTAATAAAGACCAGAAAACCCTATTTCTGCTATTAATTGAATCAAATGACATTATCTGATTAATTCACGTTTCATCATTTTGACCAATTAAATAAATTACATTTATTTAATGAAGTCCTAATCTCACCCTATTTCGTCTTGATTAGTTAAATAACACCAATTATTTAATTACGTCGCTAAGTCACCTTATTCCCCCAAGTTAATTGAATTATTAAATCATAATAATTTAATTATGACACCTTCCCTCTAAAATTTGAATAATTAAATCAAACTACTCAAATTATCATCAAAAAAAAAATCAAACTAATGCAACTTTGTTTGCAAAATTCAAACTTGATTTGCACGTTCAACTCCAAAAATGATTAATTAATTAAATCAATTAATATAATATGCTCACCCAATTTTTTAATTAATTAAATTACGATTTCCTAACCGAGCAATCTAATTCCCGACAAAGCAATCTAATTCCTAACTAACCAATCCATTTCTCAGTCACATTAATTATTCAATCTATTTCTCAATCACACAAATTGTGCAATCTACTTTGCATAAATCATTCATGTCTAAATCCTCTCAACACCTTTCGATTGTCGATCTTGATTCAACATTTGTTTAATCCCGATCTTTCATTTCAAGTCTCAATTTCTATATAACAAACCTCTTTCCTCACAAAAAACCATTGAAGATTCAACATCATTTGCACAATGAAGTATTGTTGGCATTCACAACCACCATTAGAGCTTTAACATTTCTTCAATCCACCAACCAAGATATCACATCACATATTTTGCACACAAACTATGGAGGCTTCATAGTGATACAAACAATGCAACATCAAGAAAACACACTCCGATATAGGATGGTAACACTTTGCTTTGTTTTGAATTCAAATTGGTAATCATAGGATTTCTTAATATTTTTTCAATAGCTTTGTTTCATTTTGGAAGTGTAGGATTAGATCTTAGATTTATGTTCTTGATCTTCGACTAGATTTTGATTTCAATTGCATTTTCTCTTGTTTGCGTCTATGATTTTCCCCCTCACACAAGGTGGTCGGTCAATGGTGGTTCAAATACCACAAGAGAAGAGAGGAGAATGTATGGTATTAGGATGAGGATGATGGTACATGGTGGATACAAGTCCATAAGAGAAGAGAAGAATGGAGTGCAAGGTTGTTGGAGGAGGATGGTGAATGTTCCAATGAGATGTTAGAAGAGGTGAAACTAAAAATTATTAGAGGTACCAATTTTAGTATTGGAGTATGATGCAAGTTAGTTACAAATTGAAAGAGTAGTTCTAATAGTCACACATAAGGTTGGGATTTACATATGTTTTCTTCTATTCTTCTCAAGGCCTTACTTAATTATTGATATTCCCTTGTATTAATTATCTTCACTCTGTGTTTCTCATGTTTTCAACTTTTGTTGATAATTTTCTTAATTTCCTATAAATTCATAAGTTACCTTATTCATCCATGGGATAGATTATTTATATGATTTATTTTCCCTATAATTCTCATGTTCACCTACCCATGGTTCTACTCTTCATCTCCTATTATTATTACCATATGTATATATTCTTAAATTTTTTCTTTTCTATTTTTAAATATGGTTATTTTATATATTCCTTATTTATTGTGATTTGTATACTCCTATCACCCTTTATATCACTTTCATGTTTTGACTTTCCCACATTGAGGGTATCCTTTTGTATTTGTCTTTATATGGATTCGCCTATTCTTCTCCACATTATCCTTATTATTACACTCTTGCACCACATATCTTTACTCTTATGCTTCTCATGTTTACAACTTTGGTTGATAGCATCCTTCTCGTTCTCTATATTTATGCTCTACCTCATTCATCCTTAAGCTTGATTATTCTTACTATGATCTTTGTTTTATTATAATTCTTATGATCACCTACCCTTGATTCTATTTTTCATACTCTATTATTCCTATCACATGTTTATGATTTGTATTCTTATTTTATCGTAGTTTTGATGCCTATACAATTTTTATACCTATGATCATTTCCATGTATCCAGTTCAAGCATTAGATAAAAATATGGATAAGTTAATAGAATCATATGTGCAAAAGGAGTATAAGCATTGAAAATTTACCATACCATATCATATCATATCATATCACAACATATCATCCTCGTGTCTATATTGGTAGTGTTATATAAATCATATTTATCTAAAAAAAAAGTTGTTATCATTTCATGTTTCTAGAGCTATTTAGTAGGTTAAGGAGAATTATGCCTTCCCTATTCTATATTATGAATTAACATTTATATCACCATTATAGAGTTATAATAATCATTAGAAACATCATATGTTATTTGTAATTTTATAGGTTATATTATTAGACCTACATTTGATTCATGTCTCGCTCACTATATATTTAATTAGAAAATTTGTTTCCCATTAAGGGAGCCTCCCATTTCTCATTTGCTTATATTAGGAATAAATTTATACACCTTGGTTGCTACCCCTAATATCTATATTTTCATGTCTACCATTTGAGATTCCTAACCTGCTTTTTAGATGATGAATTTATGACTTCGATATGTTTCTATGATCCATGTATTTTGACACTTATTAAATTATGTTATCATGCATTTTTTTTTCTCTTCAATTCCTTTTGTCAAATGGGTGCTCCCAATTCATATGGGTATGTAGATCATATCACTAACACTTTTATGACTTGAGGTTGTAGACAATTAGAAACATCTACAAATAATCACATCATCATTTCTCAATTGAATTGATCATATGACATGGTAGTGGTTAATAAGCCACACCACTTTCCTTACAAGTTCCTAAACTCTATATCCATGATCTCTCATAACTTTCCCTCTCTTTTTCTACTACATAATCAAATCAACTCATAATTGTTCCTATCTTTATTTATACAATAGAAATTAATTAGTACATATTTTTTCTTTAGTTTACAAAAAATGTTGGAACCTACATGTCAAAGAGGATGAAAATACAAAGAGATCAAGTGAGGTTATTGCTTTACATAGACCACGCTATCTTTTTTCATCTAATATTTACTTTATATGAATGACAATGATTATGCATTTTCTCTAAGATATATCTTTTAGATTTCACATACATCTTGAAATTCACACAAAATATATATTTGAATTTGCATACCTTTACTAATTTTCATGTAATTTAAAAGTCATTTTAATAGAATGTTCTAAAAAAAATGATACTAACAAAGAGTATTCTCTTCGAACAAATATTTTTCAATTCTTCAGCCTTTCATCTTTAAATATATTTCAAAATATTCCATCCTATTCTATTCTTAAATACATGTATTTGTTGACTTTACTATTACATTGAATTGTTCAAGGTTTTTAATTTGAATTGCAACTCTACGCTCAATCCTATACACTTGACTTTATTGTCTATTTCTTATCCCATATCCAAAAATTTGTTTCTCGCCTCAGATATACACCTCTTTATTCCAAACAAATTCCACGGAGAACAGATTTGATCGTGCACCATTCAAAAATGAACCTTGATATTTTTAAATCCAAATCCAGTAAACCAAAGATTCAAGACTTTTTCTCCTCTTGTAGATTGCAATCTTCGCACGACACGTCGAAAACGAAGCTCTTGACGATCTAGGAAGCATATGCTGAAAAAGTGCTTGACCCGTGATTGCGCAAAATTAGTTGATTGATTACCTTGAATTCTTCAGGTCTTTTATTTCAATTGCAAATCGACTATCAATCTATCGTTTTACTCGGAATTAAATGGAAGCATTGGTTTAGATATTCTTAGAGATGATGAAGATGTCGTTCATGTGGCTTGTTTTGGTCCTCAGCTTCTTGCAATGGTGCGCAAGCCAAGACTAGCAAACACAGTTATTAAGCCGTCATAAAGATGCGAGGTCTCATGTGGGCAAGATTATGAATAAGCATTAAACTTTGCACTAGGTCAAAGGTTGGCTATGATAGAGGTGCTTCCTATTAGAGTAAGGCCAAACCTCGGGGCTAAGATATAAGGTCTTAGGGCCATCTTTAGCCCAATTAGATTATTTAATAGATTTATTTAATCTAATATTTTTTGAGGGGTGGTAAACCAAGGTTAAAAATATAATTCAATACCTTATCTTGTTTTTAATGGTGGAATAATCAGGGTCATTTTAGGTAAAAACTTAAAGTTATTCAATAAGAATATTAATCTTAACTAAACTCTTAAATAATCATATTTAATATCATTGTATATTAAATTATTAATTTACCAAGTACAATGGTATAGGGGACTAGTATCGATAGATAGGTCCTTCCCAATTAAATTTATTAATGGGAATATTTTCAATTTAAAAGACCCCCACATAAAATAGCCTAACAAAACATAATGATAACATTATTAAATTATAAAACTAGCTTTAACTTAAGGGCCCTAGTCTTATTGATGTTTCCATGGCTAGAGTGATATTAAAGTGAGATTAATTTAAGTAATAGTAGATTGAAAAGGTATGACTCTTAATGGAACGAGCAACAAATCTCATTCATTAGATGAGATTGAAGGGTGAAACTTAGATCATATGGTAAACCAAAAAATAAACCTTCATCCTTATAGGTTTACCAATCTACTTCCAGTCAAATCCACAACTATTATTTTCATCTTTCATTATTTGCAAGTTGGAATGAATTTGAAGATGAGAGGGAGGAGAGTAGGGTTTTGTATATTTTAGAGAGTCATGGCTTCTTACATAGATATAAATGTGTGAGACTATAGATATTATGTTATTTAGATTTATATGCATTCTTATATACTTGTTTCATGGTCCAATAAGGTTGAATGCTTCATTTTATAAGTCTTAATTATATTTACATCTAACTATATTTTTTTTCTAGTTCATATTTCCATCCTAATGAATATGTATGGTTGTGTGTGTGTGTATGTATTTATATATTTATGTATGTATTATACATACAAAAACACACATATTTTCAATGTTGGTCAAATGCATAGTACATATGAAAGAAGGGCTGAAAATTCATATAATATGTTAAGAATTTTTTTAATTATTATTAATTTTTTTATTAATATATGGTGCACTAGCTTGGTCTCCTCCTATGGAGGACACTATACTCCAAAGGTGATAATAGACACCCTTGTAGGTTGTGGCCCCTTGGGGCTGAGCCCATTGTGGGACACTTTGTGTAGGGTTCAACCCTACATAGATTGTGACCTCAACATCTTTGATTATATTTTTCATTATTTTATTAGTATTTTTATTTTATTTTAAAAAAATCAATATAAATATATTGGTCTTCTCTTTTCCAAAACCAACTATAAGAAACATCTACTATACTTAATTTACACACACGCAAATACATAGATTTATATATGTATGCATGTATGCATGTATGCATGTATGCATGCATGTATGCATGTATGCATACATGTATGTATGTATGTATGTATGTATGTATGTATGTATGTATGTATGTATGTGGATATCATATGTTGAAGAACAATATTTATGTGCTTATATATACTAGGGTTATATTTCAATAAATTTAAATGTATTTATTAACCATTTTTTTCTTTTATTATTATATATATACTTACTTAATATAGTTCCTATATAAGTGAGAATTGTATTTCATTATATTAAACATATTTATTTGCATACCAATTTTTTGTATTCTTGTTGTTTTGTGAATATCTCAAAGATAGTTATTTAAAATATGTTTCTTAATCCCAAATAATTCAAATGTATATTTTAATACTATGTACAAATACAACTATCTTTAATGTACATAAACCCTAAAATTTGACATTCCATAAAATAATTATTTTTTTAAAGATAAAATTAGATTTTTTAATGAAAAACAAACATATTCTTGAAAATGTGAAAATTTATTACTATATGTATGAAATTATATAACCTTAATCTTTCTCTCTCTCTCTCTCTCTATATATATATATATATATATATATCACCTTAATCTTAAAATTTAATCCATAATAATTTACTAAATGTACAAAAATACTTCCTAAAGAAATGAAGGTAGATTTTTTTTAATCTATGCTATTACTCACTTACTTTGAGGGAACATGTGAATCATTGAAAATTGATGAAATCACATATGTTTCTTCATTGTAAATACACCAATTGCATATTTTCATAATAATGGCTATAATATTAAACAGGTTTGATAGACTAGAAGAAACCTTAGCTATCAAATATTTACTTTGTAAACATACACTACTTACAAGCCTCATACAAAATAAACTAATAAACTCCATGTTTACTCAACTTTCATATATACTCTATAATACATAAAGAGTTCTCTATTTCAATTTCAAAAGAACACTTTCCTTTCCTCATTAAAAATAATTTATAAGTTCATTCTATATACATTTTCAATATTACAATATCATCCTTCAAATGATGAATTTAAGGATTCAATAACCCTAAATATCTTTTAGTAATTAAGGTTTAAAAAGGTAGTAAATATCATTCCAATAGGGGAAAATTTCTCTCCACACTTCCATAATGACATTATCAAGCCTTAAGAGGCTATTTCCATTCCTAGAGCAAGGAGATCCATAAATATCCAAACATTAGGAGTGCCCAACCCATACACAACCAAAAAAGTGATATACTATAGAGAGAGCCATTGAACACCCAATTTTTTTTTTTCAAACACAACTCACTACTAAAACAAACACAAATATATTCTCAACTATAATCAATGAGAATTTTGACATAATAACAACATAATTAATAATATAATCAATTATTAAACTAGAGATGGAAGGATTTATCTCTCTATACATCTATCCTACCTGACTCATTCTATCCCATAAATTAAATAAATAAATCTTATTTATTTATTTAATACCTCTCACATGCCACATACTTAAACTCTTCCAATTTCAATAATCCTAATCCTAATCCCCACCTTACTTGCCCATGTGCACACACTGAATCCATTATTAAGTGGGTTGAACCTTCCCATAACATGAAACACATAACTCTCTATATTTTTTGTTGAACATAGGTTTTGATTGATGTCAAAGATGTTTCATTGATGAATAAGAAAGTTGTCAAAGTTTTTCAATGATGAAGAAGATTGTAGGATTACTGCAATTATCATTATATTCCCTTGGGCTTGTCACATTGTATTACAAGAGAGTTGCAAAAATAAATGTTATATTTTTTATAGAATGTTGTGTATCAGGAGGTGTTAATCATGAAGAAGTTTTCTAATAACTAATATCACTAAATCAGGTTTTATTGAGATGTGGCAACCTTTCCCAGAGATGGTGTGTATTGTATGCTTAAAATACCATGCAGAGTGTTTAGTTATGATGACTATAGTGGTTCAAAATTCTGTAAATGAATATCTTTTGGGTAGAAAGATTTCTATGGAAATAAAAATATGGTCAACATTCCTCTAAAAAATGTAGTTTTTCTCTACATTTTGGAAGGAGAGTATACCTACACTAGTTCTATCATATTCTTGAGTTTCATAGAGTTATGCTCAATGTGTATGAAGATTGAAGTGGTAGAAGGTCCTTTGTTTTTGTGTGCCAACTAGTTGAAGTTCAAGGAACATACAATAATGGCTAGTAGTGTGTGGAATTCAAATCTTATGTGTGGTCTTAAGATAGGACTTGGATAAGGTCCCTGTAATAGCACATGACATTATGTTATTTTGGAGGAAACTATAATTGAAATAGGACTAACATATCGCATGTTTCATGTAAATTGAATTTAGGTGCACCTTTTTTTGTCTTGTCTATTTGTGGATCCTTGGCTGAAATAGATGAATGTAATACAATGTCATGTATATATCTCAAATTTCCAAATACATGTGAGGTGATGGGAGTACATATGTGAAGCATAATTATACGAGTGTGAAGATAACTTATTTGAAGGGTGTAAATTGAAGAAAAGGTGTAAATAAAAGAGAGGGCACATTATCTAAAGATTATTGTCAATAAGGAAGAGTGTTAGTAATGACTCTGGAAATTGGATGTGTTATATTTAAGATTCAAAACATTTATCATTATAATCTTGTAGGGCTAGTGTTCTACCAATTGTATTGTTTCATTTGGGGATTGGTGTCTCTATTAGGTTGTTTCCTACAAGAACTATGGGGGATTTTCGTTTCTAGTAGGTTGGTGCCTACTAGGACTAGTGATTGGTGTCTCTATTAGGTTGTTGCCTACAAGCACTATGGGGAATTTTCGTCTCTAGTAGGTTGGTGCCTACTTCAATATATAAAATTCACTTATATATTTCTCCATTGCGAGGCTAGATTTGGCTAGTAGATCCAAGAAACTATTCTCATTATTTTTTTTCCATCTTGGGTTTTCCACATATATTTGGTGTCCTCTTATGTATCTTATTCTTTTATGTTTCATTTGTTTACTGTGCGGTTTTATATGAGGAATCATATATTCTAATAACTATGGCAAGAGTTAAGAAGTTTAAATAGATTTGATCTATTGATTCACCCCCTCTTAGTAGATTGTGTGCCCTATATTTGTTACATGGCATTGGTACCATATTTCATGGAACATTTTCAATCATAGCACCTGCATCCCTCTCAAATCATCTTATTGTGCCACTTGGTACAATGTCATGAGTCGAGAGATCACCTCTCATCTCAACCCTTGATCTCCATTAAGCAACCTTGAAACCCTTCATCCCTTTCACCCTAATCTATATATCTAACCCTTAACCATTTATCAAGGAATCTCACTCATTTTCACTTGGAACATCATTATGCTACTAAAATTTCTAGTGAGCACACATTCAATCGAAAATCTTGAGAAAATATACTCAACAAGAGGCTTGTTATGTTGGTTTGATCTTTCCTAGCCTTATCTTGAGTGTTTTTTTTGTTATTTATGTTTTTTGTTTTTTATCATTTAAATCATTCACTTGACACAAAATTTTATGCATTTCTGGCATGAGTAATGGGATCCAAACCATGGATAATCTAACAAAATTTAATTTATTTATAGTTTTTTTTGACTTATAAGTTTGCATAAAGAATGGATGTGTTCCTACTTAGGTAGATCTATTTCTACTTGAGTGGTTGTACTTCAACTCTTATTAGTGATCTTTCAAGTAGAATGGGTGGATCTACTTTGTAACCGAGAGGATTCATGATTAGTTGGGTGAATCTACTCACAAAGGTACATATGCCACTATTGGGTGGATTTATACTATCTTATCTATATCCATAATCTCTTAGGTGGATCTATGATATCTTGCAGGGATATCCTTGGGTGGATCCACTATCTCTTTGATAGATACACCACTACTTGGGTGGATCTATGATATATTGGGTGGATAGGCTTGGGAAAATCCATAATCTCTTGGGAATATTTGCAATATCTTGGGTAGATATGCTTGGGAAGATCCCCTATATCTTTGGTAGATATTCCAATACTAAGTTTGATTCGTTATCATGTAGGTGGATACACTCTATTTTTGGGAAACTATGCACATAGTCAAATTTGTGATTGTTTGCATGATTCTACTCTATTCTTAGGTAATTTCACTTTGTACATCAAGAACTACATAAGGTATATTAAATCTCCTTTAAGTGATTTTTTTTACATTTATTTATCATTTGTATTTCCAAAAAAAATCTCTAGGGCCTTCACCCCTAGACCCCTATACATGAGGGATCACATCCATCCTCCCACCCCCTATCATTGTGGCATTGTGGTGGGTTTCCATAACCCCTTTGGTCTAGAAATTATTTTATTTTGATCAATTTTTCATCTAATCATCTTCTTGTGTAGCTTGATATCAATTTTTTAAAATCAAAAATCATAAAATACTAATGTATCTTCTATAGGTTCATGGTAAAAGACTTCTTTTTCTCACTAATCTAGGAACACTTCAATTTCTAAAGGGTAAATTAACCTTGTGTAATTTGTTTGATATTATTCATTTATGTATGCTCTCCCCTTACACCATTTCATGAGCTTAGGGATAAAATACCATGAAGTAATATAAGTCTTGTGATCTATCATAGAAGTTATATCTTGTACATAAGTTCTCTCCTTGTGCTTTGTGTGATCTTGGAGATCATAAATGCCAAGCATATCCTTCCCTTGAAGAGGCCTTCTTGGGGATTTAATAATCCCAAGGAATGAGCTCAAGCATGCAAAAAGATGGTGTATATAAAGGGGTACAATAAAAGTTATACCCCAATCTATTCATGTCATTTTTAGTGAAGGTTAATTATACTTAGATAATATCGAACTAAGATTTCATGGTTGGTGTTGGGAGCCTTGCAACATGAGCATGAAGTATGGATGGTTTGTGTTGGTTGTTCCTATGTTGTCATTGATGTCAACATGGTGATAACTTTATGGGAAGTTGGCTTGGTTTATTGAAAGTTGTTCTCTATTGGTAATTCCCTTTTATGATGGATCAATGTGTTGGTATTTGAGTCTAGAGTTCACCGCAAAATCTAGTGACTTTAGTCTCTTAACCATGTTTTCTTGACTCATTTAGACAGCTACATCTTGGATCTTGAGATGTCTTTTGTTGTGAGAATAAATTTATCTCTGACAGAGTTTAGCTCCTTATTCCACTATTGTTCTATGTGTGGCATACTGTGTGGGAGACTCCACATTCTATTAAGGTGAACATTCTTATGTTGTAGTTTTGTTGATAGTCTCTATGTTGGTAGTATTATGGGAAATTAATGTGTTCTCAGATCTAGAAGGTGTTTTCTTTGAGGATTATTTTTTGGTTTTAAGAATTTTGTTCTAGTCTTGGCCAACTCAATGTATGCAATATATTATGAAGACTAATTATGTTGTCTAGATGATAGCTGACTTGGTATAATGCGCTTCATGGATAAAATGTTTAAATCATATATGGTGCCGACATAGGAGGTTTTGATTCTTTTTGTCTTCATCTAATTAGGCTGACCTCATTGATGATCAAGATATACTTGTACATATATAATATTATCAAATGGATGAGATTAGAATGAGGAGGAGTGGGAGTGAATATATGGAATACATGTGAAATGTGAAGTGAAGATTTGAGCCTAAATGATTTATCAGTTGTGATTAGTGTAGTTTTGTTAAGTGAATACTGTGTGAGGTAGTACTTTATATTCTAAGCTTCAGTTGAACTAAACCCTGCACATTGAAGGTGTATCCTATTAGTTCAATATTTTCACAGTGGGCCACTATCATTGTATCTTGGCACTTAGCCATCTTTTGTACTCAAGCAGTGAGCCTTTTTAAGGAAAGTGAGTCCTGGCGGTGAGAATTTTTAAGGACAGTGAGTCTTGGCAGTGAGCCTTATAATATTTTGTATCTAGATATAATATATTGTGAGTTAACCCTCACCATGTTTTTTCCCTTTTTGGGTTTTCCACAAAATCCTGGTGTTCACGTGTATGGTTGCATTGACTTGTTCTTATGTTCTCTCTTGTTGATTCAGTCAAAATTGTGATAATGTTTAGATGAATTTTATTATGGTTTTATGGATTAAAAATTCATCTCACCTCTTAGTATTTTAGATGTTCAAAAATTGGTATTAGAGCTTGGTTCCTCGAAAGAAGCCTAACAACTTGACGAAGTTCTCATAATTTGAGTATAAGTAATTTTTTCATTCAAAAGTAGTCTCTTTCGAATATTCAGAAGAAATGGAAGATCAAAAGGATAAGTTGATGGAAGCGAATGAGTACAGGGAATGTGCAGGATCATGATGGGCCAAAAAGTGTTGATATGATGGGTATGTGTAAGGTATATGGCTGATGACTTTTTTTTAACCCAAAATTAATGAAACAAAAAGGGTTTTTAAAGGAGATTCCTAGCTTTCCACCAATATAAATTATGCTTTACTTTTAATTTAATCAATAATTATTATTCATTTTCTATTTGAATTATGACTAAAGTCCTGATTGATAGGCTAATTGAAAAACATCTATAGCTTTCAAATAGTGTCACATTTTTTGAATCTGAAATATGTGTCACATTCTATGCTTCACTTACTATAGGAATAAAATAATAATAATAATTTTGTGAGGTTTTGACCAATTTAAGGTGGTCAGACATATGATTTTTTATATTTTTCAAAAGTTGTAATAAAAAAATCATAATTAATTTATTCACTTGGAAAAAAAATACAAAAAATATGCATCACATCGGGACATGAGTCCTCTACTTATATCTAAAATCTTAAAAAAAGATAATATTATTTTATTGTGGTTAGGGTGGTCATGCAAACACCTACTTCTTATTTTTTCCCTAAAATTTAAGTACTACTGCATTGAAATTTCAAATTTTCACAAAATAGATTTTTTTTTCAAAATAAACCTAGTAATTTAGAAATTACATTAAATTTGCTACAGATTCTATTCTTACATATTTTTGAAATAATATAGATAAGTTATTCAATTGTTTATGTCAAGTTGTCTAACTCAGATTTTTCTAAATTTTTTGCCACTTAACTTGGGCCTATTTTTTCCATAATGATCCTACACATACCCTACATTGAAAAGTTAAGTAAAAGTGTTGAATCTTGTTATCTATTGGTTGAGGGAGAAGAAATTATCTTTAGCCTACTATAACAATCAAATGAGAAGAAAAGAATTGAAGAATGTCATGAAATTGAAATTCAAAGGAAGATGGATGAATGAATAAAGCTAGAAAAAGAAGTAGAGATTTTTAGATCAAATTTGGAAAAGGAAACAAGTTTTGAGGATAAATTTAAGATAAGCTCGGTGATGCTTGATGAATTGATTACCTATCAAAGATCAGAAATGGATACAAGTGGTTTAGGTTTTGAGGAAGGTCAGAATTCTAAAGTGAAGCAATCCACTAGTAAGAAGACTTGGTAGAAAGATAGACAATTCAAAGATCTAATAAGCAATTTTGGAAAAAAGTCCTATCAAACAACATGATGTTAAAAGGTATTTGTCTTTCAATGGTGTTTGTTATTCCTGGAAGAAATTTAGTCATAAGGAAAAGGACTACAAAAGTAAAATGAATGATTCTTTATCACTCTCTAAAAAATGTTCTAAGAGCAAGAAGATTGGATATAAAGTTGTTCTACTAAATAGAAAGGAAAATGGAAAGAAGAATGTTGTTTTTTGTAAGTACAACAATCCATAATACCCTGGTAGTAAAAATAGAAGAAAGAAAAATATGTCTAGTGAAGAAGAATGATCAAATCATTGATCCGAAAGAAGCAAGAAAGGAAATGAAAAGAATTTGGTTAAAGGAATCATCAATTTTATCTATGCCAACCTCCGGTGTAGATACTCTTGTCAATTTCTAAGTAAAAGTAGTGGCTAAGGGGGAGCAATCATCAGAAAAATTAATAAATCCCCTCATCGATACTTATTTCATATCATGAAAAAAGTATATTTAAAGTGGTAACAAGATTAAGTTATTTTCTCAATCACATGTGTGAAGGATGAAGTCTATAGAATTTGAAAAAATGGAGGCATACATAATTTTTTAGGCAATCTACCTACAAGTTGAAACACTTATTACAAAATCATTCAAAATGAAAGGAATAAATTTAGATAATTTTAAAGGCTTATGTATTTTTGAAGAGCGTGCAAAGGAATTTTATAAGGAAATTTAGAGTTTCAGGGTTTGAAGAAGAAATCAAGTAGATTTGAAGTGAGCATCGAAAGTAGGATATCAATACATTTCTTTTTGGCATTTTCAGAGGTATTCCTATTTTCACAATCTTTCATTTTTATTACTATGGATAATTCAAAGGTTGTCTGTAGTGTAGATAAAGGGCAAGTTAGGTTGAAAAGATATTTGAGGAATGTATCAAAAGAGTCTATTGGTGCATTCTCTTGCATCCCTCTAAGATTGTTTCCTACATAATATATATGCATTTTTTTTATAATAAGATAAAAGAGATGTCATCAATACAGTTCAACATGCTTTGGGAAAGAAAATTAAAAGAGAGCAATGATGCAGGTATAGAATATTAGTTGAGAAAAAGTTGGACGTTTCGAGGAAAGTTCCCCTTTTTGGATTTGAGAAGAAGTATATTCAAATAGTGTTGAGCAGAATTCATGATGAATATTTGTGGACTGTTGAGGCACATTTGATTACTAGAGATGATATTAGAGATTTAACTAGTTTGTGTTCCTCTGAACCAGTTCCCAAACTAAAGGCTATGGATGAGAAAGAGATATTGGAGGTTACCAGTGCGAATTTTGAAGGGAAAGAGATTTGATTTGAGATCAATTATTGATCTGGTAATAAGGTATGATGTTATGGTCATCAGTCACAAAGTCTGTATCCCTAACAATGACCTTATAGTTTCTACTTCTATTGATATGGTTAAAAGAGGTATGGATTATGACTTGTGTGGATTACTTCATATACATATTTTGAAGAATTTAAAGGAAATCAAGAAGAGTAAGAAGAATACATTTTGGTATGGAAATTGGGTTGTCTATTTTCTCTTTTACTTTTTGAGAGAGCTATCAGTAATAGGAAGGATAGAATGGTTAAATCCAGATCCTATTTCCTATCAAATAAGGAACTTCATGATAAATATTGGTAGTTTGAATGCACAAGTGTAATACCCCTCATGTTGTTGATACTCTTTGATACTCTTATGTGTTGGTTTAGTACTTGGTTTGTGATGGTGAATAGTTCACCAACTTGGTTGTGTGTGGATTCATAGTTTGGTTGGTTTGCTACACTTGACATTACTTATGATGTTTGATGATACATTATGTGGTGGTTATATTATTTGGTTATGTTATGGTTATCATTAATATTATATGTGGTGATGTTGTGTTTCTATGTTGCTATGGTTTCTAATGTGTTTTCTAGTGAGTCTTGGTGAAAGGACGGAGTGGCATCACTCGCTTGTGAGTGCCCTGCTACCCCATGATTACCTTTCACAGTGTGTCTACAATGGAGATTTACATGCTACTTGACGTTTGTTTGTATTTAGGAATTGCAGGAACAAAGTCTCAATTCCACCTGCTTCGGCAGGATAGGGTGAGCATTAAATAAACCCAATGGGTATGATGTTGAAAAAGGGAGTTGATAAGAAAGTGTCCCCATCCCAAGTTTTTCACCTCGTTGTGAGTCTTGTTGTGTCATGGTTTTGGCTTTGTCCTTGTCTAGGTATTGGTTGTTGTTGTTTATTTATTTTAGTTATGGTTAGTTGTTATTTATTTTATTTTTACTTTATATGGACCAAATTAATGATATTTTGTGGATAAGATTAATTGTCAGTAATTGTAATTTTGGAGTTAAATGTTCTAAATTAAAAGTTATTTAATTAATTAAAATGTGTAAGTAATTAATTTAAATAAATAATGTTTGTGATAATTATAAATTATCTTTTTCAAGATATTAAAATTAGAAAATCAGAAGAGAATATCTTGTGAGGATAATATAATGTGAAAATAATGAATTTTTAATTAAATATGAGAGATAAGTGTGAGCTTTTAAAGCAAGAAAAAGAACCAATGGGTGGGTTGGATTTTTGAGAAAAAAAAGAAGAGCTTTATTTATTTTTCATTATTTTTATTGTGAGAAAAAGGAAGTTTTCTACACACACAGGATGGTTTTTGGTTTTGGTCTAGAAAAGAAAAAGATAGGATTTTGTGCTTCTCTATTAAAATTGTTCTTGGAAGGAAAAATATATTATTGATCTAGAAGTTGATTGAAAGAAGAAATTGGAGAAGAAACTGTAGAGGAAACTTGTTTTCGAAAGAGGAAGAAGGGTTGTCATGCTGGTCGATTTGACATCAAACGAAGGACTCTAGGTTCCTTTAATTTATTAATTCTTTTGATTTATTAATTCATTGCTTTGTAAGGAAAATGAAAATCATGATTGTCATATTCAAAAATCAATGTCTATGTTCTGAAAAGGATTTTGTTGTTGAAAAATTTCTTGTGTTAAACATTTAGATCTTCTGTAGAAAACTTCTGAATTCTCTTCAAGAAATCTACCTATTAAATTCTTGTTTTGAAATAAAAATCAATCTATTATGGAATTAAAATTGTGTGCTCAAATTTATTTTATGCCTGAGAAAGAACTGGATTGTTATCATTCTATTTATTTTATATTTATGGGAAAATATATATATATATATATATGATTGTACCTGGAGATAATTTATTATTTTTTCCTATTAAAAAAATAGTTTCTATAAATATATATATATATATATATATATATATATATATATATATATATATATATATATTCATGTTGAAATCTTTTCTATGTTTTTTTTAAATATATATAAAATTTTTATTTTTGTAGGGGGGAAGGTCGGTTGTCATCATACCTCCCCATACCCCTATCAGACTACACATAGCCAAGTGGGGACTACGGCCTCCGCATAGGGAGTACGTAGTACCTTTGGACTGCACAATTTCTTTTATTAAAGTTTTTTTTTATTATCTATAAATTTAATTTAATTTAATTTTTTTTATAACATATATATATTATATATAAATATATATGTATATATATATATATTTTAATATATATGTATACATATATATATTTTAATATATATGTATATATATATATATATTAAGATGGTTATATATGTTGTGATTATGAATTAATTAGATAATTTTAAAAAGTTGCAATGGTATGGTGTGATCAAAGAAATTAGAAATAAACTTTGTGATTTAAATTAAGTTGAATGATTTTGTGTAAGCAATTTTTTTTTCTCTGGCCGTTTGCATTGTCGAATTTTTGTTGCGCCAATTGTTGTTTTCTCTTATTTGGATTTATGTCGTGTGGGAAAACCCTTGAGTTAGTTTATCCTTCTGTAGGAGCTCAAGTTATTGTTAGGGACTTCCATAGGTGGGGAAATTGATGTTTATATTTGTTCATTTAATTGGATATTTGTTCCTATTCTTGGCTATAGTTGTGATTTGAGTTTGCACATTGGTTGTACCATTTTATGGATGTGTTTCTTATGATTTTGGTGAGATGGTTTTGCCTCATAGATGTTCCATTTTTTGGTTCAATGTTCTTGTGGTACAACTCCTTGGTGTTGGATTTTATGTTTTGGGTTTCTAGAGAGAGTGTCTCTACGTGGGGGCCGATGCACTAAAGGGTTGTCAGGGTAACCCACATTAGAGTTAGAGTAAAAAATCATAACCTAAGTAATTAATTATGGGGTGGGTAGATAAACATTAATAAGATAATTATGGATGCATCATCCACTTGTTAGTACTATCATAGACTAAAGGTGGGCCGAGAAGGTCGTGGTTGGCATGATCGTTCCCTCATCTCCACAAGAGGTTAATGGTTCCGCATGAGTAACCCTATGGAGCGGTGCCTTGAGATAGGAAGTTAGGATAACCATAGATGGAGACGGAACCTAGTGAAAGGTTTTCTGGATAATCCATGTATAGATGTCCTGTCTGGATAATCCATGTAAGGCCATGCGATGACACTCTCCTCTAGCATTCCTTTTGCGATGTTTTTATTGAAATATTCTAGAAGTGGTCTATTGATATTATGTATTGAGATTTATTGATGATATGATTTGTGACTTATTGTTGTAATATGTTAGAAGTGGTCTATTGTTATGTTTTAGAGATTTATTGTTGTTATGAGATATTTCTTTGTGTTCTCTTGCTTTTTGTGTCTAGATTTTAGTCTTGCCTTATTGTATGGTTGTGCTTGGTCGGGGATCCTTTCTTATTTACTCCCATCATGGGGGTGGTTGGGTCGAATGTGCTACACACCCCATTGGGTTCCCTTATGATGCAGTTGTACCATTTAGTGTAGAGTTTTGCAGATGTAGTTTGATCCAAAGTTCATATGTTACCAGTTGTGTATTTGTAATCCAGATGTATTCAATGTATTGAGGTATCACTCCCACGTGCGTTGTGATGACTTATGATGTAAATAAATTTATGTTTACATTGAGATGTACTATTAGATTAGTGTAATCTATTGTCATACTGTGTAAATAATTCTTGAATTGCCATATGTAAATACTGTCAATGTTATGTTTTTGATAAAAGGGATAAACGGGTTTTACAGGGACCCGAAACCACAAAGTAACATTACAAAAAAAGAACAAAAAGAGAGGTCTGAATGACAAAAAGGCTGCCAAAGAGATAAAAACCAACTAAAACTCGCAGCCACAAAAAGCTGCAAAAAAGCCAACAGAAAGCCAGCTGTCAGTCAAACCAGGGCCCAACCACAGCTAATCCATTGTCTTCAGGAGCTCATCAGCAACCACTTCCAATTCCACCATATCCTGGACCCCCTCCATGAAATTATGAGTCATATTTGAGGTAGACAGGGCTTTTCATTTCATACATGATCTAGTGCACCTAGAAATCCCCACGTCCTCATCCTGGTCTTTCTCCTTATCTAAGTCGACAATCAACGCTCTGTTTTGGGTTTTCTCCACTCTTTCAGTCATGGCTTTGATGATTAAAGAATTATGTTTGGCTATTCTCCATTTCTGATCAACAAATTTTTTCATGGTTCCTTTAATTTTATCAAGATCATTTTCAATATTACTATCCTTTTGCATGCTATTCTTCACAAAGGTATTCTTCTCCACTTTGAGTTGCATTAGCCCATCAACTTTGGCTTCAATTTCCCCCAACTTACTATGAAGAGATATATTTTTGGTCTTCAACTCACTGATTTCATAAAATAACCATTTGGTAGAATTAAATTGATCCTCAAAGCATCTCTTAGCAGTTCCAACAAAGTCAAAAGGGGGGTCACTATCATAATTGACACCAAAATTCATCGACTTCGTAGCTCTGGGAGGGCTACAATTCTCCTTTTGAACATTCTGAGGGGATTGGGGACCCTCAAGACTGACCTCAGCTGCTTTAGTAGAAACAACAGGAGAGTCCTCAGGATAGGAAACTAACTTGTTAGCTAGAGAACTAGAGCCCGCCAATATAGCATTAGGGTTAGTGCGGTCGAGAGTAGGAACAGAGCAGGAACCAAAAGGCTGGGGGGAATAGCCAGAGGCAAAAGGGGGGGCAAGGGAAGCGAGGAGAGCTTAACACGGCTAGAAGTAACTGTTAATGTTATGTTGTATCTGTGAAAATATGTACTTTATATCTTTATGATTAATTTAATGTAACTTGTGTGTATGGTATTATATGGATTTTTCTTGTCATGTTGTTTATCATTTATTAATGTTTAAAATTGAAGTTGTGTGAATGAATGGGTTATCTACGTAATGTCACCTCGTGTACCCCAAAGGAATTAGGTGTTTAATTTGTAATCTTTTAAATTTAATGTATACAATAATTTATACACATTAATTGTTTAAAAAAAATAAAAATTATACCATAAATGTTAGAAGTGTAATGCCAAGAAAGTTCACAAGACAATATTAGAAAAAACATGCAATGCTAAATCTAAATGCAAATCTAATGTTAAGCAACAAAGAATAAAGGAAAGTAAAACGTAAAAAAACTGAAACAATCTCACCAAATTGATATGTATTTCCATGATTCATCTTGATTTCCCTTCTCCATTTTGCTTGTGTAGTATAATTGCCCTCAGATTTCTCATAAGTTCATACAAGTATAGCCTAAGATAGTGATTAGCAAAATATCGAAGATTCAAGACAAGTGCTCGCAAGATTCGAAAAGAGATTTTGATTTCGAGAGAGATTTGAATGAAGAATGACATATCAATTTATAGAAGATTGATTATTCGAATGACAAGCTAAGATTAAAAGATCAACAGATGGTTGAGATTGACTGATTAGACATGCATTCTAATAATTGTCAGTAGTTACATGAGTGATACAAATTAGAAATAGGATTAAAGATTAAATAAATGATTTAATCTTCCAGTTTGGTATTCGAAAATAGAAGAATTATCTTTGCATGACAAAGATAAAGATGGATTAAAGCAACCCTTGTTCAAATCCACGCACAAGATTTAATTAATTAAATAGGAATATTTAATTAATCCGCATGTACATGCAAATGAGTTAGAACTGGATGATTGAATGATTTGACAAAGAGATTACTCGAGAAAGCCACTCAGACATTAAATCAAGAGTTAATTGAGTGATTTTAAATAGATGTCGAGTTGAGTCAAAGCGAATAATTAGATAACTCACACAATTATCTAAATATAGAGGAATGCGTTAAAATAGAATTCATGAATTAAATAATTCATTTAATTCAAGATTTGATATTTGAAGAATAATTAAATAAACAAGATTTATTTAATTAAGTGATGAAGGGATTTAAATGAATAATTAAATAAATAAATAATTTATTTAATTATAGTTGAAGTATGATAAAGACTAAATTAAATAAGAATTTATTTAATTTAACAAGAAGAATAAGGTTAATTAGTAACATAATTAAATAAAAAGCGTTTATTTAATTAATCAGATAGAATAAAGAAAAGTGCAAATTAATTAAATAATTAAGATTATTTAATTAATAGAAGAAATGAAGACTATAGAGAATAATTAAATAATTGACATTATTTAATCATGACCATGAAGAATACTAAAGTCGCACGCTTAGACCAAATTTCGATGTCTACATTTGCCCCTCTTTGATACAATGTCATTTGGGCATTGTGTCAGAAAATCGATAACAAATATGCCCTAGTAATGCCCCAGTGTAAAATAGGTGAAGGTATGCCCCCTTGGGAAAATTAACAAATTTTCAAAAAAGTTCAGAAAATTTTGGAAATGCTCCCGATTAGTCCATTGGATAGCCAAAAAAGTAGTGGAGTTTGTAGAATTGAGGTTGGAAATGTCAGGGATGGGTACGGGCTGATCGAAATGGGAAGTTAACATGGCCAGTAGGACAAAAATGCCACCTAAGCCCTAGGAATATATAGAAATATGGGTAAAAACTAATTCATTTTCACCCACTTAGCCCTAGAATTGAGAATTTTCTCTACACCCATAGTGAGGATGTCGCCTATTCCGTACACTCACCATCACACCTACAGGATCTGAACCTTCTAGAGGCCAGCCGACACGAACCCTCAGGCATGTACCTCAAACTTGGCTTTTGAAAATTTTCATTTGCGTGTGTTTTTATGCATTTAATTCAAGTTTTAGTTATGCATCATTTTAATAAATCACCACATATGATCGCACGAATGACACATCTGTTTGCAGAAAGCCGCATCTGCAATTTCACATTAACTATTTTGCATAGTTAGTTTGTGGTTCAACACATTTGTAATTGTATGACCCACATTTGACATTTTGCATCGCATTTGCATTTAGAATAGCCACATTTGTTTATTTTGAAACGCATTTGAATATTTTTAAACAAATTTTTATTTTTCAACGCATATGAATTTAGTGTAATGTATGTGATATAATTAGCCGCATTTGAAAAATAACGACGCATATGAATTTTATGACTGCATATGTTAAAGAGTGATGCATGTGAGAAATAATGACACATGTGCAAAATAACGACGCATTTGAATTTTATTTAGTATAGTCAGTTTGCACTAGAATAGATGATTGAGGTTGACATGAGGCAGGTATAATGCCATTGTAGGTTGTGCTAGACACGATATATACATGGGAGTCGAGATCGATGACGTTCTGATTCAGAGATAGTTTGCGGCTAGCGGAGCGACAAATCATATGGCACCTAGGTCTACTGCACATGATGGACATGCCCCAGATTCGGGGAAATCGGGGATTATTGATAGCTTTGTGTGAGAAGTGGTACTTGGAGACATCGTCCTTCCACCTACTGACTAGAGAGGCCACTGTTACCTTAGAGGATGTCTATAGGATCCTTAGACTTCCCATTAGAGGCACACGGGTGACTTATGATACCTAGAGGGGTGCAACCGAGATGTGCAGATACTACCCACATGCCAACATTAGGCAGTTAGGATTTGATGACTATGAGATTAGGTGGCATGTGTTGGCTCAGAGGTATAGGCAGCTAGACTGTCTATTGTGTACATTGATAGGTAGCATAGTACTTCCTGACTACCAAGGTCATAGTTTTCCCGTGGGGTGGGGGGAGATGCTAGTAGGCATGCTAGAGCATTGAGTGGTGTATTCTTGGGGTTCACGTGTGCTTGGGATGTTATACTTTCACTTGCATGATATTTCCTACTGAGAGGCACAGTCCATGAGTTGTGGTACCACGCTCCTGATGGTATGGTGTGGGAACACATCGTGATCTTTCAGCCACCGGTGACAATTGATGTACCACATGGAGCACCTTACGCCTTCCATTATATGGGGGAAAATACTCAGCACCACATAGGAGATACGGGTTACTTCAGACATGCCATAGACACTATGGAGCAGTTTACATGGAGACCATACTTGGGTTGTGCCGAGTGGTTAGACGAGGATGGGCATTTGCCATTTTGCCAACAGACATAGTTCTTGGTTGGGTAGACAGTGTCACATGTCCACATTATAGAGTGTCAGTTGCCAGATCGTGTCCTGCGACAGTTTGGAGAGGTGCAAGATGTGCCTAGAGGATGGGAAGAGTTTGCGAGATCATTGCAAGAGGTCCCCCTATGGGGTCTAGAGATTCCCATTGCCACAGTAGAGGCTAACATTGATGCACTACATGTAGTTCCATGGGGATGGAGGGATGGTCCAGTAGATCCAGGGACGATAGAAGAGTCTGATCAGTGGTGGGAAGTACACAGACCGATTCCACTGACAGATCTAGAGCATCCAACACCAGTAGAGTAGCGAGGGATAGGTCCATGAGGTAGGCACGACATAGGTAGAGGTTGGGGAGGCAGAGGAGGCTGTGGTGATGGATGAGATGATGGTCAAGGTGGATGGCGTGGAGGCAGGAGAGGGAGACATGGTTGGAGGGGATGAGGGCCACCATTCTCACCGATTCATGAGGAGGGACAAGGAGAGGAGGATGTGGCCATGCTAGACATTGGGAGAGGAGGGGAGGAGGTGGATACTGCGATAGGCAAAGAGGAGGTGCAACCTGCAAAGGCAGCTATTCCAGACATCCCAGCAGAGGAGGAGGTAGGTACCGAGGAGGTAGGCAGAGAGGAGGCAGAGATTAATGCCTTGGGTTTGTTGGGCACCTACCAGGAGGATGATGAGGAGGATGATGATCATGAGAGAGAGATTTGGGATTAGATCCTAGAGGAGTTAGATGAGGAGGAGGATGGGAGAGTGAGGGGCAGACAAGATGAGACAGGGGTAGTGGATCTAGATATAGATACATTGCATGCTCAGGTTGCATCCTTGGAGGAGTAGATGAGAGTTATGATGTTAGAGAGGGATGCATATCGGATAGAGAGGGACAGAGCAGTGATGGATAGAGATTAGGCTATAGCTCGGCGACATGAGACAGAGCAAAGATTCTGAGAGCTCAAAGCCTTATGTACTGGGCCATCAATTGCCTTTACTAGAGAGCTAGTCAGAGTTGGGGAGAGAGAGAGATATTATCGGGATCTGTATGAGGCAAAGGTTTCGCCAGAGAGACGGGCTCCCAGTTTCTCAGAGGCACATAGTAGCAGGTCACAGACCAGGACCCACACTAGGATAGTTAACACAAAGGGGGTAGAGCAGCCACACAGAGCAGGTCCGTATGACAGATCTCCCTCAGCTCATAGGTCATCGAGTTCCCATCATCATTCCTCCACACACTTCAGGCATGATAGTAGTGGTAGTTCAGGATAGGGATACTTCTTGAGATGCATCGAGACATTGTATTATGATCTTATAGCCTGCGGGCTTCCATGTATTATTGATACATTATGAAATTGTGATGTGACACGGTTGAGTGAGATGTATATATATGATTTTGGCAGTGATTCTCATGATATGCATTTCTATGCATTGATTATGGGTGATCCCACAATAATAGGTTACAGTTTTTTGCCAAAATTGACATTAAAATCAGGATTTTTCACCAGAGATTCACTTTCTTACACCTATAGCAGCTAAACCATTAAGGATTTCGAGATAAATAAAACTAGTTATTTGCTAGATATTTTGTGTAGATTCTAATTATATTTTTCTAAAAAAATTAAAAAATAAATTGTGAATCATTTTATGTAATTTTCAATAACTTATTTTTTCTACTAATCAACATTTTTAAAAAGTGATGTTTACTTTGGCCCACGTAACTTTTTTTATAGATAGGATATAATTCTAACTTTTTTTATAGATAGGATATAATTCTAATTTTTAGAATGGATATTTTTTCATAATTTTTTGTTACACATATTTTTTTTAATTAATTTTCCAAGTTAGCGTAATTATAATTTGGACAAAGGTGTACTTCAGCCCACATAAAATTTTTTGTATTCATTTGAATTAAATTATTCTTTTTCTTTTTTGGAATAAGGACATCAATACCTAGTTCACATGTATTTTTTATAAAAAAAATTCTCTATTTTTCTATTTTTTCATATGTGTGAAATAAAGAAATTGATGTTCATTGAAAATCCTACATTCACAAGAAATAAAAAATAAATATAATAATCAAATTAAGCATATTTAAAATTATACTTTTTGGGAAGCTTATAATAAGGGCTGCAAGATTACAAAACATAAATTTTAAATGAATTTCTTTGATCACCCGAAAGGTAAATCAAAAGTGGTTTTTTATTAGCATTTTGCTAGGCGTAGAGGATACTCCATTATAGGTATGATTTAAATCTAACAACGTTCTATCCAAGGGGGTTTGATCTAAGGGATTTTGATCAATCCCTCTTTAATTAAAATAATTTAAATGGAACCTTTAAAATCATAAATCATTGTATTTTCTAAAAATATGTGATTTCAGGCAAAAATCAGGATGTCCCAAAAAGTGTAACTCATTACTGTGGCAGCACCCTTATGCAGTCTTTATTTATACATGTGATGTTTATACCAATGTAATATGATGCATATATTTATAGTTGTTTTGTACATGGAATGCTTATGATATGTATTGTTTGATGATGAATGCTTATTATGCCATGATGATCTATATATGAAATATGCCTATATGCATGTATTTTTCTAACATGTACGTTGATGCAGGATGATGCATAATGTTTTGTGTCATAGGACTTTGTCATAAAGCAAGAAAGAAGAACTGTTAGTGCAGAAATAAAGTTTGAGAAAGAATGAAAGACAGAAGATAGATGTTAGTATTAGCAATCTTCGATGTTTCACTGTATCACAAAAGGTATTGCACTTTATCATCATTGGGCGGGACTAATACAAATAGAGAAAAACACCATGATATGACATAAATCAAGGTGTGCAAGGTCATCCACTTGCTAATAATAGATAGTCGCAGACAAGGATTGTCATCAACTCATACTAAGGGCACAAGTTGCCCTAGTCTTTTTGTCAGGACAAACCATAGACAGCAAACAAAGTAAAAGATGGGTCATGAGATGTCATCGCTCCTCTAGATCCTTCATGGGACATCCTTGAGTAAACTAGTAACATGACTCAAAATCAAATTTAAAAGATAGTCGAAAAACAACAGTCAAAGAAAACAGAATTGTGATACATAGTTGCTTCTCTAAATCCTTCATGGGACATCATTGAGAAAGCTAGTAACATAATTCCTAGTCATTAATTCAAGATAAATGATAAGATAAAAAGCCATAAAGTCAATAAGCCAATAAAATATTTTCCAAAACTTGATTTGTTTATTTGATTTGTTTTGATTGATTAAAGGATTGATTGATAGAGCCTGATTTTTAGGAGATACACATACTAGATAAGACTTTGAGTCTAGTTTCAATGTCATGACTATCTATATAAGGCATGAAAAAGCCTATTTTCAGAAAGACATGTATCATATAAGATGTTGAGTCAGATGTTGTTGATGTGATAACCTGTGTAAGGCTATGTTTGATTGTTTGACAATGTTGATTATGCAGGAAGGACTCAACCTATATAAGACATAGATTGTTTTGCTGATATCAGTATTTAGGAAGGACTCATCCTGAACAAAATAAAGGTTGATTTCCTTGATGATGATGTATGTTTCCAAAAAGGACACATCCTGTAGCAGACATTTGTTGATCTATTTTTTAATTGTTTTGTTTGGCAAGTTATTTGATTTGACTTAGAGACATTGCTGACTTGTTCACCAGATTGATGCATGATTTGAGATGATGCATTTTCAATTGACTGTGTGTGATGACAAAACCCTAAAGGACTGACCTAGTGCGGCCTCGGGGGCTCATCGATTGATGGCCTTTCCTTTGTTGTACACGTAGAGACCTGGTAGTTTGACTTGACTTGACTAACAAGACTGAATACAAATAGAAGACATGTGTAAAAATGAATGGTGATGAACCTTAATGGACTAACCTAGTGTGGCCTCGGGGGCTCATCGATTGATGGCCATGCCTACATTATACACGCAGAGACCTTGTAGTTCAACATGACCAACGACCTTATCCTATAGACATATGGATTAAATCATGAATTTATACAGACAAACCTAAATAGACTGTCCTAATGCCTCGGGGGCACATCAGTAGATGGCCTTGCCTACGTCCAGTCACAAAGGCAACATAGTTCGACAAACGCTAAAGACTAACAAGTGCGACTGACTTTGACTCTATTTTTTGGATTTTAGAAATGTTTTTATTTTTTTGTCTTTTTGAAGTTTTATGATGTTTTTGTGTTTTCTCAAGTCATTTTGTGATGTTTTTTGATTTTTCTATGGTTTTACGTCTTCAACACAGCCAATTGAAGAATCAATATGACACACGTCAAGTGTTTTCCCCCAGTCAAGTATAAGACCAATTGATTATGATTAGGGTAAAATGGGGGATATGAAATGCGCTTGATGTCAATCGTTCCAAGTTATGGGAAAGACTACCACTTATTACAAATGGTATATACAAGTGATGGATATGAAAGATAAGGGATATGTATAGGGATAGGTAGTACGTACAGGGATAAGGACTATGTACAGGGATAAGGACTATATGCAATGATAAAGACTATGTACAATGATAAGGACTATGATTAGAATAATAGTAGACAAAGGAGCAGAGTTAACTACACATGGCACCTATTTGCTAGGTTTTCACCATGGTACCTATCCAAAGCACCACCAAAGTGGTTTTCACTATTGGATGAATGATTTGTCTTTATTATTTTCTAGATTATCTTTTTTTTTGGTGTTACCAAGACTCCCGTTTGCCAGGTTTTCACCTTGATAATGATTTTTGTGATTTTGTAATTTTTTTGTATTTGTGCTAATTAAGACAAAGGCTCCTAGAAGTTATGTGTAGAACTTCTTCAGATGCAGTCTATTGATTGGTGCAGACAATGGTTCCCCTTCAGGAGTAGAGAGTTGGTATGATCTTGATCCAAAAGCTTCCATAACAACATAAGGTCCTAACTAATTTGGTTCAAAGTTTCTTGGTTTTTCTCTTTCTACTTGATTCTTTGGGTTCTCCATTAAAACTAGGTCACCAATGTCAAAGTTTATGTTCAATACCTTCCTGTTATAGCTACAACGAAGGCAATTCTGATATGCTTGAAGATGGTCTAGTGCCTTCTGTCTGTGCTCATCTAGGAATTCTAGCTCATGGAGTCTCGATACGCAGTACTCTTCATCATCAATGTGGCCTTTTAGGGATACCCTTAGGGAAGGAATCTCGACCTCAATAGGCAGAATAGCTTCAGAAATAAATACAAGTGAATATGGAGTAGCCCCAGTGGGAGTACAGATACTTGTGTGATAAGCCCATAAGGCAGGGTTAAGCTGTAAATGCCAGTCACGACTAGCATCATTGACAGTCTTCTTGAGGATTCTAATGATGGTCTTGTTAGATGTCTCTGCTTGGCTGTTACCTTGTGGGTAGTATGGAATGGAAAAATGATGTTGGATATGAAATTCATCACATAGGTGGTAGACTTCTTGGTTCTTAAATGGGTGGCCATTATCAGTGATTATGGACTGAGGGACACCATACTGACAGATGATATAGTTCATGATAAATTTAGAAATTTTTGTGCTGGTAATGTATGTCATAGGAATGGCTTCAATCCACTTCGTAAAATACTCAGTGGTAGTGATAATGAATTTGTGTCCATTAGATGATGTGGGGTGGATCTTACCTATGAGGTTGAGTCCCCATTGGGAAAAGGCCATGGTGACATTATAGGACAGAGCTCCTATGCTGGCGCATGTATCAAGTCTCCATGAATTTGGCATTGACGACATTTTGTTACAAAGACGTGAATCGTTTTCCATAGTAGGCCAGTAATAACCAAGTCTCATAATCTTTTTGGCTAAGGTAGGACCGCTAGAATGGGAACCACATATACCCTCATGCTCCCCATGCAAGGTTGCTTGTGCTTCAATAGAATCAAGACATCTCAGTAGGGTATTATCTAAGGCATGTCTATATAGGGTGTCTCTGACGATGGTGTATTTGGATGACTTGCGGAGGAATGTCCTATGTTGGTTATTTGATAGGCCAGTGGGTATGACTTTGGCATGAAGGTAATCATAGATTTTTTTGTAACATGGGGAATTAGGACCAACAATGTCACACACTATTTTAGAATCTAGGATATCATAGGCTGGGACCAAAATTTGTTCTACCAAGAACTCAAACTTAGGCACGTTGTTAGGAATATCAAGAAGTGATGCAATTATAGCCATAGCGTCTGCTGCCCTATTTAAAGCACAAGGTATTTGATGAAATTTGACTTTGTCAAATTACTCCTTAAAGCTATCAGCCATGCACTTGTATGGAGCAAGCTTCTCATCCTTAGTCTCATAATCATCATTTACCTATCTGATTACTAGTTGAGAATCCCCATAAACTTGTAAAATCTTAATTTTCCACTTGACTGCCATATGTAACCCTGTCACTAGAGCTTCATAGTATGCTGTGTTGTTAGTGCATGGAAATGCAATCCTAAATGACTTAGGGATGGAATCACCCTGTGGTGTAATAAATAGTATACCAGCCCCTGAACCATGATTTGTATGTGAGCCATCAAAGTACAGTTTCCATGTTATGTTTGTGTCAATTGTGAATATGAACTCATTAGGAAAGTTTGCAACTAATGGGTGATCTTCCTGTATGGGTGCATCAGCTAACTGAGCAGCAATGAACTATCCTTTAATAAGCTTTCTTTCTACATACTAGATATCATACTCACTAAGTATCATAACCCATTTAGCCAGTCGCCCTGTTAAAGTTGCATTGCTGAGAAGATATTTCAGAGGGTCTATTTTAGCAATCAACATTGTTTGATGGTTTAGCCTATAATGCCTCAATTTTTGAGTAGCAAATACTACTACAAGACAGGAACATTCAATGGTACTATAGTTGAGCTCATAACCTACCAAAATTTGACTGATATAATAGACTGCCCTTTCATGACCTTCATCGTCGTTCTGTGCAAGCAATGCTCTGAGTGATGAATGGGTTGTTGTAATATAAAGAATCAATGGTCTTCCTTCAATAGGTGACATTAAGATAGGTGGTGTGAGTAAATATTCTTTAATCAGTTGTAAAGCCTCTTCACACCTAGCTGTCCATGCAAAGGGTACTCCTTTCTTAAGTAGATGTTGAAAAGGATGTGTCTTATCTACTAACTACACTGTAAATCTTCTGATAGATTGCAACATTCCTTGTAATGTCCTTAGTTAACTAAGATTAGTGGGTGGAGGAATGTCCGTGATTGCTTTTACCTTACCCGGATCCTCTTCAATGCCTCGTCTAGAAATGATATAACCTAATAGCTTTCCTGACTTGACTCCAAACACACATTTCTTTGGATTGAGTCTCAATTTATACTTCTCCACCCTCTGAAAGACCTTGTCTAAAACTTGTAAATGTTCTTCCCTTGTCTTGGATTTTACAATAAGGTCATCGACATAATCCTCCATAAGAGTGTGTACTAGATCATGAAAGATACTAGTCATGGCCCGTTGATAGGTTGCTCCAGCATTCTTGAGTCCAAAGGGCATAACATTCTAGAAATACATTCCCCAAGGACAAGTGAAATCCATTTTAGGTTGGTCTTCAGTTACAATTCTGATATGGTTATATCCTGAAAAATCCATCCATAAGGCACAACATGTCATATCCTGCTGTCATGTCAACTATCATGTCTATGTTAGGCAAGGGAAAATCATCCTTAGGACAACCTTTGTTGATATCTCTAAAATCAGTGTAGATGCGGATGCCCCCAGTTGGTTTAGTGACTGGTACAAGATTGGAAATCCAATCTGCATAGTCGATAGATCTGATGAAACCAACGTCTAAGAGTTTCTTGAGTTATGCCTCAACTAATAAAGCAATCTATGGGTGCATTTTTCTCAACTTTTGTTTCATTGGTTTGGCACTTGATTGTAAGGGAAAATGATGCATAACGAGTTCAAAATCCAACCCCGACATGTCGACATATGACCAAGTAAAATTTATCTATCTCTATGCAAAGAAGTTATGGAACTCTGGCTGCTCTTCTATTGTCAATGACGCTGCAAGATAAACTAGTCGAGGATTCTCTTTGGTACCTATGTTGACTTCTACTGATTCTTCAATGAGCATGGGTGACCTTTCTTGTGCAATGAGGAAAGTGTTCAAACCTCCATCCTTAGATGCCTCAGAGGGGTTTTCACCTTCAGATGCATCCTTTCTTTTCACTTTTTCATTGTCTAAATGTGCCTTTTGATTTTCACCTAGAGACTCATCCTTTTTATTTTGTTTATTCTTTTTATCATTTTTGCGACTGGAGGGTTGAACAGATTCCCCAAAATATGCTTTGTTGTCCAAGTCAATAGTAAAACCAACCTTATGATCACTGTTTGGTATGCCTTCTCATAATCCTAGGAACTTAGAAATTGCTTTGTCGTTCTCAAAAATGTCTAAGACAAGTGTGTCTTGTTGGTCCCAATCAATGAGTTGGGGATAAACTAAGGGCATGTCATCGTTAGAGTTATCAAAGTTTAATGGGATCAAGGTAAAGATTTTATTATTCATGTGGTTACAAAAGTCTTGTACTAGGTCCTTTTTGCTCTTAGGTTTGGGTCCAGGTGGATGGATAGGTGGGCCTAATGCCAAGGTTTGACTATCACAAATAGGTGGCTCAGGTTTCCAAGAGGTAGGATCAAGTGATTCCCAATAGTAGTGTTTAAACCACTCCTCCTTTGTCATTTTCTTTGGTGGACAGGAATTCAAGGGATTTGGTGAGGAACTTAACATCAAATCAAGTTCTCCAAATAACTTGTCAAGGTCCATGGAAGTAGAGGATAGGGAATCCCACTCATAATCATTAGATTCGGGGGAGTCACAATGATATTAGTCCACTGGTTCGTGAGATGTCTTAATATCTTCTAAAGCACTTACTTAGTCAAGTAAGGGTAATTGGGTACTAGGAATGCCAATCTGAATCAGTTGAAATCCTAGCCCTACTCCTTTTGGCCACTGAGAAACAAATATTTGTTCAATCCTCCCATCTTGGTTTAAGCCTAGACCGCTCTACCCATCATATCCTTTGCTTTGCATGATTTTGAAACCCTTTCCATATAGATTTGTAGGAATATTAGCAAGTAAGAGGGGTTCCTCATCATCTTCCCTATACAGCCAGGAAGTGACATCTTCTGTATCTATGGCCTCTTTTCTTAATTCACCCCATTTAGTAAAAGTTGTCATGGGAGGAATGTGTATAGTGACCATAGATTGTCTCCTATCTGATGTAGGTAAACCGTATGACTTAGGAGGAATCAAATGGATAACACAATAAGAAGTTTTCATGTAATACTCTCCACAACCCTTGTCTTGGATCTCAACCCTAGGAGTGGTAGGAACTAAGGGTGAAATAGTTTTTCGAGTGAGTGTGGCTGGATCAACATAGGAGGATGAATTGGACGATGAGGTCTCTTGGTTTACTAGCACTTGACATTGGGGGATCTCTTTTAGATTGGTGCAATACTAGAAGGGATCTAGATAACCATCTATAGTTATTTATGTGCCATTGTAAGGGAATTTAAGACACTGATGATATGTGGAAGGGATCACCTTCATGGCATGAATCCATGGTCTACCTAGTAGAAGGTTATAAGGAAGGGTGAGATCCAAGACCTAGAACTTTCTCTCCATTACTACAAGACCAATTCTGATAGGATGTGTTACCACCCCCTTTGATTTTTGTTCCTCATCATCATAAGCTTTTATGAAAATATTGTTGGTCATGTCTACGCATGCTTCTGAAATACCTAAAGCCTTAATTAGTTTTCAAGTACACAGATTTAACCCTACTCCTTCATCTACCAAAACTTGTCTAACTTTGGTGTCATCAACAAGGACTTCTAGATGTAAAGGGTCATTGTGGTTCGTCTTTTCAGTTGCATAGTCTTGTTCAAAAAATGTGGCATGGTGATTATTGGTCAAGTAGCCCACCATTTCCTGGAAACGATTGACATCAAGATCATTAGGGATCATGGTGTTCTGTAAAGCCTTATCGAGGATAGATTGATGCTCAGGGGAAATACGCAACAATTCCAAGATTGTGATTTGAGTTGGGGTCTTCCCCAACTGGTCAAGAAGGTTATATTGTAACTTGGAAGGTTGGGGTGTTTGTTGTGATGGAGGGCCTTAGATAGTGAACTTAGTATGACGAGTATTGACCGCACAGTCAAGATTAGTATTGATAATAATGGTATTGATATTCTCATCAGTGGCACGAAGGAAGTGAATGATTTTTCCACTATTATAATTATGCTTGACATTGGGATAGTTGGCTGACATATTGGTCTTAGTACTCGAATTGGGGACAGTTCCTTTCCCATGGTCATGTAGTGGGTCAAAAAATACTTGATGATTAGTGTTTGAGGACTTTTGTTTTTGTCCATTAACTTCAATAATTCTCCTTTCAAAAAGATCCTATATGATATTCTTCAGTTGTCAATAGTTTTGTAGGTTATGTCCCTTAGTTCTATGATAATCACAAAAGGAATTGTCATCCCACCATGCTGGTTTAAAATGTCTTGGATCGTATTGTCTTGGTTCCTACAGATGTATAAGATTATGTTGTAACAGTTGTTTGAACACCGACTCAATGGGTTCCCCTAAGGGAGTGAACTCACATTTTTCAAATCTCCTTTGTTGTGGACATTGAGTATTTTGGACCACATTAGGAGGTTGATTGACAACATTAAGCTTGTTGGAAAAAGTATGAGGTCCTTGTAATGTGAGGAGGGATCCTACTTGTAGCGTTTTAGCATCAACCACCCCATCATTGGTGACATTTTTGTTGCGAGACCAAAATCTATTTCTGTCAGTAGGGGTGTTTTGTATGATCGGGTTTCTATTGGATGTTGATGTCTTGTGTTCACCCTTTTCGATGAGATCCTTCTCTATTATAACCCCTTTTTCCACTAGTTCTAAAAAAGATGTACAATAATGTACTCTTAAGTTACTCTTGAGTTTTTCATGAAGGTTTTCTTGAAACATTGTAACTTCTTATTTTCTGGGTATCTCGACAGGACACCTACTATCTATAGTTCTCCATCTCTGGAAGAAAGCAATAAATGTTTCCCCTTCATCTTGCATTGTGTGACATAAGGTTGCTATATTTATCTTGTTGTCTATGTTGAAGGAGAATTGCTCCACAAATTTCTCAACCAGTTCACCCCAAGATCTAATGCCAGAATCTAGACCTGAAAACCATTCTAGTGCAATTCCTACAAGACTTCTTGGAAATAGCCTCATAAGATATGTGGGGTCATAAGCGACATCTGTGCATATGGTAGAAAATTACCTTATATGTTCTATTGGATTTCATTCGCCATTGTACTTAGGGAGATTCGGTATGACATATCTGTAAGGGAAAGGGGTCATGTACAATGATCTATCAAAGGGGAATGGGCATATGTCCTTTGTTGAAAATGATTTCTTAGTTGACACTGACATGTTATCCATTTGCGTTTGTAATGCATGCAATTGTGTTTGTAAGATGTCAACTTGGGTCAAAGATGTGCTAGGGGATTATGCGGATCCATGTAAGCATTCTGAAATCCAAAGTCTTGTGATGGGTTTCAATTGAACATTGGCATATGAGGTGGATTTGGATTTGGAATGTTGGTAAATGTGTTCTGGTCTGGAATCTGCATAAATTGGTGTTGACCTGGGATCTGTGTAAATGAATTTTGAGTACCACTTTGTGAAAAGGGTTTCTGATTGGGAATCTATGTAAATGATTGGTGTCTTGGAATCTATGCAAATGGATCATGACCACCAATCTGAGAGAATGGATTCTGATTCAGAATCTGTGTGAATGGATTCTGAGTACTAGTTTGGGAGAATAGATTCTAACTCGGAATATGCGTGAATGGATTCTCATTGCCATATTGGAAGGAGGGAATGCCTCCTATTTGTGTAATATGTGGTATAGTATTAGTGACTAGAGCACTAGGTATGGCCATTAACTGTGGTATGGTGGTCATGATACTAGCGTTAGGTATGACCGTTGACTGTGAACATGAGACACTGACATAAGGTGTAGAGGCTAAGGTTTTAGGCCTTTTACTCCCAACAAGAGGACTGAAGGGAGTGGATGATGAAGCCTCTATAGTGAAATTAAATCCCGATGTCATGCTAGATGTACCAAATGGGGAAGTATGGACTATCATACTCTGTGTAGGTGTGCTAGATGGCATAGTTGTGCTGACCTGAGGTATAGTAGTACTAGCAGTTGTGGTATTTGTCCCTTGCGTAGGATGAGTTTGTAAGGTGCTGATATCAAATCCTGGAGGTAAGGTAGCACCTTCAGCTAGTAATTTGGCTAAGTATCATTGTTGATCATTTTCTAGGTACTCATCTACGAAAGAGGCAAACTCAGGGTCCTGTGCGCTAGCCTCTATGTCCTTTACTGCAATATGTCCTTGAGTGTTTCCAGTGGTGAATTTTTCTAATAGAGTCTTATGAGGTCTTGAAGAAAATGGATTGATGAATTTGTTTGGGTTTAAAATGTTTCCTCTCTCTCTTCTCTTAGACCTAGTTTCAACCATGTAAGACAAGCTCAATATGCGGTAAATGCAAAACTATATCTATGAACAGTCTGATCCTAGTCTATGTTTTTGGGATTTTGGTATGCAAAATAAGGAATGTTCTAGGATGAAACTAGCCTAAAATCTAAAGATGCAAGTTCTAAGCCAGGTTCTAAAATAATCAATTCTATAAACCTAAGATGAAGGGACCAACTACCTAAAGTCTAACCAAGGCATCAATTTAGTTTAAGTCAAGGAACCAATGTAGGATGAGGATCAAAGACAAGTTGAGTTTCCTAACTAGATTGATGAGCTAGGAGGACTCTATGTAGGACAAAGGATAAACTAATAAAACTAGGTTCAATGACAGAATTCGTTGATGCTATGAATTTTCTAGAGTGTAGATGGTTCCACTAATCCTAAAGTTTGTAAAAGTGACCTTTCTAGAAGTTTAATGCAAGGTAATATGTATTCTAAGATGAAACTAAACTCTAAATTAAGACAACTATGGTAATGACCGAATGAACCTAAGGGATGCAAAATTGAGCAAATTGTTTCAGGTTTTTGTTCAAGGACTGTTTTTGTAAAGACAACTGAAACTGGTATAATCATGTTGACTAGACAGTGACTGTTAATTCTGGTTTTTTGATAATCAGACAAATGCGTCACGGGATTTCACAGATGCAGTTCAAGTTAACAGTTATAGTTTTCCAGTGATCAATTGCATTTCTCTGGTAAAGTTCAATGTGTGACTTTGACAAATGTAGTTAATCTTCTAACAGATGTGACTCGTAATGACAGTTGCGACTCAGAATATAGCACATGCCTCTTTTTTGTAAAGCAATTATGAGCTAAACTGGCAGATGCAACTCTATGCTAGACAAATGCGACTAATACTGACAGATGTGACTCGAAGTTAAGTAGATGTGACTCGTAATAACAGAAGCAACTCAAAGTTAAATATATGAGACTCTAAAAATCAATTGCAACCTTCTGGTGAATAATTGTGACTCTCTGTGTATTTTTAGTGATGAGATTTAAACTAACTCCATTTTCTATTATCAAATTCTGGCAATCAAAGACAATCATAAGACAAAGTGTTTTCAGTTTCGATTTTGGACTCAAAAAATGTTTAAGTTGATAATAGACAAGCACATCCTAATAGGCCAAAGGCCTAGGGTTTTTATACTTGGTATAGCCTACCGAAAATACCCCAGGTTGGTGATAAACACCTTTCCTTCTCGAGAGCAGATAGCTTAGAAATTTGGTGGCATTGGCTCCCCTCCATGGCTCATTAATGTCTTTCAAGCACACCATTTTTGAATTCTTTGGGCAATGACCTCCCAAGAACTGCTATCTCTACTCAAGGGGATCAGTAGTGAGTCTCTTTGGCCATGATACTATACCCTACACTATACCAAGTAATGGCCATAAATAGGTTGGTCTATAAAACAAAAGGTATTTAGTATGGCATTCCATTCATGGGGCATGATCCATACGGTGAGAGTCCCCTTTTGAATCCATCTCGTCGGAACCATACTTGTGATTCTTGGGTTTTCCACAAGAACCCACTTTTATATACTGGCTAGAAGTCCCTCGGTTTCAGGGTGCTACCGGTCTGAGTCGTCTTGGGGTGAGTAATTTTTCCCACCAGAATAGGCCCAAGTTCTAGAGTTGGTAACCATTTCTCTTACACCCAGGATCACATGGATGCGCAAGGGGAGAGGATACTTCGATATACCAAGTCGTGAGGGTAACCAAACTTGTGCTTTCGCACCAAACATAGTAGACACTTGTTAATTTTAAACCAAATGAAAGATTTGCTATGCTACCAAACAATCTATTTCAAAAATTAACTAGGGTCTTCGACAAGCATCCTACAGAGAAACTCGTTAGTAATTTTCAATATCATCTTCGTCAATCATCCTGTAAAAACTTGTTAACTCCAAAAGGCCACATGCTAAAAATCATATATTATTAACAGAAAAATTAATTGAAAATTTTAGATTTTTGAAAATAGAAATAAAGGTTACCAGTCAATTGTGTCATTGTGTTGCCAGTCAGATGCGTCAATATTTCCTTCAATTGTGTCTCGGTATTCACCAGTCAATTGTGGTTTAGGAATTTTTAGATGCGTCGTAGCTTTTTAGATGCATCGTTTCTAGTATCAAATGTGGTTCAGGAATTCAATTGCATCGCTCCATCAAATTGATGCGTCGTTCCATACGAAAAACCTCCAAAAATCAAAATAAAAGTCTACGGATATGCAAAGATGGTGTCTTCACATCGGGTTCACCAAATGTAATGCCAAGAAAGTGTACAAGACAATATTAGAGCAAACATGCAATGCTAAATCTAAATGAAAATCTAATGTTAAGCAACAAAGAACAAAGGAAATTAAAATGTAAACAAACTGAAACAATTTCACCAAATTGATACGTATTTCCATGATTCATCTCGATTTCCCTTCTCCATTTTGCTTGTGTAGTATAATTGCCCTCAGATTTCTCATAAGTTCGTGCAAGTATAGCCTAAGATAGTGATTAGCAAAATATCGAAGATTCAAGACAAGTGCTCATAAGATTCGAAAAGAGATTTCAATTTTGAGAGAGATTGGAATGAAGAATGACAAATCAATTTATTGAAAATTGATTATTCGAACGACAGGCCAAGATTAAAAGATCAACGAGCGGTTGAGATTGATTGCTTAGACATGCATTCTGATAACTGTCAGTAGTGACATGAGTGATACAAATTAGAAATAGGATTAAAGATTAAATAAATGATTTAATCTTCCAGTTTGGTATTCAAAAATAGAAGAATTATCTTTGCATGAAAAAGATAAAGATGGATTAAAGCAACTCTTGTTCAAATGCACGCACAAGATTTAATTAATTAAATAGGAATATTTAATTAATCTGCATGTACACGCAAATGAGTTAGAACTGGACGATTGAATGATTTGACGAAGAGATTACTCGAGAAAGCCACTCAGACATTAAATCAAGAGTTAATTGAGCGATTTGAAATAGATGCCGATTCGAGTCAAAGTGAATACTTAGATAACTCACACAATTATCTAAATATAGAGGAATGCATTAAAATAGAATCCATGAATTAAATAATTCATTTAATTCAAGATTTGATATTTGAAGAATAATTAAATAAATAAGATTTATTTAAGTGATGAAGGGATTAAAATGAATAATTAAATAAATAAAGAATTTATTTAATTATAGTTGAAGTATGATAAAGACTAAATTAAATAAGAATTTATTTAATTTGACAAGAAGAATAAGGTTAATTAGTAACATAATTAAATAAAAAGTGTTTATTTAATTAATTAGATAGAATAAAGAAAAGTGCAAATTAATTAAATAATTAAGATTATTTAATTAATAGAAGAAATGAAGGCTATAGAGAATAATTAAATATTGACATTATTTAATCATGACCATGAAGAATATGAATTATGAAGAATACTGAAGTTAGAGGCTTAGACCAAAATTTGGTGTCTACAAGAATTATTATTTTTCTTTGGGTTTGCAAGGCAAAGCATTACAACAAGAGCCTTTCCTTGCTGCATTGATTGAAACATTTCAGACGAGGATGAACAAAAGGATTAGTATTCTAATAAGTGTTGTTGAAAGGTACTCCGAAAGCATAAATTTTCTTGTGTCTGCAGATTTTTGTCACATGGAAGTAGTTGAATCAAGGTTAGTTTGGATATCTAAATTGAATTATGAAGTGTCAGAGGCTGAAGTTGATAATTATTCTAAAATTATTTTGGAAATCCCTAAGAATCTCAATGTAGGAGGTATGTCTCGTAGCGTGACTAGAAGATGGAAGAAAAGGAAGAGTGTTGTTAAGCAAGAAGTTGTAGAAGGAAGTGAGCTTGAACATGAGCATGAAAGGATACATATTCAAAAATATTTGGAAGAATTGTAGAAGGTTATTCCTGGTGCTAGTTTTGATTCATCTATTTCTATTGTTGAGAATCTTTGTGGCATGACTGATTCTTTGAAGGTTTACATCTCTAGACTTGAAGTGTCTCTTGGAATTAGGTCTGATTTGGAATCAGGTCTGATGAAGGAAATTTGGAAGATATCAAGGAAAAATGTGTGAATGCACATATTTGAGTGATGAATAAATTGGAGAATGTACAAGGTTATGAAGAAGAGGCACAAGAACTAGGTATGTGCAGGATAATCATGGAAAAAACTGACCCTTAAGTGGAGGAAAATTCAAAAAAATTAGAGTTAGGAAATTTGATGTAAAAATTTGAATAAGTTATCTATATTATTTCAAAAATATGTAAGAATAGAATTTGTAGCAAACTGAATGTAGTTTCTAAAATACTAGGTTTATTTTAAAAAAATTCTATTTGGTGAAAATTTTAAATTTCAATGTAGTAGTACTTAAATTTCAGGGAAAAATAAGAAGTAGGTGTCTATTTGACCACCCTAACCAAAATAAAATGATAATTATTTTATATAACATTTTAGATATAAGTAGAGGACTCATGTCCTAATGCAATGCATTTTTTTTTGTAATTTTTTTCCAAGTAAATAATTAATTATGAATTTTTTATTACAACTTTTAAAAAATATAAAAACTCATATGTCTGACCACCTTAACTTGGTCAAAAATTCATGATTATTTTTTATTTTTTAATCCTATAGTATGCAAAGTATAAAATGTGACACATGTTTTGATTCAAAAAATGTGATACCATTTGAAAGATATAGATGTTTTTCAATTAGCCTATCAATCAGGACTTTAGTCGTAATTCAAATAGAAAATTATTAGTAATTATTTATTAAATTCAAACTAAAGCATAATTTATATTGGTGGAAAGCTGAGAATCTCCTTTAAAAACCCTATTTGTTTCATAAATTTTGGGTTAAAAGAAAGTTGTCAGCCACATACCCTACACATACCCATCATATTGCCACTTTTTGGCCCATTATGATCCTGCACATACCCAACTACTTTATTTTTTCCTAGATTGGTCTGAGAGTACACTAGATATAAGAAATGAGTTAAGGATGAGTGAGTCTCAGATGAGCACTTAGGTATATACATACGGGTTAGCAGAAGATAAATACAATCAGAGGTGGTCCTACATTGTGCAACTCCAGGACAAATTCTTTTCTCTATAGGATCAAAAGATAGAGGTTATTAAGAAGTCTGTGGCACTCAGAGACATGATTAAACTCATACATACCTCACTTTCTAGTGCTCTTGGTTGTAATGGTTAATTAGCAAAGATTAATCTTAGTACCAATACTTTGCCATATGGTATAGAGTCCTTAACTAAGGTTGAGCTATTCTATAAGACTATTGTAAGTTCAAAAGTTTCATGGGAAGAAGGTAAAGCATCGTGAAGGGCTATCCTAGAGAGTCTTGGAGGTTCTTCAAGTTAATTCAATTTTTGTGTTCATATATTTTTGGATACACTTTAATGGATCTATTCATATATACCAGACCCCTTCCTTTGTCATTGATGTCAAAGGGGGAGAGATAGAGAGATAAAGGAAAACAAATTTAAGAGGGGGAGTATTCAGTTGCTGTATACTGGATTTTTTTTTTCATGCATGTTTCCATCAATGCTAAAGGGGGAGATTTTTTGGAGCCTTACAACACAAGCATGGAGTATGGATGGTTTTTGTTGGTTGTTTCCATGTTATAATTTATATCAACATGGTGATAACTTTATGGGAAGTCTGCTTGGTTTACTGAAAGTTTTTATATTCTAGTAATACCCTTTTGTGATGGATTAGTGTGTTGGTATTTGAGTCTAGAATTCACCACAAGATCTGATATGACTCTAACCTCTTAACCATATTTTCTTAACTCATTCAGACAACAATATGCTAAATCTTGAGATGTCTTTTGTTGTGAGAAGAAGTTATCTCTTACAGAGTTTAACTCTATATTCTACTATTGTTCTATGTGTGGCATACTGTGTGGGAGACTCTACATTCTACTAAGGTGAAATTTTTTATGCTACAGTTTTATTGGTAGTCTCTATGTTGGTAGTATGATGGGAAATTAATGTGTTCTTAGATCCCAAAGGTGTTTTCTTTGAGAATTATTTGTTGGTTTGGAGAATTATGTTCTAGTCTTAGCTGACTCAGCATATGCAATATATTATGAAGACTAATTATGTTTTATGGATGATAGCCAACTTAGTATAACGAAATTCGTGGAAAAAATGTTTAAATCATATATGGTGGTGACAAAGAAGGTTTTGATTATTTTTATGTCCATCTAATTGGGCCCGCCTAATTGATGATCAAGATATACTTGTATATATATAATATTTTTTGAGGAATGAGATAAGAATGAAGAGTGGAAGTGGATATATGAAATGCATGCGGAATGCGAAGTGATGATCTGAGCCTAAATTCTTTATTAGTTGTGATCAATGTAGTTTGGTTGAGTGACTACTATGTGAGGCAATACTTTATATTTTGAGCTTTAGTGGAATTGAACCCTGCACATTGAAGGTGTATCCTATCACTTCAATCTTTTGGTAGTGAGCCACTATCATTGTATCTTGGTGGTTAACCATATTTTTTACTTAGGAAATGAGCATTTTTAAGGATAATGAGTCCTGGAAGTGATCCTTTTTAAGGACAACGAGTCCTGGTAGTGAGCCCTATAATATTTTGTATCTAGATATAATATATTGTGAGTTAACCCTCATTGTGGTTTTTCCCTTTTTGGGTTTTCCATGTAAAAATCCTAGTGTTCATGTGTTTGGCTACATTGACTTGTTCTTATATTCTCTCTTGCTAATTTAGTTAGAATTGTGATAATGTTTAGATGGATTTTATTATGGTTTTATGGAATACTGATTCATCCCCCCTCTCAATATTCCATATGCTTAATAGTTGGTTCAAATTTCATAACTAATGTTCCTATCCCATTCTTGTTATGGGTTAGTATTCATCAAATCACCTCATCTACCCTCTTACTAATTAGAGGAATCACCAGATCACCTTGTATCATCCTAGCTTAAGATGTTTCAATCATTACTTAGTGTGGTGTATGATACAGTATCATTCCCAAAGCTACATAGCATGTATATCCTTGAGTAGAGATAGGAGCTATTTTGGAAAGGTCTTAGGACCTCTAAAGAAAGGGAAATGGTGAGCCCTTGTCTCACTAGATCACTATCTATCAACTCTTGAAAGAGAATTTCCTCACATTGATCTTGATATATTATCCTTTTATCTAATGGGCCTATGCTAAGTTGTAATGCCTTCTTGAATAATTGAGGATTGTGCTTTTTGCCATGTTTTATTGTGCTTACCAATTCATATCTCTAGTCCATCCCATCATTTTCCATCTTGTGTTTTTCTCATTGTAGCCTTTCATCCTTTTTCTATATCCATCCAGTCACCCTTGGTCAACTTTTCTTTTTTCTTTGGTGAATTTTCTCTCCCATGGTTGAATCCATTATATTCTTTGGTGGATCCACCTAGGTAAGAATCCCATCATCAGTCATCCTTAGTTAGATTTTCACCTTCTTGGGTGAATCTATTATAATTCTTTATAAGATCTACCGCAATCATTGTCACCCCATTGCTCTAGGATGATTCCATCTTTAATCAAGTGGATCCACCCTCTTCTTTAGTGACTCCATTTCGTTACTGGGAAAATCCATTCCCCATAGAAAATATAGACAGTGAATTCTTCCTATCATGGATAGATAGTCTCCTCCCAAGTCCCAACCCCTGATATAATCATTTTTCCACTCTATATCTTGCCCAATAAATCACTTTAATCTCATTAAACACCATTATCATATCCCCAAAATCATCCCCTTTGAACAAATAGTTAGTAAAATGCATCCTCTCAACATCCAAATCATCGACAATACAAAATCAAACCTTAGATACTTAATCAAGATCCTAAATCCTAAATCACTAATATATTATAACGCTTTCTTGGGAACTTACTCTATCCTAATTTAGTAATCCCTCATTCAAGCCACTTCACCTCAAGCTAGAGGTATAGTTTGTATCAATATCATCTCTTTCTTGATAAATTAGCATATCTCAAGTAGGAAACCCATCCAATCAAAATTCTACATAGGATATTGACCATAGTTGAGAGGATATAATCAAACATCCATCAAAAATTCACCCCATTAGTTTAATTGTGTCATTGAGCATCAAGAGACCCTCCCACCATATATTGCAAATAATTTGAATTTGAGTTTAAACAAAGTCCTAATTTGAGCTTAATATAAATCCCAACCTAAGCTTAGTACATACAAATCTAATATCTTCTAATATAAAAAAAATTTAAGGTCCCTTCTCCCACATTCTTCTAATCCATTCCATTTACCCTGTAATAATTTGTTCTCATCTTTTCCATCCATAACCATCTAATTTAATATCATCCATTATCCTCCCTCAACAAAACAAAAAATAGTAATTAAGATAAATCCTTATTATATTGAGGATGATGATGGAAGTATTTTAATGAATATGAGTATAAAGTTGACCACTTTGATTCCATCATTGTTTGCAAGATTTCACCAAGCATCTTAACAAATACAAACACTCATCCAAGCTATTTCTTCATGCCTTCATGTGTACCAATTATCAATCCTTACACTACCTTTGAAAAGAAAAATCTATTAGCCCCTCCATCCACATCGTCATCCTATCCCCAATCCACATTTCTCTCTTATCCTTCACTCGCATATCCCTCTTCTCTAATATCCATACTACCTTCATCTCCCTAAGCCATATCTCAACCTTCATCTTTGTAAAATAGTACTATCAGCTTCATCCTTAGTCCAAATCCACCATCTCATTATCCCTCAAACCATTCCCAATTCATAATCTTAACCCTCCACTTCATAATCCTAATTATCCATCTACTTCCTCTAACCTCAATCAACCATCCATGTCCTCCTATATCAATACACCATCCACTTCCTCATACCTAAACCCACCATCCATGGCCTCTTATCATACTATTCCTTTTCATCCCTCTTACATTAATCATCCCTTGAATCCATCATACTTCAATCCTCCAAATAATCATAATCCCTAAATCTATAATCCTCATCCTCGATTCTTTCATAATCTTTCATCCATTCCCAACACTCCACCTAATCCTAAAATATATAAGTATCTCATTCTAGACATCATCCAAGGACTCCTATAAAATAATTCATCACCAAATCTAGATCTAAAACATGTGGAGTTATGTCAGTCCAGTCCACCATGTATGGTCACTAGTGATGAGGCCCTTCTCCTTCCCACACCTGTCATTTATATTCCCACTCCTAACACCATCCAAACCATTGAAATAATCCAACCCATTAAATCCATCCAATCTCCTTATCATACTTCTAACATTCACTATACCCATTCTTATTAACTCCATGAGTCCTTTATCCTTCCATCTACCCTATGTAAGGAGTCCATCCAATATTCCTCCACCATCACACCACCCCAAAAAGTTTAAACATTCCAAGATCTTATTCCAAATCATACCAACATATCTTCTCATCCAAATCTAGTTCATACCATCCCACATAATAATTCTCATGATCCCTTATTATCCCCTCATACACATAATGACCCTACCATCCCATCTACTCCATCGCATGATCCTTTATCAACCCCTACCCATGATATCCAAATGCAACATTCATATACCCTCAGTCCTCTTATATTCACCTATGGTGGTTCTCTTGTAGTAAAAGAAAAAATCATATCAATCACCCATCCTCCTCTACTTGATAATGGAATTGCATGATGCTTCCAAAATAACAAGCATCCTATTGTAAATCAAATGATCAAGACCATGGATTATCAATGAAAAGGCTTAGGACTTCATGTGAAATGTATATAGAATCTCACATACATCAAAGAAAATCCATGAGCTCAATGCATTGGTTATATATCCCAAGGATGACAATACAAGAATGTTGGTACAAGATTCATATAGGCTAAGTGGGCCTCTTCCAAAAGAACAATAGGTGCTTCCCATCACTCATACAAATCATTCATTTCCATCCCTCCTCTTACATCATACCAACCTATAACAACTACCCACATCCCTCCTTCGTCCTCCAAATCCATTTTGGATCCTTATGTCCCACAATCCACCATCACTCATCATCCATCTACTAAGTCCATTTTAGGACCTTATATCCCTAAATTTAATCCTTCATCTCATCCTACTCATCCCTTCATCCACCAATCACCTATCTCTATTACCCATGATATACATCCTACTCTTATAATCCCCAATCAAGATAAAAATAGGAACACCTATGTGAAATTCATCTAAAATACTCCATCCAAAAAACATCTCCAAAATCCTACCTCTATCACCCCACTCATATTCTCTCTAGATTATCCATATCCTTGTGCACATACCACAGTGATCTCACAATACTCGTTTACAATTTCTAGGAGATCATGATTTTTGCTAAAATTAAACATTTTTATAAAATATAATGATTTAAGCCTTGAAAATTTCCATTTAAAGGATTCCAATTGAAGAGGGTTTGATCAAACCACCTTAGATAAAACCCCCTTGGATAGAACCCCACTAGTTTTAAACCATACCTATAATAGAGTCTCCTTTACACCTATCAAAATGCTGATAAAAAACCACTTTTGATTTACCTTTTGGGGGATCAAATGAATTCATTTAAAATTTAATTTTTATAAGTATGTAGTCTTTTTTAAATTCTTCTCAAAAATTATAATTTTAAATAAATTTAATTTTATTATTATATTTATTTTATATTTCTTGTGAATGTAGGTTTTCACTGAAAATCAAGCTCTTTCTTCTACACGTGGAAAAATAAAAAATAATAATTTTTTTTTAAAAAATATCAGTGCACTATATATTGAAGTCCTTGATCCAACAAAAAAAAATTATGCTGTATAGTGTCTACCTATGTATGAATTATATTTGGTTTGACTTTGAAACTTGATTAAGGAAAAAATATTCAATAAAAAATATGAAACCAAATGAAAGTGCTAGATATTGTAGGTACAAATCTAAATTAAAAAAAAATAGAATTTTATCCTTCATGGAAATAAATTTTTATTGTATACCATGAGCATCACTCCTTAAAAATGGTGTTTATTTAAAAAACTAGTTTATAAAGGAGATAGAAAAAGAAGTGCAATATGATTCCAAGAAACTTGAAAAAAAAATATTTAGAATCTAAAGATAAAATGTCACAAATCACTAGTTTGCATCATCTTCAAATTCCTCATTGTTTAGCTGCTATAGGTGCCCAAAAGAGAATATTTAGTTAGAAAAAAATAGTTCAGTGTCCAATTTGGCCAAAAATTGTAAACCAGTATTGTGGGATCACCCACCATTGCTATTGGAAGCACTTTAGATGCCTAAATTTGAGAACCCACATGAATCTAAAGATCCACATGTCCCCCAAAAATACATGATGAAGAAATTAAAAGTCCAATCCAAAGTCCAAAGCAATCCCAAAGGGTACAAAGTCCCACCAAAAAAAAAATTAAAACCATGTGGATCATAAAGAAAAAGATACAATGCTTTCAAATGGAAATTACATAATGGCATTAAAAGTTACTAATCTTATATAAATACATCCCCATCTCCATATCCTAAACCTATTTTGGGTCCCTAAGTCCCAAAATTCACTATCCCAACTCCATCATCCACACATTCTCCATCCATTTCTCCTTTCATCATTCCACTTCTATCACACTATGTGCAAATGTTGGTAATAGAAACATCCCCCATCAGAATCACCTTCCATTATTCTATCCATACACTTTCAAGCATCACATCCATTATCTCGCATATCTCCCCCATCAAATCCCTTTAATCCATTTCCTTGCATAACCCATATATTCTAATAAGGTTGTACCAACATCCAATAGTCACTTCAAAGATGGTCTCTTAATACCTCAGTATGGAACTTGATGCTTGAGTGCTTCCTCCATCCCCTTATCACTTGTCTTACAAATCCATTTATCCACATACTTATCCTCATCCATCTCCATCCACGCACTTATCGAAAAATCCAAAAAATCCAAAATAAAAAGAAGAAACAAAAATAGTAAATAAAAATTTGTCCAATGGTCATTTTTTTAAAATAGGTTCCTTAGGAAAGTACACTAATGAGAACCTAGAAAATAGGCATCGTGAGTAAATATCTAATCGATTTTCTCTCCATACTTGGGGGAAACTTCATTCTAAGAATTCCCATCCTTCATCTCCTCCATTCAACCTATCTTACCCATCCTACCTATCATATCCCATTTATCTCAATCCTTCCATCCTCCTTATGATCTTGATATAGACAAGGGAAAATATAGATATGTGCTTTGGATCCCTCTTGGCATGCATTCCCTCTATCCGCATACTATCATATCCTTATCCACCCATCATGCTATCATACATCTACCTTACTTATCCACCTATCATATTATCATCTATCTACCTACCTTATCTTACCATCTACTTATCTCCCATCCCTCTTGCCTTATCATACATGCCAAATCTAGAGTGGAGAAACATGTTCCTTTGCAACTTGATCCTTTGAGATCTTATTATTGTTGAAGGAATGAGGAGATGCCATTGATGCATTTGTTGGCAACATGAGAATGTGAGATGAGTATAGGATATATTGTAGCTATGTATTATAGTGTTGTCATTAATGTCAATATTGTATACTGGTATGAAGTATATGGTGTAGATTATTTTGGATGTCTTGAACATATTTAAGGATGATTATGTAAGACAATTTTGTAAGAAGGTTTGATCCGATAAAGGAAATAATTGTGGAAATTGACTAAGTGTCAATTGAAGTGATTGTGTGTATAGTGGATCCTATATTTAGGTCTACACTGATTTGCAGATGAAGATTTTTCTTAGCACTTCTAACATAACTTTATTGGTTGTTTGAGGAACCTAATTCTAGGTTCTTATCTTCTTTTTTTTATTTCTAGCTTTGAAGTTATGAGTAACAGAAGTTCATCTTGGCAGTATTAGACATTTCTAGTTTAGTGCATGTGTGTCGGTGAATCCCCATCTCTCCATGGATTGGATTTTCATTTTTCGGTTTGATGGAAGATATTTACAAGTGTTAGCAGATTTCATATTCTAGTTGTCATAGATTTTGGAGGTCCACATGTCCAAATAAGGATGTACAGTTGGAATTTTTTTAATTACATAACTACCTATGCCAACCTAATGTGTTGGGTGCATTACAGAGGTTAAGTATGTGTGTATCCCTTATGTAGGTTCTATTTTAGGTCCATTTCAACCTAATTCAAAGTGTTATAAATCTTGAATCATGGCATGAAGTGTGTTTGGAAGGATCTTGAGCTTACAAGTTACATTTTATTTATTACATCTAATTGGGCTGACCTATTTGATTTTTGATGAAGATATATATATTATATTTTTTTGGTATTTTTTATATGGTGACATGTGATAAGAGTTAGTGGATGTAAATTGTGTGAATTTAATGTGAATTTAGAGTAAATCAAAGTGTTGATTTAGATCAGAATGACTTCAAAGTTAAATTAAGTCTATATGTTGAGCTTCAATGGAACTGTATTTCATGCATGAGTTTGATGCAACTGTAATAGTTTGAATCTTTATATGAGCCATAATCTCTTCTATCTCTTCTATTTCTTAGTGGGTAGTGATTCCACTTGGATAGAAATTCCACCCATAGTGAAGACTTCTATAATACACTATAACCAGTTATAATATATTGAGCTAATCCTCACCGTGGATTTTCCCATTTTGGGGTTTTCACATAAAAGTCTTAGTGTTCATGTGTTATGTGATGTTGTTGAATATTTTCATACTTTTATTCATTACTAAAATTGAATAATTTATGATTATTACATGTTTAAATTATTACATGATTTAAAAGAATATTTATTCACCCCCCTCTCAATATTTGAGGTGTTTAATAATTGGTATCAGATATTGGTTCCTTAGAAGGAGCTTAACAACTTGGGGAAGATATTGGAGGCTGACCACATGGTTGTTAGATGACTACCTACTCCTCTAGAAGAGATTTATGTTGTTATATCTATAGAAGAATATTGCATATTTTACATAAATGGAGAACACAAAGTTGCTCTTAAATATTTGGAAAGAATTGTAGGTGAAAGTAGAGATCTAAAAGAAAATATCAAAGAAGTAGATGAATGCATCAAAAAGTTGAGAGAGAAAATAATGAAATTCAAAGAAAGGAATACGGAGGTTAGTGAGCAATTTAAGTAGGAAAATGAAACAATTACTAGTCTAAAAGTGCTTGTTGAAGAGAGAAATAGGTTTGAATAATGTTTGAGTGCAATGGTGAAATGAAAAATCTAAAGAATGCACAAGGCTTGAAAAAGAAGTTGTAAATCTCATATCATATCTTGAAAAAGCAACGAGTCATGAAGAAAAATCCAAGATGAGTTTTACAAAGCTTTATGAAATGATTGCTAATAAAAAAGGATCCAAAGATAAAGAGGGTTTAGGATTTGAAAAGGGTGAAAGTTTAAAAGGATATCAGACACCAAATGTTGTAAATAAGACTTAAGAAAAGAAGAACAATGGAATGAAGATCCATAATCAAATAAATGAAGCTAGCAAACCACCGATGAAAAAAAAATGTACAAAGGTACCCATATTTGAATGGTTTCTATTATTGTTTTAATAGTTTTGGACATAAGGCTATGGAATGTAGAAGCAAAATGAACTAGAATGTTGCACCTTTTTCTATTCAATCTTTCATATGGAATAGATTTTATCATAGAGCTAGTGAATGCAAAAGTCAAATTATGAATGGCTATAACAATGGTAGAATGGTTCAATATTTCAATGAATAATATTATACATTTAATGGATTTGGGAATAAAGCCAATCAATGCATATATAGAATGAGTGGAAGCCAACCAATGGACAAGAATGTTATATGCTACAATTGTAGTAGGTTAGGAACTATTTCTAACTTTTGTAGAAGTAGAAATATGAATAAGTATAATTTAGTGAAGAAGAATGATCCAGTACAAAAGATTGATCCAATAGATACAAAGAAGGTGATGGATAAGATTTGGAGAAATAATAAAGAGACCGAGTTTAAGGATGAATTTTTACTAGCATCCAGTGTATATGCTTTGTCTAGAAACTATGTTGAGAGCTTTGGCTCAGGGGAGCCTTTAAAGGAAATATTTCTTCCCCCCACAAAATAAAATTGTGCTAATGCTTCAACATGTGGGTATGAGGTGTAATTTAATATGGTTGATCTATTAGAGAAATTTTTGATAGAAAATATTAAAATGTGGAAGGTTGCAAAACATTTAAAGGTGACTATGCATACAGTGAAGAGTTTGAAAACTTTATGAGATGAAGCATTTATGGAAAATTAGGTAAAGTTCAAATGGGTTATAAGTAATTTTACTCAATCAAATTCATTTGAATAGAGATCTTGAAAAGGGTAGAGCTATGAAGAAGTGAATTAGAGTTAATGATGTGATTGAGTTGGAGTACAAGTGAAACCCTATCCTGAAATTGTTTGAAGGTATTCTAAGTTTTTGTTTACCCTAGTTTTTGAAAACACTTTCAATTTAATGTAAAGATGTATATGTAACAAGTGGTAGAATTCATTAAGCATCCAAGACCTAAATTTAAGAGGCATGTTAACAAATCCTTCATGGATGATTCAGATGGTGGGTTTTACCACATCCTGTATGGAGTTTTACACAAAGAGGTGAAACAAAGAAGAATAGGTTTTGTGGGTTGATGAAATGAAAAGATGGGGTGAGCCACAATAAATCTATCTTCCTTTATTTCATTAGGAAATGAGATCCACACAATGAACTAATTGTCAACCCTTAGGTGAATTAATTCAAAGTGAGAATCTTCAAATTTACTTATGCTTGAAGGATGAGGGTCAAGGTCAAATAACACTTTGGGGAGAAAAACTAAAAATAGAAAATCAACACCAAAATAAAATCTAACACTTGAAACAATAATATTAAGCTTAATATTGATAGAGAAAAAAATCAAATTGCACATCAAAGAAGGGGAGAAACATGTGTACCAATCACCAAAATTGCTTTTCTAAAGTAGATTTGGGATTCATTCACCCATAGGTGAATGGGTATAAGTGTAGGGATTTTCTATAGCTTTCAAGAGCCTCTAAAGTAGATTAGAATCTTCCAATTTTCCTAGGTTTCTTAGTTAGAATTTCAGAAATGGTTTTGAGATCTTAGTTTCTCTAAGAAGAAGATAATTTTGACAACTTTTGTAACTTTGACAACTTTGTAAATATCTCTCTTCAAAATGTCTTCAGTTATTCAACCTAAATCTATAATCACACATACAAAAGAGAAAAAAATATTTATTTAGGGTGAATAGGGGTTTTCCTTTGTCAAACCATATTTTGGTAATCAAACCTTGAATTGAGATGAAACATGAAAGAAGGAATGAAGAATGAACAAAGCTATGTTACCACTCAAAAAAACCTTTATTGAAACCTTTATAATGGATATCATAGGATGTCTACAACTTTCATGAGATGGTTGAATTGGATGTGGATCTTGACACTTGAATCTTGCTTGAAATGATGCTTTGAATGCTTGATTTGGTAATGAAACATACATCACAATGTTAGCTCCAAAAATACTCATGATGCAAGAAGACTTTAACATGATGGATGGATATTGAATGAAACAATCAAACTATGGCATATATTCTCTTTAATGCCTTTGATCATCAACTTAGCTCTTGTAATTGAGCACTTGAAAATATAGTTTCAAAGATCTAGGTGAAAATTAGAAAATAACCTTGTATTTATAGGTATGTATCCTTAATTTTCCGAAATTCAAATATCACAAGTTGACATTGAATCATAGATTTGAAGTCATTAAAAAAAACAAAAAACATAATTTAAATTTAGGTCATAAGGTATATAGAGGACCCATTCTCCCATGGGTGAATGGGTCCCAGATCCACAAACCTAGGACACACATTTCTCAATTTGTGAAGTGTTGTTTAGGAATTAATAAATGTCAAGTTTCCCCTTCAGAAAATGTAATTTAATAGGCTTGGAAAATGAATTAAATGAACAATTAAGGAATCATTATGCTCAACTAATTAAGAGGGCCCAAAAAAGTGTGTAAATGTAATAAGGTACATTTAACAACACTGAATTAAGGCATTATTAAGCTCATTTTAAATTAGGAGGGCCCAAACAAGTGAGAAAATGTAAAAGGTTAAATTTTGCTACACTACAAGAGGATGTTAGAGGTTACACCCCTGTCAAAATGGAAGAATATAACCACACAAATTTGAATAAAGTATAGTTCAATAAACTCACCAATGATGATTTTAAGTTAAAACCAAAGTTTGGGGTGTTGGTAGAAAGGCACCTTGATGTCTGGAGTTAGTTTCTGATATTTTTATATGTGGATGAGTGGGTAAGGTACACCCTAAGAAGGATCTATGACAAGTTCTAGTTGGATATCCCACATCTAATCAACAAATGGGAAATTAGGGTTGTGAATGGTCTATGCTCAATCAGACAAGTATCAGTACTCAAATCTATAAAGAATGAGATTGTAATGGAACATAAAGGAGTGAAGTATGATAAGATTTGTTTGACCATTAAGGACATAAGGAATCCTGCTATGAAGTACAAATCCATGATAATAGGTTATAAGTTGTATTTCACCAAGAGGGAGAAATCTCTATTAGCCATCACCATCAACACAACTTATGTAATGGTGGAGAAAGGTAAAAATTATGATCTACATGAATTGTTGAGATTGTAATTATTGGAGAATCTATAGAAAAACCAAGGAATCCAAGTATTATTTAATTTTTGGTACTCTAATTGTTTGTTTGTTATTTTACATTTTGAATGAATTAAATGGAAGGAATAATACAGTGTGGCTCTAGAATAGAAGAGAAATAGAAAGAAGATCTAGAAAAAGAAATGGATAATAAGATGAGTGGGAAGTGATAGAAATCATAGAAAAGTGTGCTCAAGAACAAAAAAAAGTAGGATAGTCTCTGAAACCTTGGAAATAGGTTTCCACCTTTTGGGAGATGGAAGTAGGGTTTAGAACCTATTTCACTTGGTTCATTCAAGGATACCTTAGATATCTCAATCTAGGGATGCAATGAAGGAGAGATTTATACAATAAGGAATTGTAGGGTGTGATTAAAAGTATAAAGCGGGTTCACCACCAACCTAGGGTTTGGAAATATTATAAACATGCAAAACCTAATGACAAAGCATAATGATATGTAAAACTTAAGTAAATGACCTAAAAATGAATGTAAATCAGAACAAAAAATTGAAAAAGTATAGAGGTGTTCCTAGAAGCTTGAATCTAGGCTTGTATGAGAATCCAAATTCTTGAAAATTCTATTTTAATGCACACTAGGAATCATACACTAGTAGGGGTTATTTAGTCTTAGTTTAGGGTTTTGGGCCAAAATCAAAATATGGAACTGTTGAATCGGGATCTATAGGAAAAGTTTGAAAATAGGTACACTATGACTTATATACCACAAGTGGTGATTTAGTCCTTGTATCAAGGTTTCTCTAAAACTATGATATCCTCTAGTGATTTCTTGTAGCTTCCCTCCTACCAAATCTCTAGCTTTGAAACACTGAATTTTGCTCTGTAAGTGACTTTCTGTGATCTTGCAAACAAGGTGACAACTTTGGCAACTTGACAACTTTTATCCAATCTTTCTCTTCAATGAATCCCCAACCTAAACCACCTAGATATGTAATCACACATCAAAAATATGTAAACATGTTTTTTTGTTAGTAGATAGGGGTTTTCCTTGGTCAAACCTCCTTTTGGTAATCAAACCTTCAAATGAGTAGAAATATAATGAAGGAATGATGAATGAAAAAATATACAATGTTGTTTAACTCACCAAACCCTTGAAAAAAATACTGCAATCTTGTAAGTAATGGCTTGCATGAATGTGGATCTTGACTTTTTCTTGAATGATATGCATCTTGACTTTAATGCTTGCTTCAATCATAAAACACTACATCACAAATGTTAGCTCAAAAACAAACATGATGCTTGATACTTTAACAATGCTTCACAATGCTTGATAACCAAATCTTGAATGTTCTTGAATGATCTTGTAAGTTCTCTTATGATATCTTGATGAATTGTAAGCTTGATAGGTCACTTGATTGCTTGTTAGGAGAAAAATGTGTGAAATAACCTTGTATTTATACCTGTTTATGATAAATTTCCCAAAGTTATAACACTACAAGCTAACATCATATCTAGGAGAATAAATTCCCACCAAGAATTTAAATTTAAATTAGGTGTAAGCTAAGTGGGACTCATACACCAATTGTGGCATATGAGTCCCATTAGGCTAAGCTTGGGACACATTTTCAATAAATTCTTAGTTTGATGTTAAATTCAGATCTAGGCCCCAAAACCTAGGTGGGATCCACGCCCAAGGTGGTGTATAAGTCCTAGATCACTAAATTTTGGCCATACCATCCAAAATCATTAATTTATGATTGGTGACTTGATACATGTCATGATTATCCTTAGAAAAATACATTAATTAAGACTTGTGGATGCAAAATAGGACCAAATAAGGCATAACAAAGCCCAATTTTAGTAGGGAGGGCCCAAGCTAGTGTGAAAATATAAAGAGATACATTTTTATACAATAAATTTATTCCCCACTTTAGTGAGAGGATCAAATTTCTTGAAACTCATACTAAAGTAGAAAAACTCATATCAAGAGGGGTCTAAATGTACCAACACTAGTAAGATAGGACAACAATCAAGAGGGATGATCAAGCCCCGCAGGATCAAGGTCCTATGGAAAACCAACATAGGAAAAAAATAACACACATGGAAATAATGTAAGGAGCAACAACAAGGCAGAATCATGCACTGTGAAAAACAAAGAGAAGAAAAAAACAAAACAAAAGGGGTGGATCAAGCTTCGATTGTTTGTCATGCACATTATGTATAAGATCTAAGCCATTTCTTCAAGAAAGTTTACAAGTGAAACATGATTTCCACTATGCAAAAAAAATACATGCTCACAAGGGCTAGTGGAACCTTAGGCCATCCACTAAGTGATCCCCAAGCATGACACATACACATGCAACCAGTATGCACTCACACATAAAAGCAAGTGGCTATGGGAAAGTCATGCCTAAGTTCAACTCCCATACATACAACCATACCAAAGCTATACCTCTTGATAACTTTGATAAGGTTGCACACACCACAATAACAAGAATTCATGAGGGAAGAAAAGCTTAGTATGCTTGACACCCATAAACAAACAAGATGGATCTACAACCAAGCAAAGTGTGTTATGCAAGGTGGCCATATAACCGAAAATGCAAAAGAGTGTAAGGTATGTACAAAGGAGTTTTTCTTAGTTCATGTAAGGTATTTAACTTAGGGAACATCATGCCTAATTTCTCTAAGGGAGGACCAATCAAATAATATTCACAACTTAGGGGATGTAGTGTGTCACATCAAGCCACTAAGAGGAATATAATATGCCAAGAGAGATCACGCTCTTGAAGTACATCACGCCCAATGTCATCACAAAGAGAAAGACACATAGCATGAAGTAAGAAGACTACAGTATGAAACATGAGTTGAAATGAAAAAGAATAATGCCAATGTATGCCCCCACTTTAAAGAAATTGCTAAGCACCATGCTATGAGAAATTACTTTAAAATAGCAAATGAAAAATGCTAATAATAAAGAGGACATGAGAGCTTATTTGGGAAGCCCTATGCCAAGTCATATGTTTCCAAATAAAGCTATGTCATGAGAAGTGGTTACTGCCCAAAATGAAAATCCAAACACACGAGGGATCCATGGATTCAAGGTTACTATGTATTTATTAATATGTTGTTTTGAGAGCTCATAATTGTCATCATTCACCAAATACTCATGGAACAAGAAGAATGACAAAAACTGAGTGAAAAAAAAAAGAAAAACCTTTTGGGTCAACAAAGAGGAGACCTAAATGTCTTGACGCCTTGCATCATGCCCAAAAGGAAAGCACAAATCAAATAATATATTAAAGGATTCATGACATAGAGAATAATGTAGATACAAATAGAGGAATGCCACAAATAGAGAGATATCAAATAGAACAGTAAGAGGGGATCACATTACACACATGAAATTACATAAAGAAACATGAAAAATAAATGATGCAAAAGACTAGTAAGGCACATGCAAGTTAACCTATTAGTAGGTCGTCCTCATCCCAATCATGTTCATCATATACAAAAGGTAGATAAATAGCCAAAGGGACAAGTGTCAAACTAGGGTCATCACCAAATTCAACACTCTTCTTAGTAGAATTATTGTTTAAGCTCATAGAAGAGTAAAATAATGTATTCAATTCATTATGCACTTCTTCATCAATTTTTGCAATTTCATCATCGTCATCCAACTTAATCACAATCAAAGGAAGAATTATAATGTCTAAAAAATTATTTAGCTCATGTTGTGGTATAGGATTGTGTTGTTGCGATGAAGAGGGAGACTCATCATGTATTGCTTTAGTTAAGTTTGGATGTTGATTTTCTTTTTTTTCTTCTTCATTTAACCTTTGAGTAAGAGCACAACATATATGCAAACACTCTCTAGCATTTTTTGTTTCTTTTAGTACAATTTTCAAGGGTATGTGCAGGGTTATCATGGAAAAAATAGGCCCTTAAGTGGTGAAAAATTTAGAAAAATCAGAGTTAGAAAATTATTTCAAAAATATGTAAGAATAGAATCTGTAGCAAATTGAATGTAGTTTCTAAACTACTAGGTTTATTTTAAAAATAAATAAATATATTTGGTGAAAAAATTTAATTTCAATGCAATATTAATTAAATTTCAAAATTTGAGTAAAAAAATGTTATTAGCCGCATACCCTACACATACCCCATTATATCACCACTCTTTGGCCCATGATGATCCTGCACATACCCTCAAGTTGTGTTATTCTAGGAGCGGGTTTATCAACCATAGGTTTTGTTAATAAATATTTAACTAGCTCCCTTTGGGTTCATTTTTTATGTGTCGGCCTATGCATTGCCAAATCTACTCAGTTTTTGAAGGTTTTGATCTACCGCTCCATGTGTCTACTCTTCGTAACATCGAGTATCGACATTCCCTTCGAATCCTGGGAAACTCCATTGTGATTCCACGTGTTGTGGCTGCGAGATGTTTTTGTTTCTTATTTCCTTAAGGCTTCATCGGGCTGCGAAATGCTTCTACGAAGCCTTCATTCCTAAAAGGTGTTAGCAGGACCCACAGTTTCTGGCTGCAGTGGACTCTTGCTACATGGTCACCATTCACAAATCTTTCAATGCGGGGATGCAATAGCAACCATGGGTAGCGAAATGCTGCCATGCATCTTTTGCACTCGACTGATGAGCATTCCCTCTGCTATGATAAGGTACTCGGCCCATTCAACACGTGTTGCATTTTCATAAATCCTTTGCAGCAAAAGGCCACCACGTTCCTAAGCAGTGAATCTGTTATGCGAGCAATGAACCAGATGAACCAAATAATGCTATTGGTTGTTGCTTGTCATAATCATTCACAGCAAAGGATGACACTTGTCTGATCGAGCCTGACTGGGACCACTGCCATCATTGCAGAGGATGCACCTGTGCTCAGGATGACTAGATGTTGTGCTCCAGCTCGATCCTATGTAACGGCCTTTGGAATATTCTAATTCAGGAATCATTGTGAAAGATTGTGAGATATTTTATGTTACTGCTCTCTGAAGCGATGGGAGGTTTTCTTGCTATATATACTTTCTCTGTTGATGAGAAGGGGTTCGAAATTTGGGAAAAAAGCATGCTGGTTTTTGTAAAAAGACGCCAGGCCTCTATTACTATTTTATTTAATTGCAAAACTATCATACTATGCCAATTGTTTAGTCTTTCTATTTTTTTCATGCTTTTGATTAAACTGTGAACTATGCTTTATATTGTCTTGACACTTCATTTGAAGAACTTCTATATATGTTAGATGCAAGTTTTCTTACCTAGATCATGTTTAATGACTCTTCTTGGTAGTGAGAATATATGCAATGTTATTTTATGTCAATAAATAAATTGTTTATGCTATAATCTTAAGTCTCTGATGTTTTGAAACACAACACCATTCAGGCCCTTAAATCTATGATTTATCATGTTGATCATCAAATCTTGGTGCATCGCCTTAGGTTAGACTTTAATTTATTATATCCACTTCTTTTTCCCTTTCCAAACCCCATTATAGAAGAAGCTCGTTTCTCTAAAAATTTGGAGGTTACTTAGTTTAGTGCAAAAGGTCCCCCTTAAATTGAGTTTCCCATAAGAATTTGTTACCTTGTCAATTTTTGCTGTCAACATTTTATTCTTTTTCTGGCACGCCTAGTGGGACTGAGTTTAATGAAATTGCATTATAGAAGAGTGTATGAGCCATTGGCCTATAACTAGATTCCAAACCGCAAGCAATCCCAGTTTACTAGTACCTCCACTAGGGACAGTCCAGGTCGCAAATCAGCTGGTAACTATTCCATTCGCGCCACCCTTTCCTCTCACCATGTTGTCATCCACCAATAGAAAATATGTAGCATGGGACATTGGAAGTCCCTTAGTACCCCTGATAGTGCCCACTATCTAGGGCGCTATCCCAGTTTCAACCATGAAAACTATACCGAAGTTTACTGGAGATAGCTCAAGAACACCTGCAGAACATTTGCAGGATGTGGTGGACGTATGTCTGGTACATGGTATTACAGTGTAAAATGTAGCCTTGAGGCTCCTTGCCACATCTTTTAAAGGTAGGGGTCTGGATTGGTACCAAACACTAACTCCTAATTCAATTCGCACCTGGGATGAACTCAGGGATCCATTTAATGAGAAGTTCTCGAATGACGGAGATCATTCTTCATTTTATTATCAACTTTTTGTCATAAAACAAGCCCCCCAGGAGGCTCTGATGGACTTTAATGCCCAATTCCACACAAATTGGTAGATGATCCTTGTCACCATATGCCCGACTCCCAAGTTGGCATTTATATTTTATCTGAAGTCCATTAATTTTGACATTTTCATGATGATCAAGTCTTTATGGGGAGCTACTCTACCAGATTCTTATGGTACCACTATCAAAGCTGAGAATCATTTCATAGATTGTAGAAAATTGGCTCCTTGACCTATTATGCCAATATTTCCTGAAATATGGATCCCTGCGCAAGAGGTTGCATCAACTAGTGCGCTCGCAACTGCCCAGTGAATGCACACATATGTGGCCACCCCTGAAAAAATGTGGCTTCTACATGAGGTTCTTACAAGGATGAAATAAGTGACCTCAAAGAGATGTTACAAACCATGGCTAATGATATAACCACTCTTAAGCGGAACCAAGCGATGCCTCCGAGGCTTACATATCAAAACTATCAAGGCGGGTGGTCTTTTTATCAGCAAAATCAATATCAGGGCATGCTTCACACTAATCCACTAGCACTGACTACAAACCAAATGGTGCCGGTGCCTACTCTACTGATGAGCGCATCACCAAGCTCAAGTAGGGAATTAACCGTAGGGAAGAACAATCTTATTGATGACATCAATCTACGGTGTTTCCCCTACAGCGATGCGCATATGCCCTAGAACTATCTCCATAACAACCTACAACAAAAGGTGGCAGAGAAACACAACCAAGGCACAATAATAGAAAATGGAGGTTATGTATATGCCTCACCAGAAATGGATAGCGCGGTCCTTACCACACAAGTGCAAGGAATGTCTTTAGAACAAGAATCCGATATTGCTCCTGATCATGAGCTCTTCTCCTAGATGGAGGAGGAAGAGATGGTGTTTGCTAATGATGCATTCATATCAAAAAAACTGCAAATGCAGTCTAATTATAACACACGCTCAAAGAGGAGGTTCATTGGTGAGCCAGTTGTTTCACATCTAGATAGCCCACAACTCAAAGGCGTGTCCAATCAAATTCCCAGTACTTCAGCCATGCCTTCACTTTCTCAACCACAAAAGGAAATTATTATAGCAAGAACCAAAGAGCAAAAATCTCTAAGTTTGCCACCTTTTAATGTGGTAGAGCAATTGAAGAAATCATCCGCTAATGTGTCTTTGTGGTACATTTTAGCTATCTTGGAACAAAATACGCTATTACAGAAGGCACTTCAAAAAGAGATCAACTTGACATCAATAGAGCCATATGCCAGTTCAGAGGTTGTTTATCAGTTACCGCTAGCTAAGGTTCTTACAAATAATACAAAGGAATCCCCTACCGAGGACAGAAGTAGGTTGAAACCTCAACCCTTCTTCTTGACTCTCATTGTAGGAAAGAAGTTATTGCACAACGCTATGATTGATTCTGACGGTAGTACAATGGTTATGCCTAAACAGATAGCCAAAGCTTTGGGACTTAGCTACGAACCTATGAAAAGAGGGGTGATGCAGCTTGATCGAAATAAAGTTGAGACCATAGGTGTCATCAAAGTGCTTACTTTCACTCTATTTTCCTACCCTAGTATCACAGTCCTGCAGCACACAGTGATCATAGATGTTCCTTCTATGTTTGGTCTCTATCTATCCCGAGAGTTTACTTCAAAGGTGGGTGGATACCTGTCCTTGGATTGGTCACATCTGATACTTAGGACCAAACATGGCACAAAAATGAAGATAGAATCAAAGGTTGTACATTCTAAACATGTGGTAGATGAAGCCTTGATCAATTTTGAAGTCACGCATACCTCTATCACCAAGCAAGAAATGTATTGCATTGAATTGCTAGAGGAAGAGAAGGTGAGTGGAGATCAGAATGATAAAAAAGATGCTCTATTGAGTGAACACATAAACAATGATCCTTTAGGCAATTATCATGCTATAGGATTGGGCATGAATGTAATTTATGATGAAGACCAGGTGCTTCCGAGGGTCACCAAAGAATCTGAGGGTAGCCAAGCAAATGAGCTATGGACACTATACTTTGATAGAGCAAGAAGAAAAGTAGGTGCTAGAGCAGGGGTATATCTAATATCCCTGCAAAATAAAAAATGGTGAGGTCTTTCTGCTTTCATTTCACCTATTCAAACAATGAGGCTGAATATGAAGGGTTATTTGAAGGCCTAAGTCTTGCAGAATGAAAGGGCATTAAGCAATTAATTATGTTCGGAGATTCTAAACTGGTAGTTAACCAAGTCCAAGGAATTTCTACAGCAAAGAATTTCTATATGAGATCCTATCAACAATGATTCTAGGACCTAATTGATGGTTTTGAATCTTTCAACATCTATACCATTCCCTGAAGACAAAATAGTGATGCAAATTGCATGGCTATGATTGATGCTCAGTTTGATCATGTTTCTGACCTACTTCATAATGAGCATTCAGTACGAGTACTAGTCTGACCAGTGATCCCCGACAATGATTAGAGTTGGCAAGTCTTTGAAAGTGATTAACACATCACGTTGTTTATCCAACACTCAAGGGAGTTTTCCGATTAGCTTCAACCAAAGATCACCGAAGCTTATGAAGGAAAAATTATGCAACTCAAATCTAATAAACTTATGAAAGGATTGGTTACTCTTGAAAAAAAATTCAATTTTAATGATGCCCGAAATGATAAGCAGAAGTTCGTGGCAGAAAAAAGTGATTATGAGGACCTTTGGGTCTTCGATGGTAGGAATCTCCGAGTCAGAAAAAATGTCCCACACCATGATAAGGAAAGGCTCATCAGTTTCTGTGAAAAATATGTAGTGGCCTAGTCCTATGATGATTTGAAGGGTTATGATCCTAGCATCATTCAGCACACTATTGAGCTAGTAGAAGGTGCAAAACCAGTCTGACAGAAACAGAGGCCAGTGAACCCTAAAATTGAGGCCCTAATGGCACAGGAGCTAACTATGCTCAATGAGTCACACATTGTCTTCCCAATCAAACATAGTACTTGGGTATCAAATTTGGTTCTAGTCCGAAAGAAGAATGGAGATATCCGCTTGTGTGTGGACTTCTGAGACCTAAACAAAAAATCTTTGAAAGACTAGTATCTGTTGCCTTCTATGGAGTCAATCTTACAAACTGTCGCAAGATTGGAAATGTTCTCTATGCTGGATGGTTTCTCCAGCTACAATTAGATCTGAGTTAAAGAAGAGGATCAACACAAGACTACGTTCACCACAAAGTGGGGAACATTTGCATATACTAAAATTCTTTTTTGTTTATCCAATGCAGGGGCAATATTCCAGTAGGTGATGGACATTGCATTCAGTGAACTAATCAACAAGTTTATTCTAATTTATTTGGATGACCTTATTGTGTTCTCTAAATATAAGGATGATAATTTTGATCATTTAGAATTAGTTTTTCAAAAGTGCTAGGAGTTTGGAGGTTCCCTAAACCCAAAGAAATGTGTATTCAAAGTGCCACAGGGTAAGTTGTTGGGGCATGTTGTGTCTAGAGAAGGTGTTTCAATTGACCTCGAACGAGTAAAGGCTATCAAAGAACTTCCCCTTCCAGTAAATAAGAAAGGTGTTCAATCTTTCCTAGGCAAAGTAATTTTTTTCAACAAGTTTATTTCCAATTTCACAGGAATGATTAGGCTGATCACCCTAATGTTGAAGAAAGACCAAACATCCAAGTGGACAACCGAAGCTCGAGAAGCTTTTGAAAAGGTCAAGGAAGCTATTTCCACAGCTCCAGTGCTAGTCTAGTTAATCTGGATCAATCCAATGATTTTATAACGTATGCTTTCAGTAGCAATTCCAGTATTGCTACTGTCCTAACCCAAAAGGATGATGAAGAAAAAGGGGAAAATCTAGTTGCATTCTACTCCTCGACCTTAAAGGAATATGAGGCAAACTATAATTTTGTTAAAAGATAGGCCTTTACAATAGTAAAGGGACTTAAAAAGTTCTGCCATCTAATTTCCTACAACAAGGTGCTGGTGTATGTCACACATTCCAGTGTTCGTGAATATATCATGGAAGTGGAGATCACAAAGAAAAGGGCTAATTGGATCACTAAGATCCTTGAATATGACATTGAGGTCAAGCCTACTACGACTACTAAAGGAAGAGGACTGTGTGAGTACATGTCATAAAATGAGGAGGTACCTGTCGCGGAGGAGTAGCCAGAGCTCATTTTGAGAAATGAATTAGAATCAGAAGGTGGTTAGCTGGCTGATAGAATGAGGTTCATTCAAACTGGAAAGTATCTATCAGGCCTCTCATCCCAAAAAAGGAGGTATTACCGGCTATAGAATTGCAGATATACGCTAATAGAAGGAGTCCTTTTCAAAAGGAATTTCAATGGTGTTCTCCTACGATGTGTCACTTCAGAGCAGGCGAAGAGGATCCTCGACGCATTTCACAATAGCATTGCAGGAAGACATTTCTCTGCCAAAACCACCACCATTAAAATCATGCATGTTGGCTATTATTGCCCTACAATTTTTAATGACTCCCACTCTTTGGTGAAGACTTGCAAAATATTCCAGTTCTTCGCTAATGGAAGGAAGAATTCTATGATGCCCCTTAAATCTATAGTGGCAAACAAACCATTTACACAATAGGGCCTAGACTTCATTAGAATGTTCAACCCAGTTTCTAGTGTCAGACACAAGTGGATTCTAACTGCCACGAATTACTTCACAAGGTGGACGGAGGTTGTTCCCCTTAAAACTGCAAAAGAAACAGAGATTGTAGATTCCCTTAAGGAACTAGTGACAAGGTTTAGCCCTCCAAAAACTATCATTTCAAGTAATGCCAAAGCTTTCCTAGGCACAAAGGTATGTCACTTTGGATTAAAAAATGACATATTCCTTAAAACATCATCAAACTATTATCCACAGGGAAATGGTCTAGCAGAGTCAATGAACAAAAGCTTAGTTTGACTCCTAAAAAAAATATCTCGAAACACCAGAGGGAATGGCATAAAAAACTCTGAACAATGCTCTGGGAAAATCGTATAACTCCTAAGAAAGTCCTTAAGACTTTTCCTTATGAGTTGGTATACGGGAAAGCGGTGTTGTTACCCATCTGCATGGAGATTCTGGCAATACAGTTGTTGAAGTCTCTTGAGATAGAAAAAAATGAAGCCATGGAGGTTCGGCTAGCCGAACTATTGGAATTACAAGAAAAATGGAGAATTCCCTAATAGCTATGACAAGCTGTCAACAAGTGGTCAAACGATGGTTTGACAAGAAGGCTTTCGACCAAGGTTTAAAATGTAGAAACTTAGTGCTAAAGTATGATAAAAGGGCTACTAAGCTAGGTCAACATGGTAAATTTGATAGTTTATGGGAGGGTCCCTTTAAAATAATTCAGTGCAAAGAGAACAATGCTTTTGAACTAGAAAATATGGAACAAGAACCATTAGGAATCCCAGTCAATGGGATTCATCTTAAGCTACTACATTAGGCGCTGAGCTTTTTTTTTGTACATATGTAAATAGTGCTTTTATTTTATTTATGTTTCTTTGGCCGGTCTTTTACGAAATAGTTTGTACTTCTGCGACTTGCCCATTATTATTTGTAGGTGGAATACTAGAATTGTTTTACACACCTAGGTGTGAAGAAATAACAAAACAAAGTTGAGAGCCCGTAAAATTGAAATACAGAATGAAGGAAAGAACATGGATTTTCTTTAAAAGATATATATCTATTCATATATGTTTTTTACATTAAAAAAGTGGCTGGGAAGCCATAATCAAAAAATTACCAAGTATATGAACTATTACATATATGGTGGCCTTTTTTCAGGCTTATATATAGCTATGAGCAGGTATTCTGAGTAGCAAGTAGGGAGACATTTGTTGAACAGGCAAGGGGTTTTTCATCTAAAGGCATGGTTGGTGACAATTGACGCATTAACTACAATGTCCACTTCTTCCTCGTCCACAGGTTCTTTTGCAACACTAGTAGCATCATTCAGCACAACCGCCATTAGCGGGGGGAATACTAGGTTCTTGAAGTAAGTATACCAATCTACGTCATAGAAAGGTATCACGTTGTAGCTATGGAACAGGAAGTGTAGGGCCTAAGTAACCCTCTACTGGTGCTGGTCACAGGTCTGTAGGCAGAATCTATTGAGGAACGATAGCCAAATGACAATAGCTTCTTCCTCAATAAAGCGACATAGGTCACTGGTTGACGACAGACCTACTCCATAGGCGGCATGAGCAACAACCTAGGCGAGACCATTCAGGTACTTTTTGGGGAAGATTTCCTTAACCAGCTTTAGGATAAGTGGTAGGGGGATGTTGATGTCTAGCATGGATGCTATGAAGTGGGAGCATATGTCAGTGTTCACCTGATAATTGTCCTCATACTCTATATAGTCTTTGCCTAAAACCCACTTTATGGCTACCAAGACTAGAGAATGCTTATTCTTGGTCATCTGTTTCACCCTCCTAGTTGAAACCTCCCCTAGGAATGTCGTCTATGACTTATACAAGGTCAGGTGAACTAGACTATCCATTTCTCTAACACTATCCCTAGGCTTCTAAGGTAATGCCAAAATCTGTCTACCACCTAACCTATGAGAAGGCTTGCTTAAGACTCTACTACTGACCTATCACTACTCAAATGCTAATTATGTTTTTGTTACTACTTACTAGCCTATTTATAGAAAAATGACAAGACGCATGCTAATCCGCTTTGAAAAAATGTGATATTAAGCTAGTTGCTAACTTGAAAGGCATGCCTGCATTTCCTCACATTTCTAGCCTAGTTGCATCTATGATAGCATGGCTCAATGTGTGCTTGATTAATGGAATCTAATTAATTAGCTTTAAAAAGGTGGCACTCATTGGTAGTGAGATGTATGGCCGCAGGCTATTATGTCATCTCTCAAGTGTGTCCCAGAGCCCAAGGAAATACTCATATCTTTTCAGGCTGTGATCGTTTGCTTGGCATAATCATTTCAGTTGGGATATTAATTGTCAACGCATACTAATGCAGGGTTAGCAAGCAAATTTCCGGCTCAAGTTCCAAGGAGATCACAACATATCACACGATTGCCAAATGCAATAATGAACTCCGACCGCCTCAAAATAGCAAGCAGTTCATTTTGCATGAATTACAAAATTAATAGTACATGCTGAATTAAATGCAAAAGAATTTCTTTCACCTACAACCTTGAGGAAAGATTACCAAATATTGCATTGAAAAGGTCTAATGTTTCAAAGTCTTTTCACAAATTCCAAAGACCTAAAGTGCAGAGTTACTCTTCTTCTGTGTATCCAGAACTGAAGGGAATTGCAAAACTAGAAGCTTGCAGAAATCTTTGGAGAGGGAAAAATGTCATAAACTTCATCTCAACCAATGCAGGAGGAAATTATCCAAGAGTTATTTATGGCTATATGTTCTTTAGAGGAGGTATATATCTATGAATATGTGGCATACGCTACGCCTGGTATACCCAACAGGCCAAGGAGGGCCTATACAGAAGAACTGAATAGGCCCAAGAATTGCAGAAACTAGAAAATGATTGAAGAAAAATGGGATAATATCTACGACCCAAAGCTTGCGAAAAACCCTAAGTTCGTAAGAGAGGCATCCTGTGCAAGGTTATCGGCACCAAAGGTAGACTTATCTATGGCGCAGAGAGTTTGGTATAGTGGTCTCCCTCAATACATGGTTCCACTTGTGCACTATTGCCTAGAGGTAGTTGATGCTATTGTCTAGTGTTATAATCTTGATACCCACTACATTGAAGGCCATAGCTTAAGGGTGCACATCACTCCATAGGAAATTTGGCACATGTTATGCATCTCGGACCCAAGTAAAAGAAAAGAGAATATCAAGCCTTTTTTTTGAGAAAAGGAGAGAAAATATGGAAGAAGATGAAAAAGAGCTCAGAGTTCTTGTTGGAGGAGACTAATAGGAAAGGCATCCTAGCCGCTAAAGTGTCAAGTATTTTGTTCTTGCGTAGTGCATTTCGTAATGATCTCTAGGATGCCATGTCCATGCTAGCCTTTGTGTGTGGCTGAGACTCCGATGAGAAGATAGAGACCTTTCAACTGGGACAGGCAATACAATTTCGCAAGCAGCATGAACTCTTTTGGTATGATTTTGTTGAGTTTATGGTTGAAAAAATGATATGGAAATTTGAGAATTATCAGGTGGAGAAAAAATTTAGGTTTCTTTCTTTCCTAGTCCACATGTTTCTACATCAAAACTCGGATTTCTTCCCCCAATATTTTTTGCTATCAATTTTTGATGAGCAAAATAAAAGGAAGTCAGTGTCCATATAGACGCCTTTTCTTTCTACATCATACGACTATTATGTGTTTTCAAACTATTTTATAGCTTCAGTTTTGCATGATTTGATTGAAAAAGGTGATATAATCTGGCTCGATAAGGAGTAGATTGGATTTATGCAAAGTTTCACCCCTACTTGTAACTGGTTCTTCGACAAAGATTTTACAATCCTCCAAATGCGGGGTTTACTAGCAAACCTTTCCTGCTCCCAACCTGTATCACAGATAGAGTGCTCATGCAGGAAATGTTCTGGTAGGTGTGTATCATTGATTTTACTTTTTTTAGCAGTGAAAAGGTCAAGAAGAATTGATTCTTCACTTGTCTGAAGAATTTCAAGTTGGTGACTGTGATAAAGAAACAATCGGACCAATTGTTAGAGGACAAGTTGGCCTATATAGGGTTGGTACTGGTAGATGATAAGTGGGAATACAACTTTTTTGACGACTTGTCAGAGCCACGCATGAGGAGTTACCCATGTTTCCGGACTATACTGGGAGAAGCAGTGTAACCTGCAGATGGACAAAGATGAGGATTTTGTTGAATTGGTTTGTATCCCTACACAGGACACTAGAGGTCCATAGCACAAGTTCTACTTTGCTGTGGTGGTGGGCTAGGATAACATGTCCATGGAGCATGACATGTACAATAGGTTAAAGAAAGATGAGGAATCGAGTGAGGAAAAAATAGCGGCTTTTTGGAAGTATCGCAATGAAATAGCACAATTGGATGCTCCTTTCTATAAATTGAAGGATGACCAAGAATTTGAAAGGTTTTGGAAGGAAGGCCATCCCAGCTCGAGCTCTAACATTAATAAGAGTGAGAACCCAAAGGAGGAGTCTGAGGAGCAGGAAGAGGAAGCAGGGACATCGGCCTTGTTTGTGAAAAAAGAAAAAATCCCCGAACAATCCTTCTATGTGGCCACAAATGTACACTTTAATATATAAAGGGGTTCACATACACTCACTTTGGCTACTAAACTAGCCAAGCTATCACTGTAGCAAACGGGGATGACTACCGAAGCTAAAGAGACCCCACCTATGAAACGGTAGCACACAAAGAGTATTATCGGTGAGGGTTTGCAAGAAACAACAAGAGAAAAAGTACTCACTCCTAGCTAGGAGTCAGAGGTTGCGGGGGAGTCACTAATGTTTATGCAAATGCCAGCAACTAGTTAATAGGTACAATTCACTCATTCTTCTCTTACATCTCATTCCTTGGTATCTGTCGCTGTCTCACTAGCGGTCCCTACCATAAGTACTAGCCCTCTTCCTTTTGCTTTTAGTCTGACATATTCAGTTGGATTCACCCAGTTTTCATAGGCCACCTCACTCATAATTACTACTTCATGTATGCTTACACCCACCACTGCCACTCAGACCTTTCTCACCTCGCTTTCAGAAAATATTCCCCCTGTGAGTGCCCATTCTTTTTTCGCTATGATTATAGATCCTCTTCCATTGCAACGGGCTAACACCTCGTTATCAACTCCTCCACAGTCTCAACCAATGAGCCTTATGGCTGATTCCCTAGTTTAGTCATTACAAATGATGAGCCCTGTTGTTGGTTTTCAAATCAAACTATGGAGCGTGCCTCACTTTTCTCCACAAACTATCACTCTCCAGAAGAAACAAATTCCTATGCCTATGAAGATCACCTATCCCTATGCCCTACCTTCTGGTGCTCCTTTTGCAGGTGGGCTAGTTTCATCGCTAGCAAAATTCATAGCACAAATAGATTGTGGAAAGGAGGCATGTGTGAATAGAATGAGGAAATGCAAGGCAAAGGATGATAGTGTTTCTGTTGAGCCAAGAGTACAGGCTCTTTACGATGAGGCCTAACAAGAATTGAAGTTCGCAACCATGTACCTGAGGGTAAGCAAGCCTCAGGGAGAAATGCAACTAGAAGACTATGAGATATATGCAGTCGGACTTGACATGAAGGTAGCCTGACTACAGGATAAAGTTTAAATCATAGAGAAAACACAATGGGTAGTCACTTCTGACTTCTTCAAAGTTGGTCGCCAGGTAAAGAAGAAGGATGAGCAGCTCAAGGAAGCTAGGGAAAGGGTTAGTTTTCTAGAGAGGAAAGAGAAATCCTTAGAGGCGGATATTGCCCATATGATTGAAAGAGTGTTAGCAACGAAGAATGAAAGGAACAAACTTTGGGGCGAAATTGCGAAAACTCAGGTTGCCAACCCTACCATAATAGAAGAGCTACAAAGCAAGAATCAAGAGGCGGACTAGAATCTGTAACTAAAGAATGACGAGCTAGAGTGCCTCCTCCTTGAGCATAGTCAGGGGATGGCACAGAAAAATGAAGAGATGGAATGACAACAGGCTCAATATGAGCAAGGAATATAAGAGAAAGAGGCTAAATTTAAAGGCCTAAAGACTCAAATAGAGGAAGAGCTCTAAGAGACAAAGGATTCTCTAGAAGAGCACTTAGCAAATCACTCCCAAGATGAGAAGAACTAGAATAAAGAAATGAGCAGCTTTGCGGAGCAGCTGGCGTCCGAGAAGAGGAAAAAGGAAGAATTGGTTGAGGCCATTATTTCAAGAGATGGAGAGATTACTTTGATTAAAGCCTCTCTCCTACCTCTCTCTACATAGCCTGATATCATTTCGTTGGTTAAGCAATTATACATTTCTCACTAGGAAAAAATTAAAACTTTTTGCCTAACACTACAGCCGACCCTTCGATTTATTGACAAGGCATCAAGGATCAGCCAGGAGGCCATTGATATGATTGAACAGTTCCCACTGTTCATCTTGGAGAAGGTTCCTAAGGCAAAAGATCTGCTCACCAAGCTATACTTGATCTCTGATGAGATCCTAGTTGAAGCAGGTATTGAGGATCAAGACATTGCTACTCAAATAGCAAACAAATTCATCCATTGCCACTATTCCTTCTGGCACACTAAAGTAGCCATGGCTATTCTGAGTAAGACATCAGATAGCATACAAGGAATGTAATTCCAAGAATGTGCAAAAACAAAAGATCAGAGCAAGCATGCAATGTGAATCTAAATGCAATCTAATGCTAAGCACCAAAGAACAAAGGAAAGTCAAAAAAGTAAATTAAAACTTGAACAATCTCATCAAATTTGTACATATTTTCGTGACTCATCTCAATTTCCCTTCTCCATTTTTCTTGTTGTAGTATAATTGCCCTCATATTTCTCGTAAGTTCGTGCAAGTATAGCCTAAGATAATGTTTTAGCAAAACATCAAAGATTCAAGATAAGTTCTCTCAAAAGTCATAAGATTTCGCGAGTTTTCGAGAGAGATTGGAATGATGAAGACCAAATCCATTTATAGAAAATTGATTATTTGAATGAAAGTCCAAGATTGAAAGATCAATGGATGGTTGAGATTGACTGATTAGACATGCATTCTGATAACTGTCAGTAGTGACAAAAGTGATACAAATTAAAAATAGAATTAAAGATTAAATAAATGGTTTAATCTTCGAGTTTGGTATTCGAAAATAGAAGAATTATCTTTGCAAGACAAAGATAAATATTGATTAAAGCAATATTGTTCGAATGCATGCACAAGGTTTAATTAATTAAATAGGAATATTTAATTAATCTGCATGTACACACAAATGAGTTAGAACTAGACAATTGAATGATTTGACGAAGAGATTACTCAAGAACGCCACTTAGACATTAAATCAAGAGTTAACTGAGGGATTAAAATAGATTTTGAGTCAAATAAAAGTGAATACTTAGATAACTCACACAATTATCTAAATATAGAACAATGCGTTAAAATAGAATTCATGAATTAAATAATTCATTTAATTCAAGATTTCATATTTGAAGAATAATTAAATAAATAAGATTTATTTAATTAAATGATGAAGGGATTTAAATGAATGATTAAATAAATAAAGAACTTATTTAATTATAGTTGAAGTGTGATAAAGAGTAAATTAAATAAGAATTTATTTAATTTAACAAGAAGGATAAGGTTAATTAGTAACATAATTAAATAAAAAGTTTTTATTTAATTAATTAGATAGAATAAAGAAAAGTGTGAATTAATTAAATAATTAGGACTATTTAATTAATAGATGAAATGAAGACTTTAGAAAATAATTAAATAATTGGCATTATTTAATCATGACTGTGAAGAATACAAATTATGAAGAATATTGAAGTTGCAGGCTTAAACCAGATTTCGGTGTCTACATTTGCCCCTCTTTGATACAATGTCATTTCGGCGTTATGTCAAAAAAAATCGATAAGAAATATGCCCCAGTAATGCCCCGGTGTAAAACACGTGAAGGTATGCCCTTAAGGGAAAATTGAAAAATTGTCAAAAAAGTTAAAAAAATTTTTGGAAATGATCTCGATTAGTCCATTGGATAGCCAGAAATGCAGTGGAGTTGATAGAATTGAGTTTGGAAATGTTAGGGATGGGTACGGGTTGATAGAAATTGGAAGATGACATAACCATTAGGAAGAAAATCCTTGGTATATATAGAAATTCGGGTAAAAACCAATTCATTTTCACCCTCCTAGCTTTGGAAACTGAGAATTTGCTCTACACTCATAGTGACGATGTCCCCTATTCCAAACACCCATCATCGAGCTTATAGGATCCAAACCTTCCAAAGGCCAGCCAACACAAACCTCTCGGTATGTACCTAAAACTTGACTTTTGAAATTTTTTATTTGCGTGTAATTTTATGAATTTAATTCAAAATTTATGTATGTGTCATTTTAATAAAATGCCACATCTAAACATGCGAAAGATGCATCTACATGTGGTTCGATGCATATTCATGCAGTTCGACACATTTGCAAATTCACGTTTAATGTTAGCGTAGGTTTGTTGTGGTTTGACGCATTTGTAGGTTAATGAACCGCATTTGACAATTTGTAGTGCATGTGCATTTAGAATAGCCGCATGTGTTTATTATGCAATGCATTTGAATTTCCCTCGACGCATGCATATTTATTGCAATGCATCTATTATTGTGCAATACATATGTGATATAGTTAGCCGCATGTGAAAATAATGACACATTTGTTTAATGAAATGACACATCTGAGTTTTATGCACCGCATATGTGAAAGAACAACGCATGTGAAAAATAATGACGCATTTACAAAACAATGATGCATTTGAATAACATTTAGTTATAGTCAGTTTGTATTAGAATAGATGTTTGAGGCTGACATGAGGCATGTAAAATGCCATTGCAGGTTGTGTTGGATACAGTATATACTCAGGAATCGAGACCAACGACTTTTTGGTTCAAGGACAACTTGTAAAGTGCAGAGTGATGTTTCCTATGGCACCTTGGTCTTCTTCATGTTACAAACATGCCCCAAATTTGGGCGAATCGGGGTTTATTGATAGCTCTATGCAAGCGGTGGCACTCAAAGACATACTCGTTTAACCTGCCGGCTGGAGAGGCCATTATTACATTGGAAGATGTTTACAAGATATTCAAACTTCCCATTAGAGGCACACAAGTAAGGTATGATACCCAAAGGGGTGTGGCTGAGATGTGTAGATATAAGATAGTTAGGGTTCAACCATGATGAGATTAGGTGGCGTGTGTTAGCTCAGAGGTATAGGCAACTAGACTGTTTAGTATGTACTTTGATAGGTGGTATAGTGCTTCTTGACTGTCGAGGTCATGGTTTTCTAGTGGGGTGGGGGGAGATGCTAGTAGGGATGCTAGAGAGACAGGAGGTATATGCATGGGGTCCCTGTCTCCTTGGTATGTTGTACTTTCATTTGCATGATATTACCTACTGAGAGGCATAGTCTATGAGTTGTGGTACCATGCTCCTGATGGTATGGGTGTGGGAACACATCGCTATCTTCTAGCCACCAATGACAGTTGACCTTCCACACGGAGCTCCTTATGCCTTCTGGTATGTGGGGCTAACACTCCCCACCACATAGGAGATACAAGTTATTTCAGGCATGCCATAGACACGATGGCTTAGTTTACATGGAGACCATACTTGAGCTACACAGATTGGTCATACGAGGATGAATATTTGCCATTTTACTGACAGATATAGTTCTTGATTGGGCAGTCAATGTCACATGTCCATATTATAGAGCATCATTTGCCAGATCGTGTCCTATGACAGTTTGGAGATGTACAGGATGTGTCGATTGGATGGGCTAAGTTTCTGAGGTCATCACGAGAGATCCCCCTATGGGGTCTAGAGATTCTAGTGGCCACAACCAAGGTAGACATTGATGCACTATAGGCAATTCCATGGGGATGGAGGGATGGTCCAACATACCCAGGGAGGAATAGAGGAGTATGGTCAGTGGTGGGCAGTACATAGACCAATTCCATTGATAGATCCAGAGCAGCCAACACTAGTAGAGCAATGAGGGATAGGTCCGCAAGGCAAGCATTGCAGAGGTAGAGGTTGGGGAGATGGAGGAGGCTATGGTGATGGTGGAGATGATGGCAGAGGTGGACAACGAGGGGGCAGGAGAGTGAGACGTGGATGGAGGGGACGAGGGCCACCATTGTCACCGATCCTTGAGGAGGGACGAGGAGATGAGGATGTGGCCATGCCAAACATTGGGAGAGGAGGGGAGGAGGTAGATGTGTCAATAGGTGGAGAGGAGGAGCATCCCAAAGAGGAGGCCATTCCAGATATCCTGACAGAGGAGGCAGATAGAGAGGAGGCAGGTAGAAAGGAGGTAGAGATTGATGCCTTGGGCTTGTTGGGTGTCTTCCAGGAGGATGATGAGGAGGATGATGATCATGAGAGAGAGATTCATGATCAGATTTTAGAGGAGTTGGATGAGGAGGAGGATGGGGTAGCAAGGGCTAGGCAGGATGACAAAGGGGTAGTGGATCCAAACATAGATACATTGCATGCTTAGGTTTCATCCTTGGAGGAGAAGATGAGAGTCCTGATGTCTAAGAGGGATGCCTATCAGATGGAGAGGGATAGAGTGGTGATGGATAGAGATCAGGCCATAGCTCAGTGATAGGAGACTGAGTAGAGATTCATAGAGCTCGGAGCCTTATGTACTAGACCATCAGTTGCCTTTTCCAGAGAGTTAGTCAAAGCTAGGGAGAGAGAGAGGTATTACCATGATTTATATGAGGCGGAGATTCCTCTAGAGAGATGGGCACTAGCTTCTCACAAGCATGTAGTAGTGGGTCATAGACTAGGACTCACACTAGGACAGTTAGTACAGAGGGTGTGGAGTAGCCATGCAGAGCAAGTCCATATGACAGGCCTCCCTCAACTCATAGGTCATCAGGTTCCCGAAATCACTCATCCACGCACTCTAGCCATGATAGCAGTGGTAGTTCAAGATAGGGATACTTCTTGATATGCCTCGAGACATTGTTTTATGATTCTATAGCTTGCGGGCTTCCATTTATTATTGATACATTATGACATTGTGATGTGACACTGTTGAGCGATATATATATATATATATATATATATATATATATATATATATGATTTTGGCAGTGATTCTCATGATATGCATTTCTATGTAGTGATTATGCAGTCTTTATTTATACATGTGATGTTTATATTATATGCCCATGTGATGGATGATCATATTTAGTTTAGGATGTTTATACAACTAATAATATAAAGTTGATGCTATATGATGTATGTAATTGATAATTATGAGATGCTATATGATGTCATATGTATAATGCATGCTACATGTGATGCTATACAAATGTAATGTGATGCATGTATTTACATTAGCTTTGTACATGGAATGCTTATGATATGTATTGTATGATGATGAATGTTCATTATGTCATGATTTCCTAAATATGATAAATGCCTAGATGTATGCATTTTTCTAACATGTATGTGTATGCAGGATGACTTATATTGTTGTGTGTCATAGGACTCCATCATAATGCAAGAAAGAAGAACTGTTAGTGCAGAAAGAAAGATTGAGAAATAACGAAAGAGATGTGATAGATGTTAGTATTAAGAATCTTCAATGTTTCGTTGTATCACAAAAGGTATTGCACTTTATCATCATTGGGTGGGACTAATACAAATGGAGACAAACACCATGATATGACATAGATCAAGGTGTGCAAGGTCATCCACTTGCTAACAACAAACAATCGCAGACAAGGAGTGTCATTAACTCATACTAAGGGCACAAGTTGCCCCAGTCTTTTTGTCAAGACAAACCACAAATAGCAAAACGGGTCATGAGACATCATCGCTCCTCTAAATCCTTCATGGGATATCCTTAAGGAAACTAGTAACATGACTCAAAATCCAATTTAAAAGATAATTGATAGACAACAGTCAAAGAAAACAGAATTATGATACATCGTGGCTTCTCTAAATTCTTCATGGGACATCCTTGAGAAAGCTAGTAACATAATTCCTGTCATAAAGCCAAGTGAAAAGATAAGATAAATAAGCCATAAAGTCAAAAATCCAATAAAATATTTGCAAAAAATTATTCTTGTTTGTTTGATTCATGTTGATTGATAGAGTCCGACGTCAGGAAATACACATGTCGGATAAGACTGTGAGTCTAGTTTCAATGTTATGACTATTTGTATAAGGCATGACAAAGTCTAGTTTCAGAAAGACATGTATCGTATAAGACTTTGAGTCAGATACTATTGATGTGATAACCTATGTAAGGCTATGTTTGATTGTTTGAAAATGTCAATATGCAAGGACTCATCCTGTATAAGACATAGATTTTTTTGCTGATAGTTGTATTCAGGAAGGACTCATTTTGAACAAGATACAGGTTGATTTTCATGATGATGTTTGCTTCCAGGAAGGACACATCCTGTAGTAGACATTCATTGATCTATTTCAAATGTTTCGTTTGGCAAGTTGTTTGATTTGACTTAGAGACATCGTTGACTTGTTCACCATATTAATGTGTGACTTGATATGATGAGTTGACAATTGACTGTGTGTGATGACAAACCCTAAATGACTGACCTAGTGCGGCCTTGGGGGCCCTTCGATTGATGGCCTTGCCTACATTATACACACAAAGACCTCATAGTTTGACTTGACTTTGACTGACAAGACTAACTACAAATAGAAGACGTGTGTGAAAGTAAAAGTGACGAACCCTAATAGACTGACCTAGTGCGACCTCGGGGGCTCGTCAATTGATGGCCTTGCCTATGTTATACACACAAAGATCTCATAGTTCGACATGACCAATGAACTTGTCATATAAACATATGAATTGAAGCAATATTTTATAAAGATAAACCTAAATGGACTAACCTAATACCTCGGGGGCACATCGATAGATGGCCTTGCCTACGTCTAGTCCTAGAGGCAACGAAGTTCAAAAAATGACAAAGACTGACAAGTGTGACTGACTCTGACTTCGTTTTTGGATTTTTGAAATGATTTATTTTTTTGTCTTTTTGAAGTTTTCTGATGTTTTTGTGTTTTCTCAAGCCATTTTGTGATGTTTGTATATTTTGCTATGGTTTTATGTCTTCAACATAGCCAATGGAAGAATCAATATGACACACATCAAGTGCTTTCCCCCAGTTGAGTATAAGACCAATTGATTATGAATAGGGTGAAATGGGGGATATGAAATGCACTCGATGTCAATCATTCTAGGTTATGGGAAAGACTACCACTTATTATGAATGGGATATACAAGCAATGGATACAAAAGATAAGGGATATGTATAGGGATAAGTAGTATGCATAGGGATAAGGACTATGTACAAGGATATGATAGATTAGAATAATAGTAGACAAAGGAGCAAAGTGAAGTACACATGGCGCTTGTTTGCCAAGTTTTCACCATGGTACCTATCCAAAGCACCACCAAAGTGGTTTTCACTATTGGATGAATAATTTTTCTTTACTATTTTCTTGATTATCTTTTTTTTTTTTTAGTGTTACCAAGACGCCTGTTTGCCAGGTTTTCACCTTGGTAACGATTTTTATGATTTTCCAATTTTTTTGTATTTTTACTAATTAAGACAAAGGCTCCCAAAAGCTATGCGTAGAAATTCTTTAGATGCAGACTATTGATTGGCGAGGAAAATGGTTCCCATTCAAGAGTAGAGAGTTGGTATGCTCCTGATCCAAAAGCTTCTATAACAATATAAGGTCCTAACCAGTTTGGTTCAAACTTTCCTGGTTTGTCTCTTTCTGCTTGATTCTTCATGTTCTCCATTAAAACTAGGTCACCAATGCCAAAGTTTCTATTCAAGACCTTCCTGTTATAGCTATGATGAAGGTGATTCTGATACACTTGGAGATGGTCTAATGCCTTTTGTCTTCGCTCATCTAGGAATTCTAGCTCATGGAGTCTTGAGATTCAAGATTCTTCATCATTAATGTGGCCTTTCAAGGATACCCTTAGGGAAGGAATCTTGACCTTAATAGGAAGAATAGCTTCAAAACCAAAGACCAGTGAATAGGAAGTGGCACCAGTGGGAGTACGTATACTTGTGTGATAAGCCCATAAGGTAGGATTAAGCTGTAAATGCCAGTCACGACTAGCATCAATGATAGTCTTCTTGAGGATTATAATAATGGTCTTGTTAGATGTCTCTGCTTGGCCATTACCTTGTGGGTAGTATGGAGTAGAAAAGTGATGTTGAATATGAAATTCATCACAAAGGTGGCAGACTTCTTGGTTCTTAAATGGGAAGCCATTATCCGTGATTATGGACTGAGGGGAACCATACCGACAAATGATATAGTTTAGGATAAATTTAGAAATTTGTGTGTTGGTAATGTATGTCATAGGAATGGCTTCAATACACTTCATAAAATACTTAGTGGCAGTGATAATGAATTTGTGTCCATTAGACGATGTGTGTTGAATCTTAACTATGAGGTCGAGTCCCCATTGGGCAAAGGGCCATGGTGACGTTATAGGATGGAGCACCTATGCTAGCACATGTATCAAGTCTCCATGAACTTGGAATTGGAGGCATTTCGTTACAAAGACATATGAGTCTTTTTCCATAGTAGGCTAGTAATAACCCAGTCTCATAATCTTTTTGCCTAAAGTAGGACTGCTAGAATGGGAACCACATATACTCTCATGCACCCCACACAAGGTTGCTTGTGCTTCAGTAGAATCAAGACATCTCAGTAGGGTATTATCTAAGCGACGTCTATATGGGGTGTCTCTGACGATGGTGTATTTGGCTGACTTGCGAAGGAATATCCTATGTTGGTTGTTTGATAGGCCAGTGGGTATGACTTCGGCATTAAGGTAGTCATAGATTTCTTTGTACCATGGGGAATCAGGACCAACAATGTCACACACCATTTCAAAATCTAGGATATCGTAGGCTAGGACCAAAAGTTGTTCTACCAAGAACTCAAAATTAGGCACGTTGCTAGGAATGTCGAGAAGTAATGCAATTGTAGCCATAGTTTCTGCTGCCCTGTTTAAAACACGAGGTATCTAATGAAATTTGAATTTGTCGAAGGACTCTTTAAAGCTATCATCCATGCATTTGTAGGGGGAAAGCTTCTCATCCTTAGTCTCATAATCATCATTTACCTATTTGATTACCAGTTGGGAATCGCCATATACTTGTAGGTTCTTAATTTTTCACTTGACTACCATGTGTAATCCTCTCACTAGAGATTCATACTTTGCTATGTTGTTAGTGCATGGAAATGCAATTCTAAATGGCTTAGGGATGGAATCACCCTGTGGTGTGATAAATAGTATACCAGCCCCTCAGCCATGATTTGTATGTGAGCCATCAAAGTACAGTTTCCACATTATGTTTGTGTCAATTGTGAAAATGAACTCATCAGGAAAGTCTGCAAGTAATGGGTGATCTTCCTGTATGGGTGCATCAGCTAACTGATCAACAATTACCTATCCTTTAATAGCATTTCTTTCTGCATACTGACTATTATACTCACTAAGTATCATAACCTATTTAGACAGTCATCCCGTTAATGTTGCCTTGCTGAGAAGATATTTTAGAGGATGCATTTTAGCAATCAACATTGTTTGGTGGTTTAGCATATAATGCCTTAGTTTTTGGGTACCAAATACTACTACAAGACAAGCATGTTCAATGGTACTATAGTTGAGCTCATAACCTACCAATGTCCTACTGATATAATAGACTGCCCTTTCATGACCTTCATCGTCATTATGTGCAAGCAATGCTCCGAGTGATGAATGGGCTGTTGTAATATAAAGAATCAATGGTCTTCCTTCAACAGGTGGCATTAAGACTGGTGGTGTGAGTAAATATTCTTTAATCAGTTGAAAAGCCTCTCCACACCTAGCTGTCCATGCAAAGGGTACTCTTTTAAGTAGATGTTGAAAAGGATGTGTCTTATTTTCCAACTACACTATAAATCTTTTGATGGATTGCAGTCTTCCTTGTAGTGTCCTTAGTTGACTGAGATTAGTGGGTGGAGGCATGTTTATGATTACTTTCACCTTAGCCGGATCCACTTCAATGCCTTGTCTGGAAATGATATAGCCTAGAAACTTTCTTGACTCTACTTCAAACACACATTTCTTTGGATTGAGTCTCACTTTATACTTCTCCAGCCTTTGAAATATCTTGTCTAAAACCTGTAAATGTTCTACCCTTGTCTTGTATTTTACAGTAAGATCATCGACATAATCTTCCATAAGAGTATGTACTAGATCGTGAAAGATGGTGGTCATGGCACATTGATAGGTTGCTCTAGCATTCTTGAGTCTGAAGGGCATAACATTCCAACAATACATTCCCCAAGGACAAGTGAAAGCCATCTTAGGTTGGTCTTCAATTGCAATTATGATTTGGTTATATCCTGAAAATCCATCCATAAGGGACAACATCTCATATCCTACTGTCATGTCAACTATCATGTCTATGTTAGGAAAAGGGAAGTCATCCTTAGGATAAGCCTTGTTGATATCTCTAAAATCAGTGTAGATGTAGATGCCCCCAGTTGGTTTAGTGACTGGTACAAGATTGGAAATCTAATTTGCATAGTTGATAGATCTAATGAAACCAATGTCTAAGAGTTTCTTGAGTTTTGCCTTGACTAATAAAGCAATCTATGGGTGCAATTTTCTCAATTTCTATTTCACTAGTTTGGCACCTGGTTGTAAGGGAAAATGATGCAGAACAAGTTTAGGATCCAACCCTAGCATGTCTGCATATAACCAGGAAAAATTTATCTGTCTCTGTACAAAGAAGTTGTGGAACTCTAGCTACTCTTCTGTTGTCAATCATGCTGCAAAATAAACTAGTTGAGGATTCTCTTTTGTGCCTATGTTGACTTCTACTGATTCTTCCACGAGCATGGGTGACTTTTCCTGTACAACAGGGAGAATGTTCAAACCTCCATCCTTAGGTGCCTCAGAGAGGGTTTCACCTTTGGATGCATCCTTTCTTTTTACTTTTTCATTGTCTAAAGGTCTCTTTTGGTTTTCACCTAGAGACTCATCCTTTTTATCTTGTTTATTCTTTTTCTCATTTTTGCGACTAGAGGGTTGAACAGATTCCCCAAAATATGATTTTTTGTCCAATTCAATGGTAAAAACAGCCTTATGATCACCATTTGGTATTCTTTCTCGTAATCCTAGGAACTTAGTAATTGCCTCGTCATTCTAAAAAATTTCTAAGATGAGTGTGTCTTGTTGGTCCCAATCAATGAGTTGGGGATAAACTAAGGGCATGTCATCATCAGAGTTATTAAAGTTTAATGGGGTCAAGGTAAAGATTGAATTATTCATGCGGTCACAAAATTCTCGTACTACATCCTTTTTGCTCTTAAGTTTGGATCTAGGTGGATTGATAGGTGGGCCTAATGCCAAGGTTTGACTATCTAAAATAGATGGCTCAGGTTTCCAAGAGGTAGGGTCAAGTGATTCTGAATAGTAATGTTTAAACCATTCATCTTTTGTCGTTTTCTTTGGTGGAAACGAATTTAATGGATTTGGTGAGGAACTTAACATTAATTCAAGTTCTCCAAATAACTTGTCAAGGTCCATGGAAGAGGTTGAAGATAGGGAATCCCACTCATAATCGTGAGAGTCAGGGGAGTCACAATTATATTGATCCAATGGTTCATGAGATGTCTTAATATCTTTTGAAGCACTTACTTCCTCAATTAAGGGTGATGTGGTACTAGGAACGCCAATTTGAATCAGTTGAAACGCTAGCCACACGCCTTTTGGCCACTGAGAAACAAATATTGGTTCAATCCTCCTGTCTTGGTTTAAGCCTAAACCACTTTGTCCATCATATCCCTTGCTCTGCGTGATTGTGAAACCCTTTCCATATAGGTCTATAGGAATGTGAGCAAGCAAGAGAGGTCCTTCATCATCTTCTGTATACAGCCAGGAGGTGACATCTTCTATATTTATGACCTCTTTGCTTAATTATCCCTATTTAATGAAATTTGTTGTAGGAGGAACATGTATAGTGACCATAGACTATCCCCTATCTGATGTAGGTAAACCATATGACTTAGGAGGAATCAAATGGATAACACAATAAGATGTTGTTATGTAATACTCTCCACAACCCTTGTCTTGGATCTCAACCCTAGGAGTGGTAGGAATTGAGGGTGAAATAGATGTTGAAGTGAGTGTAGATGGATCAACATAGGATGATGGGTTAGATGATGAAGCCTCTTGGTTTACTGGTACTTGGCGTTGGGGGATCTCTTTTAGATTGGTGCAATATTGGAATGGATCTGGGTCACCATCTATAGTTATTTCTGTGCCATTGTAAGGAAATTTAAGACACTAATGATACATGGAAGGAACTACCTTCATGGCATGAATCCATGGTCTACCTAGTAGAAGGTTATAAGGAAGGGTGAGATCCAAGACCTAGAACTTTGTCTCCATTACTGCAGGACCAATTATGATAGGAAGTGTTACCACTCCCTTTGAATTTCATTCCTCAACATCATAAGATTTAATGACAATACTTTTGGTTGTGTCTACACATGCTTCTGAGATACCTAATGCCTTAATTAGTTTTAAAGTGCATAGATTTAACCCTGCTACTCCATCTACCAAAACTCGTCTAACTTTGGTATCATCAACAAGGACTTCTAGATGTAAAGGATCATTATGGTTCATCTTTTCAGTTGCATAGTCTTGTTCAAAAAATATGGCATGGTGATTATTGGTCAAGTAGCCCACCATTTCTTGGAAATGATTGACATCAAGGTCATTAGGGAATATGGTATTCTGTAAAGCCTTATCGAGAATAGATCAATGTCCATGGGAAATATGCAACAGTTCCAAGATTGAGATTTGGGCTAGGGTCTTCCCCAACTGGTCAAGGAGGTTATATTGTAACTTGGAAGGCTATGGTGTTTGCTGTGATGGAGGGCCTTGGATAGTGATCTTAGTACGATGAGTATTGACCACACATTCAGGATTTGTATTGATAGTAATGGCATTAATATTCTCATTAGCAGCGCGAAGATGATGAATGATTTTGCTACCATTATAACCTTGCTTGATACTCACATAGTTGGCTGACATATTGGTCTTAGTACTTGAACTTGGAATAGTTCCTTTTCCATGGTCATGTAGTGGATTAGAAAAGACTTGATGATCAGTGTTTAATGAATTTGGTTTCTATCCACCAACTTTGATAATTCTCCTTTTGATAAGATCTTTATGATATTCTTCAGTTGTCAACAGTTTTGTAGGTTATGTCCCTTCTATGATAATCACAAAAGGAATTATCATCCCACCAAGTTGTTTTAAATTGACCTAGATCGTATTGTATTGGTTCCTGTAGCTGTATAAGATTACGTTGTAACAGTTGTTTGAATACAAACTCAATGGGTTCCCCTAAGGGAGTGAACTCACATTTTTGAAATCTCCTTTGTTGTTGTGGACGTTGAGTATTTTGGACCATGTTAGGAGGTTGATTGATAGCATTAAGCATGTTGGAAAATGTATGAGGTCCTTGTAATGTGATGAGGGGTCCTACTTGTAGCATTTTAGCATCAACCACCCCATCATTGGTGACATTTTTGTTGCGATACCAAAAATTGTTTTTGTCAGTGGGGGTGTTTTGTACGATCAGATTTCTATTGGATGTTGATGTCTTAAGCTCACCTTTTTCAATGAGATCCTTTTCTATTATAACCCCTTTTTCCACTAGTTCTGAAAAAGATGTACAACAATGTACCCTTAAGTTTGTCCTTAGTTTCGCATGAAGGTTTTCTTGGAACATAGTAACTTTTTGTTTTTCAGGTATCTTGACAGGACACCGGATAGCTATAGTCCTCCATCTCTAGAAGAAAGCAATGAATTTTTCCCCTTTGTCTTGCGTTGTGTGACACAAGGTTGCTATATTTATCTTGTGGTCTATGTTGAAGGAGAATTGCTCCAAAACTTTCTCAACCAGTTCACCCCAACATCTAATGCTAGAATCTAGACCCGAAAACCACTCTAGTGCAATTCCTACAAGAATTCTTGGAAATAGTCTCATAAGATACGTGGGGTCATAAGTGACATCTATGCATATGGTAGAAAATTCCCTTATATGCTCTATTGGATTTCATTTGCCATTGTACTTAGGCAGATTTAGTATGACATATCCATGAGGGAAAGGGGTCATATACAATGATCTATCAAAGGGAAATGGGCATATGTCCTTTTTTGAAAAGGATTTCTTAGCTGACACCGACATGTTATCCATTTGTGTTTGTAAGACGTCAACTTGGGTCAAAGATATGCTAGGGGGATTATGCGGATCTGTGTATGTATTCTAAAATCCAAAGTCTCATGATGGGTTTCAATTAAATGTTGGTATTTGAGGTGGGTTTGGATTCAGAATGTTGGTAAATGTGTTCTGGTCTGGAGTCTACATAAATTGGTATTGACCTGGGATCTATGTGAACAGATTCTGACTACCAATCTGGGAGAAATGATTCTAATTTAGAATTCATGTAAATGGATTCTGATGGCTAGTCTGGACAAAGGGATTCTGATTTGGAATCTGAGTGAATATATTTTGGTTACTTGTGAGGGGGAATGGACTCTGATTGCCATACTAGAATGAGGGAATGCCTCCTATTTGTATAATCCATGGTATAGTAGTAGTGACTTGAGCGCTAAGTATGGCCATCAATTGTGGTATGTTTCTCATGACACTAGCATTAGGTATGGCCGTTGACTAGGATATTGTACTTGTGACACCGACATATGGTTTAGAAGCTAATGTTTTAGGTCTTTTGCTCCCAACAAGAGGACCGAAGGGAGTGGATGATGATCTGCCTATACTGAAATTAAATCATGATGTCATGCAAGTTGTACCAAATGGAGATGTATGGACTATCGTACTCTATGTAGGTGTGCCAGATGGCATAGTGGTGCTGACCTGAGGTATAGTAGTACTAGAAGTCATGGTATTTGTCCCTTGTGTAAGTTGAGTCTGTAAGGTGCTGATATCAAATCCTGTAGGTAAGGTAGTGCCTTCAACTAGCAATTTGGCTAAGTATCGTTGTCGATCATTTGCTAGGTACTCATCTACAAAAGAGGCAAACTCAGGGTTCTGTACAACAACCTCTATGTCTTCTATTGTAATGTGACCTTGAGTGTTTCTAGTGGTGAATTTGTCTAATAGATTCTTGTGAGGTCTTGAAGAAAATGGATTGATGAAATCATTTGGGTTCAACATCTTTTCTCTCTCTCTTCTCTTAGACCTAGTTTCGACCATGTAAGATTAGCTCAATATGCAAGGAATGCAAGACTACATCTATGGATAGTATGACTCTAGTCTATGTTTTTTGGATTTTCCGAATGCAAAATAAGGAGTGTTCTTGGATGACACTAGTCTAAAATCTAAAGATGCAAAGTCTAAGCAAGACCCTAAAGTGATCAATTCTATAAACCCAAGATGGAAGGACCAACTACCTAAAGTCTAACCAAGGCATCAATTTCGTTAACTCAAGGAACCAATGTAGGATGAGGATCAAAGACAAGTCAAGTTTCCTAACTAGACCGATGAGCTAGGAGGACTCTCTGTAGGACAAAGGATAAAATGATAAGACTAGGTTCAATGATAGATTTTGTTGATGCTATGATTTTTCTAGAGTGTAGATGATGGACCTATTTTAAAGTTTGTAAAAGTGACCTCCCTAGAAGTTTGACCTAAAGGAAAAAAGTACTCTAAGATGAGACCAAACTTTGAATTAGGAAAAATATGGAAATAACTAAATGAACCTAAAGGATGTAAAATTGAGCAAAATCATTTCTTGTTTTTGTTCAAAGACTATTTGTGGAAAGACAACTGAAACTGATATGACCTTGTTGACTAGATAGTGACTGTGAATTTTGACTTTCTAATAATCAGGCAAATGCGTCATAGGATTTCACATATGCGGTTAAGTTTACCACTTGCAGTTTTCTAATAATCAATTGCATTTCCCTGGTAAAGTTCAATATGTGACCCTTATAGATGCAGTTAACTATTTCACAAATGCAACTCATAATGACAATTGTGACTCAGAATATAGTGCATGTGGTTTTCAACAATCAAATGCGGGCTAATCTGACAAATGTGACTCTACGCTAGACAGATGCGACCGATACTAACAGATGTGACTCAAAGCTAAACAGATGTGATCGATACTAACAGATGCAACCTAAAGTTAAACATATGTGACTCATAATAATAGATATGACTCTAAATTAAACAAATGTGACTCTAAAAGCCAATTGCGACTCTTTGTAAATTTTCAACAACCTAAGATTTAATACTGACTCTGTTTTTTGTGATCAAATTCTGGCAAACAAAAACAATCATAAGACAAAGTGTTTTTAGTTTGATTATGGACTCAAAGAATGTTTAAGTTGACAAAAGACAAGCACATCCTAATAGGCCAAAAGGCCTAGGGTTTGTATACTTGGTATAGCCCACCAAAATATCATGGATTGGTGATAAACACCTTTCCTTCTCGAGAGCAGATAGCTTAGAAATTTGGTGGCATTGGCTCCCCTCCATGGCTCATTAACGTCTTTCGAGCACACCAATTTTGAATTCTTTTGGCAATGACCACCCAAGAATGGCTATCTCTACTCAAGGGGATCAGTAGTTATTGTCTTCGAGCATGATATTGTACCCTGCACTATACCAGGCAACGACCAATAGAATGGTTAGTCTCTAAAAGAAAAGGTGTTTAATACGGGCATTTCGTTCGTGGGGCATGATCCATATGGTGAGAATCCCCTTTCAGATCCATTTCGTTGGAACCACACTCATGATTCTTGGGTTTTCCCCAAGAATCCACTTTTATATACCGGCTGGAAGTCCCTCGGGTTCAGGGTACTACCAGTCTGAGTTGTCCTGGGGTAAGTACTTTTTCCCACCAGAACAGGCCCAAGTTCTGGAGTTGGTAACTATTTCTCTTACACCTAGGATCGCATGGATGCACAAGGGGAGAGGATACTTTGATGTACCAAATCATGAGGGTAATACACAGATGTGCTTTCACACCAAACATAGTAGAAACTTGTTAATTTTAATCCAAATGAAACATTTGCTATACTACCAAACAATCTGTTTCAAGAAAATTAACTAAGGTCTTCGACATGCATTTTGGAAAAAGATTTGTTAGTAGTTTTTAGTATTGTCTTTATCAATCATCCTACAAAAACTCGTTAACTCCAAAAAAAAAAAGCCCACATGCTGAAAATATGATATTAGTAACACACAAATCAATTGAAAACTTCAAATTTTTGAAAACAGAAACAAAGGGTTACCAGTCAATTGTGTCACTTTTTTACCTGTTAGATGCATTGATTTCCTTTGCAATTGTGTTCTCGATATTTACCATTCAGTTGCAATTCAAGAATTGTCAGATGTGTTGTAATGTTTTAGATGTGTCATTTTGGTTGTCAAATGCGGTTTAGGAAATCAATTGCATCGCTTTGTCAAACTGATGCATCTATGAATTTCAATTGCGGCATTTCGTCAAGCTGATGCATCGTTCTGTATGAAAAACCTACAAAAATAAAAATAAAAGTCTACGGATACGCGAAGATAGTGTCTTCACATCGGGTTCACCAAATGTAATGCCAAGAAAGTGCAGAAAGAAATGATCAGAGCAAGCATGCAATGTGAATCTAAATGCAATCTAATGCTAAGCAACAAAAAAAAAAAGGAAAGTCAAAAACATAAATTAAAACATGAACAATCTCACCAAATTTGTACGCATTTCCATGATTCATCTCAATTGCCCTTCTGCATTTTGCTTGTTGTAGTATAATTGCCCTCAGATTTCTCGTAAGATCATGCAAGTATAGCCTAAGATAGTGATTTAGCAAAACATTTAAGATTCAAGATAAGTGCTCTCAAAAGTCATAAGATTTCACAAGTTTTTGAGAGATATTGGAATGATGAAGACCAAATCAATTTATAGAAAATTGATTATTCGAATGACAGTCTAGGATTGAAAGATCAACGGATAGTTCAGATTGACTGAATACACATGCATTTTGATAACTGTCAGTAGTGACACGAGTGATACAAATTAGAAATAAAATTAAACATTAAATAAATGATTTAATCTTCGAGTTTGGTATTCAAAAACAAAAAAATTATCTTTGCATGAGAAAGATAAAGATTGATTAAAGCAACTCTTTTTTGAATGCACGCACAAGGTTTAATTAATTAAATAAGAATATTTAATTAATTTGCATCTACATGCAAATGAGTTAGAACTGGACGATTGAATGATTTGACAAAGAGATTACTCGAGAATGCCACTCAGACATTAAATCAAGAGTTAACTGAGCGATTAAAATAGATGTCGAGTTGAGTAAAAGTAAATACTTAGATAACTCACACAATTATCTTAATATAGAGGAATGTGTTAAAATAGAATTCATGAATTAAATAATTCATTTAATTCAAGATTTCATATTTGAAGAATAATTAAATAAATAAGATTTATTTAATTAAATGATGAAGGGATTTAAATGAATAATTAAATAAATAAAGAATCTATTTAAATATAGTTGAAGTATGAGAAGAGTAAATTCAATAAGAATAAATTTAATTTAACAAGAATGATAAGGTTATTTAGTAACATAATTAAATAAAAAACGTTTATTTAATTAATCAGATAGAATAAAGAAAAGTGCAAATTAATTAAATAATTAGGACTATTTAATCAATAGATGAAATGAAGACCTTAGAAAATAATTAAATAATTGGTATCATTTAATCATGACCATGAAGAACACAAATTATGAAGAATATTGAAATCATAGGCTTAAACAAGATTTCGGTGTCTATAGGGAAGTTTCTCAGAGTTAGGCAAGATGGGATTGTCGTCCCCATTCCTCGAGGATGGCTCTATTGCCACAACTGCGCAGATTGCAGAAATTATAGAAGAAAAGAAAAATAACCCAGAGGCTTTCAAAGAGTTCAGCCATCCTCTGATGGCAACCGACATTGAGGGAATCATTCATCTGCTCTCATAGCTACTATTTCATATACAAGCAGGGGTTGGTTTACCTAATATGTTAACTCACAAAGAAACTATTGATCTAAGTGGAGCACAGGAGAGTTTACGCAACATAGTGAAGCTATCCGAGAATGAATGGTCACCTTTGTAGGTGGCTCTCTCCAATCTCTGACTCCATTATCCCAATGGATAAGGCTCTGGTCTATAGAACTAGAGAAATTTTAGGTTCTCCGTTCCTTAGTCAAATGCCCCTGATAGTCACCAAAAGCTGTTAATAAATATTTAACCAGCTCTCTTCGAGTTCATTTTTTATGAGCTAGCCTATGCATAACCAAATCTGCTTGGGTTTTTGAAGATTTTGATCTTCCGCTCCACGCGTCTACTCTTCATAACATCGAGTATCACCATTCCCTTCGGATCCTGGGTAACTCCACTGTGCTTCCATGTGTCACGGCTGTGGGAACCTTTTGTTTCTTGTTTCCTTAAGGCTTCATCGGGCTGCAAAATGCTTCTATGAAGCCTTTGTTCCTAAAAGGTGCTAGTGGGCCCCACATTTTTTAGTTACAGTGGACTCTTGCTACGTGGCAACCGTTTGCAAATCTTTCAGTGTGGGGATGAAATAGCAACCGTGGGCAGCGAAATGTTGCCACACGTCTTTTGCGCCCGGCTGATGAGCGTTCCCTCTGCTGTGATAAGGTATTCGGCCCATTCGACATGTGTTGTATTTTCGCAAATCCTCTACAGCAATGGGGGAAAGGTTCATGCGGGTAGAGAAAGGCTGCCACGTGCCTAAGCAGCGAATCTGTTATGCGATCGATGAACTAGATGAACTAAACAATGCTATTGGTTGTTGTTTGTCATAATCATTCGCAGTGAAGGATGACACTTGTCTGATCGAGCCTGGCTGGGACCACTGCCATCATTGTAGAGGATGCACCTGTTCTCATGATGACTAGATGTTGTGCTCTGGCTTGATCCTGTGTAACGGCCTTGGGAATATTCTGATTGAAGCATCATTGTAGAAGATTGCGAGATCTTTTCTGTTACTGCTCTTCGAAGCAGTGGGAGGTTTTCCTACTATATATACTTTCTCTGTTGATGAGAAGGGGTCTGAAATTGGGGGAAAAAACATGTTGGTTTTAGTAAAAAGACGCCAAGCCTCTATTACTATTTTATTTAATTGGAAAACTCTAAGACTATGCCAATTGTTCAGCCTTTCTATTTCTTTCATGCTTTTGATTAAACTGTGAACTGTGCTTTATATTGTCTTGACACTTCATTTGAAGAACTTCTATATATGTTGGATGCAACTTTGCTTACCTAGATCATGTCTAATGACTCTTCTTGGAAGTAAGAATGTATGCAATGTTATTTTATGTCAATAAATGAATTGTCTATGCTATAATCTTAAGTCTCTAATGTTTTTGAACACAACAACACCATTCAGGCCCTTAAATCTATGATTTATCATGCCCATCATCAAATCTTGGCGCATCGCCTTAGGTTAGACTTTACTTTATTATATTTACTTTCTTTTCCCTTTCCAAACTCCATTATAGAAGAAGTCGGGTTCTCTAAAAATCCAGAGGTTACTCAGTTTAGCGCAAAAGGTCCCCCTTAAACTGAGTTTCCCATAAGACTTTGTTGCCTCATCAATTTTTGGTGTCAACAGGTTTCTTTTCTTCCCTAAGGGGACGAACGAAAGGAACCATAGGATGTTATTCAACTTCTTTATCTTTATCCTCATAAACTTGTTTAATCTTAGGAGCCATGACGAGATTCTTTTCATTATCTCTTGGTCTTTTGCAGGAGATAGGTAAAAGATCTATCTTAGGTTGCTCTTGGTTATTTGTAATTTCTTTTGGTTCAATCATGGTTTCATCAAGGATAAGAGATTTAGCCATAGATTAAGGCATGTTTCTAAGTTTAGTGTAGAAATTGTATCCCTTTAAATTTTCACACTTAATTTGGGAATAATTAATGTTAAAATAAACCTAATTTTTCCTTAATTTAGTGTTGTAAAGTGTATTTATTTATACCTTCACATTAGGTTTTGGTCCCTTGTAAGCTAAATAAACTTAATGGTGACTTATTTAAGGTATTATAAAGTGTATCCCAATAATTTCACACTAATATAGGGTGTTATTAATTAATTGACCTCATCTATACATTTTTTTGAGATAATCCTCACACTTATCAAATGAACAATCATAATTTAGTGTTTTGGATCATGTGTTCTTGATTTAGTGATCTAGGAATCATACACCAGCTTGAGCTTATGAGTCCCACCTAGACCTTGGGACGTAATTTCAAATTTCACCTTGAACGGGACCTGTCTTAGAGTGTGTGCCCCAATTTTGAGCCATTGGGACTCATACACCACATTGGGTGTATGAGTCCCACTCTAATAAGGACCTAATTTTAATTCAATTTTTGGTGGGATTTCATCTCCCTAGATCTTATATCAGCTTGTAGTGATGTAATTTCAAGAAAGTTGGCATAAAGAAGTATAAATAAAAGGTTATTTCACTCTTTTTCACCAAAGAATTTCAAGAGAGCATTCCTAATAGAAATTTTGTGATTACAAGAGTTCATAAGAGTATTTAAGGAAATTCAAGAGAATTTCTAAAGCGTTATAGTTCAGATTTCTTCATCATTTGTTGCAGGAATTCAAGATCCACCATCATGTCAAAGGCATAATACATCAAGCATGTTGTTGAGTTAGTGTTGTGATGTAGCATTCAAGACCCAAGTTAAGCATTGTTCCATATCTAATTCTAGATCAAGATCTACATTCTTCATTTTTATTTCATGTTATATTGCAGACCTACAATTCAAGACATCATTCAAGGTATCATTATTCATGTTTCATTGTTTCATCACAAGGTTTAATTACCTAAATGGGTTTTGACCTAGGAAAACCTCTATTCCCTAACAAACACTCTTTCTCTCTCTTTTTGTAATCGTAGGTTTATGGGTTTAAGAAAATGTGGATTTGAAGCACTCAAAAGTACCAAAATGATGAGGTTGTAAAAGTTGTCAAAGTTTTCAAGGCTCACTGAAACTCAAATCTATAGCAATATATTCAACCTATTTGCATGAAATCATTGGGAAAGTGCTTATTTGATCCATCTTAATAGGCTCATAAAGTTTCGCTTCAGAATTTTTCTCCTAGGACACTTCATGACAACATGGGACTAATACTCCACTTGTGGCGTATGAGTCCTAGTACAATGATTTTTTTAGATTTCAGGAGTTTCAGACTTGTTCTTGGGTAAGTACACTAAGATGGTTCCTAAAAAGGGGGCTTAAGTGGCCACTTTTTTTTTGAAATCAGGAAATGCTGACCTTGGATGTGAAATTGAGGATAGTTACACTCAAAATTTTGAGATGGAATAAAAACAAGGATAGAAGTGCTCCGAGTCTACTTTCTAAAATACTAATTTATTTTTAAAATGGTTGAGATTAAGGGGTTCAAAAGAGGGATGTACAGAAATTGGTGTTGTTTTTGTTAGAAAAGCATAACATAGCAACTCTTGTATGACCTGAGCACGGTGAACTTTTTTGGAGTATTTTTAAAATCATTATAGTCAGAAGTTAGGTAATAGCATCTAGTTGGTGCACAATTTTTTTGATAATTTTTTAATGAGTATTTGATTTTTTACTAATTTTCTAAGTGGGCACTTCTTGAAAAACAAAATTTTGGCTGTGCTCCCACTACAAATTTTTGAAAATAATTTTTTTTTTCTTTTTTTTTAAATTTATAGAATGAAGTCTAGTTTATAAAAATGTAATTTATTTGAAATTTTTATGAACGATTGATTTATAACAAAAAAAACACTAAACAGTACTTTTTTGAAAAAAATAGACATACAAACAAAAGAAATTATGGATGAAAGGCTTAACATTGTCGAAAAGTGAAAAAAATTACATCATTGGATAGCTAAGAGAGAACCTAACATTACCCATGTTTTCAATTTTGTCAATATTGAACTAGATGCAATCTTGATGGTGAGCACGGATCTGATTATGTGAAAAATTATAGAATTTGCAAAAACACGTCTCTAGCCTTGTTGGGAATTCCCTGCAAGCCTTTGGGTTGGTATTCCAAGGCAAATAATTGCACTTTTTTCTTTGTTTTTAATGTGAAATAATGTGTGCACATTATAATGCGCTCGTGTTATAACATGAGTGTGTTTTTTTAAAAAAAATCATAAGTGGCCAGAAAATTGGTAACCAACTTCACACACCCGCCCTACTGCTAGATTTTAATTCTTGCCCAAAAACCCTCATCTAGGACTAAATCACCTGGCCTATGCGTATGAGTCCCAATGTGCATTAAATTTAGCATTTTTGAACATTTCAAAGCATGTTCTGAGCACATTCAAAATTCCAGCTGCACCTTTGTGTCTTCTCAATTTTCTATTTTGTGTTGCATTCATTTCTAGGTCATTTACTTAGGTTTTGCATATAATTATATCTTGTTATTAAGTTGTGCATGTCATTTGTCTTTCTAAGGCCTAGCTTCATAGTGAACCCCATTCTAGTCCCTAAACATAACCTAGGACACCCTATTGTAGATCTCTTTACTTTATTCCATCATTATATTACAATCTATAAGGTATCCTTGAGTGAAATTTGAAGGAAATAGTGTAAGGAAAGTGGTGCAGGAGCACCTAGGAAACACTAGGTAGTTACACTAGGCAATTAGGAAATCTAGGATGAATTTTTGTTTTTGATGTGTTACCATGAAGGTCAAGTTGACCATTGAGTAGAGGAGATAGCTTAGGGATATGTTTGATCTCTAGGATAGAAAATGAGGAAGGGTGGATGAGTTTAGAAACTCATTTTACTTAGTTTACTAGAAATTGGCAAAAGCTGCAAAATGGTGCATTTTGCAACTTTGCCACAATGTAACTGACCTATCTAACCAAGCAGAGGCACAACTACTTTTTTTGACCTATATAGGGTGTGCCTCAACCTGAGAGCAAGGTTGGAAGCATTTTACTTTGATTGGAGTTTTTGAATTCAAGGAAAGACAGTGGTGTTTTAGTGTGAATTTCTGGTTTTGTCTCAAAGTAGAGCTTTAATGGATTGAAATTGTTACAGTATTGTACGTAGGATGTAGTGTACTAATAGGTTAAGCCTAGTGTGGTAGCAATTTAGATTTCTAGGTCAGTTTCAAGCATTATAGTAGGTAGTTGTTTCTTTGCATTTGATGATCTGACAGTTTGTTGGTAGAAAATGAAGGTTTAGGTCACATTCCCACTATACATAACGTATGGCCTCTTGGGAATTGTGACTAGAGTTTATGATTGTAAATATTGTAGGGTTAGGAGTCATTAGAAGTTAGGATATCACTATGGAAATCTTCTCCTGGGCGAGCCAGGAAGTGTCTAGCTAGGGAAGACAAGGAGTGCAAAGAACTTTGATTTGCAAGGGTGATCATTTCCTATCAAATCATGGTGTGGATAGGGTAACTAGATGCCTTGCAAAGGATTAGCATGGAGGAGGAAGCTCCACCAATCCATTTGGTGAGAGAAACTCATGACAATTTGTTGTGTGGTTAGGAAATGGCTTAAAAAAAGGCCTAATTTGCTAATTGAGGGTTATGGCTATGTACGTACAGTTGAGGGTTAAGACCTCTAAAATATTTAAAGGATGGGCATAAGGATTAGGAACCCTAAGGGAAGATTCTGTGTTCTTTGGGAAACTTAGGAGAACAACCCTATTTTATCAGAGAAGAATACCTAATTAGGGGCTCCTAGGCTAGTGGTCTTTTTAACCCTAAATGAGGGTTTGGTGGAAGCAATGACAAGATGGAGTTAGGAGGATCCTTTAGAGCCATGATGGGATGGAGATAACCTATTAGAAACCTCTTCGAACCCCTGCAAAGCTAAGTTCAAGGTTTGAAGTAGAATAGCCTTTAGGGTGGGTTAAGGGCTAAGGAAGAGTTGGAGACATTGCACCAAGATTGACTTGCTAGGTTGATTCATGATGGTAGTGGGGTTTGCAAAGAGAAGCAAGGGAACCTAACCAAGAAGAAGATCCTATAGGTTAAGGTGGTGAAGTAAGACACCAAGGACGTCTTGCAAGCAAGACCTAGAGCAGGAATCAGTGATTGATTCCTCCAACCTCCCTATCAGATTGGTATCAGAGCAACAAAAGATTTGGGATAGAATAATATATGACAGAGGTTGAGTCTAGTGGTTCTACTGACATGGTGACAAATGCAGATTGGCCAAGAACTTTGAAGAACAAGAGGAAGATAGTATGCTATTGAGGGAAAGAATAGCCCAACTTGAGCAAGTAATGAGTAATGTGCAGTTGGAAGGAAGGGTACAAAAGAAAGAAGAGGTTGCAGAGGAAGACAAGATCCTTGAACCTGACCCTATTTTGCAAGAAGAGCATTTCTTGAAGGCATTGAAGGCTTTGAGTGGAAAAGTACTTGAAGGCATACCACTATTTAGTGGGAAAATGGAAGCTGATCTGGTCATGGATTGGATAGAGGGAATGGAAAACCATTTTGAATGTGATGGAGTCACTGAAGCATAGAAGGTAAAGGTGGCCAAATCAAGATTGAGAGGTTCTACCTTGACGTGGTGGAAGTTCATTTAGACAGAGAGGGAAAAGGAAGGTAAGAAGCCTATTTCTACTTGGAAGGGAATGGTTGCCAAAGTGAGAGAAGCATACATGCCTGATGATTATGAAATTCAGTTGCACAAGAAAAGAAAGAGTTTGAGACAAAGAGACCAAAATATGAATTCCTACACTAAGGAGTTCCAAAAACTTTGCATGAGATCTAATAATTTAGAGGATGAGAATCTTAAGGTGGCTAGGTATCTTAACAGCTTGAAGTGGAACATTCAAGAGGAGATGACTCTTCTAAGTCCCAAGATAGTACACCAATGCTATCAATTGGATACAAAGATTGAAGAGAGGAGTAAGAGGAAATAAGAACAGGCTTCTAAGAGAAGAGGAAAAGGCAGAGATCAAAGAGTAAATAGAGGTGGCCACCAAGGTAGAGGGACTAAACAAAGAAACCAAGGAGAGTCTAAACTCACAGAGCATGGAAGTGAGACACCTTCTAGAGGAGGGTATAACAGAGGTAGAGGACCTCAAGGAGGTTCAAACAAAGGGAGAGGAGCAAGTAGAACTAACTCATACTTTCCTAGTATGAAGTGCTACAACTGTGGACAAGTAGGTCATCTAGCTTATAGGTGTCCGGAGAAAGCATCTTCATCAAATACATAAAATAGAGTAGCATATGCTCAAGAGGACACCATGAGTGTCAAGTCATCAGAGGTTAGTCACATAGAATCAGAAATGGGGGAGAACCTGATGTTTAGCAGGGTTCTAATCAGACAACCAGTCAAAGAAGAGCCAAAGCAAAGGAGAGCCTTATTCAAGGCAATATGTAAAATACTTGGAAAGGTGTGCAAGGTTATAGTGGAATCAGGGTCTACTGATAACATAATCTCTGAGGAGGTAGTGAGGAAGTTGAAGTTGGAGAAAGTACCCCACACTAATCCTTACAAGGTGACATGGTTCAACAAAGAGCAGAGTGTTCTTGTAAATGAGAAGACAATGGTGGATTTCTCCATTGGAGGGTACAAGGAAAACCTTTTTTGTGATGTGTTACCCATGGATGCATGCCATCTTCTATTGGGTAGACCATGCCAGTATGATAGAGGAGCCATCTATGATGGAAAGGATAACACTATCTCATTCAAGAAGGATGGAAAGACATTCAAACTGTAGTCACTATTAGATGAGGAAGAAGGACAGTTAAAGACCCCTAGTTTCTTGTTAAGTAGTGGAAAAGAGTTTATCAACACTCTACAACAAGGAGGGGAAGGATATGTGGTAATGGTGCAACCCAAGGAGGAATATAAGGCTAAGAAATAGTCATACTAGAAGCAGTCCAGAAGTTGCATGAGAAGTACAAGGACAAAGTCAGTGATGGAACACCAGCAACCTTATCTCCAAAGAGAGCCATTAGCCATCAGATTGACTTCATACTAGGAGCTTCATTGCCAAACAAAGTAGTTTACAAGCTTACACCGGATCAGAACCTAGAGGTAGCTAGACAAGTGCAGGATTTGTTGGACCAAGGATCAATTAGGAAGAGCATCAGCCCATGTGCAGTACCAGTGGTCTTAGCATCCAAGAAAGGTGGTAAGTGGAGGCTATGCACTGATTCTAGAGCTATAAATAGAATCACAATCAGGTATAGGTTTGCTATTCCTAGGATTGAGGACTTGATGGATTGTCTTAGAGGAGCTCAGTGCTACACCAAGTTGGATCTCAAAAGTGGATACCACCATATCAAAATCAAGGATGGAGATGAGTGGAAGACAACATTCAAGACAATTTATGGGTTGTATGAGTGGAGAGTTATGCCATTTGGCCTCTCTAATGCCCCTAGCACATTCATGAGGCTCATGAATGAAGTGCTCAAAGAATTTACAAGGATATTTGTGGTGGTATATCTTGATGATAAACTCATCTTTAGCAAGACAATAGAAGAACATCTAAAGCATGTGGAGATGGTACTTAAAAGGTTGCAAGAGGAGAAGTTAGCCATCAACCTAGAGAAATGTGAGTTCTTTAAACAGGAGCTTATGTATTTGGGGTTTATAGTATCCCAAGGATCATTGAAAATGGTTCCAAGTAAGGTGGAAGCTATCCTAAACTGGCCTACACCAACCACTGAGACAAAGGTAAGGAGTTTTCATGGGCTAGCTAAGTTTTATAGGAAGTTTATAAGGAATTTTAGTGGCATATGTGCACTAGTCCTAGATACAATCAAATGTGGCTTAAAGACTAAGTTTAAGTGGACTCAAGAAGCTGAGAAAGGTTTTGAGAAACTAAAAGAAGAGGTGGCAACTCAACCTATTCTTCTATTACCTAGTTTTGACAAGTTGTTTACTATGGAATGTGATGCTAGTGGAATTGTAGTAGGAGGAGTGCTAAGCCAAGAAGGTAGGCCTATAGCTTTCTTTAGTGAAAATATTAATGAAGCTAAGAAAAAGTATTCTACCTATGACCTAGAACTCTATGCTCTAGTATAGTCACTTTGGAAGTGGAGGATTTATCTCCTACCTAAAGAGTTTGTAGTGTTTACTGACAATCAAGCACTTAGCTACATCAACACTCAAGAGAAATTGAGTAATAGACATTTGAAATGGATGGAATATCTCCAAGCTTTCACATTTACCATAAAACACAAGAAGGGATAGTTGAACAAGGTGGCAGATGCACTAAGTAGAAGATTACTGACAGTGCAAGAGATACAAGTAAAGAGCATTGGAATAGAGAGTTTCAAGTATATCTATGGGGAATATGAAGACTTCTTGGAAGCATACAAGGTATGTTCTAACTTTGAGAATCAATTTCACAGTCAATACTCAGAGTATACATTGCAAAGTGGATTGTTAGTCAAGGGAAATCAGTTGTGTGTTCCAAGAGGATCAATGAGAGAGAATCTCATCCAGGAGAAGCACAATGGTAGTCTTTGTGGTCATTTTGGCATCAACAAGACAATGGAACTAGTGCAAAGGTTCTATTATTGGCCCAAGTTGCCAAGGGATGTCAAAGGTATGTGGAGTAGTGTTTCATTTGTATGAAAGCCAAGGGGGGAGCTAGCAATGCAGGTTTGTATCAACCTCTACCCATTCCCAATAGACCATGGGAATGTATTAGCATGGACTTTGTGGTAGGACTCCCTAAAACTCAGACAGGGTTTGATAGTGTCTATGTGGTGGTAGATAGATTTAGCAAGATGAGTCACTTTATCCCATGCACGACCACACATGATGCTAGCTACTTTTTTCACCTTTTCTTCAAGGAAATTGTAAGGATCCATGGATTTCCTTTGAGCATTGTATCAGATAGGGATGTGAAGTTCATGAGTCATTTTTGGAAGACTCTATGGAGCAGATTAGGTACCAACCTATCTTTTGGATCAACTTACAATCCTAAGACTGATGGGAAAATAGAGGTGGTTAATAGGGTGTTAGGTAACCTTATAAGATCCCTAACAAAAGAGTATGGATAGACATGGGACTTGGTCATATCACAGGTTGAGTATGCATACAATGACAGTGTGAACAAGACTACAAGGAAGAGTCCTTTTTAAATTGTGTATGGAATGCACCCAAGAGGTGTGTGTGAACTTAGAGATTTAGGAGATATGGAGTATATGAGTGGCCATGCTAAAGATTTCTCTCAAACCATCAACGAGATTCAGGAGCAAGTGAAGAAGACAATTACAAAGGCTACTCACAAGCTGGAAGCTAAGGTGGATATGTCTAGGAAAGATCTACAATTTGCAGTAGGGGACTATGTCATGGTCCATAATCTAGGGTGTAGAAAGGAACATCAACCAAGTTGCAGATGAAGAGAATGGGACCATGTAAGGTGTTTTCCAAGTATGGAAAGAATGCTTACAAGGTGGAGCTACTTGCAGATTTAGGCATTTCACCAGTATTTAATGTGGCCAATTTGACCAGATATAAAGGATCAATCACTAACATGGATCAGAATAGTAGGGATATCTTCAAGGATTTGAGCAACATAGCCTTACCTACTCAAGACAAGCTACAATTAGAGAGAATCTTGGAGTCAAGGGTGAAGAATTCTACCCAACATAAGGAATACTTGGAACATCTCAAAAAATGGAGGGAAAAACCAGACTCAGAGGCTACATGGGTGGATGAAGCTTAGTTTAAGAAGCAAGGCATTAATGTGTCATTGATCTCTCCTCATATTCCTTAGTGTTTGTGTAGAGAGGGGGAGAATGGTGTAGGAGCACCTAGGAAACACTAGGCAGTTACACTAGGCAATTAGGAAATCTAGGAAGAAGTTTTGTTTTTGATGTGTTACCATGAAGGTCATGTTGACCACTAAGTAGAGGAGATAGCTTAAGGATATGTTTGATCTCTAGGATAGAAAATGAGGAAGGGTGGATGAGTTTAGAAACTCATATTACTTAGTTTACTAGAAATTGAAAAAAGTTGCAAAATGGTGCATTTTGAAACTTTGCCACAATGTAACTAACATGTCTAACCAAGGGGAGGCATAACTACTTTTTTTTAACTATATAGGGTGTTCCTTGACCTGAGAGCAAGGTTGGAAGAATTTTACTTTGATTGGAGTTTTTGAATTCAAGAAAAGACAGTGGTGTTTTAGTGTGAATTTTTGGTTTTGTCTCAAGGTAGAGCTTTAATGGATTGAAATTGTTACTATATTGTCAGAAGATGTAGTGTACTGATAGGTTAAGCCTAGTGTGGTAGCAATTTAGATTTCTAGTTCAGTTTCAACATTATAGTAGGTAGTTGTTTCTTTACATTTGCTGATCTAACAGTTTGTTGGCAGAAAATGAAGGTTTAGGTCACATTCTGACTGTACATAACATACAACTTCTTGGGAATTGTGACTAGACTCCATGATTGTAAATATGGTAGGGTTAGGAGTCATTAGAAGTTGGGATATCACTATGGAAGTCTTCTCCTAAGCGAGCCAGGAAGTGTTCGACTAGGGAAGACAACAAGTGCAAAGAACTTTGATTTGCAGGGGTGATCATTTCCTATCAACTCACAGTGTGGAGAGGGTAACTAGATGCCTTGCAAAGGCTTAGCATGGAGGAGGAAGCTCCACCAATCCATTTGGTAAGAGAAACTCATGACAGTTTGTTGTGTGGTCAGGAAATGGCTTAAAAAAAGGCCTAATTTGCTAATTGAGGGTTATGGCTATGTATGTACAGTTGAGGGTTAAGACCTCTAAAATATTTGAGGGATGGGCATAAGGATCAGGAACCCTAAGGGAAGATTCTATGTTCTTTGGGAAACTTAGGAGAACAACCCTGTTTTCTCGAAGAAGAAGACCTAATTAGGGGCTCTTAGGCTAGTGGTCCTTTTAACCTTAAATGAGGGTTTGGTGGAAGCAATGACAAGATGGAGTTAGGAGGATCCTTCAGAGCCATGATGGGATGGAAATAACCTATTAGAAACCTCTCCACACCCCTACAAAGCTAAGTTCAAGGTTTGAAGTAGAATAGCCTTTAAGGTGGATTAAGTGCTAAGGAAGAGTTGGAGACATTGCCCCAAGATTGACTTGGTAGGTTGATTCGTTATGGTAGTGGGGTTGGAAAAGAGAACCAGGGGAAGCTAACCAAGAAGAAAATCCTATAGCTTAATGTGGTGAATCAAGACACCAAGGAGGTCTTGCAAGCAAGAACTAGAGTAGGAATCAGTGATTGATTCCTCCAACCTCCCTATCAAAAAGCTTAGGTGTGGAACAAACTCTCCTAACGTCAAAAGATGAGGGAAGAATACATATATGACTTTAAATTTTGCAATTACAGTTCAATAAGATACACATGAAATTAATTAATAAAAAAGAGAAATGAACACATACAAAATTGGACACCAAAATTATATGGGAAAACCCTTACGGGAGAAAAACCCACCACACCAAGAAAAGCCTCTTTGTATTATAGTAAAGAAAATTACATACAAAGATTAGACTTGACTTTTGATTTCAATTTACAACAACAAAAATCATTGATCAATCTTCTATAGAACATTAATCTAACAATTCTCTCAAACACGTACAATGAACCCACTTAGATCAATCCATGTTTAGTATCGAACAAAAATCTCCATTACCCTAACCCATCACTGTCATCCCTTACAGATTATATCTCATTCTATTCATGGTCTGTTGATCTTCCACATAGGAATGGTCGCAATAGTTCAAATACCAACATTTCTCCTTCCGCTTTGCTCATTGGTTCAAAATAGACCACATTGGACAATCGTTCGATCAAAAAGTTTAACTAAATCACATGCCAGTGAGACACCAAACCGTGTCTCGCCGATGCCAAAATTCACAAACACATAGCTATCGGCAACACTCTAGGAAGTCAGACCGATAACAAAACAAGTATCCCTGATATCACATGTAAACCAACTATGCATCGGCAAGAGATCATACCAAATGAAAAACCATCAGCCAAACTAACTCTATCAGAAAGAATTCTCACTAATGTCCATTGCAGAACTATTGACAAGACCAACACTATCGCTAGGACTTCCAAGAAGCTCAACCATTTACAATATCCCACATTAATGTGAAATATTACCAATCATTATAATATAAATAAAATCTCGAATACTTTAGGTATCCATGAGTTAGTCCTTTTATTATCAACTTACTTGTACACCGCATTTGACCATCACACCGAACTATTGGTCATTCCTTGTGGTCTACACCATGACACATGTTCACTGCTTGTGCATTTCCAGAGAATCAAGCTAGGAATCTACAATATTCTCAACAAGTCTACTAGAATTCCAAGTGTTCCCCACATCCGTTGGGTTGTCGCTCAATTAGGAAAAACATAAACTTACAACTTCCATAGTAGGTTAGGAAAATCCTGAACATCATGACATTCAAGGAGATCGACCAGTAAGGAAGTTATCAAACTTTTGAATTGTGCGACAAGGCTCCAAGGTTTAGGATTTGGGCGATAGGTTGATAAAGAAGACCAAAAAAAGGTAAATCCACCAAGTCTTTAATAGAGATACAAGCCAACAAGTTGAGGCACATTTTTTAACAATCTCCCACTTGACGAAGACTTATTGGCTTCCTTCAAACTCAAAGTTAATGAAGGTCATGGGCTCCAAGGCCCATTGAACTGGCACACCACTTGTACTTGTCTATGCTCATTGGTTTCGTCAATGCATCTACAACATTTTCTAGAGTATCCACTTTTTCTAAAGAGACCATTCCATCCTCCACCATATCTCGCACAAAATGATACTGCACATCAAGAAGTTTTGTCCTGGCATGGGAAGTAGGATTTTTTGCCAAAAAAATAGCACTCTGACTGTCACAATAAATTGTAATTTTCCCTTCATCAATCCCAATGTTAGAACACAAATGTTTTAATGATATTGCTTCTTTACATGCATGTGTTGCTGCCATGTATTCTGCCTCTATAGTGGACAAAGCGACTACAGCCTACCGCTTACTCATCCAACTAATTGTACCACCATTCATCATGAAAATATATCCACTAGTGGATCTTCTACTATTAATGTCCCCTACCCAATCAGAATCCACATAGCCTTGAATGCTGAGAGTCCTCTATGATTCAACCAAATTCCCATGGTAACACAAAGAATATTATGAAGTGACCTTCAGATATCTAAACACTCTTTTCACAGCATCCCAATGTGTCCTTCCAAGATTTACCATAAAATTACAAAGTACTCCCATTGCTTTGGAAATTTATGGCCTTGTACAAACCATTCCATATATTAAACTGCCAATTGCACTAGCATAAGGCACTCTGTTCATGTCCTCTATCTCAGTAGGAGATTTTGGATAGTCTTCAACAAATAGCTTCATTCCCTACAAAACTGGAACAACTAGCTACTTGCAATCAGTCATGAAAAATCTCTCTAGAATAGTATTAATATACTTACTTTGACTAAGCCAAAGTTTTCTACTCTTCTTATCTCTATCTATTTCCATTCCTAGAATATACCTGGCTGCACCAAGATCTTTCATTTCAAACTTTTTAGACAACTAATATTTTAGATTAGTAATCATTAACTTACTATTTCCTATGAACAACATATCATCAATGTAGAGAGCAATAATAAGAACACAATCATTTTTAGCTTTGAAGTACACACAGTTATCATATTTAAATCTTACAAAGTGCTTAGGCTAGGACATATAAATTTCTTCTTCAAGGTCACCATGAAGAAATGCTATCTTCACATCCATTTGTTCAATCTCTAAGTCATACGTTGCTACAAGTGACAAAAGAAATCTGATAGATGTCAGCTTAGCTATAGGAGAAAATTTTTCTCCATAATCAATTCCCTCTACCTAGGAATACCCCTTCGCAACCAACTTCACCTTATACTTTTCCACACTACCATCTAGACCTATTTTCTTTTTAAAAACCCATTTGCAGACAACAACTTTTTTGCCTTCAGGCAAGGGCACCAAGCTCCAAGTATCATTCTTTTCTAATGATGCCATTTCTTCATTCTTGGCTTCCAACCAAGAGTTTGAATGAAACATTATAAATGCCTCTTTCATAGTCCTAGGCTCATCAGTGTTAGAAATTAAAGCATAGGCACAAGTAGAATCTAACAAAGAAAACCCATACCTATTAGGTTGCTTTCATTCACATGTTGACCTCCTCATAGGCTAACGCTGAGGTTGATATTATTCTTCAAAACTCTCAGAACTACTTGAGCTCTCCTAAGTTTCAAGTACATTTTGAATTTTCAATTCCTCTTTATCTGGTGTCAGAGGAATTTCAACTACATCCTTTTTATTTTCTGATTTTGTCTCTAACTATAGATCCAAAGTAGAAGGCTTCAACTCATGAAAAATAACACTTCTATTGTATAGAACCTTTTCTATATTAGGATTCCAAATCTTGTATCCTTTTATGCCAACACTATAACAATTAAAAATACATTTAACAACCTTGTTTTCCAATTTAGACCTTTTTTCATTTGGAGCATATGCATATGCCTCACAACCAAAGACACGAATGTGTTTCAGAGAGGGCTTCTTTCTAGACCATGCTTCCAAAGGTTCTCAACAAGAGCAGAATTTAGAGAATGGTTTATTAAATAACATGTTGTTGCAACTACCTCAACCTAGAACTTCTCCTCCAAGCCAACACTGCTTAGCATACTTTGTGCTCTTTCCATCACAGTCCTGTTGAACCTTTTAGCAACTCCATTTTGTTGCGGAGTGTAGGGTGTAGTTTTATGTCTTTAATCCCATGACCTTTATAGTATCTTTCGAAATCATTAGAAAAAAACTCACCAGCATTGTCAGTCCTTAAACATTTTATTTTTCTTCCATTCTAATTTTCCACAAGGTTTTTAAATTCCTTAAAACGGTTGAACACTTTTGCTTTACTTTTCAAAAAATAAACAAATGCCCTTCTTGAATAATCATCAATGAACAATACATAATATCTTGATTTAGGTAAAGAAGGAACATTTACTAGACCAAAAACATCAAAATGTATGTAATCAAGTAAACCAGAAGATTTGTGAGGACTGGAGAAAAATGAAACACGATGTTGTTTACCATAGATACAATGTTCACAAAACTCAAATTCGAGGTTACAATCATCAAGCCCTTCAACAAGGTTTTTATTTTCAAGGTTTTTAAACCTTTTTCTCTAATGTGGCCTAGCTAATGATTCCAGAGCATAGTCTTTTCTACTAGAAGTTTAACTTCCATAGAGTTTTCACTATTAGGAACTTTTTCCTTCTTTTCTCTATGAGTAGCCATCTGTGACTTTACAGAGACACTATTAAATTGCACAACTAATCCATCCAACTTATACAAGGTACCAATACGAGCACCCCTAGCTAGCACCATTCAACCTCTTGTCAATTTGTAGCCATTTCTAGAGAGCGTGACTTGAACTCCAACATCATTCAGCTTACTAACAAAAAGTAAATTTTGAGTCAGACCTGGTATATGAATTACATCATTGATTCCCTTCACTCTTCCATTAGGGAACTGAATTCTGACTCTTCCACGACCAACTATTTCAAAAAATGAATTGCTTGCCAAATACACCCATCCACATCATATTTTTCATACTTAGTGAACCAATCTCTATGAGATGTCATGTGGAAAGATGCTCTAGAATCAATTAGCCAAACATCATCTGATGCCTACATAGCCAAGGTTGTAATGACTCTAAGAAGAATCATTATCGAAATAATTTTTCTTCTTTTTCTCCTCTTTGCAATCCTTTCAGACATGACTAGGTTGCCCACAATTCTAACACTTCACCTTGAAATTATTGCTAGGAGACTTTGATCTCCCTTCTAATTTTGATTTGGACTTCTTATCCTTCTTCTTGCCTTTTTCCTTCAATTTGCCGCTAATAGCAAGGGCCTCCACCATCTCAGAATATATTCTTCTCATCTCTTCTAATAACAAAGGAGAAACATCTTCCATCTTAAAAGTGGATGTCGTACTCCCAATAGCCATCACCAAATGATCCCAAGAATCTAGCAAAGAACATAACAATAGCATACAACAATCTTCTTCATCAATCTTCACACCCACAGATGTTAACTGAGCAATCAAGATGTTGAAAGCATTCAAATGATCAACAACAGATGCTCCTTCCTGCATTTTCAAAGAGTACAACTTCTTTCTCAAGAACAACTTATTCACCAAGGACTTGCCGTAATAAATAGCTCCCAGTCTTTTCCACAAAGAAGATGGAGTCTTTTCTTCATGAACATTTAGAAGAAAAAAGTCTGCTAAATAGAGCCTTATCCACCCCTTTGATTTTTGATTTGCAAGGTCCCAATCCTATTGCTTCATGCCTGTAGGCTTCGTTCCAGACACAGCAAGCCAAAGATCACAGTCAACTAACAGATCTTCTATTTTAAGTTTCCACAACTCAAAATTTTTGCCATTGAACTTCTCAATTTCAATATTTCTTGACGTGCTTGCCATCTTAATCTATAATTCAAATTACAAAACTTCTGCAAGACTCCCACTGAACAAAATTGATACAAAAAAAACCCAACATATGCAAAAGGATAACACAACTTGCTAGTCTCTGATACCACTTGTAAGGAAAGCTTAGGTGCGGAACAAACTCTCCTAACATCAAAACCTTAGGGAAGAATACTGATATGACTTTAAATTTTGCAATTACAGTTCAATAAGATACACATGAAAAGAATTAACAGAAAAGAGAAATGAAAAAAAACACAATTGGACACCAGAATTACATGGGAAAACTCTTACAAGAGAAAAACCCACCACACCAAGAAAAGACTCTTTGTATTTCAATAAATAAAATTACATATAGAGATCAGACTTGACTTTCTGATGTCAATTTACAGCAACAACAATCACTAATCAATCTTGTATAGAACATTAATTGTGTAATGCTCTCCAACACATACAATGAACCCACTCAGATCAATCGATGTTTAGTATCAAATAGAAATCTCTATTACCCTAACCCATCATTGTCATCCATTACAAAGTATATCTCATTCTATTCATGGTTTGTTGATCTTCCACATAGGAACGGTTGGACCAGTTCAACTACCAACAATTCTCCTTTCGCTTCGCTCATTGGTTCAAAATAGACCATGTTGGACAATCATTCGGTCTAAAATATTAAGTGAATCACATGTCGGTGAGACACAACACCATGTCTCCCAAATGAAAAAAATCCTTAACACATAGCTATCGGCAAGACCAAAGGTATCGACAACACTCTAATAAGTCAGAATGATAGAAAAACAATTCTCCCTAATATCAATTGTAAACCAACTTTCCATCGGCATGAGATCATACTGAATGCAAAACCATTAGCCAGACCAACTCTATCAGCAAGACTTGTCACCAATGTCCATTGCAAAACTATAGGTAAGACCAACACTGTCGTTAGGACTTCCAAGAAGCTCAACCATCGACAATATCCCAAATTGACGCAGAATATTAGTAGTCATTAGTTTATAAATATAATCCTAAAGACTCTAGGTATCCACGAGTTAGTCATTTTATTACCAACTTACTCGTACATTGCATTTGACCATCGCATTGAACTTTTGGTCATTCCTTGTGGTCTCCACCATGACACACATTCACTACTTGTACATTTCTGGAGAATAAAGTTGGGAATCTACAATATTCTCAACAAGTCTCCTAGAATTCCAAGTGGTCCCCATATCTTTCATATTGTCGCTCAATATGAGAAAACAAAAACTTACAACTTCCATAGTAGGTTAGGAAAATCCCAAACACCAGGATATTGAAGGAGATCGACTAGTCGGGAAGTTAAGAAACTTTTGAATTGTGCGACAAGGTTCCAAGGTTCAGGATTTGGGCAATACACTGATAAAGAAGACCAAAAAAAGGTAAATCCACCAAGTCTTTAACAGAGATACAAGCTAGCAAGCTGAGGCACAATTTCCAACAAATAGGACCCTCACCTTGTACTCCATCTACTAAAAGGTGAGGCATCTTATTTTTTTTGTTTCACTAAGGGATAATTTTTCTATACATTTCATCTTGAAATTTTGATATGAATTGAAAAATAAGTATTATCAAGGTTTAATAGGTTCTGTATGCTTGGGCCAAAATAAATGTAATGAAAAGCTCTCATGGTAAGATAGAGGATTAAAGCAACTATGGTGCACAATGAATATTTAATTTTCAAAGGAAAAAGTTAAGCATTTATGCACAACCAAGGGGATGGATTCCACGGAGCATAGTCATAGATAACCAAGCTTTACACATAATTTTTCTAATGTTGAGATAATGAAGAATGAGACATCTAAATTTTTTAGTCATATTTGTAAAGGAAGGGTGATCGATCCCGTCGTAGGGCAAGAAAAACTATTATGTGTTTTTATCCATTCTTTTGGTTTATCATATGTTTCTTGGTAGAGTTCATGCATAAGTAAGAATTCTTATGTGATCAATTCTCTCCACATACAAGATCCATCAATATCCCATTAGTGGGCTTGTCATTGATTTGATTAACTATGTAAAGAGGACCATCAAGTGCATTTTGAATTATATCTTTAGATGAGAAAGCAATGTCAAGAGGATTTTACTTTGGCCCTTATCAGGTTAATTTTTTATCAACACAATTAAACCTTTTTCAATAGTCTCCATAGGACCTTGTTCAATACTATCCATGTTGTCATCACTTGTGTCAACATTCATCACATCATTCTTTGTAGTGTAACTAGCTTTGACAAATTAAATGTTATGATTTGGCATAGGGTTGGTAAATATTTACATGTTTTGGTTGGGAGGGGAAATAAAATTATTTCCTTGATCATTAACACCTCCAATTTGAAGTTGATTGGAATCTATGAGGTCTTGCACAATATGTTTAAGACACTTACAATGTTTCATGTTATGTCCATATTTTTGACAATAATGGTGACATGAATTGGATCTAAAATTCTAGGGTAAAGGCTTAATAGGATCATGAGTTTTAATGAGAGGAAAATTGATCATTTTCTATTCTAAAATTTGTGACATTGTGCTATGGAGGGTATCAAGTAAAGGAGAGAATCACCTAGCCAGATTCCCAAATGTGAAAGGATTTTTCTTTCTTACAACTGCCACTTGGGTATTGACATGTTGAGTTGTTTGAGGGGGATTTATTTGAAGGAAGCATTTATTCTATTTCCTAAAGGGTTGATAGCTGTTTTGGTTTGTGGATTCAAATTTTTAGGTCAGATAGAGGTGGATTTTTGTGTCACAACTACTAACCGAGTTTTGATAATCACAAAGAGCAATACACAAGTGTACAAAGGAAGGAAACTTCATCATGGTAAGCTTATCTTGTATCTTGGTTTGCAAGTTATCAATTAGGTATCTCCATAGGACACCGACTAGCTATAGTCCTCCATCTCTAGAAGAAAGCAATGAATGTTTCCCCTTCATCTTGCATTGTGTGACACAAGGTTGCTATATTTATCTCGTGGTCTATGTTGAAGGAGAATTGCTCCACAAATTTCTCAACCAGTTCACCCCAGGATCTAATGCCAGAATCTAGACCCAAAAACCACTCTAGTGCAATTACTACAAGATGTCTTGGAAATAGTCTCATAAGATATGTGGGGTCATAAGCGACATCTATGCATATGGTAGAAAATTCCCTTATATGTTCTATTGGATTTCGTTTTCCATTATACTTAGGGAGATTTGATATGACATATCCATGAGGGAAAGGGGTCATGTACAATGATCTATCAAAGGGAAATGGGCATATGTCCTTTGTTGAAAAGGATTTCTTAGTTGACATCAACATGTTATCCATTTGTGTTTGTAATGCCTGCATTTGTGTTTGTAAGATGTTAACTTGGGTCAAAGCTATGCTAGGGGAATTATGCAAATCCGTGTATGTATTTTGAAATCAAAAGTCTCGTGATGGGTTTCTATTAAACATTGGTATTTGAGGTGGGTTTGGATTCAGAATGTTGGTAAATGTGTTCTAGTGTGGAGTCTACATAAATTGGTATTTACCTGGGATCTGTGTGAACAAATTATGACTACCAATCTGGGAGAAAGGATTCTGATTCAGAATCTGTGTAAATGGATTCTGATGGCTAGTCTGGACAAAGGGATTCTGGTTTGGAATCTGAGTGAATATATTTTGGTTACCAATTGGGGAGAATGAATTCTGATTGCCATACTCAAATGAGGGAATGCCTCCTTTTTGTATAATCCGTGGTATAGTACTAGTGACTTGAGCACTAGGTATGGCCATCAATTGTGGTATGGTGCTCGTGACATTGGCATTAGGTATGGTTGTCGATTGGGATATTGTACTTGTGACACCGACATATGGTGTAGAAGCTAATGTTTTAGGTCTTTTTTCTCCCAACAAGAGGACCGAAGGGAGTGGATGATGATCTGCCTATACTGAAATTAAATCCTGATGCCATGTCGGTTGTACCAAATGGAGATGTATGGACTATCGTACTCTATGTAGGTGTGCCAGATGGCATAGTGGTGCTGACCTAAGGTATAATAGTACTAGAAATCACGGTATTTGTCCCTTGTGTAGGTTGAGTTTGTAAGGTGCTGATATCAAATCCTATAGGTAAGGTAGCACCTTCAGCTAGCAATTTGGCTATCATTGTCGATCATTTGCTAGGTACTCATCTACAAAAGAGGAAAACTCAGCGTTCTGTGTGGTAGCCTCTATGTCTTCTGTTGTAATGTGACCTTGAGTGTTTCTAGTGGTGAATTTTTCTAATAGATTCTTGTGAGGTCTTGAATAAAATGGATTGATGAATTCATTTGGGTTCAACATATTTTCTCTCTCTCTTCTCTTAGACCTAGTTTCGACCATGTAAGATTAGCTCAATATGCAAGGAATGCAAGACTACGTCTATGGATAGTATGACTCTAGTCTATGTTTTTGGGATTTTCCAAATGAAAAATAAGGAATGTTCTAGGATGACACTATTCTAAAATCTAAAGATGCAAATTCTAAGCAAGACCCTAAAGTGATCAATTCTATAAACCCAAGATGGAAGTACCAACTACCTAAAGTCTAACCAAGGCATCAATTTCGTTAAGTAAAGGAACCAATGTAGGACAAGGATCAAAGACAAGTTGAGTTTCCTAACTAGACTGATGAGCTAGGAGGACTCTCTATAGGACAAAGGATAAAATGATAAGACTAGGTTCAATGACAGAGTTTGTTGATGCTATGATTTTTCTAGAGTGTAGATGATGGACCTATTCTAAAGTTTGTAAAAGTGACCTCCCTAGAAGTTTGACCTAAAGGAAAAATGTACTCTAAGATGAGACAAAACTCTGAATTAGGAAAACTATGGAAATAACTAAATGAACCTAAAGGATGCAAAATTGAGCAAAATCGTTTCTTGTTTCTGTTCAAGGACTGTTTGTGGAAAGACAACTAAAACTGATATGACCATGTTGACTAGACAGTGACTGTGAATTCTAACTTTTTGATAATCAGGCAAATACATCGCAGGATTTCACATATGCAGTTAAGTATACCAGTTGCAGTTTTCTAATGATCAATTGCGTTTCCCTCGTAAAGTTCAATGTGTGACCCTGAAAGATGCAGTTAACTATTTCACATATGCGACTCATAATAACAATTGTGACTCAGAATATAACGCATGTAGTTTTCAACAATCAAATGTGGGCTAATCTAACAGATGTGACTCTACGCTAGACAAATGTGACTGATACTAACAGATGCAACTCAAAGCTAAATAGATGCAACCTAAAGTTAAATAGATCTGACTCGTAATAACATATATGACTCAAAATTAAATAGATGCAACTCTAAAAGCCAATTGTGACTTTCTGGTGAATAGTTGTGACTCTATAAATTATTAGTGACCTAAGATTTAATACAGACTCCATTTTCTGTGATCAAATTCTGGCAAACAAGAACAATAATAAGATAAAGTGTTTTTAGTTTGATTATGGACTCAAAGAACATTTAAGTTGACAAAAGACAAGCACATCCTAATAGGCCAAAAGGCCTAGGGTTTGTATACTTGGTATAGCCCACCGAAATACCTTGGATCGGTGATAAACACCTTTCCTTCTCAAGAGCGGATAGATTAGAAATTTGGTGGTATTGGCTCCCCTCCATGGCTCACTAACGTCTTTCGAGCACACCAATTTTGAATTCTTTGGGCAATGACCTCCCAAGAACTGCTATCTCTACTCAAAGGGATCAGTAGTGAGTGTCTTCGGGCATGATACTGTACCCTGCACTATACCAAGCAATGACCAATAAAATGGTTGGTCTCTAAAACAAAAGGTGTTTAATACGGGCATTCCATTCATGGGGCATGCTCCATATGGTGAGAGTCCCCTTTTAGATCCATCTTGTCAGAACCACACTTGTGATTCTTGGGTTTTCCCCAAGAATCCACTTTTATATACCAGCTGGAAGTCCATCGGGTTCAAGGTGCTACTGGTCTGAGTTGTCCTGGAGTGAGTACTTTTTCCCACCAGAACAGGCCCAATTTCTAGAGTTGGTAACCATTTTTTTTACACCTGGAATCACACAAATGCACAAGGGGAGACGATATTTCGATGTACCAAATCATGAGGGTAATACACAGATGTGCTTTCGCACCAAACACAGTAGAAACTTGTTAATTTTAATCCAAATGAAAGATTTGCTACACTACCAAACAATCTGTTTCAAGAAAATTAACTAAAGTCTTTGACATGTGTTCTACAAAAAGATTCGTTAGTAGTTTTTAGTATTTTCTTCATCAATCATCCTACAAAAACTCGTTAACTCTATAAAAAAAAAGCCCACATGCTAAAAATATGATATTAGTAACACATAAATCAATTGAAAACTTCAAATTTATGAAAATAGAAACAAAGGGATACTAGTTAATTGCGTTGCTTTTTTACCAGTCAGATGCGTTGATTTCCTCAGCAATTGCATTCTTGGTATTTACCAGTCTGTTACGGTTCAGGAATTGTTAGATGCGTCGTAATGTTTCAGATGTGTCATTTCGGTTGTCAAATGCAGTTCAAGAAATCAATTGCGTCGCTTCGTCAAACTGATGCATCTATGAATTTCAATTGTAGCATTTTGTCAAGCTGATGCGTCATTCCATATGAAAAACCTGCAAAAATCAAAATAAAAGTCTACGAATACGTGAAGTAGTGTCTTCACGTCGGGCTCACCAAATGTAACACCAAGAAAGTGTAGAAAGAAAAGATTAGAGCAAGCATGCAATGTGAATCTAATTGAAATCTAATGCTAAGCAACAAAGAACAAAGGAAAGTCAAAAATATAAATTAAAACTTGAACAATCTCACCAAATTTGTACGTATTTCAATGATTCATCTCGATTTCTCTTCTCCATTTTGCTTGTTGTAGTATAATTTCCCTCAGATTTCTTGTAATTCCACGCAACTATAGACTAAAATAGTGATTTAGCAAAAAATTTAAGATTCAAGATAAGTGCTCTCAAAAGTCATAAGATATTGCAAGTTGTCGAGAGAGATTGGAATAATGAAGACCAAATCAATTTATAGAAAATAGATTATTTGAACGACAGTCCAAGATGAAAAGATCAATGGATGGTTGACATTGACTGATTAGACATGCATTCTGATAACTGTCAGTAGTGACATGAGTGATACAAATTAGAAATAGAATTAATGATTAAATAAATAATTTAATCTTTGAGTTTGGTATTCGAAAACAAAAGAATTATCTTTGCATGACAAAGATAAAGATTGATTAAAGCCACTCTTGTTCAAATGCACACACAAGGTTTAATTAATTAAATAGGAATATTTAATTAATTTGCATGTACACACAAATGAGTTAGAACTAGACGATTGAATGATTTGACGAAGAGATTACTCGAGAACGCCACTCAGACATTAAATCAAGAGTTAACTGAGCAATTAAAATAGATGTCGAGTCAAGTAAAATTGAATACTTAGATAACTCACACAATTATCTAAATATAGAGGAATGCGTTAAAATAGAATTCATGAATTAAATAATTCATTTAATTCAAGATTTGATATTTGAAGAATAATTAAATAAATAAGATTTATTTAATTAAATGATGAAGGGATTTAAATGAATAATTAAATAAATAAAGAATTTATTTAATTATAGTTGAAGTATGAGAAAGAGTAAACTAAATAAGAATTTATTTAATTTAAAAAGAAGGATAAGGTTAATTAGTAACATAATTAAATAAAAAGAGTTTATTTAATTAATCAAATAGAATAAAGAAAAGTGCAAATTAATTAAATAATTAGGACTATTTAATTAATAGATGAAATGAAGAATTTATAAAATAATTAAATAATTGGCATTATTTAATCATGACCATGAAGAATACAAATTATGAAGAATATTGAAGTCATAGACTTAAACCAGATTTTGGTGTCTACAAGGAAGTTTCTCTGAGTTAGGCAAGATGGGATTGTCGTCCCCATTCCTCGAGGATGACTCTATTGCCACTACTGCGCAAATTGTAGAAATTATAGAAGAAAAAGAAAATGACCTAGAGGCTTTCAAAGAGTTCAACCATCCTCTGATGGCAACCAACATTGATGGAATCATTCATCCACTCTCACAGCTGCCATTTCATATACAAGCAGGGGCCGGTTTACCTAATATGCTGCCTCACAAAGAAACTATTGATCTAAGTGGAGCACAGGAGAATTTGCGCAACATAGTGAAGATGTCCGAGCATGAATGGTCGCCTTTGCAGGTTGCTCTCTCCAATCTTTGACTCCATTATCCCAATGGATAAGGCTTTAGTCTGCAGAACTAGAGAAATTTTGGGTTCTCCATTCCTTAGTCAAAATGCCCTTGATACTCACCAAAATTTGTTAATAAGTATTTAACCAGCTTTCTTTAGGTTCATTTTTTATGCGCTAGCCTATGCATCGCAAAATCTGCTTGGCTTTTTGGAGTTTTTGATCTATCGCTCCATGCGTCTACTCTTCACAACTTCGAGTATCAGCATTCCCTTCAGATCTTGGGAAACTCCCTTGTGCTTCCACATGTCACGACTGGGGGATGCTTTTGTTTCTTGTTTCCTTAAGGCTTCATTGGGCTAAAAAATGCTTCTACGAAGCCTTCGTTCCTAAAAGGTGCTAGTGGGCCCCAAAGGTTTTAGCTGTAGTGGACTCTTGCTACGTGGAAACTATTTGCAAATCTTTCAATATGGGGATGAAATAGCAACGACGCACAGCGAAATGTTGCCACACGTCTTTTGCACTCAGTTGATGAGTGTTCCCTTTGCTGTGATAACGTACTTGGCCCATTCGACACGTGTTGCATTTTCACAAATCCTCTACAGCAATGAGGGAAAGGTTCATGCGGGCAGAGAAAGGCTACCATGTGCTTAAGGGACGAATTTGTTATGCGGGCAATGAACCAGACAAACCAAACAATGCTATTGGTTGTTGCTTGTCATAATCATTCGCACCAAAGGATGACACTTGTCTGATTGAGCCTAGCTAGGACCACCACCATCATTGTAGATGATGCACCTGTGCCTGGGATGAATGGATGCTGTGCTCTAGCTTGATCCTATGTTACAGCCTTGGGAATATTCTGATTCAGGCATCATTTTAGAAGATTGCGAGATCTTTTTTGTTACGACTTTCCAAAGCAATGGGAGGTTTTCCTACTATATATACTTTCTCTGTTGATGAGAAGGGGTCCGAAATTGGGGAAAAAAACATGTTGGTTTTAGTAAAAAGATACCAAGCCTCTATTACTATTTTATTTAATTGCAAAACTCTTAGATTGTGCCAATTGTTAGGCCTTTCTATTTTTTTCATGCTTTTGATTAAATTGTGAACTATGCTTTATATTGTCTTGACACTTCATTTGAAGAACTTCTACATATGTTGGATGCAAGTTTTTCTTACCTAGATCATGTCTAATGACTCTTCTTGGTAGTGAGAATGTATGCAATGTTATTTTATGTCAATAAATGAATTGTCTATGCTATAATCTTAAGTCTCTGATGTTTTCGAACACAACAACACCATTCAGGCCCTTAAATCTATGATTTATCATGCCCATCATCAAATCTTGGTGCATCGCCTTAGGTTAGACTTTACTTTATTATATCCGCTTCTTTTTCCCTTTCCAAACCCCCTTATAGAAAAATCTGAATTCTCTAAAAATCTGCAGGTTACTCAATTTAACACAAAAGGTCCCCCTTAAATTGAGTTTCCCATAAGACTCTGTTACCTCATTAATTTTTGGCATTAATAGGTTTCTTTTCTTCCCTAAGGGGAGGAACAAAAGGAACCATAGGATGTTATTCAACTTCTTTCTCTTTAGCCTTATAAACTTGTTTAATCTTAGGAGGCATGACAAGATTTTTTTCATTATCTCTTGGTCTTTTGCAGGAGATAGGTAAAAGATCTATCTTAGGTTGCTCTTGGTTATTTGTAATTTCTTTTGGTTCAATCATGGTTTCATCAAGGATAAGAGATTTAGTCATAGATTGAGGCATGTTTCTAAGTTTAGTGTAGAAATTGTATCCCTTTACATTTTCACACTTAATTTGGGAATAACTAATGTTAAAATAAACCTAATTTTTCCTTAATTTAGTGTTGTAAAGTGTATTTATTTATACCTTCACATTAAGTTTAGGGCCCTTGTAAGTTAAATAAACTTAATGGTGACTTATTCCAGATATTATAAAGTACATATCTAAATAATTTCACACTAATATAGGGTTTTATTAATTAATTGACCTTATCTATACATTTTTTTGAGATAATCCTCACACTTATCAAATGAACAATCATAATCTAGTGTTTTGGATCATGTGTTCTAGATTTAGTGATCTACTTATCATATACCGGCTTGACCTTACGAGTCCCACATAGGCCTTCAGACCTAATTTCAAATTTTACCTTGAACGAGACCTGTCTTAGAGTGTCTGCCCCAGTTTTGAGCCATTGGGACTCATACACCACATTGGGTGTATGAGTCCCACTCTAATAAGGACCTAATTTTAATTCAATTTTTGGTGGGATTTCATCTCCCTAGATCTTACATCAGCTTGTAGTGATGTAATTTCAAGAAAGTTGGCATAAAAAAGTATAAATAAAAGGTTATTTCACTCATTTTCACCTAAGAATTTCAAGAGAGAATTCCTAATAGAAATTTTGTGATTACAATAGTTCATAAGAGTATTCAAGGAAATTCAAGAGCATTTCTAAAGTGTTGTAGTTCATATTTCTTCATCATTTGTTGCAGGAATTTAAGATCCATCATCATGTCAAAGGCATAATACATCAAGCATGTTTTTGAGTTAGTGTTGTGATGTAGCATTCAAGACCCAAGTTATGCATTGTTCCATATCTAATTCTAGATCAAGATCTACATTCTTCATTTTTATTTCATGTGATATTTTTAGACCTACAATTCAAGACATCATTCAAGATATCATTATTCATGTTTCATATTTCATGTTTCATTTTTTTCATCACAAGGTTCAATTACCTAAATGGGTTTTGACCTAGGAAAACCTCTATTCCCTAACAAACACTCTTTCTCTCTTTTTGTAATTGTAGGTTTATAGGTTTAAGAAAAAGTGGATTTCAAGCCCTCAAAAGTACCAAAATGATGAGGTTCCAAAAGTTGTCAAAGTTTTCAAGGCTCACTAGAACTCAAATCTATAGCAAGATATTCAACCTATTTGCATGAAATCATTGTGAAAGTGCTTATTTGATCCATCTTAAGAGGCTCATAAAGTTTTGCTTCAGAATTTTTCTCATAGGACACTTCATGACTACATGGAACTAATACTCCACTTGTGGCATATGAGTCCTAGTATAGTGATTTTTCCATATTTTAGGAGTTCCAGACTTGTTGCTGCTAGATTTTAATTCTTTCCCAGAAACCCTAATCTAGGACTAAATCACCCTGCCTATGCGTATGAGTCCCAATGTGCATTAAATTTAGCATTTTTGAACATTTCAAAGCATGTTATGAGCACATTCAAGTTTCCAGCTACACCTTTGTGTCTTCTCAATTTTCTATTTTGTGTTACATTCATTTCTAGGTCATTTACTTAGGTTTTGCATATAATTAGGTTTTGTCATTAAGTTGTGCATGTGATTTGTCTTTCTAAGGCCTAGCTTCATAGTGAACCCCGTTCTAGTCCCTAAACATACCCTAGGACACCCTATTGTAGATCTCTTTCCTTCATTCTATCATTAGATTGATATCTCTAAGGTATCCTTGAGTGAAACTTGAAGGAAATAGTGTAAGGAAAGCTTAGGTGCGGAACAAAATCTCCTAATGTCAAAACCTTAGGGAAGAATGCATATATGACTTTAAATTTTGCAATTATAGTTCAATAAGATACACATGAAAATAATTAACAGAAAAGAGAAATGAACACATAAAAAATTGGACACCAAAATTACATGGGAAACCCCTTACGTGAGAAAAACCCATCACACCAAGAAAAGCCTCTTTGTATTATAGTAAAGAAAATTACATACAAAGATCAAACTTGAATTTCTGATGTTAATTTACAACAACAAAAATCACTGATCAATCTTGTACAGAACATTAATCTCACAATGCTCTTGGACACGTACAATGAACCCACTTAGATGAATCCATATTTAGTATCGAACATAAATCTCGATTACCCTAACCCATCATTGTCATCCATTACAGAGTATATCTCATTCTATTCATTGTTTGTTGATCTTCCACACAGGAACAGTTGCAATAGTTCAAATACCAATGGTTCTCCTTCTATTTCGCTCATTGGTTCAAAACAGACCACATTGGACAATCGTTAGGTCAAAAAGTTTAACTGAATCACATGTCAGTGAGACACCAGACCGTGTCTGCCCGATGCAAAAATTTCCAAACAGATAGCTATCGGCAAGATGAAAGGTATCAGGAACACTCTAAGAAGTTAGACCGATAACAAAAAAAGTCTCCTTGATATCACTTGTAAACCAACTATCCATCGGCAAGAGATCATATCGAATGTAAAACCATTAGCTAGACTAACACTATCAGCAAGACTTCTCACTGATGTCCATTACAGAACTATCGGCAAGACCAATGTTGTCGCTAGGACTTCCAAGAGGCTCAACCATCAACAATATCCTACATTGAAATGAAATATTAGTAGTCATTAGTTTATAAATAAAATCTCGAAGACTTTAGGTATCCATGAGTTAGTCCTTTTATTATCAACTTACTCGTACACCACATTTTACCTTCACACCAAACTGTTGGTCATTCCTTGTGGTCTCCACCATGACACGCGTTCACTGCTTGTGCATTTCCAGAGAATCAAGATAGGAATCTACAATATTCTCAACAAGTCTCCTAGAATTCCAAGTGGTCCCCACATCAGTTGGCTTGTCACTCAACTAGAAAAAACACAAACTTACAACTTCCATAGTAGGTTAGGAAAATCCTAAACACTGTGACATTGAAGGAGATCGACCAGTCAGGAAGTTAACAAAATTTTGAATTGTGCGACAAGATTCCAAGGTTCAGGATTTGGCTGATAGGTTGATAAAGAAGACCAACAAAGGGTAAATCCACCAAGTCTTTAACTGAGACACAAGCCAACAAGTTGAGGCACATTTTCCAACAATCTCCCACTTGATGAAGACTTATTGGCTTCCTTCAAACTAAAAGTTAATGAAGGTCATGGGCTCTAAGGGCCATTGAACTGGCACACCACCTATACTTGTTTTTGCTCACTAGTTTCATCAATGCATTTACAACATTTTCTAGAGTATCCACTTTTTCTAAAGAGACCTTTCCATCCTCCACCATATCTCGTACAAAATAATACTACACATCAATAAGTTTTGTCCTGGCATGGAAAGTAGGATTTTTTGCCAAAAAAATAGCACTCTAACTGTCACAGTAAATTGTAATTTTCCCTGCATCAATCCCAATGTTGGAACAATTTTTTTTTAACCATATTGCTTCTTTACATGCATGTGTTGCTGCCATGTATTCTACCTCTGTAGTGGACAAAGTGACTACAACCTGCCGCTTACTCATCCAACTAATTGCACCACCATTCATCATGAAAATATATCCACTGGTGGATCTTCTGCTGTCAATGTCCCCTGCCCAATCAGAATCCACATAGCCTCGAATGCTGAGAGTCCTCTATGATTCAACCAAATTCCCATGGTAACAAAAAGCATATTATGAAGTGCCCTTTAGATATCTAAACACTATTTTCATAGCATCCCAATGTGTCCTTCCAGGATTTTCCATAAAATGACTAAGTACTCCCACTGCTTGGGAAATTTTTGGCCTTGTACAAACCATTACATACATTAAACTTCCAATTGCACTAGCATAAGGCATTCTGGTCATGTCCTCTATCTTAGTAGGAGATTTTGGACAGTCTTCAACAAATAGCTTCGTTCCCTGCAAAACTAGAACAACTAGCTGCTTGTAATCAGTCATGAAAAATCTCTCTAGAACAATATTAATATACTTACTCTAACTAAGCCAAAGTTTTCTACTCTTCTTATCCCTATTTATTTCCATTCCTAGAATATACCTAGCTGCACCAAGATCTTTCATTTCAAACTTTGCAGACAACTGAGATTTTAGATCATAAATCATTAACTTACTATTGCCTATGAACAACATATCATCAACATAGAGATCAATAATAAGAACAAAATCATTTTTAGCTTTGAAGTACACACAATGATCATATTTCGATCTTACAAATCCCAATGACAAAATAAATGTGTCAAACTTCTGGTAGCACATTCTAGGAGATTTTTTTAATCCATACATAGATTTTTTGAACTTGCAAACTAGATTTTCTTCACCTGTTTCCACAAAGTGCTCAAGTTGGGACATATAAATTTCTTCTTCAAGGTCACCATGAAGAAATACTATCTTCACATCCATTTGTTCAATCTCTAAGTCATATGCTGCTACAAGTGACAAAAGAAATCTGATAGATGTCAGCTTAGCTAGAGGAGAAAAAATTTCTCCATAATCAATTCCCTCTACCTAGGAATACCCCTTCGCAACCAACCTCACCTTATACTTTTCTACACTACCATCCAAACCTAGTTTCTTTTTAAATACCCATTTGTAGCCAACAACTTTTCTGCTTTCAAGCAAGGGCACCAAACTCCAAGTATCATTCTTTTCTAATGATGCCATTTCTTCATTCTTGGCTTCCAACCAAGAGTTTGAATCAAACTTTATAAATTCCTCTTTCATAGTCCTAGGCTCATCAGTGCTAGAAATTAAAGCATAGGCACAAGTAGAATCTAACAAAGAAAACCCACACCTTTTAGGTTTCTTTCTTTCTTGTGTTGACCTCCTCATAGGTTGAGGTTGAGGTTGATATTCTTCTTCAGAACTCTCAGAACTACTTGAGCTCTCCTCAGTTTCAGGTACATTTTGAATTTTCAATTCCTCTTTATCTGGTGTCGGAGGAATTTCAACTACATCCTTTTTATTTTCTAATTTTGTCTATGACTGTAGATGCAAAGTAGAAGGCTTCAGCTCATAAAAAATAACACTTCTGCTGTATAGAACCTTCTTTGTATCTGGATTTCAAATCTTGTATCCTTTTATGCCAACACTATAACCAATAAAAATACATTTAACAACCTTGTTTTCCAATTTAGACCATTTTTCATTTGGAACATATGCATATGCCTCACAACAAAAGACACAAATGTGTTTTAGAGAGGGCTTCTTTCTAGACCATGCTTCCAAAGGTGTTTTCTCAACAAGAGCAGAATTCAGAGAATGGTTTATTAAATAAAATGTTGTTGCAACTACCTCAGCCCAGAACTTCTCCTCCAAGCCAACATTACTTAGCATGCTTCATGCTCTTTCCATCACTGTCCTATTGAACCTTTCAACAACTCCATTTGTTGTCCAGTGTAGGGTGTAGTTTTATGTCTTTTAATCCCATGATCTTACAGTATCTTTCAAACTCATAAAAAAAACTCACTGCCATTGTTAGTCCTTAAACATTTTATTTTTCTTCTAGTCTAATTTTCCACAAGGTTTTTAAATTCCTTAAAATAGCTGAACACTTTTTCTTTACTTTTTAAAAAATAAACAAATGCCCTTCTTGAATAATCATCAATGAACGATACATAATATCTTGATTTAACAAAAAAGGAACATTTACTAGACCAAAAACATCAAAATGTATGTAATCAAATAAACCAGAAGATTTGTGAGGACTGGAGTAAAAGGAAACACAGTGTTGTTTACCATAGATACAATGCTCACAAAACTCAAATTCGAGTTTACAATCATCCAGCCGTTCAACTAGGTTTTTATTTTTCAAGGTTTTTAAACCTTTTCCTCTAATGTGGCCTAGCCTATGATTCTAGAGCATAGTTTTTTCTGCTGGAAGTTTAACTTCCATAGAGTTTGCACTATTAGGAAATTTTTCCTCCTTTTCTCTATGAGTAGCCATCTGTGACTTTACAAAGACACTATTGAATTGCACAAAAAATCTATCCAACTTATACAAGGTACCAATACGAGCACCCCTAGCTAGCACCATTAATCCTCTAGTCATTTTGTAGCCAGTTCTAGAGAATGTGACTTGCACTCCAACATCGTTCAACTTACTAACAGAAAGTAAATTTTGAGTCAGACCTGGTATATGCATTACATCATTGATTCCCTTCACTCTTCCATCAGGGAACTGAATTCTGACTCTTCCACGCCCAACTATTTCCAAAGATGAAGCACTTTCCAAATACACCCTTCCACCATCGTATTTTTCATACTTAGTGAACCAGTCTCTATGAGATGTCATGTGGAAAGATGCTCTAGAATCAATCAGCCAGACATCATCTGATGCCTACGTAGCCAAGGATGCAATGAAATAATCTACATCACTCTAAGAAGAATCATTATCAAAATTCTTCTTCTTCTTCTTCTTTTTCTCCTCTTTGCAATCCTTTCAGACATGACCAGGTTGCCCACAATTCCAACACTTCACATTGGAATTCTTGCTAGGAGACTTTGATCTCCCTTCTAATTTTGATTTGGACTTCTTATCCTTCTTCTTGCCTTTTTCTTTCGATCTAACTCTAATAGCAAGGGCCTCCACCATCTCAAAATATTTTCTTCTCATATCTTCTGATAACAAAGAACAAACATCTTCCATCTTAAAAGTGGATGTCGTACTCCCAATAGCCATCACCAAGTGATCCCAAGAATCTGGCAAAGAACATAACAATAGCATACAACAATCTTCTTTATCAATCTTCACACCCACAGATGTTAACTGAGCAATCAGCATGTTGAAAGCATTCAAATGATCAGCAACAGATGCTCCTTCCTGCATTTTCAAGGAGTACAACTTCTTTCTCAAGAACAAGTTATTCATGAAGCACTTTCCCTAATAAATAGCTCCTAGTCTTTTCCACAAAGAAGATGCAGTCTTTTCTTCATGAACATTTGGAAGAACAAAGTCTGCTAAATAGAGCCTTATCCACCCCTTTGATTTTTGATTTGCAAGGTCCAAGTCCTCTTGCTTCATTCTTGTAGGCTTCGTTCTAGACACATCAAGTGAAAGATCATAGTCAACTAACAAATCTTCTATTTTAAGTTTCCACAACTCAAACTTGTTGTAATTGAATTTCTCAATTTTAATATTTCCTGACGTGCTTGCCATATTAATCTATAATTCAAATTACAAAACTTCTACAAGACTCCCACTGAATAGAATTGACACAAAAAAACCCAATGTACGCACAAGGATAACACAACTGGCCAGTCTCTGATACTACTTGAAAGGAAAGTTTAGGTGCGAAACAAACTCTCCTAACATCAAAACATTAGGGAAGAATGCTAATATGACTTTAAATTTTTCAATTACAGTTCAATAAGATACACATGAAAAGAATTAATAGAAAAGAGAAATGAAAACATACACAATTCGACACCAGAATTACATGGGAAAATCCTTACAGGAGAAAAACCAACCACACCAAGAAAAGCCTCTTTGTATTATAGTAAATAAAATTACATACAAAGATAAGACTTGACTTTCTGATGTCAATTTACAACAACAACAATCACTGATCAATCTTGTACAGAACATTAATCTCACAATGCTCTTCGACACAGACAATGAGCACACTTAGATCAATCCCTGTTTAGTATCAAACATAAATCTCTATTACCCTAACCCATCATTATCATCCATTATAGAGTATATCTCATTCTATTCACAGTCTGTTGATCTTCCACATAGGAATGGTCGCAACAGTTCAACTACCAACAATTGTCCTTTTGCTTCGCTCATTGGTTCAAAATAGACCACGTTGGACAATCATTTGGTCAAAAATTTTAAGTGAATCACATGTTGGTGAGACACCAGACCGTGTCTCCCCGATGCCAAAATTCATGAACACATAGCTATCGAAAAGACCAAAGGTATCAGCAACACTCTAATAAGTCAGAATGATAGAAAAAAAAGTCTCCCTGATATCACTTGTAAACCAACTATCCATTGGAAAGAGATCATATTGAATGCAAAACCATCAACCAGACCAACTCTATCAGCAAGACTTGTCACCGATGTCCATTGTAGAACTATCGGTAAGACCAATGTTGTTGCTAGGACTTCCAACAAGCTCAACCATCGACAATATCCCACATTGACACGAAATATTAGTAATCATTAGTTTATAAATAAAATCCTGAAGACTTTAGGTATCCACGAGTTAGTCATTTTATTACCAACTTACTTGTACATCGCATTTGACCATCACATTGAACTTTTGGTCATTCCTTATGGTCTCCACCATGACACACATTCATTGCTTGTGCATTTCTGGAGAATCAAGCTGGGAATCTACAATATTCTCAACAAGTCTCCTAGAATTCCAAGTGATCCCCACATCCATTGGATTGTCACTCAATCAGAGAAAACTCAAACTTACAACTTCCACAGTAGGTTAGGAAAATCCCAAACACTAGGACATTGAAGTAGATCGACTAGTTGGGAAGTTAAGAAACTTTTGAACTGTGTGAGAAGGTTCCAAGGTTCAGGATTTGGGTGATACACTAATAAAGAAGACAAAGAAAAGGTAAATCCACCAAGTCTTTAATAGAGATACAAGCCAGGAAGTTGAGGCACAATTTCCAACAAATAGGACCCTCTCCTTGTACTCCATCTGCTAAAAGGTGAGGCATCTTATTTTTGTTGGTTCACTAAGGGATTGTTTTTCTATACATTTCATCTTGAAATTTTGATATGAATTGAAAAAGAAGTATTCTCAGGGTTTAATAGGTTATGTATTCTTGGGCCAAAATAAATCTAATGAAAAGCTCCCATGGGAAGATAGAGGATTAAAGCAACTATGGTGCACAACGAATATTTAATTTTCAAAGGAAAAATTTAAGCATTTATGCACAACCAAGGGGATGGATTCCATGGAGCATAGTCATAGATAACCAAGCTTCACACAGAATTGTTCTAATGTCGAGATGATGGACAATGAGACATCTAACTTTTTTGGTCCTATTTGTAAAAGAAGGGTGATCTATCCCATCATAGGGAAAGAAAAACTATTATGTGTTTTTATCCATTCTTTTGGTTTATCATATGTTTCTTGGTAGAGTTCATGCACAAATAAGAATTCTTATGTGATCAAATTCTCTCCACATACAAGATCCATCAATATCGCATTAGTGGGCTTGTCATTGATTCGACTGACTATGTAAAGAGGACCATCAAGTGCATTTCAAATTATATCTTTAGATGAGAAAGCAATGTCAAGAGGATTTTACTTTGGCCCTTATGAGGTTAATTTTTGATCAACACAATTAAAATTTTTTCAATAGTCTCCATAGGACCTTGTTCAATACTATCCATGTTGTCATCATTTGTGTCAACATTCATCACATCATTCTTTGTAGTTTAACTAGCTTTGACAAATTAAATGTTATGATTTGGCATAGGGTTGGTAAATATTTACAAGTTTTGGTTGGGAGGGGAAATAAAAAATATTTCCTTGATCATTAACACCTCCAATTTGAAGTTGATTGGAATCTATGAGGTCTTGCACAAGATGTTTACAATGTTTCATGTTATGTCCATTTTTTCAACAATAATGGCGACATGAATTGGATCTAAAATTCTAAGGTAAAGGATTATTAGGATCATGAGTTTTAACGAGAGGAAAATTGATCATTTTCTATTCTAAAATTTGTGACATTGTGCTATGGAGGGTATCAAGTAAAGGAGAGAATTACCTAGCCAAATTCCCAAATGTGAAAGGATTTGTCTTCCTTACAACTGCCACTTGGGTATTGACATGTTGAGTTGTTTGAGGGGGATTTAGTTGAAGGAAGCATTTATTCTATTTCCTAAAGGGTTGAAAGTTGTTTTGGTTTGTGGATTCAAATGTTTAGGTTGGCTAGAGGTGGATTTTTGTGTCACAACTACTAACTGAGTTTTGATAATCACAAAGAGCAATACACAAGTGTACAAAGGAAGGAAACTTCATCATGGTAAGCTTATCTTGTATCTTGGTTTGTAAGTTCTCAATGAACATCTGTTGAAGGTGAGGATTGGGAATCTTTACATCAATTTGTGAATAAAGTGATTAATAGCATGAAATGAAGTAACTTTTTCATCATCCTTTTGCTTACATCTTGTCAAATTAGCTAAGGTCATTTTAGGAGTCATGTGTACTTTGAAATGGTTTATAAAGGCATCAGAAATTTCATTGAATGAATGAATTGATTTGTTCGGTAACAAGGAAAACCATTCTAAGGTAGTATCCTTTGAGGACCTAGGGAAAAGCTTAGCCAAGAGCTTATCCTCAAGAACAAAATCACTACATAATGTGGTATAAGTGGAAACATGGTTGGAAGGATCTCCTTTCCCCCCATATATCTCAAATATAGGAATCTATAGACCTCGTGGTATTAGCATTCTCAATATATTTAAGGATAAGGGATTTATTTTAACATAGTATGTAGGTTGGTCATTTTGATTTTGGTTTATAGTGGAAACTTGTTGTTGAAGGGATGAAACCATTTACAAAAGTTGATTTATGATGACATCATTGTTTGCATTTTGAGATGGAGGTGAATATGGTTGAGGTGTATATGTTTTCAAGGGACAAGTGAATGGAATGATCATGGTAGGTAAAGTGGTAGGAGATATGATGAGCAATGTCACAAAGGTACTAGGAACATGCTAGTGGAAATACCCAAGGTAGGAATGTCATTACTAGTAGGTTGCATCACTATTGTGACTTGAGGGTAGGTCTAGGTAGGAATAGAGGAAATGGTTGTTAGAGGAGGAATTTGGGTTCCTCCTTGAATTTGGACATTGTTTGAAAGGTTGAGCATCACTAGTCAATTTTCCAAAAATCTAAGCTAGGCTAAGTACAAGTTAAAATCCTCCCTCAGTTTCAATCGTGTGATGTATGTTATCTATGTTTCTACACTTGTCACACTAGTGGATTATTTTTTCTTGCGAAATACTAGCAACCATTGTTTCTACACTTGTCACACTACTTGAAGGTAAAGAGTTGTTAAGGGTATGGTCCATACCTAGTGAACTAGTGTCAACACTAGTAGTGAAATAGCTAGATAACCCAATATCCATGACAATTGTGCTATTGCGGGATGACATGAGTCTCGAACTTCATCTCACTATAGTATTAGCAATAGGACACCAAGTTGTAAAGCTCATGCAAGGGGTAATCAATGAATGCAATATAAATGCAATATACACAAGATAAATGCTATTATATAATTCCAATTCAAATGAAATTGAGCTAGATGCAATGAAATGAATGTAACAAAAACTCAAAATTGAAACAAAAATCTAACAACATCAAACCAAAACATAGAAACAAATTTTTTATTGTTGGAAAATGTAGTATAAAATTTGAAAAAGGACTATATCACCTAGAGGGGCGTATGAGTCCTTATTAGGGTTTTTTAGGGATTTAAATGTTGATAAAAAGTCAACATAGAATACCCATAAATCAGTCAAAACCACGTGTACTAGGACTAAATCATCCAGAGGGGCATATGAGTCTTAGATTAGGGTTATTGCACAAATTTCAAACAATTCTTAGAAGTGAATGTTAGGTTTTCTATTTGGATGATGTCTATAGTAAGTGCAAATATAGATTTCAATTAAATTTTAATGACAAAAGAGGCAAAAATGCAACCTATATGTAGTTTCAGTAATGCAAGATTTTGAAACCCTACATACAAATTAACTAATGAAAGACTGAATGCAAAATTAATGTAAGCTAGATGTAGGAATATGATGCTCTCCAAATTAGAAATAAGGTGTTCTAAAGGGAAGGTTCACCAAAATGAAACCTAGGAAATAGGGTTCCACCTTTTATACTAAGTGCAATTATAGATTTCAATTAAATTTCAATGAAAAAAGAGGAAAAAATGCAACCTATATGCACTTTTAGTAATGCAACATTTTGAAAACCCTACATGCAAATTAACTAATGCAAGACCTAATGCAAAGTTAATGTAAGATAGATCTAGGACTATGATGCTCTCCAAATTACAAATAGGGTATTCTAAAGGGAGGGTTCACCAAAATGAAACCTAGGAAATAGGGCTCCAACTTTTGGGAGATGGAACTACAATTTATGACCTATTTAACTTGGTTCATTGAAGGATACATTAGACATATCAATCTACGGTTGTGATGAAGGAAATATATTTGCAATATGATGTCCTAGGGTGTGATTAAAAGTATAAAGGGGGTTCACCACCAAGCTATGGATTGGAAAGACTAGTAACATGCAAAACCTAATGAAAAAGCCTAATGATATGTAAAACTTAAGTAAATGACCTAAAAATGAATGCAAATCATAACAAAAAATTAAGAAAGTATAGAGGTACACCTAGAAACTTGAAGAGGCTTGGATGAGGATTTGAATTCCTAAAACATGTTTATTTTAAGGTACACTAGGACTCATACTCTAGTAGGGGTGATTTAGTCCCAATTTAGGGTTTCTAGGCAAAACTGAAATCTAAAACTGTTAAATCAAGATCTACAGAAAAAATTTGGAAATAGGTATACTAGGACTCATATGCCACAATTGGCAATTTATTCCCAATATTAGGGTTGCTTTGAAACTCTGATATCCTCTAGTTCTTTCCTATAACTTCCCTCTTGCCAAATCTTTAGCTTTGAAACACTGAATTATGTTATGTAAGTGACTTTCTGTGATTTTGCAAATAAGGTGAAAACTTTGGTGACTTGAAAACTTTTCTCCAATCTTTCTCTTAATTGGATCTCCAACCTAAACCATCTATATCTACAATCAAACATAAAAGAGAGAGGAAAAAGTTGTTTCATTACTGGATAGGGGTTTTCCTTAGTTAAAACCAATTTTGGTAATCAAACCTTGAAATGAATAGAAATATAATGAAGGAATGATGAATGAAAAAATATACAATGTTGTAACTCACCAAACCCTTAAACAAAAGGTTGCAATCTAGTAAGTAATGGATAGCATGAATTTGGATCTTGAATCTTGCTTGAACGATATGGATCTTGACTTGAATGCTTGTTGGAATCATAAAACCCTACATTAGAAATGTTAGCTCAAAGAAAAATATGATGCATGATGACTTTGACATGATGCTTGATACATGAATAATGCTTCACAATGCTTAATAATAAAATATTAAGTGCTCTTATAATAAATTCCTACCATGAAGCCTTGATCTAGTGAAGGAAATAATTGTGGAAATTTTTTTGTTAAATTTTTTGATTTGGTGAAGGAAATAGTTGTGGAAATTGACTAAGTGTCAATTCAAGTGATTCTCTATATAGGGGATGCGATATTTGAGTCCACACTAGTCTGTTGATGAAGATTTTTTTCTATGCTTCAAACACAATTTTATTGGTTGTTTCAGGAACATAATTCTAGAGTTTCATCTTGTTTTGGTTTTAATCTTTGAAGTTCTGAGTAACAAAAGTTTAGCTTGGCAATATCAAACATTTCCAATTTAGTGCATGTGGGTTGGTGAATCCACACTTCTCAATAGATTGGATTTTGGTTTTGTGGTTTGAAAGAATTTATTTACAAGTGTTAGAAGATGGCATATTCTAGTTGGCATAGTTTTGGAGGTTTGTATGTTCGAATAAGGATGTACAATTGGAAATTTTTGGAATTAAGTCAGTATCAGTGCCGACCTAATGTGTTGGGTGCATTGTGGTGGTTAAGTATGTGTTGATGCATTATGTATTCACTATTTTAGGTCTTTTCTGACCTATTTTAAAGTGTTATAAGGCTTGAAGTATGGCATAAAGCATGTGTGGAAGGATCTTAAGCTGACAAGTTACATTTTGTTTATTACATCTAATTAGGCTAACATAATTGATGCTATATATGAAGAAAATATATAAGTTAGATATTTTTTGTTATTTTGTAGATGGATACATGTGATAAGATTTATTGGATGTGAATTGTAGAATTTAGTGCAAATGCAGAGTACAACATATTGTTGATTCAGATCAATATGAAGACTTTTGAGTCTATATTTTGATCTTCACTCAAATTTTATTTCATGCATGCATTATATGCAATTGTAATTGTTCAAATCTAGCTATGAGACACAATTTATTCTATCTCTTCTATTTCTTAGTGGGTAGTGAGTCCACATATAGTGAGCACTTTCTTTATATACTATAACTAGTTATAATGTATTGTGATCTAATCCTCATCGTGGTTTTTCTAATTTTAGATTTTCCACATAAAAGTATTGATGTTCATGTCTTATGTGATTTTGTCAAATTATTTCATTCTTTTATTCTGTACTATAATTAAATAAGTTATGAGCATTGTATGTTTAAACAATTAAGTGGTTTAAAAGAATACTAATTCATCTCCCCTCTCAATATTCTAGGTGTTTAATAATTACATACCATCCATCCATCCTATCATCCTTCCATCTTCTAAATCCTTATATTACTCTCCTTATATCCTATCATATCCCTTCCATCTCGCTATCATTATCTCCACATTTTCCTTCAATTAATCCTTCCAAATCCTTCATCCCTTCATCCTATAATTCTTCCATTTCCTAATCCTCATGTACCTATCCCTTTATCATATCATTCTTCCATATTCAAAATATTTATCTCTCTATCCATCCATCCCATCATCTTTTCATATTTTCAATCCTCATCTCCCCATCCATCCATCCTGTAATCTATTCCATCTCTAAATCCTCATCTCTTTCCCTTCATCCTATCATTTTTTTATCTTCCTCATCCTTATATCTTTATCATTTATCCATTACACCCTCCTACCACCTCTTCCCCCATGCTATCATCCTTTCATTTCTATATCTATATCTCTCTATAACTTCATCAATATCATCCTCTTATCCCATATTCCATTTTTAATGGTTTTTAGCTATAGGCTACCTCCATGTAGTTCAATGCCATCTATCCCATTATGATAACTCCTACCTATATCTCATACCTTGCTCATCTAAATTCAGTTTTCATCAATCATCTATTCATTATGTTTTCTTCCCAATTAATATTCTAATGATTTGGATAACTATACCATTCCCGAGCTTCCCAAAATCAACATCCTCTTGTAAATATTGTATATCTCATATATATCAATCATCCTATACATAAGGTTAGTCTTAGTGTGTAGGATCATCATGGAAAAAATAGGCCCTTAAGTGGCAAAAAATTCAAAAAAATCAGAGTTAGGAAACTTTACATAAAAATTTGAATAAGATACCTATATTATTTCAAAAATATGTAAGAATAGAATCTGTAGCAAATTGAATGTAGTTTCTAAACTACTAGGTTTTTTAAATTAAAAAAAAAATCTGTTTGGTAAAAATTTGAAATTTCAATGAAGTAGTACTTAAATTTCAGGGAAAAAATAAGAAGTAGGTGTCTATCTAACCACCCTAACCACAATAAAATGATAATATTTTTTAATAACATTTTAGATATAATTAGAGGAATCATGTCTGGATGTGATCCATATTTTTTTGTATTTTTTTTCTAAGTAAATAATTAATTATAATTTTTTATTACAACTTTTTTATAAAAAAAAACTTGTGTGTCTTACCAACTTAACTTGGCCAAAACTTCATGAAATTCAATTTTTTTTTTAATCCTATTGTATATGAAGCATAGAATGTGATGCATGTTTCAGATCCAAAAAATGTGATACCGTTTGAAAGCTATAGATTTTTTTCAATCAGCCTATCAATCATGACTTTAGTAGTAATTCAAATAGAAAATGAATAATAATTATTTATTAAATTCAAAGTAAAGCATAATTTATATTGGTAGAAAGATGAGAATCTCCAAGACCCTTTTATTTTATTCAATTTAGGTTAAAAAAAAGTCATTAGCCACATACCCTACACATACCCATTATATCGCCACTTTTTGGCCCATCATCATCCTGCACATCAAGTGTCACAATGTAGGTACATCCTTGTACATACTTGTCACTAAGTCCCATCCTAGTGTTTATCATGTCATCAAGATCCCCTATCAAGCTAGTGTAGTGTAGAAAAAACTCTATATTTTTCACACTTAATTTGGGAATAATTAATATTAAAATGAGCCTAATGTTGCCTTGATTTAGTGTTGTAATGTGTTTTAAACATTCACATTAAGTTTCGGGCCCTTTTAAACTAAATAGATTTAATGGTGCCTTATTTAGGGTGTTGTAAAGTATACCTTTAGACTTTCACACTAATCTAGGTCTTATTAATTAATTGAGTTAATTGGCCTCTTTAATTCAAATCCAATCGTAATTAATTGTAAATTATGTACAATAAATCTTGACGTTTATAAATTATATTACACAAAACTTAATTTTTGAAGGTGTGTGTCCTAGGTTAGTGACCTAGGACCCATTCTCCAACTAACAAATGTGTCCTCACTAGGTCCTAGGATCCTATTTTAACATGATCTTTCACATTGTACGAAGTGTGTCCTAGTTAAGTGAGCTGGGAGCCATTCACCGCATGGTGAATGGGTCCTCGTTTAAACCTAGGAACCTCCCTTGGGATATGTTTTTGGCTATATTTTCATGATTTGAAATCCTAGATTTGATATTAGCTTGTGTTATTTAAAATTGGGGAATTAAGAATAAGATAAGTATAAATATAAGGCTATTTCACCTAGTTTAATCTAAGTAACTTTACGAGCAAGTCCTAATAGAAATTTTATGATATCAAGAGCATTCAAGAGAATTTTTAAGGCATTAAAGGGATGATTTGAAGAAGATTATTGTAGTAATCAATATTCCTTTCATCATGTCAAAGGCATAATTGATCATGTATGTTGTTGAGCTAATGTTGTGATGTAGCATTGAATATCTATCAAGCATATTCAAGACATTTTTTCTAATCAAGTTTTGTGATCAATATATACTTTCATTGGGGCCACTTCATGCTAAGTTGCAAATTTGATATCCAGGGTTCCAATTAAGGTTTAGTGAGTTGTGACATTGCATTTTGTTCATTTTTAATTAATTTCATGATTTTATTCATTTTAAGGTTTAATTACTAAAATGGGGTTTGGCAAAGGCAAATGCCTATTCCCTAACAAACACCATTTTTCTCTCCTTTGATGTGTAATTGCAATTGTAAGGTTAAAGATGTTTTGGATATCAAAATTGGAGAAAGTTGCAAAGTTGTCAAAGTGTCACCTTTCTTGCATAATCATGGAAATTGAGCAACAAAATTTATTTTCTATTTTTTCACAATATATGAATAGGATTTGGGAGTGTAGACATTGAAGAACAGAACCTAGATATTGATTTTCCAAAACCCTAGCAAGGAACTATTCTCCATAGGGTGAATGAGTCCTCAGTGAGGTTTGAAAAATCACTTTTTGCAATAGGTACACATCATTTTACCTTTGAGAAATTTCCTTTTTACTAGTATTTAGGTTAGGATTGATTTCTATAACTCATTTGCAAATTATAACCCTCATATTGAATGAAATATAGATAAGTAGATACAAGGTTCATCAATCCATTTTGGCAAGCCAACCCATTTTTCTATGTTTCATTATGGTGAACTTGACCTTTTGAGCATTGTAATTTTCTTATTTTGGAGTCCATTTTCATCCTAGATTTAGATATTACATTCATTTGCATTGAATTAGGTCTCATTTAGGGTGTCTAGTTTGCATTCAACTTTGCACTACATCTAAGGTTTTAGGATTGCATTGTTTGCATTCTTCAAATCTGAAAAAATACAAAAAAAAAAACATCTTGCATATCATATACATCATATTTACTTGCATTTAAGCATTGAAAAAATAATTACATATCAAACTAGGTCTTTTAGGTCATCATTTTGTCATAATTTGCACTTACATTCCACATTGCATTTACAAAAAACTAAAGTTGAATCTTGTTGTTACAAACTGAATTTGGAAACCATTGGAAAACACCTAAAAATCTATAAAAAATAGTTTCAAGAACCTAATCTAGGACCCATTCTCCCTAGGGCGAATGAGTCCCTCATCAGGCCTTAATCTACATTTCTAGAAATTAAAATCTTTAGTTTTGTACTTTTGTTTGCTTCTTTTAGTTTTGTGTTACAGTTGGTTGAATTTGTGTTTCATCAATTTCATTACATCTAGCTTAATTTGGTAGATTTAGTGGATTTTGTGATTCCAAAATTGTATTTGGAAGGTTTCATTTTTATATTTTTTCATAGTTTAATTAGAAAATTACCTTTTTTAGAATCTAAAGGTTGCATTTACACATTACATTTTAGGTAATTGAATTGCATTTTACACCTCTTTCCATTTTGCGTTTTCACACTAAGTTGGTGAAACTTGTAGGAGATTTACAACTTGGTTTCCTATTAAAACTACTATTTTGAGACATATTTTGAGACTCATGTCATCCCTTGATACACCATTCACCATGGATCTTGTGTTTTCTAAGTCTCTTTCTAATAGTGTTGATATTCAATCGTTGATGGATCATAGCATGCATACTTCATTTTCCATGACTTCCCTTCTTATAACCCATTTTCATGATGTTAATGACACCATCCCTACCATGAATAGTTGTACTCAAGCTTTGGTGAATACCCAAAGCCAAGGTGGAACTTCAATTACTCCTTTTACAATACCCATTTCCATCCCTACATATACTAGTACTCAAGTTACCCCAACCATTCAACCTACTAGTAATGTTAAAACTTCCTTAGTTACTTCCATAGGGAATTCTTCTAGCTTTGTACACTCAAATACAACATCTCCTCAACCATCCTCCCTCACAAATTTATAATTAACTTGCCCTTCGTATACATGCACCACTCCAACTTAGTCCCCTCCACCATACAATAACAACAATGATGCCATTATTAAAACACTTTTGCAAAACATGTCGAACCTTCAACAATAAATCGCAATAATAAATCAAAACAACAATGGTCAACCTTCACAATACATAAAAACTAACCCGTTATCCTTGGAGATATTGAGAACAAAAATGCCACAAGGTATAGAAGTTCCTAGATTTGAGAAATATGGTGGGAAAGGATATCTTGTTAGGCATGTTTTCACTTATACAACCCTATGTAGTGATTTCCTCTTTGAAGATAATCTCTTGGATGAACTATTCCCTAGGTGATTGAAGGAAACCACTTTAGAGTGGTATTTATCCTTGCCAAATAATTCAATAAACTTAGTTAATGAGCTTATTGATTCCTTTTACAACCAATTCCACATTCACATTGGTCCCAAGATGACCCTAGCTGATTTAATGACATGCAAACAAAAGGATGATGAAAAATTTATTGATTTCATAACACACTATCAAATTCTTTATTCACAAATAAACATTAAGATTCCCAATGTCGACCTTCAATGAATGTTTATTGCCAATTTACACAAAAAATCCAAACCATACTTGAAATGTTGAAATTTTCATCCTTCACAAAATTATGTACAAACCTTCTTGATTATTATAACACAGCTTACCATCATAATGTGATAAATACCCCTAGCCATCCTAAAAATTCTAAATCCACAACTCGAAATAGCTACCAACCTTTCAAGAAATAGAATAGGGACTTTTGCAACTTAATTCCACTCAACCAAATCAACAAGTTGATAACCAAGTGGCTGCTATAAAGATGAAAAATCCTTTTTCCTTTAGGGATAGGAATAGAAAGTTTACCCCTCTACCTGACACCCTTCATAATATCATTTTGTAGCTCATGGAAAATAATATTCTTTCTCTACCTCCTTTTTTAGCTCTTGATCCTAATAAACCATTACCCATAGGCTATAGACCCAATTATTATTGTCATTATCACCAAAATAATGGAGGGTATGTGTAGGATCATCGTGCAAAAAACAGGCCCTTAAGTGGCAAAAATTCAGAAAAATCAGTGTTAGGCAACTTGACGTAAATATTTGAATAATTTATCTATATTATTTCAAAAATATGTAAGAATAGAATTTGTAAAAAATTGAATGTAGTTTCTAAAATACTAGGTTTATTTAAAAATAAATAAAATCTATTTGGTGAAAATTTGAAATTTCATTGCAGATAGTACTTAAATTTTAGGGAAAAAAAAGAAGTAGGTGTCTGTCTAACCACCTAACCATAATAAAATGATAATTTTTTTGTAAGATTTTATATATAAGTAGAGGACTCATGTCTGGATGTGATGCATATTTTTTTGTAATTTTTTCCAAGTAAATAATTAATTATGAATTTTTTATTACAACTTTTAGAAATATAAAAACTCATCGGATCACCTTAACTTGGTAAAACTTCATGAAATTTAATTTTTCTTTTTAATCCTATATTATGTGAAGAATATAATGTGACATGTTTTGGATTCAAAAATATGATACCGTTTGAAACTTATAGATGTTTTCAATCAGCCTATCAATTAGGACTTTAGTAATAATTCTAATAGAAAATGAATAATAATTATTTATTAAATTCAAATTAAATCATAATTTATATTTTTGGAAAGCTGAGAATCTCCTCTAAAAACCCTTTTCATTTCATTAATTTTGGGTGAAAAAAAGGTCATCAGCCACATACCCTACAAATATTGCCACTTTTTTGGCGCACCATGATCCTGCACATACCCTGGACATGTAATAGAATATTTTAAGCATCTTAAAAATCTTGTGCAAGACCTTGTTGATTCTAATCATCTTCTAATTGGAGGTGTGAATGATCAAGGTAATAATTTTTTAGCTCCTCCTAATCGAAACTTACAAATCTTTACAAATCCATTGCTGAAACACACCATTTCATATGTCAAATCTAGTGAAATAAAGAACGATGTGATGAATGTTGGAATGGATGAAGAAAACATAAAAGATGAAAATGTGGATGAACTAGCTGAAGTAGTGGCATTTATTGAAGCTGAACCTCTTAAGGGCTCAACAAAGATGCCTCTTCATATTTATTTCTCACATAAATACATACCTAAACATGCACTGATAGTCCTCTTTAAATAGCTAGAAGAATCAATGACAAGCCTACTAATGGGATATTAATTGATGTTATCTTTGTAGAGAATATTATTACTAAATAATTCCTATTTGTGCATGAAATCTATCAAGATACATATGATAAACTAAAAGCATGGATCAAAATGCATAATGGTTTTTCTTGCCCTGCATTTGGCTCAATAAATCTCCCTCTAAAATTTGGACCAAAAACATTAAATGTCTCATTCACCATCATCCCTTCATCAAACCAATTTCATGTCAAGTTAGGCTATCCATGGCTTTGCTCCATGAATGTCGTCCCATTGGTTAGGCATAAATGTTTAAAGTTTCCCTTTGGCAATGAAATATTTACTGTGCATCAAAGTGGCTCTAATCCTATGTATTCCTATGGGAACTTTTCATTGGATTTCTTTTGGTCCAAGCCTATTAAACCTAATAGACCTTCTGGGGACTACTTTTTTTAGAGCATATCAAAATTTTAAGGTGAAACACATAACATAACTATCCCTTAGAAACATTCCTCAACCCGTGATTGAGCCACCTATCCTTGAAAAAGCAATGATTGAACAAAAATACCTTTCAAATATCTAAGAACAACCTATGAAAAATCATCCTATCATTTCATACAAGAGACTACGAGACAACTAAGAAAATTCAATTGTGCCTCGTAAAGTGAAACAAGTTTACAAAGATAAAGACAAGGTGGTTGAAGAACCTCCCATGGTTCCTTTTGTTCCTCCCCTAAAGGAAGAAAAGAAACCTATGGTTGATAAACCCACTCCTACACAAATGTATGATGATCCTATACCTTTTCTACAATGTAAACAAGAAACTTCTAGACACCTTATGATTTGACATCTTGTTGTGATTAATTTGGATGATGACATTGATATTGCAAAAAATGATGAATGAGTGCATAATGAGTTGAATTCATTGTTCTCCTCCTCTATGAGATTAAATGATAATTTTCCTAAGAAGAGTGTTGAACTTGGTATGTTTCCTAGTCTAGCATTTGATGTTGTCCCTTTGGCTAGTTGTCCACCTTCTATATATTATAACCAAGATTGGGATGTGGATGACCTTGGTATAGGTTGAATTTCATGTTCCTTACTAGTCTTTTGCATTATTTTATTTTTCATGTGATTGCATGTGAGTAATGTGATCCCACATACTGTCTCATTTGATGTATTTTTCTCTCTTATTGTGCATTCATGTATATGTGTCTACATTCTTCTCTATATCATAAACATTTTTATCCTCTTTTATTTGTCTTGTATTTTCCTTTTGGGGATGATGCAAGGCATTGAGACATTTAGGTTTCTTTCATGTTGAACAAAAAGGATTTTTTATCTTTTTTCAATGTCTTTGTGTCATTCTTCTAGTTCTATGAGTATTTGGGGAGTGATGACATTTCCAAGCTATATAACAACATTCTAGGAAAGATATACTTATCATGAATCCATAGATCCCTTATGTGTTTCTGGGAGAAACCCCTGCCTCCCTTTTCATGACATGTATTTATTTTGGAAATATATGAGTTTCCATAGGGTTTTCTGAGGAAATCTCTTGTTTGTTAGGATTGAACATTGGCTACATTTAAGCAATTGCTTATAGGAAAGATGTTAGCTACCACTCTAAATTAGGAACATACATTGGTAATATATTTCAACATTTTGCACATTTTTTGGTGTGATTTTATTTTTTATTATGATGTTTCCTTTTCTTGGTGATGTCATTGAGTTTGATGTCCTCCAAAATTTCGACACCTAATGGATTTCTTGCACTTCTAGGGTTTTTCACCGAAAAGGAGAAAGATGGGTAAAAATGCAATGTAAACATTCAAAATAAATGCAAGGATGGATTCAAAATTCCTAAATGTAATGTCCTAATGCAATTAACTGATAAGGAAAGATGATTATTAATGCAAAACCTATTATATGGAAGTTGTTTGAAAACACAGTGATGTATGCAAAAACACCTAAGAATGCAAGTAAATAGTGACAAAATTAAACAAGATTGGAGAGGTGCACTTGGAATCTGAAGTCTAATATAGAGAGGCTTTGGAATCCTGCAAGGTTGATTGGAAATATTGTTTAGGACACTTACACCAAGCTGGGTGACTTAGTCCAGTTTTGAGGAAATTCTACTAGAAAAGGAATTTTACAAATGGGTACTCAGAAATGTAAAAATCACTTTTTAGGCCTAGTAGTGGGACTAATTCACCACAAATTGAGACTTAGTCCACTTGGGAATCTTAGGAAATTAGGGATGTGATTCTCTAGCTTTCAGTTTGCACTTCCCTTCTTGACAGGTGTTTGGTTCAAAAACTACATAAAATGGGTTGAAAGAGTTTTCCAAGCTTCAATTAGGGTTTTGTTGACTTTGAGGACTTTGATGAGTTGACAACACCTTTTTAACACCTTGATATTTGACAAATCTACAAAGAAGGCCTGCAAAGACACATGCAAAGAGGGGGAAAAGGGTTAAAGGTTAGAGTATAGGGGTTTTCCTTGGCCAAACCTTGATTTGGTAATCAAACCCTAGATAATGAAATGAAATAGGAGAATGATGAATAAACATGAAGTGTCACAAACTCACCAAATCCTTGATGTAGAAATTTTAAAATATGTAATAAAGTACTCCAATGGATGACTTGATAGTGCTTAGAGTGATTGAATGCTTGATAATTGCTTGAATGATGAATTAGAAATTTGGAGAATGTAGGAGATGGAAAATGAGGGAAAAACCCTTTATTTATACTTTATTTTCTAATACTTCCTGAAAATAACACATCACAGGATGACCTTAAGGTCAAGAGAATAAAATCCTAGCATAAAATTAAAATTATTTTGATTTTGTGCCTAGTGGGACTAAGTTGCCCTAGGTGGCAACTTGGTCCCACCATGGACATTTTACTGGGTGTTAGGGATTAAAGTGTATTTAATGAGGTTTAGTGATAATATTCTCAAAAATACACTTAAGTAGGTCTCTAAAAAGTGCATTTAAGGGTCATTTAAATATAAGAAAGGGCTGAATTGGTGATGACAAGCCTAGAGAAGTGTGAGAGTATGTTACAACTCTTTACAACACTTTGAAATAAGACTTGGTAAGTGATAAAAAGGGGTTATTTAAGTGAGTTATAATGAAAGGGTCCTATAGAAGTGGGAACATGGGTTACAACACTTCACAACACTTTTACAAGGCAACCTATAATTCTTAATGATTCTCAAGGGTCCAAGACATAATGTGAATGTGTTGGCCACATTACAACATTAAATCTAGGAAAAATCAAGCCAAAGTCCACTACGAGGTCCTGAACATGAGAAAAAGTAGAAGGGTTACATTTTTTGTGTCCATAGAGTTATCCCCCACTTTAGTGAGAGGATGAACCTGCTTCAAACTCACACTAAAGTATCCCAACATGTAATCAAGAGGGGTTTCAATGAAAAAATGCTTAGCAAGATGAGAAAACAACAATTAAGAAGGATAATCAAGCCCCCATGATCAAGATCCCATGGAAAACTAAACATGAGCAGGAAGAAACACACATGAGAACGATGTAAAATAATGAAAGAGGGAAGTTGAAAGGAAAGAAAAGTAGGATCAAGATTTGATCATTTTTCCATCCCATTAAGGATCAGATCTAGGCTGTTTGTATAGAAAAGAAATGCATACTCACTATGGGGTGACCAAACTCATGGTTGTCCATCAGGTGAGAAGGCCCAAAATGTGAGAAACATACACTCATGGCTGGTATGCTCTCGCACACATGCAAGTGGCTATGGGGAAAATTCATGCCTCAAAATGGGCTTCTCGCTCAACCATACCAAAGTTATACCTCATGATAACTTTAATAAGGTGCCACAAAATAAAATGAAATTTTGAGTTTCATGAGACAAGAAAAGATTCATATGCTTGGAGCTCATGAACAAATGCAATGGAACTACATGCATGCAATTTTTTTTATGCAAGGTGGCCATATAAAAAATGCAAAATGGAACATATAAAAAATGTTCAAAGGAGTCTCAAGTGCTTAGTTCATGCGAGGTCTTTAACTTAGGGAACATTGTGCCTATTGTCTCTAAGAGAGGAATAATCAAATAATAGAAAATTTGTAACTTAGGGGATGTAGTGTATTGTATCAAGCAACCAAGAGGAATGTAATATGCTAAGATGGATCATGCTCATGAAGGACATCACACCCAATGTCATCCACAAAGTGACAAACACATTGTACAAAGTAACAAGGCTGTACTAAGAACTAAGAAAAAGGAATAATGCAAATGAATAATGCCAATGTATGCTCCCACTTTAAAGGAATTGCTACACACCATACTATGAGCAATTAATTTAAAGTAGAAAATGAAAATTCAAAGAGAAAGAAGAAATGAGAGCCAACTTGGAAAGTACCTATGCCAAGTCATAAGTTTCCAAGTAAGGCTACGTCATGTGAAGGAGATTAAAAAGAAAAGGAAGAGGCTACCCACAAAATGAAAACACTAAACACATAAGGGATCAATAGATTTGGGATTAGTATGTTCTTTTCTGCAATGTTTTGTAACAAGCTCGGATCTATCATCATTCCCTGAATACATAGAACTAGAAGAATGACACAAAGAGAGTTAAAAAAAATTAAAAGTGTTGAGATTAATGTATGCATAGCCTCTGAAGCTCCAGAATCTTCAATGAAGGACTTTAGCCATGAAAAATAATCAACCACAAAGAGAAGTGTTGCAACAATGGAATGCTGATTAAAGATTATATTGACAATATGATTGATATGATATGTTACAAATGAGAAAGATGCCTGATTATATAGTCAAGAAGTAAACCCTAATATGTAATACCCCCATATTTCTGATACTACTTGCTACTATTGGTTTCTCTTGTGTGTTAGCATGATACTGATTTGTGTTGGTGATTCATTCACTGACTTGGTGTGTGCGGATGCGTAGTTTAGTTAATTGTTACATGTGACATTATTGGTATGATTTATGATACTCTATGTGTTGATTGGATTATTGTTTATTCAAATACTGTTTCATTAATGTTTATATGCCAATATGATGATTCTATGGTGATGTTATTTAATTCAGTATTATTTTATAATGCAATGGTTAATAATTAGTTATGATACAGTAGTTAAGTAATCACATTATCTGAGGATCAATTTGGTTAGAAATGTTAGTTCATCATTGATATTGTAATTGTTAGAATAGATTAGGTGAGAGGACAGTGTAGCATCACTCGTTCACGAGTGCCCTACTACACTGCAATTCCTTCTCACGATAGGATGTTTGACTATATATATACATACATATGCTACTTGATGTTTATTTGGATGCAGGATTGCAGGAATAAGTCTCGATTCCACCTGCTTCGGCAGGAAAGGGCGAGCAATAAATTAACCCAATGGGTAAAAATGTTGGAAAAGGGAGTAGGTTTGGAAGTGTCCTCGTCCCAAGTCCGTCGTCTGTTGTGAGTCGTTGTGTTATGACTGAAGTTTTGTCTTTGTCTTTATGTGGTTTGACTGTTGAGTATTTATTTAATTCTTGGTTAGTGTTTAATTAATTAATCGTATTTCATAAAATAATTAATTAATGTTGCATTGCTATTTGATTTAATTGAGAGTTAGAAAAATGTTTAAATTAAAAGTGATTTAATTAATTAAAAAATGCAAATAATTATAATTAAACTAATATTGTTGAGAATAATTAGATATTACCTTTTTATTAATATTTAATTAGAAAATCATGTGAAGATAATATCTGAATTAAATAAATTATTTTAATTAAAATTTTAGATATGTGTGAGCTTTTAAAAGCTGGAAAAGGACCAATAAGGAAAGAGGCTTTTTGGAAAAGAAAGCGGAAAAAGATTTATTGATTTTAATTAGTGATTTACTATTTTTATGAGGGGAATTATTCTGACACAGGAGTTTTTTGCTCTGTTGTTTTTGGGGATCTAGAAAGAAAAAAAATAAAAGAAAGATAGTTTTGAGTTTTTGGAGGTTTTTCTGGTAAATTTTTTTTTTTTTGTGGTTTTGGAAATAAAGAGAGATTCAGAAGAACGTTGAAGGTCGAAGATCGAGAGAAGGGTTGAAGGCAGAAAGTCGAGAAGAGGATTCAAAAAGGATTCTTCATCAAACGAAGGTTTTCAGGTTCCTTTCGAGTTCATTATTTATTTTCTGATTTATTCTTCTGTAATAAATTTTGACTGCCATGTTGAAAGGTTAATTTCTCCTTGTGTTTTAAAAAGAGTTTCCTGTGATTGGGATTTGTCTGTTTTAAATGCCTGTACTTTTCTGTAGCGAAAACCTTGTTTTAAAATTTTCAGTATAAGTTAATTATAAAATTATTAAAAAGGAAATTATATTATTATTGTGATGAATATTTTGCATGCCTGGATTTATATTAGACCTTTCAAAAATCTACTTGTTTATATTATTCGTTTCTGAAATTTTAATATATATATATATATACACTCAGGTATACATATACATATATATATGGCTATTTTTACAAAGAACTTTTTAAAAATAAATATATATGTTGTTTAGATTTTCGTGATTGTCTTCAGAATGAAATATTTAATCCAAAATAAAATTGATTTTCGAAACCTGTTTATTATTTATTTATTTTATTTTTTTGTTTTTGGTTTGAAAACGAAATTATTAAAAGGAAAATTGCTGATAGAATTATCTATTCTTTCATTGTTAATATTTCTTTTGGGTGAAATCCAAAATCAAAAAGAAAAAAAAAAAAAAATTGTATTTGTGGGGGGGACATCGGTGGTACAGAGCCCAAACAGTCACTAGTTCTGCAGCGTGTGAGGAACTGGCCCGTGGCTGCAGCACCACGGGGGTGGGCTATGACCTCCAAGGAATGCAGCACTACCACTTCACTTTATGAAAACTTTTTTAAATTTTTTTGAAATTTATTTATTAATTTTGTTTAATGTGTATTGTTTTTGTTAGTTTATTTAAATATATAAATATATATATATATATATATTATATATTATTTAATATATAATTAATATATATTATTTAATATATATATATATATATATATATATATATATATATATATATATATATATATATATATATATATATATATATATATATATATATTTATTTATGGAGATTTAATTCAATTTTTTTTTAATTATATATATTTCAAATGCGATTTAATTCGAAATTGTTTTGTATAATAATTTTTGCAATATGATTATATTAGTTTTATTAAATGATTATTTTTCTATAGATGGGGTTTGGTTATTCGTTTTAAAATTATAATTTTCTTTAAAAGAGAATAGGATATAAATGTTAATTTTATAGAATGATTTTAAATATAGTTATTATTGATTTAATTTATTTTGTATATTTATATATATAAAGGAGATTTATATGTATATCGTGATTACGTTTTAATATTTTGCAATATTATAGTTAATTAGGAAATTGGAGATAAATTTATTGTGTTGTATTGAAATGAGTGTTCTCGTGTAATTTATTGAGTCTGGAAATATTTCTTTATGGAGTTGTTCTTAAGTAATTGTTTTTGGGGGTTATTCGTTAAGTTGTTGTGGTACTCTCTTCTTGGTTTAAATGTGTTGTATGGGAAAACCCTAGGTTTACTTTACCATTCATAAGAGTTAAGTTATTGTTAAGGGCTTCCAGAAATGGAATGTTTATCTATCATGTTTCTTTTATTCTTCATGTCGGGCAATTAGGATTAAGGGTTTATGTAAGTCTTCCAGAGAAGTTCTCTAGAGTGGGATGTTGGTGTAGAGGTTCATTTTGTGAATCGCCTTGATGTATTGTACTATGATGTTGTACCCGGTTTCCACGAACGGGGATTTGTGCCTCCTAGGAAATAGGAGTGGGTAATGAGATTTGTACCTCCTTTGGAAGGAGTGTGTTTTCGTATTTGGTTTCCTCCAGTGATTGGAGTGAGTTTCCTTTTTTTGTTGCTCCTTGGATGGGAGAGGTTATGTTTTCTAGTTACCTATTGTGGTATTTCACTTTGTTGTGTTGTCGATAGGAGAGTGGCTCTTTGTGGGGGTCCGGCACACAAAGGGGCGCCAGGGTAACCTACCTAGAGTTTAATTAAGTGATAATCTAGATGAATTAATGGGGGGGCTTTCACACTAATAAAGATAAAGGATGTCTCTCTCGTGAAGCAAGTGAATGATAAGGCTCGAGATGAGATGGGACGCATAGTTTTGCATGAGGGTTCGGCGGCCGGTAGAGGCAAGCCAGGGTAACCCAGGATGGGGGTTTGGTAGCCTAGGAAGGTTGAGCCAGGGTAACTCATGGAAATTTATGCATGACACTCTTCCTATGTCGACGGTTAATCAGTTATTGTGCGATGTACATGATCTTTTGTTCTCTGGAAGCATTGTAACCTCATGTTAAGTGATATGGTGTTTGTAGTCATGTTAAGTGATATTGTGATTGTAGTTGTTAAGTGATATTGTGTCTGTTGTGATTAAGTGATTCATTGATTTGTCTGTGGTTATTGTTGGAAGTAGTCTTTGATATTACGCCTTGAGTTTCGTTGGTGCTTGTGATTATGACTTGTTGTGTTCTGGAGTGGTGTTGTTGTGCCTTTGGATTTGTCGATGTTGAGTTTCTAAGTGGTTTTGATGTTAAGTTATCTATTTGGAGTGAGTCTTTGTGATTGTTAAGTGTGCTTGGTCGGGGACCCTTCCTTGTCTACTCTCAGCACGGGGGTGGTTGGGTGGAACGTGCTTCGCACCCCATTGGGTTCCCCCTTCTGTTGCAGATGTATCTTTTACTTGCAGGTTTTGGCAGACGTGCATGATCCAGTGTCCTTATGTACCAAATAGTTGTATATACTCCTGATGTAATATATTCATTTATTTATTGTCTCCCACGTGTGTTGGGATGACCTTGATGTGACTTGTATATGTAGTTATTGAGTTGTATTTTTAGTCAGTTGTATTCTTCTATCATTGGGGTGTAATATTTATTTAGGCCATGTATTTATTCAGGATCATTTGTTATAGTTGGTTATGTTGAGTTGTACCTATCGAAATGTGTAACACTTTATATCTTTATAGTTCCATGTATTGTCATATGTGCATATGTTATTAATATGGATATAGTTAATGGATAATTTAAATGATGAAGTGGGAATGGATAGATTTACGTAATAGATTAATTATTGTTATCTTATTTTCGTTGTTATGGGTTAGTGTAGTCATGTCACTTCGTGTACCCCATTGGAACTAGTTGTGCCTCATAATACATTGCTATGTTATAATACTTATGTATGTTTATTAAATGTTCTTTTAAAAAATAAATTGTTCCATTGTTATTAGTTCCTTTGGGGTTCGCACGGCGGGGCGTGACATAATATGCATGAGATATTGCCAAGTGTTACAATCTAACAACATGTGACAACATGTGGACCCTATGGAGATGATCATTAAATGATGAGATAAGTTCTAGAAGGAATCTAATCCCACAAACTAGGAAGGGAATATTATCCCATTTATTAAATGATGCAACCTAGGACTAAATGATTTATGACCTAAGTTAACTTATGTTATTGTAATAATTAATTAATTAATTACACTAACAAAAAGAAAGATTTTTTTGGGTCAACATGGAAGAGAAATAGTATTTCTCGACACTTTGCATCATCCTCAAAAGGAAATACAAGAAAAATGAAAATGAAAAGGCGAAAGAAAAATAAAAAGCTTTTGGGTCAACATGAAGGAGACATTTTAGTCTCAATTCCTTGCATCATCCCCAAAAGGGAAATGCAAGCCAAAGAAAAAATGAAAAAGGTAAAGAAAAAGGGGCTTTTTGGGTCAACATGAAAGAGACATTACAGTCTCAATGGATTGTGTCATCCCCAAAAGGAAAAGGTAAAAAGCAATGTACGACATATAGAAGAATGAAGGTACAAATAGAAGAATGTCACAAAGAGAGAGAGAACATCAAACAACACATGATGGGGGAACATGGTACACACATGCAAACATGCAAAAGAAAAGGAGAAAGAAAGTGCAAAAGAATAGTAAGGAAAATGCAAGTCAATGGTCGAGCAAGTCATCCACCTCTCCAATCTCAATCGGTATAAGCAGAAGGTGAATAATTTAGTGAAGGGACAATGACAAATGCTTTACTAGGACAAGGCCAACAACTTCTTGCCCCCACTGAGTGCAAGATGAGAATGAGCCAAGGTAGATGATGGGAAGGGGTCATGTAATAGTGAGAGAAGAACGTTATACAACTATTACATGATAAGGTGTTGAAGGATGGTTTATGGATTTATGGGATAGAAATTATTTCCATCAAAATGATACTTGCTTAGTATTTCTTTCAATTCATGACACTTGTCACTTCTATGTCTAAGAATGTGATGGTATGCACAATGTGGAACATTAGCATCTTTAGGATAGATCACCAACCTATTCATAGGTGGTAATAATATGAGTCATTTATTTAATATGAGAGGAGATCAAGGTAGGAGGTCCTAAGATGATTTGATTGTTGTCCTTGTTATTATGAGATAGCGGTTATTCTTTGGGAAGAAGGATATTGTGGTCAGGATGGGAATCCAAGAACACTGTGCTATTATCATGAAGCTTCCAATATTATAAAGGAGGCTTATTGTCATGAGGAGGATCTTGATATCCCAACCCTATTGTGTTTTCATCTTTTTGACTTTGTTCTAAAAGTTGAAGAATGGCATGTTCAGTTGTTGTGTCACATCCTTGTTTGCTTAAGATGGTAAAACCTTTCCATAGGTTTCTTCAAGGTTGATTGGAGTATTTGTAACTTTTTTATCATAGTATGGTTGAGGGGTTGCTCGTGTAGAGGAACTAGGTCCATCAAATGGAGGGAACTTAGGTCCTTCATTTGCTTCAGGATGTAAGTAATCAAACATATTAGGAGGCGAGACTATAGGAAGGTCTTATTGTTTTATGTATGGGTAAAAGGATGCATTAGCTTCAAGGTTGTCAAGGAATTCATTTGGGAACTTATTCATGTTGGCATCATCTTCTCCAATGATGTCAACATCACGAGGAGGACACTCATGAGGAGTTGAAAGAGGATGAGGAAGCTCAAGGTCATTAGGATCAGTTCCAAATGCACAATTTGACATGCCAACTAAAGATTTTAAGGACATCCAAAACTTATTAAAAAAGAAAGCCATGATGAAAATGTATGAAAGAAACTAAATGCAAGAAATGGAATAAAACAACAAATCTAGAAACTGTGACAAAATGCAATTATAATAGAAAATAGAAATTCAAAACATGTGTAGAAGATGCTAGAAATTACAGTGCAAAATGTGCAGAAGGACTAAGTCGCCCAATGTGGAGTATTAGTCCCAGTGATGATTGTTTGTGATTTTTCAAAAAAATTATGCTTTTTAGACGCACAAATGCAACTACAGTGTGAAAATGCAGAATTTTGTTGTTTTCCAGTGAAATACAATGCAAAAATGTAAGCTATATGAGGTTTTCACTAATACAATTTTTAAAACCCTAGGATACAAATTAAAAAATGCAATTCCTAATGCAATGTTGGTGCAAGTCAAATCAAGGATGTGTTATGCCCTACATACATGCCCCAAATTTTTTCTTGGAAAAGTTTTGGACCCCCTCTATTTTCTTTCATTTCGTTGGTTTGTTTCATTGTGTTTTATGCTTTTTTGATCTTGTTTCAGCTTTTTCCTCTTCTCTTGTTTCGGTTTTTGTATCTCTTTTTGCATTTTTTGTTATTTTGGTCTTGTACCAGGGTTGTTCAATTTGTTATGCCTTGCATACACACCCTAAATTTTTTCTTGGTAAAGCTGGGGACCCCCTCTATTTTCTTTCATTTTATTATGTTTTGCACTTTTTTGTTCTCATTTCACCTTTTTCCCCTTCACTTATTTTGATTTTCATCTCTCATTTCTTGTTTGTTGTCATTTTGGTCTTATACCAGGGTTGTTCACAACCCTCAGACCTCACTTGTTTTTCCTTTATCAGGCTCGAGATTCGAAATGAAACCTAAAATTTTCCTCAAGAGAGTGTTTAGTTTCTAGGTGTTGTTCTGAATTTGGTCTTTTTTTTTTTTCCTTTTCCTTCTTTCTTTCTGTGGGTTTGGGTTTTAGACTAGAACTGACACCTTGCACTTTCCAAGTTTCGTTCTTGTTCCTAGACAAGTTTTGATCCCATTCCTATCCATGTTCTAATCTTGTTCCTAGACAACTTTCATTCCCGTTCACATTCTTGGACAAGTTTTTTTCCCATTCTTAGACAAGTTTCATTTGATGTTCCTATCCAAGTTTCATTCTTGTTCCTAGAAAAGTTTCGATCCCAATCCTGGACAAGTATCATTCCTGTTTCTAGAAAAATTTCATTTCCATTCCTTGACACATTTCAATCTTGTTCCTGGAGAATCTCTGATCCCATTCTTGGACAAGTTTCATTCCCATTTCTGGAAAACTTCCAATCTCATTCCTAGACAAGTTCCAATCCCATTCCTAGACAAGTTTCATTCCTATTCCTAGACAAGTTTCGATCCTATTCCTAGATAAGTTTTGATCCTGTTCCTGGTCAAGTTTTGTTCCTATTCTTGGCCAAGTTCCAATCCTGTTCCTGAACAAGTTTCGTTCCCATTCCTGGACAAGTTCTAATCCTATTCTAGGCCAAGTTTCATTCCATTTCTTGTTCAAGTTTCATTCCTATTCTTGTAAAAGTTTCACTCTCATTCCTTGACAAGTTTCATTCCCATTGTTGGCCAAGTTTTGTTCTCATTCTTGGCCAAGTTTCATTCCTATTCTTGGACAAGTTCTGATCCCATTCTTGGACAAGTTTCATGTAGTTGAATGAATGAATTAATTATTCTTTTTGTGAATTATAGGTATTTTCAAGGTCTGAGGAGCAAATCACACCAGGATATTAAATCATTACCAAGCAGTATTTAATATGCTTTTGTGGGTCAAAAAATATACTGTATCAAGATGGATGATTTTGTAAAGATGACATGGAAAAGAGGGGAATTTGTTGAAAAGATAATCAAGTTTGGTGTGAATTGAGTGTTTTGTAGTCCCCACTTGGAGTTATTTTTGGAAAGGATGTTGATTTATGTAATGTGACACAATGAACTCAAATTCAAACTAGAGGATGGAATTACAAATTGAAATCACCTGGAGTTAAATAAGGGTTGAAACAAAAAGTTACCTTTCTAATTTAATTGCCTACACACAAAAGCTACAACTTTTGATGTCTCAGTTCTAGCAAAAATTATGGGATTAGCTAAGCTATTTATTGTAAAATATGCTCATTTGAAAGGGGTTGGACACTTAGGGAAAGGGAGATATTTTTCTTAGTGTTGATTAGAGTTTTAGCAGCACAATATACAATGGAGTTTTTTTTTTTTTTTTTTTAGGTGGGTATGTGCAGGATCATGATGGGCCAGAAAGTGGCAATATGATGGGTATGTGGCTGATGACTTTTTTTTACCCAAAATTGATGAAATGAAAAGGGTTTTTAAAGGGTATTCTCAGCTTTCCACCAATATAAATTATGCTTTAATTTGAATTTAATAAGAAATTATTGTTCATTTTCTATTCAAATTATGACTAAAGTCTTGATTGATAGACTGATTGAAAAACATTTATAGCTTTCAAACTATATCATATTTTTTGAATCCAAAAAATGCATCACATTCCATGTTTTTCATACTATAGGATTAAAAAAAAAAAATTGAATTTCATGAAGTTTTGACCAAGTTAAGGTGGTCAGACATACAATTTTTTTATAGTTTTTAAAAGTTCTAATAAAAATTCATAATTAATTGTTTACTTGGAAAAAAATTACAAAAAAATATGCATCACATCAAGACATGAGTCCTCTACTTATATCTAAAATCTTATAAAAAAATATTATCATTTTTTTGTGGTTAGGGTGGGTCAGACAGACACCTATTTTTTCCCCAAATTTAAGTACTTTCGAAATTTCAAATTTTCACCAAAGTAGATTTTTTTTTTAAAACAAACCTAGTAGTTTAGAAACTACTTTCAATTTGATATAGATTCTATTCTTACATATTTTTGAAATAATATACATAACTTATTCAAATTTTTATGTTAAGTTTCTTAACTCTGATTTTTCTAATTTTTTTGCCACTTAAGGGCCTATTTTTTCCATGATGATCCTGCACATACCCAGGTAATGGAGTCAATTTGAAGACATTGGTTTATGTACACTAGTGAAGTTCTCCAGAATTGTAAATGTTACTTATTTGTTCACTGCATAGAAGAAACCAAATTAAAACTTGCTTTAAGTTATTCTTTGGAGTGGTTTTTGTTCTATTAATCATTTGATTTAAAGATTTGAATGTATGAATAAATTTTATCTTTTCTTTTATTCTAATTATAATTTATGATTTGTTGTTAAAGTTTGCATTGTGAATGAATGTTCAATTTTGTATTGATTGCAGGTTGATTTGTTTTGCAGTTCTTGTTTAAAAATTCCTTGAAGAGTAACAGGTATGGTTAATTAGATGAATCAACATTCTCTTCTCTCTTTTGTCCTTGATCTATCTTTTACCTTTCTTTATACCCTTGGTTAGAGTAGGTTTAGATAGGTGTTTGATCTTGCAGCAACCAAGAAGCTCAATAATTGGTAGGCCACTTGAACATTACAACCTCATTGACCACTCAACAAAATAACAACATTGTGACCCAACATACAACACCTTGGAAGGTGATCAATTTAACAATCATTTTTTATTTTTAAGAGAGGTAAGGTGATTACATTTTTCCTACATGTTGTGTCAATTTGGCCATCAACGGAACTAGCACTAGAAGGAGGGCCACTTGAACAATTTTTTGTTTTGTTGCACATTTGAGTGGGTTTGATCTTAGGAAAACTCAAGTCTAATGGACAAGCCTTTGTGTATTCCTAGCATTATTCATGAAATTTCTGATGACATGCATGATAGGATTCCTTTATTTTTACCTAATAGTGGACAAAATGCTTCTAAATATGTCAATATTTCCAGGGATTTAGTTATTTATCTCTAGGTTCAACATGAGGATACTATTTGTCAATTAGCAATCAAAACACTTCAAGGTACTACACAGCAATGGTATATTAGTCTTCCACAAAATTCTATTTGTTCAAGGGAAGAGTTAAGAATTTTCTTCTTGGATCAGTTTGGCCCTTATATGCATGTATGAGATCCATCATTTAAATTTGCAACTATGAAAAGAACACCTTGAGAATCAATTTACCAGTTCAATCATAGGTTCCTTTTTATGTTTCAACATGTTCTAAATTCAAATATGATTATTAATAATCATGTGTTAGTAAGACATTATTTGTGGGGTTTGAATCCTTCATTAGTTAGCAAAAGTTAAATGTTGTGGGGAGGTTCGATCCCTACATAGTGCATTTAATAAATCTCTCTTGCTGGAAAAATTTGGATCATACATTAGAAACAAGAGTAATCAAGGTGATACCTATGATGATCTTGTGCTCACAAACTACCAAACTTTTTCGTCTTATGCTAGTTTACTCATTACCTAGATGTAGTCATTTTCACCATATATCTATAACCTTCCTAATCCTCCAAACACCTCATTTTCCAACATTTCAAATCAAGTTAGGCTTCTGCAGGGCCAATTATAGAGTCATTCTTTACAAGATTCAACCATAGAGGTAAATTTTTCACCTTCCAATGAAGTTGTAACTATATAATCTCTTTTTGGTCATAATCCAACACATAATCCATTACATCATAATGAAGTTGTAAGCAGAAGATTTGATGAGAAAATATATCATTTTGATGTTTTATTTGAAAAAGAGCATGAAACATATATAGATTCATAGCACAATGAAAATATCAAGTTAAAATCTAGTTTCATTGGAAGTGTTAATACTAATGACAATATTGAAAGAGATGAAGTATCAACACAAGATTGTTGTCATAAAAAATCAGCAACTAAAGAATCTCCTTCCAACACTTTGAACATTTCTTCTCAGCAAGATGCACAACAAGATGAGGGATGGACAAAGGAGCATGGTTCATGTTGGATAGATATACTTCATATGAAAAATAAATTAAACGAGAAATTGGAAGAATTAGGAGATCTGTTGCTATTAGAACTCACTAGACCAAATAGATGTAGGATACATTTGACAAATCAAAATTCCTAGATGGATTGCCATGTTTTCTTGGGTAGGATGGAATTATATTTCAGATAGTTGATCATTGTTGAAGAAATACTTATGGAAGATCCTTGGAGTACATACCCACTCAATGAGGGAGATGGAACATCTAGCACACATGAAAATGATAATGAATCCATCCACAACGATGATGGTAGTTGTGAGAAGATGTTTAGCTCTTCCCCATCATTCGACAACTTTGATCTTGACATTGAGATGGATTCCATGACTAATAAATTTTCCCTACCTTATGTAGATTTGTTGGATATGGAAAGTGAATTTATCGATACGTTCATAGATTCTTTCATGATCATTAATAATGAGGAAACACTTGTTACTAATGAGTTAACACCAAAAAAGTGACTCTGTTGATTAGAATAATGAATGGATTGAAATAGAGAATAACATACTTCTCGATAGTATTGCAAATGAATCTAGTGGTGGAGGACAAAGATTTGAATTCCAAATTGATTCTTCAAAAGAGGAAGGTCAAACGGATATACAACTTCGTCAAGTGCTACACAATAATCAATTAGATCAGATTTATGCATGTCCAAAAAATAGATTTGATTACAATATAAATCACAATTCTGACATGGAGGGGTTTAGTGATTTGTTGTAGCAAGGGATATATGATGAAATCCAAATGGATGAAGTAGAAGAATATCAAATGGACTATCAAGAGGCTATCGTGGAAATCGAATCACTTCAAAATGATTTGTTTGAAGATGATACTCGTTTATCATGCTTTGATGAATTTGACCTTAACAATGGTGAACTTGACACTAACTTGCACATTTATTTTGATGACATGTAGATATAGGAAAAAGGAGAAGTATTTCCCTATCCTTGATTATGTGTAGAAAAATGAGCTATTTGAAGAGAATCCTTGTTTGATATATAACGACATTGTTAGCATTAAATGTGATGAACTTGAGGTTGATATCATACTCTTATAGGTGACATGCTGGGGAACGATACAAAAAATGTTGTAGCACATGAAGGAGAAGTTTCAAAGACTTCACAAATTGATGATTGAGATGATTTGTAACTTTGTTCATCTGAGGAGACCGAAAGGATATTCAAGCTCGTATCTAAGTTGAATGCAACAATGTTTGCTCATGGGTGTTCTAACTGCATAAAAAACCTTGCTTTATGTGATTCCTATACAATTCATCCTTTTGGTTCACATTCTAAGGTAAGTTTTCTGGATTTCTTGTTAGCTTGGGAGATTGCTATGGTAGGTAAGGAAAAGGCTGAATGAATTACTTCAATGGTTGGAGAAGATGACTATTTTACTAGAAAAATCTATGTTGTTGAGAATGTGATAAAAGTTGATTGTCCCAATGACACCAAACATACTAGTTTGTTTTTTGAAACTAGTTTTGATAGTGATAAGAATGTGCAATAAAAAATTGAACCTTTTAAAATGACATCTGGGTAATAATGATAAACCCCTAATGGATGCCCTTTATGTTGACATGCATGTACTAGAGCCAAATGGAGTAGTGTTCCATGAGATGAGACCTTGGGAAGAGGAAATCATCCAACCTAAGCATGTGTTGGTAGCTAGACATCTTCTAAATTAGGTGGTGTCCTTTCATCATCCTTTGTATTTTGATGATTTTTAGTTTGATTATGATGTTGGGGATAATAAAATGTGTTTGTGGGTAAATCATGTCAAGGATGAGAACCCACAACTATTAATATTTTAAACTTTATACTCTTATAATGAATTTATTGTACATAAACTTTACATTCTAAGTATAAAGAAAAAATTGCTAGGTTCAGAACTGTACCTAGTAAGTTAAGATTTCTGCACATAATGAAAAATCAATCAAATGGATGCACAAATTTTTATAGTTTTATGTTTGTAGAACTTAGTTTTGGAGTTATTTTAGGATTAGGATTAGTTGGGTATCAATTTTTAGTTTAGTTGGTTTCCTTTTTGTTTTTGGTTTCTTTCGTCATTTTTGGTTTGTTTTCTTTTGTTCTGTTGTTTTCTTTTTCTATGTCCTCTTATTTTGTTTTTGTTTATGGGTTTTGTTTTCTTTGTTTTGGTTTCTTGGTGTTTTTGGCTAGTTTTGGTTTTTTTTTTTTCTATTTTGGTTTTGTTGGTTTGCATGTTTGTTTGTGTTCTCTTTTCTTCTTCTCCTCTCTTTTCTTTGCTATTTCTTTTCTTTTTTCTAGGGGTTCCTCTCGTTGACAATGGAAGCTAAGTTGTTGTATGCAAGTTATGTTGAAAGGTGGATCTGTTGAGAGTCTGGTATCTATATTTCCAAACACTTCATCAGATAATTTCTTTGAAAATTTTGATTTACCTTCGTCCATTTTAAACTAGGGAATGTTAGCATGGATTAGGACTTGGAACATTATGTAGTTTTGTTGAGTTTTTGAAAGTCTATCATGATTTGCAAATATTAAGAAATCCATCAGTTAGTTTACATTGGGTGGGGTAGCTTTATTTTAAGTGAAAATTCTAAAAGGTTACATTTCTTTCACGATGTCCATTGTGGTTCTCAACTCATTGCTTAGGCTTCACTGCTTAAGGATTGAGGGAAACGAGAAAATATGTTTTAAAAGAATCAAGATTTGAGAAAAAGAGAAGAGAAAAGAAAATATGAAAATGAACTCAATCAACAAGGGTGATTCAAGTATCTCTACAAGGGCTATGGATGTCTGATTGGAAGTAGAGCAATGCTTAGAGAGAATCAAAGGTATCTTTTTTAGGGCTATAGATGCCTATCTAGTAGTAGAGCTATGCCCAAGATATCATTGCACATTAGAAATGTAACTCAAAGCTATGTAGCTTGGGTAGAGTCTATTCCAATTTGATTACGACAATGCTTATGGAGTGGAATGAAATTTGAAAACACAGATTTTAGTTTCATCTTGGACCTTTTTCATGTCCTAGTTTTGATTGGGTTTGCACTTCTTGGATTTCCTAGAATGAGCATATTTACTAGATATTTTGGGTGTTTGGAGGGTTGCGTGTCTCAAGATACTTAGGGCATTTTCCCAGTTGAGTTGCCATTTGTTATGCCTTGCATACACACCCAACCCTTTTACTTGGAAATTTTTTGGACCCACTCTATTTTCTTTCATTTTGTTAATTTGTTTTGTTGTTCTCATTTCATCTTTTCCCTCTTCTCTTGTCTCTATTTTTTTCTCTCTATTTCTATTTTTTGTCACTTTGTTATTGTATCGGGGTTATTCACAACCCTAAGACCTTTCTTTTTTTTTCCTTTGTCAAGCTCGAGATTCATTACAAAAGCTAAACTTGTCCTCGATAGAGTGTTTAGGTTTTAGGTATTATTCCAAATCTGATCTTCATTTTTTTGCCTTTTCCTTCTTTCTTTCGGGTTTGAGTTTCAAACTAGAAATGACACATTCCACTTTCCAAGTTTCATTCCCATTCCTAGAAATTTTTTGATCCCATTCCTATCTAAGTTTTTATCTCATTCTTAGACAAGTTTCATTCTCATTCCTAGGAAAGTTTTGTTAGTCGTTCTTGTTCCTAGACAAGTTTCATTCTTGTTCCTGTCCAAGTTTCATTCCCATTCTTGGACACGTTCTGATCCCATTCCTAGACAAGTTTCATTCTTGTTCCTAGACAAGTTTTGTTCCCGTTCTTGGACAATTTATGATCCCGTTCCTTGAAAATTTCTGATCCCATTCTTGAACAACTTTCATTCTCATTGTTGGACAAGTTATGATCTCATTCCTGGACCAATTTCGATCTCGTTCCTACGGCCAAGTTTTGTTCCTATTGCTAGCCAGGTTTTGATCCCATTCCAGGACAAGTTTCGTTGCCATTCCTAGCCAAATTTTGATCCCTTTCCCAGCAAAGTTTCATACCCTTTCCTAGCCAAGTTTTTCTCCCATTCCTAGAAAAGTTTTGTTCTCATTTCTGGACAAGTTTCATTCATGTTCCTGCCCAAGTTTTGTTCATGTTCCTGGCCAAGTTTCTCTCTCATTCCTAGACAAGTTCTGTGCAGCTAAATGAATTAATTAATTATGCTTTTTGTGAATTACAGGTATTGTCAAGGTCTCAGGAGCAAAGTACACTAGTATATTAAATCTTTACCAAGCAGTATTTAATATACTTTTGTGGGTCAAGAAAGATATTGAATCAAGATGGATGATTCTGTAAAGTTGGCATACAAAAGAGGGGAATTTACTAAAAAATATAATCAAGTTGGGAGTGAATTGAGTATTTTGTGGTCCCTACCTAGAGTGATTTTTGGAAAGGATGTTGATTTATGTAATGTGACACAAAGAACTCAAAGTGAAACTGGAGGTTGGAATTGCAAATTGGAATCAACTAGAGTTAAATAAGGGTTGAAATAGAAAGTTACCTTTCTAATTTAATTGCTTGCACAAAAAAGCTACAACTTTTGATGTCTTATTTTTGGTGGAAATTATGGTATTAGCTGAGCTATTTATTGTAAAATCTTCTCATTTGAAAGGGGTTAGACACTTAGGAAAAGGGATAAATTTTTCTTAGTGATGATTAGAGTTTTAGCAACATAGTATACAATGGAGTTTCTTTCTTTTTTTTTTCATTTTTAGTTAATGGAGTCAAGTTGAAGACATTGGTTTTTATACACTAGTGAAGTTTTCAAGAATTGTAAATGTTGCTTATCTGTTCACTGCATATAAGCAACTAGAATAAATCTTACTTTAAGTTATTCTTTGGAGTGGTGTTTGTTTTATTAATCATTTGGTTTGAAGCTTTCAAGGAATGAATAGAGTTTACCTTTTCTTTTGTTCAAATTGTGATTTGTGATCTGCTGGTAAATTTTTCACTGTGAATGAATGTTCATCTTTGTATTGATTATATGTTGGTTTGTTTTGTAGTTCTAGTTTAGAAATTCCTTGAAGAGTAATCGCCCTAGTTAATTAGATGAATCAACACTCGTTTCTCTCTTGTGTCACTTATATATCTTTTTCCTTTTTTTTATACCCTTGGTTAGAGTATGTTTAGATAGGAGTTCGATCTTGCACCAACAAAGAAGCTCAATAACTAACAAGCCCCTTAAAAATTATAGCCTTATTGACAACTCAACAAAACAATGTTATGACCCAACATCTAGGACCTTGGAAGGTGATCGATTTAACAATCATTTGTATTTTTTAGGAGAGGTAAGGTCATTTCATCTTTCCTACATGTTCACCAAAATGTAAACAAAGATTTTGGTGCCTGATGGGTTTCTACCACTTCTAGGGTTTTTCACCTAAAAGGAGAAAGATGGGCCAAAATGCAATGTAAACATTCAAAATAAATGCAAGGATGGATGAAATATGCCTAAATGTAATGTAATAATTCAGTTAATTGATAAAGAAAGATGATTATTAGTGCAAAACCTAAGATATACAAGTTGTTTGAAAACATAGTGATGTATGCAAAAACACCTAAGAATGCAAGTAAACGGCAAAAAAATTAAACAAGACTTGAGAGGTGCACATGGAAAATCAAGTATGATGTAGAGAGGCTCTGGAATCCTACAAAGTTGATTGGAAATGTTGACTGGGAGACTTATGCCAAGCTGGGCGACTTAGTCCAATTTCGATGAAATTCTACCAGAAGAGGAATATGCCAAATGGGTACTTAGAAATGTAAAAATCATTTTTCAGGCCTGGAAGTGGGACTAATTCACTATATATGGTGACTTAGTCCACTTGGTAATCTTGATAAATTTTGGATAGGATTATGTAGCTTTCGGTCTACACTTCCCTTCTTGACGGGTGTCTAGTTCAGAAACTGCAGAAAATAGGCTGAAAGAGGTCTGTGAGCTTCAATTAGGGTTTTGTTGAATTTGAGAACTTTGATGAGTTGAAAAAACCTTTTTGAAACATTTCTCTTTGACAAATATTCATACAATCCCTACAAACACACATGCAAAGATGGGAAAAAGGGTTAAGGGTTAGAGTATAGGGGGTTGCATTAGTCAAACCCTGATTTGGTAATAAAAGCCTAGATAATGAAATGAAATAGAAAGAGAATGATGAGTAAACAAAATTCAATGTCACAAACTCACCAAATCCTTGATGTATAAATTTGAGGATATGCAATGAAGTGCTCCAATGGATGACTTGATAGTGCCTAGAGTGCTTGAATGCTTGATAATTGCTTGAATGATGAATTGGAAATTAAGAGAATCGAGGAGATGAAAAATTAGGGGAAAACACTTTATTTATAATTTATTTTCTTATATGTCTACAAAATAACACATCATAGGCTGACCTTAAGGTCAAGAGAATAAAATCTTGCCAAAAAATTAAAATTATTTTTCTTTTTGTGCCTAGTGGGACTAAGTTAGCCTATGTGGCGACTTGGTCCCACTAGGGAAATTTTACTAGGTGTTGGATTTAAAGTGTATTGGATATGTTTTAATTGGAATATTCTCAAAAGTACAGTAAAGTAGGGTCAAAAAGTGCATTATGGGGTCATTTAAACATAAGAAAGGGTTGAATTAGTGATGACAAGCCTAGAAAAGAATGAGAGTTTGTTACAACACTTTGAAATAAGACTTGGTAAGTGATAAAAATGGGTTACTTAAGTGAATTATATTGAAAGGGTCCACGAAAAGTGTGAAAGTGGGTTACAACACTTCACAACACTTTTACAAGACAACATAGAATTCTTAATGATTCTTAAGGGTCCAAGACCTAATGTGAATGTGTGTGCCACATTACAACATTAAATCTAGGAAAAATCAAGCCAAAGTCTACTAGGAGGGTTACTTTTTCTATATCCATAATTTATTAGCCTATGGTATTCCTCTTAGTTGCTTGATGTGACACACTGCATTCCCTAAGTTGTGAAACTTTTACTCTTGAATTTTCCCCCCTTGGAGACATTAGGCATGATGATCCCTTAGAATAAGACCTTACATGAATGAAGAAAAATCCCTTTCAACAAAAACCAATATATATATATTGTTCACAAGTGTTTGGCATAACACAACTTGTTGACCCTGTGAAGCTCAAAACCCTAATTCAAGGCCACCTAGCATTACACACCTTGCTTTCCTATGGAGCCTTGCAATGTGCATAGGTGCTTAGCATAATGCAACTTGTTAAGTAGGAAACATGAATGTGAGTGGCACCCTATCAAATTTATTAGAGGGATAACTTTGGTATGGTAAGTACAATGAGAGCTGACACAAAGGAATGAATTTCTGACTAAGCCACCTTCCTAGGGGAAGACTCACCTAGTGGATGGTTTGAGATTCCACTACCCCAGAGTGAGTGTAAGACTAATAGTCTAGATGTGTTCCACATCATGTTGGACCATTTAGGCTTGATCTTCCTAGTATTTGATGTTGTATGATTAGGTATCTTTGTCATTATTGCATACTAGTGTGAGTTTGACATGGGGTCATACTCTCACTAAAGTGGGGTCAAAAGGTAGTGTAGAAAAAAGTATCCATTTTTCACATTTAATTTAGGAATAATTAATATTAAAATGAGACTAATGTTGCCTTGATTTAGTGTTGTAATGTGGTTTACACAATCACATTAATTTTAGCACCCTTTTAAACTAAATGGACTTAATTGTGCCTTATTTAGGGTTTTGTAATGTGTACTTTACAATTTCACACTAATCTAGGGGTTTATTAATTAATTGAGGTTAATTGGACCCTTTAATTAAAATCCAAGCCTAATTACTTGTAGATTCTAAGGGATAATCCCAACATTCATAAATGACATTGCACAAAACTTAATTTTTGAAGGTGTGTATCCTTGGTTAGTGACCTAGGACCCATTCACCACCTGGTGAATGGGTCCTCACTAGGTCCTAGGACCCTATTTTTACATGTAATATTTCACATTGTCCAAACTTTGTCCTAGTTAAGTGAGCTCAGACCCATTTTCCACATGGAAAATGGGTCCTTACTTAGACCTAAGACCCCCCCTTGGAATATTTTTTTGGTGGTATTTTAATGATTTGAAATCCTATATCTAATGTTGGCTTGTGTTATTTGAATTTTGGGAATTAAGAATAAGATAAGTATAAGTACAAGGCTATTTCATCCAAATTCATTGAAACAACTTTATGTGCAAGTCCTAATAGAAAATTTGTGAGATCAAGGGTATTCCAAAGCATTTCTAAGGCATTCAAGGGAAGATTTTTAGAAGATTATTACATAAATCAAGATTCCTTTGATCATGTCAAAGACATAATGCATCATGCATGTTGTTGAGCTAATGTTATGATGTAGCATTGAAGATCTATCAAGCATATTCAAGAAATTGTTTCTAATCAAGTGTTGTGATCAAGGTCTACATTTATTGAGGCCACTTCTTGCTAAGCTGTAGATTTGATATCCACGGTTCCAATTGAGGTGTGGTGAGTTGTGACATTACATTTTATTCATTCATCATTCCTTTAATGCTTTTATTTACTTCAAGGTTAAATTACCAAAATGAGGTTTGACCAAGGAAAACCCCTATTCCCTAACAAACACCTTTTTTCTCTCCTTTGATGTGTGATTGCAAGTCTAAGGTTAAAGATCATTTGGAGAGAAAAATTGGAGAAAGTTGCAAAGTTTTCAAAGTTGTCACCTTTCTTGTGAAATTATAGAAATTGAGCTATAGAATTTATTCATGGGTTTTCTATAGTCTTTGACTAGGATCTAGGAGTGTAGACATTGTAGAACAAAACCTAGAAATTTATTTTCTAGAACCCTAGAAAAGACCCATTCACCATAGGGCGAATCAGTCCTTAGCGAGGCTTGCAAAAACATTTTTTACAATAGGTACATAGCATTTGATGTTCTTAAACTTTCCTTTTTACTAGTATTTGGGTTAGGATTGATTTTTGTAACTCATTTTCACATTATAACCCTCATATTGAATGAAATATAAAGAAGTAGATACAAGGTTCATCAATCCATTTTGGTGAACAACCCCATTTTTCTATGTTTCACCTATAACATCAAAAAAATCCATTAGCCTCCTTAGGTTTCAGATATCTTGATCACCACTTTCCATAAGAATCCTAGGTTTTACCCATCCACTCTTGGTCTTGAAAAAATATATAGTTCCACAAATAAAATAAAAACAACCCCACCAATCATCCTTATGGAAAAAAGTGCTCGAGATATTTTATTATTTCATTATTAATCTGAGAATCTTTTTATCTCTCTTTTGAGCTCCTTGCTTTACTTACTTGAGGCCACCATGATCTACCATATCATGGTGTGCTTTTACTAGTTAAAATAGGGGCAATTCCTAACTATTTTTTCTATTTTTTCTTCACGGCTTTCCTCACATAGTATCCAGCAATATCTTTTGAGGTCTTATGTTATGTTGGGGCATTTGTTATATTTATGGTTTTCCAGTATTACATCCACTAAAGCCACTTGAAATTTTGTGAGATGTCAGACTAACCATTTTGTTTGTTGTGTCAGTTTTATGCATGTGATATGAAGTCACCTTAGTCCCTCATACATTAGTGAATATAATTTCATGATATATCAAATTAAATGTTCACTACATGGTATTTTTATTTCAATTCTCAAAATACCACCATCCATTTATCCTACATATTTCTACTCCATTCATTCTCCATCCCTATTCCCTATCTACCTATTCTAAACATTTTCATCACTCCACTTAATTTTATATTTTTTGTGCACATGAATCATCATCCATCTTTTTTTCTATGCTCTCATCTTTCTATTGCAATCATTATATGAATCTATCCCATGCTAATTATTTAATTATCCCTTTAATCATGATAGGATATTATAGATTTGTTAGTCTAAGCATTTTCTCAACTATCCTAGTAATGTCATCATCCATTAAATCTTCTTAGGCTAATATACATTATTTATGTATAAGCATCTTTTCATCCTCCCTAATCATTTCATTATCCCTTAAATCTCATTATGCTAATATAAATTTTTTAGTCTAAGAATATTTTCATTATTTTCTAATTGTTTCATCATCTCTTTACTCCTTTTAGGCTAATATAAATTTGTTATGTTAGCGTGTTAAGTTTTAACATAGGGATAATTAGTTATTCCTGTAGGGTAATTTTTCACCCATCTATGTTTTTCACGGCTTTAAAAATCCTATACAATATGTAATTTAGCATCTCATTTTATTCACTCTTATTTTTGGTGAAATGGCCTTGTGTTGGCTCTCTCATTTTCTGCGAAGGTTTTCATTGCAAATGGTGCTCCTGGGAGGTGGATGACACCAAAATGGTATCAAATCCAACCATTATGTAATCCTACCTTTATATTTTTCATCAAGTGTTTGAGATCGTTTATTTTGTTTTTTCCTGCATTTGAAATTTTTCAAATTTCAAGGTTGCCTATTTCCATTCTTTCCCAATTCTACAAGAGGCTATGAAGAATCTATTGGATTTGGTGTTTACATTTTTTCCTCACCCAGGTGATTTCATTGTTGTTTTGAAGCACAATTTTTTCTATTGTTTTGGGGATCTATTTATGGTTGTTGGTGTGATTTTTTTTACAGGCATGATTTCACTATGCAAAGTTTCAAAATTTTATTATTCTATACCAGCTTTGGATTGGATGGACAGGCTGCGATTTTCAAATTGAAGAAGGCTATGAATTTTATTGGGAAGCACTACATTCTTCCCTGTCGTGTGAGAGAGTTTGGAGGGGGGTTTGTTTTCTACTAGTGTTTTTCAACTCTATACCTACCAAATTTTTTTTGAATGGAGGTGCATCTTTCTTGTTATACTTGTATTTATACTATCACATGAAGGTGGCATATTTCTGATTTTTAAGTCCTTTTGGAGACTAGAAGTTGGTATTTGAAGTTCAAGATTGGGCACATTTTTTTGATGAAGCAGTAATCCTTGTGAATCTTTGCATTGGAGGCGGCATCGAAGGAGGCCCATTTTCCTTTTGGAGGGCACATTTTCCTCTATGGATAGTGTGTTTTTAGTGGTGAATTTCATTGCAAGGGCCGATTTTTTTTGTTGGGGAGTGGAGACTAGCGATTGAAAATGATAACAAAGAAAATGTGGGAAAGTCCAGCCTTCTCCTACCATTTATTGTAATTGTTCAGAAATCTTCTTGTCATCTTTCTAGTTAGCTATCCATTCATTCATCCCATTCCATTATTTTTCTTCTGTTGATTGGCATTTTGACTTTATCTCTATGGGTAGTGTGATTTGATCTATAGTCAATTTGGGAAGGAAGATTGGAATTTGATTCAAGAAGAAGCATTTTTTTATTGCTGGTGGCAATAATAGTTTGAAGCATAAATTATTGTATATTTATTTCCACCTTCATTTTTGTTGTCTCATGTGCCAACAATTCTCTATCATTTGCCCAAGATTTAGGATCACTATTGTGCATGAAAATTTTAGAGACCCACGAGGTTTTCTTAGAAGCCATTGGTTTCATGTTGAAGATTGTTGGGAGAGTCTCAAATGCTAGTGACTTCTAAACTCGGGTTACTAGTTGCCCAATATATATTATGGTTTCAAGAATTTAGCATTCTAAATTTTTTCACAAATATTATTTAGGGTTTCCTTCCTTTTCTGGCTAGGTAAAAAAGTTCATTGGTGTTTTAACTTGGTTGCAAATAATAATCCAACATTGGTTGCCTATGGTTGTATTTGTCCATTTAAATACACCCCGTTCTATTTGGATGGTGTGAGAAAAGCCTCATGTGGATTTTAATTTTCTCACACATGGTATTTGGTGTTGTGTGCTCTCAAGTGTTGCTTGGTGAGTTGATTTCAGATCTTTCTTGGTGATTTGGTGCGAGAACCTAGTAAGGTGTTTAATTTTTTTCTCAAATTTTTTAGATTCTTAACCCTTTTTGCATTAATCTTCTTGAAGTATTTTGAGAAGGCCTCATTTGTAGTATTTTGGAATTTATATTTGTTGTTGAAGGTTAATTTCTTTGTATTCATGGAGATTTTTCATAGTTGATTATGGGATTTTCATTTCATCCTATTGTGATTATGTTGAAAGGGGGAAACTACAAACAATGGAAAGATCATATCATAAAATATCTCATATGGCTTCATTTGTTGCCACATTTATAGAATCTTGTTCCCCTTCCTTAAACTAATAGTAGGCAATTTGCATGGAATTGGAAAAGAAATAATGTCCTAGGAGTTATTGCAATGCATATTGATTATGCCACATTGGATGCTATTGATCATTTTGAGTGTCCTCATATTCTTTGGACTAAAATTTGGGAAATACATGGAGATCCTGATACTCAGCTATTCCTAGATGATCCAGTTTTAGATTGTCTTGTGCCTCTTCATTTTTAGACAAGATACCCTATGATCACATTACTATGCATGAGTTTTAAGTTTGGGAATACTCTGATTCTTTAGATTAGGATGAGAGGGTTCTTTAGATGATCCTTCTTCTCCATAAGGGACAGTTGATGTAACTTCCCCTTTAGTGATTCATTGTGCAAAGTCATTGATTGAGGCTCCTATCATTCCTATTCAACAAGGCCATTCATCTTGTGTTGATGATTCAATGAGCATGTACAATGATTCATTAAAATAAATATTTCATTATCTTCCTGATTGGGATTCATATTTTCTAGACATTGGTTCATTGTTCATGGAATCTCACATTTCTAACTTTGAACACACATTTGAGGGTATATCCCTCCTATTTGATGACAAAATTTGCACTATTGTCACTACATCTCAGTCTCTAGAGAATGTTCAAAATTATTTTCCAGTAGTACACTTTTTCTCACCTCCTATTGTGATTGGGAAAGTTTGTAACTAGTTCGTGGCAGTCACCTTCCAAGATCTTGGCAGCACATGAGTAGATTTCAGAGACATCATCCTACATTTTCATGCTTCTTTCTTTCAATTCATATTTGGAGTGGAAAGCATTCCTACAATTTTACTTGATTTTTTTTCTTCCAAAAGGGATACAAGTTATTTGTCAACATTGAATTATGTTTTGTCTTCAGGCACTTACCATTTTTATAGGTGATTACACATTGTAGGTGGGATATATAGTCTCTCTCTTTCCCTATTATGGGGAGGCTATTGATTATATATACATGATGTATGTAGTCCTTGGGGAGTGTGATTGAGTCCTCCATCCATGCATCTTTTTTGTTTTTCTTTTCTCTCTTTTGGAGAGGGTTTTTTACCCACAAGGTTTTTCTCCTTTTACCCAGTTGTGAGAGATTTCTTTTTGTAGTTGTAAATGGGTACCTAACATGGTTGTGTGGTTGGGACCCATATTGCATCTTCACTTTTTGTAACTTATTCTCCCTAAGTTTTCACTTAAGGGGGGGTGTTAATGTGTTATGTTTTAACATAGGGATAATTAGTTTTTTCCCGTAGGGTAGTTTTTCAGCCGTCTTTGTTTTTCACAACTTTGAAAAGCCTGTACAATATGTAATTTAGCATCTAATTTTATGCACTATTATTTTTTGTCAAATGGCATTGTTTTGCCTCTCTCATTTTCAATGAAGGTTTATGTTGCAGATGGTTCTCTTGGGAGGTGGATGACACCAACATGTTAGTCTCAAAATATTTTCATTATTTCCTAATCATGTCATCATCTCTTCACTCCTTTTGGGCTAATGTAGATTTGATAGTCAAGGAATATTTCCATCCATCATATCCTTTCCTCATCTATCAAGTTAATTTTAGGTTAATATATTTTCTAGTCTAAACATCTTTTCCTACATCATCTCCATTACATGAAAATCCTCATCCATAAAAATCTAGCACAAATCATCCAATTGCATCTTTGGTATTTTTAATACACTTATTGCACATCCTTAATTCCAATTCAATAATCATTATTGGGATGTATCATTCCCAATCCTTATGTTGTTTTATGATATATCATTCCTACATCAAACACACTCTATCATCATCATCAGGTTGTATCATTCCCAGTACTTGTGTTGTTTAAATATATATCATTCCCACATCAAAAATACATCATCATCATCATCATCAAGATGCATCCTTCCTAATTATTATATTATTTTGGGAAATATCATTCCCACATCACCAACACTCCATCCATCATCAATCAATCTTAACTTTTAGTGTGATCGGGACATTATGTTTTTCTCTGAATTAGTTTTTTCTTTCTTTCTTGGAACATAATCATTTTATTATCTTTTCCTCCTCCAATCCTTCCATTCTCTCCATCATTTTGCATCCTATTCCTCATTTATTCTTGCACCATCTCCTCCATTTTGAGAGAACACTTGTTTTCTCCAAAAATTTCCTATCCTCTCGACGAGCATCCCTAATCCTAATCCTCATCTTCACTCCCATCATATTTCTCCCAAGTCACTCCTTCAAATGACTAAGGAATCTTTCCTAACCTTACCATATTCTTCTTGGTGTGATGTTTTAATCTTCTTTAAAGTGATTCTACTTTGTAACACCATCTCAAAGAGGGGAAACTTGTAGACACCTAAAATTGATCACATTTGGCTGATTTATCCCTATTTCATCTAAATCCTCATAATTTATATTAATTAAATATTAAATTCTCTATTTTTTTCTATTTTCCTAAGTCCTAGCCTAATGTAACTGATTTCATTTAATTATTTATCTACATCTATCCTACCTTAACTCTTCTATCCAATGATTAAGTTGGTTTACCCTTCCATCACACCAAGGACATTGCCCTTTGTACTTGTGGCATAGCCTTGGTACCATGTCACACGTGCCTTGTCCTATAATAGTAACCCCATCCCTCTCAAATCATCTCATTGTGTTTCTTGTCACAATCTCATGAGTTGATAGATCACCTCTCATCTCAAACCTTGATCCCTTTTCACCCCAATCTATATATCCAACCCTTAACCATTTATCAAGGGATCTCACTCATTTTCACTTGGAGCATTTTTATGTTGCTAAAATTTTAGCAAGCACACAACCAATTAATTATTTGGGAAAATATACTCAATCGGAGGCTCATTATGTTGGTTTGAGATTTCCTAGCCTTAATTCATGAGATATATTATAGAAGATTGAAACTTCATAGTAGAGTCACTTAAAATGGACAAACTCATTTGGGTATAGAGTGTTTAATGAGATACAAGAATTAGTAGTTCCCTATTCAAAAAAATAATAATAATCTTCATTTTTTTTAGTATTTAAATACATTATCATCATGATATTTAGAGAGAGACAAAAGGATTCCCATTTTTTTTTTCAATTTGACTAATGACATTCACAACATCCCAAAATAAGCTTCTAGAATTTATTAATTTTTATGTAGTTATGTGGATATAACGAACTTACTAAGGGAATCTAAAGTTTCAATAATCACACGGAAGGTTGATCCTTCTATATATTTTATTCTATTCTTCTCAAGGCCTTCCTTATTTATTGATATTCTCTTGTACTACTTGTCTTCACTCTTTATTTTTCACATGTTTCCAACTTTTTTTAATAATTAATTAATTATTCTAAATATACATGTTACCTTATTCATCCATAAGATAGATTATTTATAAGATGATTTTTTTCCTATAATTATCATGTTCACATACCAATGATTCTACTCTTCATATCGTATGATTATTATAATATTTAAATATTCTTAACCTTTTTCCTTTGCATTTTAAAATAATTTCATTTTATCTATGCCTTGTTTATTGTTGTTTTTACACTCTTCTCATCATTTATATTACTTTCATGTTTTTATTTCTACCACTTTGAGGGAATCCTTTTGTCTTTATCTTGATCTGATTTCATCTATTCTTCTCCATATTCAATGTATTGTTAAGCTCTTGCAGTAATTATCTTTCCTCTTATGTTTCTCACATTTAGAGCTCAGGTTGATGATATCATTTTTTTTCTATATTTATGCTCTACCTTATTCATCCTTAAGTTTGATTATTTTTATTATGATCTTTATTTTCTTGTAATTTCTATGTTCACCAATCCTTTGTTCTATTTGTATACTCTATGATGCTTATCACATGTTTATGACCCTTATTATTATTTGGTCATATATTTTGATTCATATAAAATTTTTATACTTATGATCCTTTTAATGTATCTATAGTTTAAATATTAGATCAAACTATGGATAATTTTAGATACTCAAATGTATAAAACAAGTATACGCATTGAAAAACTACCATATGATACAATATAATATCAATAACATACCTAAAGTCAACATCTTCTTCTAGAACATACTTCAAAACAAAGTGCTCACAGTTGATAATCTTTGCAAGCGAGGCTTTCAAATACCCAATAGATGTTATGTTTGGAAGATGGAAGTAGAGTCAGTTTGTCATTTGTTTCTTCATTGTCCTTTTGTTGCCTCAATCTGGGAAAAAATCCTTTGTTTTTGGAAATTATGTTGGGTGTTCCCCTCATCAATTGAAGACTTCTTCATCCAATGGAAAGCCCCTACTCACAACCCAGCACTTCAGAAACTCTGTGATTTTTCCTTCCGTCATGTTGCTTGGGGTCTATGGAAAGAACGAAACAATAGAATTTATAAAGATAAAGAATCTTTGGTGGTCATTATGTTTGATAAAATAATCAGATTAATGAAAGAAAATTTCAATGCAATCCCCTGAAAGGTTTGTATCACTAAGAAAGTGGCTTGTTCTTCCTACGATCTTACGATTGCTAAGGAATGGAAAATTAATTATGATATTTCTTGTGCTCCTAAACATGCTAAGAAGGACAGGGAGGGTGTATGCTGGAATTTTTTTCCTAACAGTTGGATCAAAGCCAACTTTGATAGGGCAGCTAAAGGTAATCCTGGGGTGGCGGGATGCAGCGAAGTTATAAGGGATTCTTTTGGAAATTTTCTTGGTGTGATTGCTAGCCCCTTTGGCTCACAAACCAATCACTTAGCTGAGGTCGCTGGAGCTTTTCATGTCATAAATTTGGCTCAGAAACATTAGTGACAGTGCACATGGCTGAACATTAGTGATTTAGGTGTTAATGTCCAAGCCTTATTGAACTATGATGCGTCACATGGGAAAGATGTGTGTCACCTCATTAATGATGATAGAACAGGGTAAGTAAATCACTATCATTAGATTGCATGGTGCTGAGCTATTTAGCTTATCCTGTAAGCTTGTTCGACATACTTTGTGGGCTCACAGGTTTGGAGGGACCATTTCGAGGCAAGATTTCATCTCTGTCTGCATCACTGTGCTTGTTAAAATGGGAGGAGATAGAAAAAGAGTTGAGTCGGATAGCTTCAAGATGCACACAAGAAACACTAAAGCATGGAACAAAGTTAAAAGTGGGGGTTTACTCCCTTTTCTAAAAAAACTCCATGGGTCTAATCAAGAAGCTACAGAGAATTTTGAGAAGAATTGGGACAATGGGGAAATAACCCTTTTTGGTAGGAAAGTTAAGCTTCATAAAAATATCATTGCTGAAGTGACTGGTATGTCCACTAAAAGACATAATTTTTTCTGGGATAGGAATTTCTTTGATGTAGTAGTGGTCAGATTTTCAAAGAAAGATAGGGAAATTTTGAAAATGGTGAAAGTTTCCAATAGTTACTTTGAGGTCGACACCATTAAAGCTCTTTGGAGAAAATTTCATGTCATTATGGAGTATATCACCCTGGATGGTCAGTTCACTAGGGTCTACAACTATCATTTTTCCTTGCTCAATCATTTTCGCTATAAATTCAACGTTTCTCTCCCCTACTATCTCCTTTGTTCCTTAAGAAAATCCCTAAAAGATATCCTATATTACATACTAGTCTAATTAGGTTAATTTTTGAACATTTCCAAAATATGTCAGCCCTTGCTAATCTGGATGCCTCTTCAGCATCTAAGGAGGATGAAACTGAACCTAGTTGTTCAGGGAATAAACCTAATTTGAGTCTGGTTAGGATGTCCTAAATCCGCCCTCTATCCAGACTGGTAAGAAAACCCAAATCCATAATCCCTAGTCTATTAAATTCTACCCTGCTTTTGAGCCTAGAAGCTCTACTCCTAAAGCCAAAGGCACTGGAAAGAATCTACCTATCAAAAACCTTGTTTTGTATTCTGAAGATTCTCCTGATTCTAAGGACTCCAACACAAATAATAATTCTTCCTCTACTATCCCATCGACGGACAAAGATGTTAGAACTGTGTCCCCTAGAGCCTCTGACCTTACTAAAAGTTGCTTCGATCTTGATAAGGAACCTTCTGCTGATTTTTTGGGCATAGCTAGGAGTAATGTTGTGGACCATTTCAGAATGTCAAAATGGATCTTTCATGAAATTGATGAAATGAAAATAAAAAATGCACCCTCTAGAGTAAATTGGAAGAAATGGGCGCTAAGGTTTCTGCATTATGCAAGAAGGATATAGAGCGTAATGAAAACATTGCTAGTAAAGAGATCCAGGACAATGCGGGTAAGGACAAAATGATAGAAATTGACTTGGAAAAAATGAAAAAATATTGTGAATATTATTACTGAACAAAATAATAGGATGGCAAGACATAATGCCATCATTATCAACACTATGACTGAAAAAATGGATAAAGCTCAATAGGGGTCCTTAGTTGTTGATTTGGAAGATGTGAAAGATAAAAACCAGGAAGAGGACATTGGGATTTTGAAGAGAACCAGGGCTAATCTGAAAAGGAAGGCACCCCCAATGCTGCATATGATTCAAACTTTCAAGAAGGGTGTCTAGGATATGCAAGACCTGGAGACCAAGACTGAGTCTGTATTGAAGACTCTGGGATAGTTGTTGCTAGTTTTTTGGCCTGCATTTCAACTGGCTCTTTGATTGACCTTCCTAGCCTTTTTTGGCTGGCTGCTATTTATTCTGGTTTTTTCTTTTCTTGCAGCCTATTTATTTCACTAGACTTTTTTGTCCTCTTTCTTTTGTTGTAAACTTGCTGGTTTCAGGTCCCTGTAAAACCCATTTTTTCCTTTATCAAAAACATACCTCATCATAATTATAATATTAGGGATATATAAATCATACATCACTAATTCTTTTTCGTAATCATATCATGTTTTTTTATCTATTTAGTGTATTTAGGAGAATTATGTCTTCTATATTTTATATTATGATTTTAGATTTATATCACCATTATATAGTTATAACAATCATTGTGCACTTAATGTAATCTTTATAATTCTATATGTTATATTCTTAGAAATATTTTTAATTCACGTCTCCCTCACTATATAATTAATTGATTTTATTTTTTTGGCTATTAGCGAAACCTGATACTTCTAATTTGTTTATACTAGGCACAAACTTATACACATTGGTTGCTACCTCCAATCTCTATATTTTTAAGGGTCTACCATTTTAGATTCCTAACCTATTTGTTACATGATGAAACTATGACTTTGATAAGTATTTATGATCTATTTATTTTCATATTTATTAAATTTATTATAATGTATTGTGTTTCTCTTCAATTCCTTTCATCAAATTGATGCACCCAATTAATATGGGTATTTATCATATCACTAACACTCTTATGACTTGAGGTTGTAGACAATTATATGATAATCATGTCTCAATGGAATTCATTATATGATATGGTAGAGGTTAACATGTCATATCACATTCGTTACAAGTTCTTGAATTTTTGTATCGATGATCTCTCCTCACTTTCCCTCTCTTTTGTTTAATACATAATAAAATCAACTCTTAATTATTCTTATCTTTATTTATACGATAGAAATTAATTATTCCATATTTGTTCTCTATTTTATAAAACATTACTAGAATCCACATGTTAGAGAGGATTAAAGTACAAAGATATCAAGCTAAGTTTATGTTTTATATAAAGCATAATATGCTTGTTCCTCTAATATTGACTAATGAAGACAATGATTATACATTTTCTCTAAAATATATCTTTTAAATTTCACATGCATCTTAAAGTTTAACAAAATATAATGATTGAATACACATACCTTTACTAATTCTCATGTAATTTTGAAATCATTTTAATTAAATATTCCAAAAAATTATATACTAGAAAAGAGTATACTCTCATTCAAAATTACCAAACATTTTCCAATTCTTTAATACTTACCCTTTAAATATATTTTGAAATATTCCATCCTATCCTATCTTTATTTGCATGTACTTCTTGTCTTCATCAAAATTACCAAACATTTTCCAATTCTTTACCACTTACCCTTTAAATATATTTTGAAATATTCCATCCTATCCTATCTTTATTTGCATGTATTTCTTGTTTTGATCGATTATGTTGAATTGTTCAAGGTTTTCTATTTGAATTGCAATTCTATAATCAATCCTATACACTTGTTTTTATTATCTATTTCTTGTCCCGATATTCAAATGTTTTTTCCTCACCTCTTATATACCTCTCTATTCCAAACAAATTCCATGGAGAACAGCCTTGAACCTGCACCATGAAAATTAAACCTTGAAAAATGTAAATTCAAATCCATTACACCAAAGGTTCAGTCGGGTTTTCTTTTCAATTCGTAGAAAAAAAGCTTCGCACGACATATTGAAAACGAAGTTCTTGACGATGGAAGTCATATGGTGAAAAAAATGCATGACTTGCGATTGCACAAAACTAGTTGATTAAATATCTTTGAATTGTTCATAGTCTTTATTTTAATTGCAACTCTAAAATAATCAGTGATATTGACCTCTGACACAAAGTCGTTCACTGTGTTAAGTTTATTCATGTCCACATACCTTACATAAGACAATCTCGCCACACTCTGTTTCTTTAATTACTATATGTTCAATTTCTCATTCTCATTTTAAATTTCAGCATGTTTTCTTAATTTTTAGACATTTTATTTCTTGATTAATCATTAGATCCGGTTTTTTATAAATGTGATTATATTTGCATCCAATTTCGAATAATTGGCTAATAATTAATAAAATCTAAATTTAATATACATAGTTCAGCATAAATGATAATGAATCATTATAATTTAACTTTTTAATTTCATTAAAGAATAGAAGTGAAAAGTCTAAATTGTCTATATATTTCTATATATTTAGAGGGTTTTTTTTTTTTTTTCAAAATTAGTGCAGTTATTTTAAATAAATCTATTTAAAAGATATCACAAAATATCTTTTTGGTATTTGATGTTTGTATTACAATTAAATTAATATTAAACACTAGTAGTCATATGCACAGGCATGCGACAATCAGCCGATAGGGGTCTTCCGCGGCGGGCAATGTTTGCAGTGAGGAGGGTTGAAGCTTTTTAATTGCATGGAAAGGTGACTGTGAATGAACTGATGAGTTAGATTGTATGAATCAAGTAATCACGAATAAATTTTTGTATAAATTTCATTTAATACTATTAGAAAATTTGAAAATCAATTTTTAAATTTGTTTAAAAGTGGGAACTTAAAAATTAAATTAAATATCAAATTTAAAATAATTATTTCTTCTAGCAAGAATATTTGAGTTTTATATTTATTGGCAATAGATGCACATGTATATTGTCACTTTTTGTGTAGGTTATTCAATCAATTAATTATTTAATTTTGAAGTTAATGGAAGTTTTTTGTAAGGGTCATCACGCATGTGTGTACTTTTTAAAATAGGATAAAAAGCACACACTTTTTTTCTATGAAGGGAAGACGTTCAATATTGAGTACTTTTTATAATTAGTATATCTCTATAGTTTTGCAAATTAAAGTTTTAGTATGCATGTGTTTTTTGATGAGAGATGGAAATTAGCTATAGGCATCTCCACTTGTAATTCTATTACTATATAGACAAGGTGTGACACCAATTTGTATGTAACAATTGGTTTCCCAATTGAAGATTCAACCTAGATTATTTTCCACTAAATAGTATAGAAAAAATAGGGAAATTGTAAAACAACTACTAAAAGAACAGTTAAAAATTATAGCTAAATCACAGATGAGCCATAATCCACAGTAAAAAATTTCATAGAACACAAGTATTATAGATTACAATGTGCTTGAGAATAAAAAAATCCACTTTTAAATGAATGATTGCATAGTGCAATTGGATAGTCAAAATAGATAATGTTGCAGGAGGGGAAAGTTCAGTACAAAACATCCAAGACAATATATTGATTCAGTTGCATTCTGAAAAGAGTCATTTTGACACTATAGATATGTTACACATACTGCACGATTAAATGTTGGCTTCTCAACAAATAGAAACTTCAAACAAATAGCACATAAGCTAAAGATGCGACCACTTGGTAGTACATAAGAAACATGTTACAAACCATGTTTTCTATACATGTATCTATGTGAGAAAAGATATATGGAATGAAAAGGAAAAAAAAACCCATGCTCATTATCCACCCTTCCATATTGGCATCATGGAGCCCTGGGGACCCTAAGCAAACCCCCGAGCAAAAGCAATATGAAACATCCACTGGAAATTTTGTGGCCATCTTTTGGAATTGTCATCTATGATTTAGCCTAACACCTACAAATAGAAGAGAGAGGTATTTCAATGGACGAGGAAAGAAGATGAGTAAGGGAGGATCAATGATTAGTAAATATATAGCGAAAATCAATAAACACAACTAGAAAGTAGAAATGATGAATAATATTTGCAAGGGGGTCACGAAATCTATTTATTGATTATGGAGAAGTTTTGCACTTACATGTACTTGTTGATTATGCTTGAGAACCGGAAGGAGGATTGGATTGAGTTGTTAGATCGTTGAACAATTTGGAAATTATGAAGCACATCAGTGTTCAAACCATGAAACCTTCTATCAAAATGAAACAATAAGTAGAGAATGAAAGATATAAACAATAAATTAATCATTTATGCAAAATACCCAAGCAAAATGGGTTACTGATTACGCAGGCCAACAATTTTAATAGCCTCCAACCTACCAAAAACTGGAGCTGAACACGACGAATTTAACAATAGCGTTTTATCAAACCAACACCACAATGGCTCTTCCAAGAATACAACTTCAAAGTATACTCTCTCAGATGCCAACATTTAATATTCCATTTACATACATATATATACATGTGAACATATATATATATATATATATATGCATGAATACATCTATATATATATATATATATACATGTAATGCAACTTAATCAAAATATACTTTCCCACACTACTACATTCAATATTGCATTTACTTCGACCGAACGCATTTACTTCATCCACCTCCATAGTACAACAACCACATAATGCATTAAGCCTTAGGCGAGCAAACACTTAGCATATGCAATTACTCTATTTATTAGGATGGTACAAAGAAGCAGTTCAATCAATGTGCAAATGTATATGTAAGGATTTCCACCTAAATGAATTATAATGCTCGAAAGATGCATAGAGTAGAGAATGTAGCAATGTGGGAAAGTATACACTAGAAAATGCAAGAAAATATTTTTAATTCAATTGCATTGTGAGAATAGGAATTCTGGTATTATGAACTTGTGGTCCAAAATATGCAAGAAATTAGGTTTATTCAATTGCATTTTCACAGGTCTATTCTTAGAAAATAGAAACTTCAAACAAATAGTGTATCAGCTAAAGATATAAAGTTCAACAAATTCAATGGGTCTTTCAATAATACAATTTAATCAATATACTTCCTCACACATTTTGCAGCACATGAGTGTTAAAACCCTCAAACCTACTATCAAAAGGAACAATAAGAAGAGATTGAAAGGCATGAACAATAAATTAATCATTAATGCAAAGTATCCAGTATACATATTGGTTAATTTATTGTCTGTGTGTTCTTGTCAAATGTTTGTGTCTTTGTCGTTATACCCATTGTGGATATTTGAAAGAGATTATTGTTTTGTATGGATGGAGGAATTGCAATTAAATGTCCTTTCTTTCCTTAGAAAATATGCTGAGGGTAAGTAATTTGTTCATCATTGGTTTATGGTTTTGGTTCTATGTGTCTATTAACCAATGAGGACGATTTAGGCAGATCCTTTGTTTAAGAGGTAAGCTCCAGGCTGTCAGTAAAATCCCTATAGACAATTCCTGTCTATTTGTCTTAAAGCACGAATTATAAAAGAGCTATTAGATGGTAAATCCTATTTATGGTTGGGTTGATGGAAGCCCTATTGAAAAGCATATAACAAGAAGACATTAACAATAAATTAATCATCTATGCAAAACACCCATGTAAAAAAGAGTATAACCCCACAAACCTTATTAGAAATTCCACATACATTGCCTTGTACTAAATACTATAGAGAAATAGACAAATTGTAAAAGAGGTATTAGAATAAGACAAACAAGTGCAATGAAGGAAAATGCACATCATCACAACACATGGATAGAATGATTAAGGAAAATATATTTTGAAGTCTTTGAAAAGATCAATGCATGTCTACTTCCACCTGTATATATATGTATGTATGAATAAATATATGTATGTATGTTTTACTAATAGTTTTGTTACAATTTCCGTATTTTTCTATAATACTCAATGAAAGATAATGAAACTATTGTTATATAATTCCTCTATTTGTTAGAAAACTACAAAGAAGGTGGGCATCAAAGTAAAATGAAAATCATGCCAGCTCAATGAAGTGCAAATCTATATAGGCAAAGGGAAAAAAAAATTGTGTAGCCATTCACAATCTACAGTGTTCTCTTTCTAAGGATTTGAAGTGAAATCAATTAGATATTAATACAAAATACAAGGAGGTTGAAAGAGATAAGGGAAATAGAATATCATCAAACATAAGAATAAAAAAGAAGCAATTGATGCAACAATTCACATTTGCTTATCAATTATTTGTTTCAAGTTCTCATTTGGATTTGCATAAGAGGCAAGTATGGGATCATCGGAAAATCTAATCTGAATGACAAACTATAGTTATTGTAGTCAAGCACATGCATAAATTTGTGCATGATTGTTTATATAAAGAAAAAAATATATAGAGGGTATGTAGCCATGGAGGGAGGGGAAAATTGAATGTATAATCAGAATACATGTGTGAAATTAGATAAGGAATGGGGAAAAGGAATTGTAGAATGGCCCACCGCAAGAACAACAACAATGTTGTTGCAGGTTGCAGATGAGGGAAGTTGTTGAGATCTCCAAACTGGCACACAAGGGAGGTGCATATTAGTTTCGTTGACATGTTTTCTATGGAAACAAACACTAGAGTTTGTCATTTCACAAGGAAGCCAAAATAGTTGATATCGTTATATTAGAACAATGAATATTATCAATTGGCATATGAACAAACACCTACCATTTTGTGTCTGTTGAGCGGGGAACAATGAGGAAACCGCAAAGCCAATAAAATCCATGGTTATTGTGGAGATGCTCGAGGAATCCATGAAAAATAACATGGAATTTTATCATGTATCATGGGAAAGAAAATCAATGTACAAAACACTATATATCTATGAATGTAATATATAAGAACAATGAAACAAGGAAATGAAGGGAAAAGAATTTTGTAGACAAACATTTGTAGCAATTTGAATCAAATAAAGCTAATAGAAAAGATAATAGCAAGACATTTAAATTTTTGGAAGGAAAGCACAGAGGAGGAATGTGAGAAGTCAACGTATATAGGTTGTCAGAATAGAAAACACATCATTGAAGGATTTTAAACTTATTAGTCAAATGAAAAACATTTTTTTTGAGAATGCATCTACAACATGTGCATATATAGCTTAATATATTGGAATGTTGTAAGGACATTATTTACTTATAGAACTTTTTTTTTTCTAGTTATTATTGGTTCCAATCTTCGTGCATCTTAGACAACTGATGTTGTTTGTATTGCATATGTATTAATGTGTAAGAATTGTAACTATATGTTTACACCATTGTAGGTTAAAATTAGGTGGAAGAGAATTCTAGGTATGCCAATAAATAGTTAATTTCATGGAATTTTAAAACACTTGAACAAAGATGGGAAAATGGAATATACAAAAGAGTGTATTGGTTTGAATGCCATATAGTAAAAGCATAGCACAATGAAATCTTTGACCAAGAAATTGACAGTTTAATAGAATAGAATCATCAAAACATGAAATTGGCCTATACAAGTTGTGGCCTCTAGTTATTTGTGTGTGGTATCTTTGTGCATCTTTGGCATTATACCCATTTTACAAAAATTATTACTTGGTATGGTTTTTAAAGATACAACTTAGAAAATGTTTGAGGAGGCGATGGCACATAGGCTGAGGTAGATGGAAGAATAATTATCCTTGAGCCTGTTTTGTAAGTCAGCCTATCAGGTGGAACCATAAGCATTTGGAAAGGCCTGCAATTGCTTGAGGCGTGTTTCCTCCTTGCATTGATGAGAAATGTACTTGTTGGTGCCAATCCTAGAGTATCTCTCAAATGAGAAAGGTGGATGAATACAGAGTCTTTCAATTGATTTTACACATGAAATAGCTGTAAAATTCAACCCTTGCCTCTCTTTGCTACCTATGTTTATTGTTTCTCTATCCAATTTTAAGCCTTGTGCTTTATTTATTGTGATTCCCCATGCCATAGTGAGTGGAATTTGTGTTCAATTCCCCCGACTTATAGCTGGGATGGGGATTTTTCTTAGATTTTCTAGGTCCCATGGTGGGCCAATGTAATTTTGGAAGCAGACAACAACATAGTCAAGTGGGTTTGGTGGTTTAGAATGTGGATTGTACACAATAGCCATAACAACACCAAAGAATCCATTGATAAGGCCAACTTGAATTCACAAATTTTTTGTTAGTATTACCTATTCACCAATACAAAGTAGCAATTGTAGGAGAAGCTGGTTATCATCTCCATGATCAAATGCCTATTGTTGAGCCATCCAAGCAATGCTAATGGCTATTGGTAGATTTAACTGTTTGATCACTTTTTTGTTGTGGAATGCAACCAAGTCATTTGTCGCAAACAAATATGTAGCAACATCAAATTGTTGTCTTTCTATGGCTGAGAGAATTTTGTTTTTTTGTTTCATAAGCTCTTCCCAATCATTGTGGAGAGCCTTAGAATTTCTTATATGAAGAAGAATTTCCTAAAACTTTCGTAGTGAAGGGCTATCTCCTTTTTAGCGAAAGATAGTGTCTAGGGTTATTGAGACTGTGAAAGTGTGCCACAAGGCTACAACCAATGAGGATAGATCATAAATAGGTGTATCCATGACAGGTGGAAACTAAACAAGATCACCAACAAGGATCATAGAAACACTGCCAAATGGCTCTATCTACTTATCTGGGAATGCTTGGCATAATTGGCTATCTATTTTCAGTAGCAACTTTGGGCATAGAAAACTCATTTTATTGATCAATATGTACTCAATATACATAAATTATTCTTGGAATAATGTCAATTGTTTCCCTTGCAAAAGATTCATATCCTTTATGGGAATCCAAAGTACTATATGGATTGTAGAGGCACATATGTTGTACACAGCGACACTTGTAGGAGCCAATGTGAGAAAGCAGCTATTGGGTCTAGCAAAAGAGGTGTTCATTTGTTGTTGAATACAATTTATCAGGAAGGATTTTTCAGTGCCAGTTGTCCCTTGAATAATCATGCAAAGTAGGAATTTGGGTGAAGGATGGATATGGTGGGTTTGAATTATTTGAAAGGCCAATTGATGCTTCGATGAAATTTGATGGGCTGAAATATCTACAGGCGAGAATTGAACAATAGCTTGCTCACATTGTGCCTTTTCTGATGAGATGAACTATAAAACAATATTATGGAGTTCTTCAAGAACATGGTTTGCATTCCATGGATGGTTCATATGAAAATCCCACCTTCCCAATAGTTGAAGCTAATTTATACTAAAGTTAGTAGTAGCACCAAGTCGAGAGAAAACTTTCGATTCATACTCATCCATAGAAGGATGATGGTTCAAATCATCAATATCACTATTGTCCTATTCTTCAATTGTGGATGTAACTGGAACTCTATTAACATGCCAAGGATGATAACCAACCATTTTTAAAAGTTTCCAATTTTCTATTATCTCTTCCCTTTGAAGACGTATATCTATTTGTATGTTCTGGAAAGGTTTGTATAACATAAGTTCATTCCACAAAATGTGTCAAATATCTCTACATCTTCAACAAGAGTAGTCTTGAATAATGGGTAAACAAGGACAACTACAGGCTAGAGCCTTGGTTGCCATTTAGCATTTTTGCATTGCTATGAGTGTGTATATAGGCAGACCGAGTGAATAAAGGATAAAGCAGCTAACTTTGGAGGCATTTGCATATAGAAATGAATATAGTTTTTTGGAAATTCTTCATTAGTATCATCTTTGTTTATACAAAACCATGTATTTTTTCCAACATTCAAGTGAACGTATCGTCAGCTTGAAGTAAGAAGAGGCAATTTATGTAACATATGGCACGTTTCCTATGTAAAGATGTCACATTCCACAAGCATATTCATCATGAATTTTTGGTATGCAACCAGTGCTCTATCCTCAACTATATTTGTATTTGCAACTCTTTTCAACATATCTAGATAATTTTCTAATTTTTTCTCAGATTTAGTTGCATATTTAGAAATATAATTCAAAACAATTTTCCTAGAAACAACTAGCTGACAGTCAACATTGGAATGCCAAATTGCAAGCATAGCTAGGTTTTGAATATTTAGGAAATCATCATTTCTTGCTAGTTTGTAGGATTTGTTAGACTCAACATTAGATGCCAATGTAGAGGTAAGGTGTTGCTGCCATGGTGCTTTATACTGGCATTGCAATTACTCTCATTTTCTTCTTAAAAAAATATATTCAGAGCATTTTGTGTGCCTTTGAACTATGTTTAGCAACTCTTCATAATCTATGATTGGATCATTGGTCGAGATCTGGCTCGTGGTAAGAAACTATGGGTTTTCTTCAGAGCAATGATACGTTCTAAGCAATCTTTGTGCAGGGCAACGTAGATTCCAAGCTGAAACATATCTATCAAAAAAGTGCCTTGCTATGGTAAGATCATGGTCATTGGACCAATCAAGAGTATCCATGTCAAGAACTTTTGAAAGCCATAAAAAGCCATGCACGTGTGTAGATCCACCATGTTGCCATTCATATCAATACCAATAATCTTTTTCATGCAAAAGATTTGCAATCACCTCCTCACAAAAAAATGAGAATCTATGATGCAAATATAAAGATGCTACATGTGGATTCTAAAAAATACTATCTATTAGCATTTTTTTTAAGGTTTCATCACTAAATGAGATATAGCAGAGAAAACATTCTAAAGGTTAGCCCATTTTGTGTCTACACAACTCAAAGTGAAAAAAATGGGTGGGTATACCAAGTTGTTCGATCATAGTGGTTAGTTGGGCTGGGCAAGAGCTCCAAAAAGAGTGAGTCCCATGCAACAATGCCCCAAATCACATCAACTACTTGGCTAATTGGTAGTTGGGAGCAGCTTGAAGCTGTTGCCTCAAAACAATCAACAACCTGGGGATTCTATCCTCGAGATCCACTCTAACAAAAATAGAGACATTTTGTTGGTTGCGATGTCTCATAATCAAGTTGTAGAGAAAATATCTAAACCTAACATGTTTGCCAAACCTATGGTTAAAAGATCTCATTAGGTGGAGGGCATATTCATGCTAGTGAATTTTAATATTTCCCGTTTGAAGGGGAAGCATTGCTCCAGTGGGGAACAATATTTGAAATTCCATTGAAAATATACCTTCACTGTTGTATTCATTAAAATTTGAAGAGCTAATTTCAGGCCAAGATAAGATATTCTAGTCTTTCTTTTCAATTTACAAGACATCTTTTATTGCTTACAACTCTCGTCTAGTATTTGGTAAGCAAGGAATAAATGATCAAAAGTTTGAAGAGCCATTTTCTTCTTGTCCATCATTTGTTTAGCTGCTTGATGGCATTAGGTTTTCACCTGAAACTTGTTGTATTATATGCAACAAACTGGAGGCATGAACAACAAAATTAGGTAAAATATTAAGAGCCTCAACATCAATCTCAACATCACTGCAGTATGTCATATTGGATTTTGTATTTCAATGCATCCATGACATGATGTTTATTAACATAACAATCATAATTCCAACCTTCAATAGTGGCCCTGCGAACTATAACGACCTCAAGGTCTTACAAACGAGGTGGTAAAAGTATTGCGATGCTTGAGATATCCTAATGTAAGCTTATCGTGTGACCACTATATTTAAATTGGCTCCCTCTAGAGTGGGTAACCTATAAAACTTGAGCCACCCTAGCAATACGCATCTCTTCAACCTGTGTTAACTTTTTGAGTAACAATGATTGTGGGCATGGGTCCATTCCATCTGTGGAGCTAAATCAATGGGCACCTTTTTTAGAATAACACCTTACACATATGGATTTTCACCCTAACAATGGAGTGTGCATCCCTATTTAGCTTTCCCTACATATTTGGTGAATAGAAAAGTTGGAAAGTGCATCTATACGATGTCAAAATATCTTTACCGTAGCAAGATAGCTATCATGGAATATTTCTTTGAGGTATTGTTATTGTTTTTGTGCAACAAGGGAGCTCCTCTGAGATTGTATACAAGGGTTTGCATTTTCCAATTGAATTGTGTGATGCAAGGGAGCACTATTACCACTTTCACGTGCAGATGTGGTTGTTGTAGCTATCCTTTGCTGTAAGTATTTTTTGCGACGCTTCATGGATATTTCCTCTCTATGCTCCCTATAGTACATAAATATTTTTGTTGTTTTTTACCCTTTTTAAATTTAGTAATTGATTGGGATGTGCTACTTGACTCTGACCATATAGCCTACGAGTATCAATATCTGTGAATGACCAAGAAAGGAATAGCATAGGTTGAACATTAGGAAATATTAAATTCTAGTTGAATCTTGTCGCTTTCCTAAAAGGATATATTTAGGGTTATTAGTTACATTGACCTCCATTTATTATTTTAGTTATATATGTGCATCTCTATGGGTGGACGGGTTAACATAGGACCAGTTGCAAATTATTAACTTGGTGCATATAGAATTAGCTTCATGGCTAATATATACATGTATAAAAACATGTACATATACATGTATAGATATACATACATTATGCATATACAACGACATACTTATGCATATACATACATATACATATATACACATACACACATATACATATAGGAATTGGGAACCTTAGGATATACATACACATGTATATAAATCAACATATACATATACATATGCATACATGCATACACATATATACATGTACATATACAAGCATATACATACATATACATATACATATACATATACATATATACATATATACATACATATGCATATATATATACATAGACATATATACACATATACATACATATACATATACATATAAAATATTGATTGTTGTAGTCTCAAAAACTATACTTTCATTAAGTTGCACTATCAAAAGAGCCATTGTACCATTCATTTCATAGTAAAAGCACAAAATCTGTTGTCCTCATCTCTGATCTATTATATTGTAGTATTTGTTTTTGCATGTCCATATACATACACATATGCATATACACATGCATATACATACACATATACATACACATATACATATACATACGCATACATGCATACATATACATATACAAAATTATACATACATGCGTATACATATATACATATATGCATACATATACATGTATATATACAAAGACATATATACACATATACATACATATAAATATACATATACATACACATATACATATACATATATATACATACATATACATACAGATATACATATACATCAAACCCATCCTTTTATATGCTAGAAAATAGGAATGCATATCTACTTCCACATCTATATGCTTTGTCAAGATGGCCCATGTAGAAGTACACCTAGAAGCAAAGAGAATTGGAAACAATAACTCCAAATTTACGACAAGTACAAGATAAAGTGAAACCATACTTACGGAATTAGGATTTAAAGGTCGGGCAACCACGTCCTCAGGTCCAGACTCTGCAGGGAGACCAATGGGGGCTGCCAACAAATCAATATTTGGGGCCTCTATGTACCCATCCACAAAGCCGCTTCTATAGACATAGTTGTATGAGATTATTTGTAGTGACAAAATGTTGCAATTTGAGTTCACTAATTGATAACTCTATTTCACAATTAAAAAAAAAGATCAGTGTACTATAGCATCCAAATGGTAATTGGTACACAACTTACAAATATCAATTTATAACCATTCAACTTTTAATACTGTTTAAAGAAAATGAGATACAACAAGAAGCATAGAAATCCACTTTTAATGGTATGAAAACACTAGGAGATACATGAAGAAGAATAAAAATAATAAATGAAAATGCATATACCCTCATATGTATCTCTCTATCTTTCAGGATGCTTATATGTATGTGCATGTAGGCTTTTATTATTTCTACATATATATGTACACACGTGAAATTAGCATTATGCACTTAATTAAATTCATATTCATCGGCTCATCAAATAAATCAAGCTCACTAAATCCATTCATCGAATAAATCAGGTCTATTTAATTCAATCTCTAAGGATCATCCATTTAAATTGAATAAATTAACTTTATTTAATTTAAGCCTATCATTATCTCATTTGTTTAAATAGATCAATTTTTAATCACATCCTAACATTCCATCTTTCATAAATCATCTCCTAGATTCATCTCCTTCAAATTAATTAACCTTTATCTCACATCACCCTTTTAATTAAATAAACCAAACTTTATTTAATTAAATCCAAAATTCATATTCCATCCATTTTTATTTAAATAAATCAAAGTATTTAAGTCAAATGGGTCAAAATCATATATCATCTTAACTAATCTAATCCTTATCAATCTAATCTAATCACCCATCAAATCCACTAGCTTTTCCCACTTGCACCAATAAAGCATTTTAATTCATTTATTAAAATCATCATTTGCCCTCAACAAAGCATCTTTTGAGAATATTCCTCAAGTTTGAATTTGAAAGCAAGTTGACTTGTCCCTTCCAACATGGCAATAACTTGGAGAACCCTCTTACATGTTCCCCACTTGGCATTAAAGTCACTTTTTCTCCCTCCAACTAGACAAATTTGAATTTGAAAAAGGCCAACCAATCTCATTTATTGGCACATTGACCAAAACTTGCACATTCCTCAACCACTCACAATTTGACAAGTGGCTCCAACTCATTGACTAAAACATTATCCCACATTGATCCCTTTTCAACACTCTTTCAGCTTGAGAATCTATAAATAAAAGCCTCATTCTTCAACAATCCATCCACAATCTTCATGCAAAGTTACTCTCTTCAATTTGAGAGATAATTTTTCCCATTTCACTCCATCTTCAAGGCATCTATCATTGAGTTTAGCAAGGATTGGGAAAGGGTCACTTTACACAAGTGACACCAATCCACTATGGAATAGGTACATGCAATGCTCTTATATGTCTTTTAATCCTTCTTATTTGTTGCATTTCTTGAGCATTGACATGTTATTTCATAGGAGCATTTAACAAGTTTGCATATGACTAACCCATGAAAAAGAGTTTAGAGAGTGTGCAGATTTTGAAGGGTGCTCACATGTGGCGCTAGAAGGAGGGCTTTCCTAACTAAAATTGGAGTCTTTTTTTTTTCTTTTTTCTTTAAGTGGATTAAAAACTACTATAAATGTTACTTTAACTTCTATTTTAGCTTGACAGAGTATTTCCTAAAGATAACTAACAAGATATTTCTTATGGGCATTTTTTTTTTAGCTAATTTTTCATGAACATCTCAAAACATATGTTTTTCAGGATAAAATATTCAAAAAAAAAACCTCTTCATAGCTAATATTAAATAGTAGACCTCACTGTGAAGGTTGATAGTGCTAATTTTTTTAGCAGAAAGTGCAGATTTCCTCTTCATCGTGCCTCTCACTCAAGCCCGAGCAAAAAAAACATTACATTTTACAGACATTGTATTTCTATTTGGTAATGATCAGCACACACTTCAAGCTAGGTCATTAAATTGTATTTGTTGAGACGCGCTTTGTAATGAATTTATACTGGTAAGTACACCCATTGAGAATCCAACGATGAATGATAGTTATCAATGAAAATATTTCCATCTCTATTCGCCCCTTCCCCTCGCTGGCTCTCACAACATAAGGTGAGAAGGATGCCAAATATAGAGAAGTTGCAGGTATTAAGGTAATGAAACATGGAATTGTTTGAATAAAAAAAATAAAAAATAAAAAATTAGAAAATGTCCTGAAGAAATGGTTACCTTGGCAAAAACCTGGCAAACAGGCATCTTGATGACAACAAAAAAATAAAAAAAGGAAAAATCCAAAAAAATTAGAAAAAGGATTAAAAAACAAACCAATAAAGAAAAAAATCTTCCTCTAGTGAAAACCACTTCAGTGGCACTTTGGACAAGTACCTTAGTGAAAACCTAGAAAATAGGCACCTTGTGTAAATAAACACTTTCCATCCACCAGGATCTTTATGGCTTGCTCTACGTCATCCATCCATTACGCTTCCATCATCCATCACATTCAGATCCCGATCCATCACTCATTCACCTGCATCTGCACCATAGCTTGGTCTTGTGTTCGTATCATGACCCATCCTAGTATTACCCGACCCATTCCTAAGGTCAGTTTGTCATGCCTTTATCAGAGTAGTCTATTGCATCACACTGGGGGCATGTTCTCATCGAATCAGAATTGTGTATATTCTTGAAGTCCTAAAATCTCATAAAATCCAAAAAAAAAAGAAAATAAAAAAAAAATCCAAAAACATTCAAAACATATCAAAATCCCAAAATAGGTCAAAAATTCAGTCAAAAAGTCAAAAGCATAATCGTCGTGTCGAACTACAAGTCTATGAGCCTTGAATGTAGGCAAGGTTGATCTTTGATCATCCCCTGAGACACTTAGGTCAGTCCTTTAGGCGTCCATCATAATAAACTGACATTTCATCATGTATATCTTCATATGTAAATCAGTCAACTCGTCAGTCGAACTATGTGGTCTCTGCATGTATAACGTAGGCAAGGCTAATCTGTTGATCAACCCCCAAGGCCCCTACGATAGGTATTTAGGTTAGTCTCTTGCTCAAAATCTTAGAAAACCCCAAAAACATTTGAAAATCTTGAAAAATACCAAAAAACAACCTCAAAACATTGCATAACTCCAAAAACATCCAAATATTTGAAAAAATTCATCCATCTCATCTCGCTTACATCCGCAATAAACACCACTCATAATAAACGATCATCATCCTCAATCTTTGGTGAAACAATCAGAAACAAGTTTAGTAGGTTAAAAGTAAAACTCAAAACGTCAAGTCTCAGGTTTAAGTCAGTATGTAAAAAAGTTGGACAACTCTTTGTGTCAATAGCCCATCATCTGATCAGTCCCATTTCAATCATCTAATAACATCATGTCCTAGGATGTATCCTTTCTACAATGGGCATTATTTATCAGAAAGAATGCTTTGGATAAACAAAATGATGTGCCACCATCCACTAACATGTCCTAGGATGCATCCTTCCTACAATGGGCATTATCTTTTGGCAATAGTTTCGGTTCTTATCCTTAAAAACACATTACCTTTTGGTTAGCGGTATTGAAGAACATCAGCTTGTTTGTTTACTTTATCTTGGTCTTTTGACTTGTCTCTTTGCGCTCATTCTAGTAACCTCTCGATGATGTCCAAACAAGTGGATTTAGAGAGATAGGAATGGGGAAACGATCATTATCTTTTGTCTGCTATGCTTGTTGGATGTTCCTGTAAAATAACCTTAGAAAATACTTGCTTTGTTAGATATGTATGGAGGATGTTTTAGGCAGCTTGTTGACTATTGCATTGATAGGTTATACCTTTCCGTGTTTTGGTCCGAGGTGTTTGAAACTTCTAAAGTGCATCCTAGCAAGGTTTATGTATGTCAAGTATGAACAAGAATACTCCTATCTATTTTTCAAGTCAAAGTCCATCACACTAAGTGCAACACCATCCTAGTTCTTTATACCTTGATGCATCGTGCTTATGCGTGTTATCAAACATAAGATAAGTGACCATTTTAAAATCCCAATTCTTGATAAGAAAATTATCCATTTCTCATTATCCATTTCTCACCATCATCTATCATAAAGATGGCTTGTTGGATCCTCTTTTCATCACCTGATTTCTTCTTTTCCGCACTAACATCACGTCATGAATAGTTAATCATCATTATCAATGCATCCATCTTGCATCCACAAACCATCAACATTCTACACATCGTGTCACATGCATGTTCATCATCCTAATATAGATCTGTTACTCTAAGCATCTCATAAAATCATACATTTTCCTAAAACATCTACTGAATAATCATATAGGCATTATCACATCATCCATCTCACATGCACCATATCATAATTTAAGTTGTTTAGAATAATGTAGATTGGTTATTCTAAGCATCTTAAAACAATCTCATTTGCATCATCATCATAACCATCCAATTTGAACCTCTTTATCATGAGATCAACCCTCAAATCAAATATTTTCACTCAATCTCTCGAGGGGGCAATGTACTAATGTACTTCTTTCTGCTGGGGCATTAAAAAAGAATTAGAAATTTTTGAATTTTGCTCGTGGCAAGTTTATTCTTTGAACCAACGCAGCAAGTACATTGCTTCAAAGAGGGGAAAAATGTAGACACGTGAAATTAGCATTATGCACTTAATTAAATTCATATTCATCCACTCATTAAATAAATCAACCTCACTAAATCCATTCATCAAATAAATTAGGTCTATTTAATTCAATCTCTAAGGATCATCCATTTAAATTGAATAAATTAACTTTATTTAATTTAAGCCTATCATTATCTCATTTGATTAAATAGATCAATTTTTAATCACATCCTAACATTCCATCTTTCATAAATCATCTCCTAGATTCATCTCCTTCAAATTAATTAACCTTTATCTCACATCACCCTTTTAATTAAATAAACCAAACTTTATTTAATTAAATCCCAAATTCATATTCCATCCCTTTTGATTTAAATAAATCAAAGTATTTAAGTCAAATGGGTCAAAAGCATCTAACATCATCTTAACTAATCTAATCACCCATCACATCCTATAGCTTTTCCCACTTGCACCAATAAAGCATTTTAATTCATTAATTAAAATCATCATTTTCCCTCAACAAAGCATCTTTTGAGAATATTCCTCAAGTTGGAATTCACTGATACAGTTTGAATTAAAAATGTATTAGTGATTTGAAAGCAAGTTGACTTGTCCCTTCCAACATGGCAATAACTTCCCTCTTACATGTCCCCCACTTGGCATTAAAGTCACTTTTTCCCCCTCCAACAAGCCAAATTTGAATTTGAAAAAGGCCAACCAATCTCATTTATTGGCACATTGACCAAAACTTGCACATTCCTCAACCACTCACAATCTGACAAGTGGCTCCATCTCATTGGCTAAAACATTATCCCACATTGGTCCATTTTGAGCACTCTTTCAACTTGAGAATCTATAAAGAGAAGCCTTATTCTTCAACAATCCATCCAAAATCTTCATGCAAAGTTACTCTCTTCAATTTGAGAGATAAATTTTCCCATTTCACTCCATCTTCAAGGCATCTATGATTGCATTTAGCAAGGATTGGGAAAGGGTCACTTTGCACAAGTGAGACCAATCCACTATCGAGTAGGTACATGCAATGCTTTTATATGTCTTTTAACCCTTGTTATTTGTTGCATTTCTTGAGCATTGACATGTTATTTCATAGGAGCATTTAACAAGTTTTCATATGACTAACCCATGAAAAAGAGTTTAGAGAGTGTGCAGATTTTGAAGGGTGCTCACAATATGTATTTATGCAGATTTTAAATTTTATTATGTTATGGAAAGAATAATATGGTGTAATAATCTATCCAAAATGCATATAACATCACAACTTGAATTGTAGATTCGGCCTACGTTGTGTGGTATTAAATATTATGGGAAAAATATTCATGAAAAATACCAATGCAAAATGACTTACAGATTCCATAGCACAACAATTTAGTAAACCTCTATTTTGTTAGACAAGAGAGCCAAGGAAGATGATTCTTATAATACTATAATTTTAAAGCAAAACTGCTAATGCTCTTTTGGAAATGCAACTTAATCAATATATTTTCCTGCCTTAATATCAAATTAAAGAACAACAATTACTGAAGAATGAAACATATGTCGTGCTTCAGTCTTTTCCTAATAGTTCTATTATGATTTTCCTATCTATCTATAATATTTACTGGCAAATAATGGAGCTTGAATGTAGAATATATGCATGTATATATGTGTAGAAATAATCAAGTACATATATGCATTGAAGTTACCCTTTATGAACATGTTTACAAACATACACATATAAGCATATATATGTATCGATATGTACATATGTATATATGTGTTTATATACAGAGGACTATATCTAGATACTTGTGTATAGTATATTTATTTATCACCATCTAACTCTTGACCTTGGAATTTATGAAGGAAGGAAACATTCAAATTGTTTTTCCCCTCAATTAACCAACTGTGAAGGCTACAAATTCAAATCTTTTTGGTTGCTTATACCATATTGTCTACTCTAAAGTTTGGCATTAGTATAGGTAGAAAAAGGGTTGAATTTGAAGCCTTCTCAACCAGTCAGCTGAGGGAAAATCTAGTCTAGATGCTTACTTGTATTTTGGGGACCCTAAATATTTTTATGTAAGGAAAACCTTGCCAATTTAATTGAAATTATAGACAAAAAACAAATTTTGAAACATATTGATACAAGATTCAACCTACATCCTTTACTAGTAAATATCGAAGACAAATAGAGAATTGTATAACAGGTATTAGACACATCCTTTACTGGTTTCTCAACTGAAAATTCAAGCAACATTATTTCCCACTAAATATTATATACAAAATAGGCAAATTGCAAAACAACTATTAAAATAAAAGCTAAAAATCATAGCTGAATCACAGATGAGTTGGAACCCACACTAAAAATTTTCATAGAAGGAAAGTAGGCTTTGTAAATGGTCATAATCTGCAAATGGTCCTTTGTTAAATTGTCCAACAACACAAATGCAAACAGATAACCAAAATAATAAATGCAGGGAAATAAAAAATACTAACCCTAAGCATATTTATTGAGCAAATAAACAAGGTTCAACAACAATTGCTCCTATGGTAATAGGTATAAAACCAAAAATGGACAGGGATAAACCTGCTCACATCTTGAGCAAGCGCTTATTAGAAAATATGCACATTATGTGAAAGTTGGACAACAGGGAAAAGAGTATCATGCAGCATATTGGTGCAAGACAAGCAGTCTATGTAACAGTTGTTAGAGAAATTAGGATGATACTCACAAATTAGATGTATGTCATTCTCTAGTGTTTTCCTTATAGTTTTTTTACAATTTTCCTATTTGTCTATAATATTTAATCCCAAACAATGCAGCTCGAATTTACAACATATTCATGTATATATGTATAACATGTATATACCTATTACCTTAAGAGAAATTGTAGTTAAATTTTGGTCTATTGTTTTGGTTGTATATGTGTATACCCATTTTGCAGATTTGAAAGAGATTATCATTTTGTATGGATGCAAAAATTGTACTTAAATGTTCCTTCTTCCATCAAAAATATGGTTAGGGTTGGTTATTTGTACGCCATTAGTCTATTATTTTGGTTGTCTATGTATATCTTTAGCGTTGCAGCCATTACCATGGGAGAAATTGTAGTTATCTATGTGTAGGGTTTAGGGTTGTATGAAAGCATTAACATATTGGAGATAAAATTACTTTTGTGGTTTTCTAGTATTATTCTAGCAGGTCTTTTACAATTTGTCTATTTGTGGTGATGTAGCTCAAATTTTCAATGAAGCTTGTGGGTTTTTTGGAGAGCATAATTCTACTAATTTCTACAAATAGAACCACACATATAATCTAGATGTCAAACTAAATAGAATTGTTGAGATTATGTTGAATGCAGCTGGTTTTATACATCTTATAAACTTTTCTTATGCAAAGAATAAAAAAATAGTAATCCCATAGAAGAATAAGAATACCTCACCGGGTTGTGCATACGCAACACTGCATATTGAAAGAGCCTTTTCATCATCTGTGTATATCTTTGGCGTTGCAGCCATTACCATAGGAGGAATTGTAGCTATCTATGTGTAGGGTTTAGGGTTTTATGAAACCATTGGCATATATGTACATATGCATACATACATACATATATATATGTATATCTACATACATACATACATACATATATATACATATGTAGACACATATATATACTCTATGCATCTTTGCTGCCATACCCATGGTTTGGTTTTCATTTTTAATGAAGATTGTGGGGTTATACTCTTTTATACATGGGTGTTTTGCATAAATAATTAATTTATTGTTAATGTCTTCTCGCTTTATGTCTCTGTATAAAAAGAGTTGCATTATCTGTCATTTTGTATTATACAGAAATGGGGGAATTGTAAGAGAGCTATTAGTAAAACATACATACATATATTTATGCATATATACATATCTATACACATGCATATATATATATATAGATACATCCATGTATATATACATACATACAATACATCAGCCCATCCGCGAATTGGATTTTTTGGCTCTGCTTATTATTCCTTTTGATAGTAGGATCGAGGGTTTTAACACTGGTGTACTACAAAACTCGTGAGAAAATATATGTATATACACATGTGTATACATGTGTGTGTGTTTATATATATACATATATATACACATATGCATATACACACTTAATCGAGACTCCAACCTACATTAGTGTTATTCTAATACCTCTTTTAGAATTTTTCTATTTCTCTATAATATTTAGTGTGAGGTGATGCAACTCAAATTTTCAATCAAGTTTGTCAGGTTATACTCTTTTCTACATGGGTGTTTTGCATAGATGATTAATTTATTGTTAATATCTTCTTGTTATATGTTTCTATCTCTAAGGTTAAACATAAACAAATCCTATTCACAACTCGGCTAACAAAAATCCCATCAGAAACATCAAACAAATAATAAACACTCTGCATATATATATATTTTCATATCTATATATTTGCAATTTCTCCATCCATACAAAACCATAACGACAGACATCCATGGGAAATGGCTTACAAATTATGGAGAAAAAGATTTTTAATTTAAACAATAAATAAACCATTTATACAAAACACCCAAGTAAAATGACATATAGATTGCATAACACCATAGTTTTAAAACCCTCCAATCTGCCATAAAATGGTGCAAAGGCTGATGATTTAATTTTTATGATAGTCCACTATGAAACCAATAGCACAATGGCTCTTTCAAAAATGCAACTTAATCAATATACTTCCTAACACATTATGCACAAAATCCGAGCTACATTCACTGGAATTCAATATTATAGAGAAACAAAGAAATTGTAAGACACCTATTACACAACAAATACTATTCAAGGCTCGGATGACAAAAATCCTGTCAGAAACTTCAAACAAATAACAAACCCTCTATATATCCATATATATACAATCACTCCTATCTTAATCTACAATTGGGCAATAAAATTACCAACCCTAACCATTTTAACGGAAGAACCTACATTTAAATACTATTGCTCCTATGGTAATGGGAATAAGCTAAAAAATCCATAGAGATAACTACAAACATTAAACGAGCAACAGAAAAATTACAAACCCTAACCATATTTCTTGACAAAAAAAAGATTCAACTGTAATTTCTCCACCCACAAAAAAGATAATGCCAGACATCCATGTAAAATGGCTTTTAGAATCCAAAAAACAAAAACAATCCATACAAAACACGCATGTAAAATGACTTACAAATTATGGGGAATGATAGCTATAAAACCCTCCAATCTGGCACAGAAAGCAGTGAAACTCGATGATTTTTACAGTTGTCCCCTATGAAATAAACTAGGGAACCGAAGGCGACAGATCTTACAATAGTCCACTGTCAACCCAACACCACAATGGCTCTTTCGACAATGCAACTTAATCAATATACTTCACCGCACATTACGCAACACATCAGTGCTGAAACAATGAAACTTGCTATCAAAACAAACAATAAGCAGAGAAGGAAAGACATACGTGCAATACATTCTTTTTTGAAAAAAACCCATGCAAAATGACTTATTGATTCTGCACCTCAACAATTTCAAAACCCTCGAACCTACAAAAAAATGGAGCCGGGGTATATGCAAGATCATGATGGGCCAAAAAGTGGCAATATGATGGGTATGTGGCTGGCAACTATTGTTTTAACCAAAATTGATGAAACAAAAAGGGTTTTTAAAGGAGATTCTCAGCTTTCCACCAATATAAATTATGCTTTATTTAGAATTTAATAAGTAATTATTATTCATTTTCTATTCAAATTACAACTAAGGTCCTGATTGATAGCAGATTGAAAAACATTTATAGCTTTCAAACGATATCACATTTTTTGAATCGAAAATGTGTCACATTCTATACTTCACATACTATAGGATTAAAAAGAAAAATTGAATTTCATGAAGTTTGACCAAGTTAAGGTGGTCAGGACATACGAGTTTTATATTTTTTAAAAAGTTGTAATAAAAAATTCATAATTAATTATTTACTTGTAAAAATTATAAAAATGCATCACATCGGGGCATGAGTCCTCTACTTATATCTAGAATATTATAAAAAAATATTATCATTTTATTGTGGTTAGGCTAGTTAGACAGACACCTACTACTTATTTTTTCCTTGAAATTTAAGTACCACTGCATTGAAATTTCAAATTTTCACCAAATAGATTTTTTTTAATTTTAAACAAACCTAGTATTTTAGAAACTACATTCAATTTGCTACATATTCTATTCTTACATATTTTTGAAATAATATAGATAACCTATTCAAATTTTTACGTCAAGTTGCCTAACTCTGATTTTTCTAAATTTTTTGCCACTTAAGGGCCTATTTTTTCCATGATGATCCTGCACATACCCACCAAATGTGACGAATTTAACAATAGCCTGCTATCAAACCAACACCACAATGGCTCTTTCGACAATACAACTTCATCAAAGTATACTATCCCACATGCCAGCATTCAATATTGCATTTACTTTGTTCGCCGCCATCGTGCAACGATAGGGAACATTGGGCCTTGCGCTAACAAATGCTTGTCAATCACATTCCCCATATCTAGCACACCATTCGCCACCAGCCCACGTAATTAGCAGCACCCACGTTGCAACACAAAAAAAAATTATGGCCTCCCTACCGACCGATAGACCCCATCGCCGACAAATCCAATTCGTAGTTAGGCTGATGAAAATCCCGGTGGAAACTTCAAGCAAAACAGCCTATCAACTAATTAATTAACTAAATTTATAGTATTAATAAAATATATCTTGAGGGATTTACAATATGTCAAGTTAAATGTTGTACTTATTTGTGAGATGAATGGATATATAAAAATGATTTGGTGGACTTTATATAAAAAGTGTAATATTGTAATGTTGAAATTGCATATAATATAGTTTTCATCTTAGGTTGGTCATCATTCCATACTCATGTTTTACGGATGGTTTCATCTTTTTAATGGCCTAAGAACCCACTCACCAAATAAGACATTCCCTAAAATCTTAGATCTTGATTCTTAAAGGGAAACAATGTATGAACATGCTAGTCCCTAAATCATAATTTGACCTTAAATGCTTCTGAAATTCTAAGATCGTGGATTACAAAGTTTTATTCCTTTAACATTTGCTTGCCTTGATTTTTTATTTTTATTTTTATGTTTCATATTAACTTTTAATAGTTTTTTTTTGTTTTTGTTTTGTTTTGTTTTATTTATTTATTTATTATTATTATGAAGGTAAATTAGTTTATTTAATATTGAATAAATATGAATTTTCTTAATCTAATTTTTTGAGCTAGATTAAATAATTTCAATTTTGATAAATGTAGTTTATTTGTATATAAGAAAAGAAAATTGATTCATTTAATATTGAATAAATATGAATTGGTCTAATATTGTAACACCCCTCCATTTTGGATATTTGGATCGGCAAGGTTCTTTGTATGTCTGATTATGTTTATGATGTGACTTTGAACTTAGTGATTGTTTGATCATGAACTGTTTAGTGATGTGCATGTTATATCATGATGTGACGATTGTGTCTAAACATGCTTTGACTTTGGAACTTGATTACTTGTGATCGTGATTGATTAAACGATGTGGAAGTTATATGTTGATGTGATGTTCTTTTATTCCGATGTTATCCTTATGTCATGATGGGAGTAACTTAGAAGATATCTGATTAAATGATGTTTTATGCTATTGATCATATCATTGATGATAGATGCGTCAGTTAGAGATACTATATTGGTGAAGGGGACGGATTGTATCACTCGCTTGCGAGCGCCCTACAATTCCAAAATTCCCTCTTCACGGTGTGTTTGATTATAACATACATATATATGTTGCACGTTCGACATGCTCTTTGTTCCAGGTTGACAGGTACATGGCATCGACTCCACCTGGCTTCACAGGTCCGAGCGTGTCCATTTACCAACGGTAATCGATTGGGAGATAGTAGCTAGGTTTTCTGAGCCAAGTCATCACCCTAGTCATAGCGTGTTGTCAGGTTGTCGTCAGGGTTAGCTGTCTTAATTTGGCCAATTTCCCCTTGAGTATTTATTTAATTTCAAGTTTAAAGTTTATTAATGGCGTGCGTAGTTTAATTGATGATTAAATATGGTTAGTTGCAATGTTAAGATGCGATTTATTTTATTGATTTATTTGATTTAATTAATAAAATAATTATTGGGTTATTGATTTATTTGATTAATTAATGAAACTAGATTTAGTTTATTAATTAATTAGATTAATGGTGATTTTAATTAAAATAGTCGTTTTGACATTATTATATATATTTAGTTTCAAATTTAATTTGAAAAGGTAAATTAAATTAGATATTAAGATTTAATTAAAATAAATAATTAAATGCTAATATGTTTAATTCCACTTTTGAAAATATTGTTGAGAAATCATTTATTGATAATTTTGAAATGCATACGTTTTATGAGGAATTTGGAAAATGCATAAAGTTGAATTAAAAATTAAAAAAAATTAGGTTTTGAATTAAAAAATTATAAATATTCCCATGTTTTTTAAATTATATTTTTTTGTGAGTGGGAATTTTAGGGTTTGACTAATTTGGGGAAAAACCCTATTTTGGAAAAGAAAAGGGATCTAAGTTTCATCTTGCATTTTTTTGGAGAAAATTTTCTGGTGGGTGGTTTTGTTTTGGATTTGTGAAGAGGATGGAGATTCGTGCTTGAGCTGGATTTGAAAGCTCCAATGGAATCTGGAAGCTTTGGAGAAAAATCAGGTTCCTTTGTTCTTGCTTTGATCATTTTGAAAATAGCTAAATCTTTGTGGTGAATGTTTGAAAATCTTTGTTGGCTATGTGAAAATCCTTGAAACCTTGCTTGGATTCAATTTAAACCCATGAAAATTCATTTAAAACTAGCAACACAAAGCTTTGAAGGATTCAAATGCAAAGAGTTAACTTCATTGTCAATTTGAAGAAAATCCATAATTTTTACCATGTTATTGTGTTCAAAATCTTTCCTTTTAACCTTCACCTCAAGAAAAATTTGCCCAATTTGGGCTGTGAGAAGATATGTTTTTTTTTATAAATGACCCTTTTTATTTTGCATATAAAATCAATGCAACTGGAAATTTTGTATTCAAGAAGTTGCTGTGTAAATTTCGTTCTGGATTTTTTTTACCAGACTTGGGTTTTGTTTTTTTGTTTTATTTTCGTTTTAAAACGAAATTGAAAAAAAATATAATATTAAAAATTATTTTTTTGGTTGTGTGGGGGCTACCCACAGCCACCCCCCATCCATGGATGGGAAGGGGCTGCAAGCAACCACCACAGGGGCTGCACCCCTGTGTGAGGCTGCGTAGCAGCCACACAGGGGTGCGTCCCCTGTTGCGGCTGCAACGCAGCAAAGAAAAAAGGCTTTTAAGCCTTTGTTTTTTTTTATAAAATTTTAGTATATTTAAATTTAGTTTTAATTGTATTTATTTTATTTAGAAAATAATTTTATATTATATTTTATATTATAGTAAATAATATTATATATATTTAATGTTTAATATTATATATATATTTAATATTAAATATTAAATATTTAAATAATATTATACATATAATATTTAAGATAATGTGTATTTTAAATAATTTTGCTAAATTAATTGATTAATATCAAAATAGAATTGGGGTTTATAAAATAATAATAATGATATTTCATTGACGTTAAAATAATGTCAAATATTAAATATATGATTATGTGGTTATTATAGTGGAGGAAATTGATATTAAAATAAATAATTTGTAATATTGAAAACTTTAATTAGCTGAACTTAAATAGGTTTAATTAATTAGATAATTAAACAGATACATTTATAATTACATATTTATATATACATTTACATGTATATGTAATATATAGTTAAATTTGTGTATAAATTAGCGTATGATGTATATGTAAAGGCGAAAGTTATAATCACATGTTTTAATTAAGAGTTGGTTTTGTAATTAAATGACTTATTTATAAGTTGATTAAATGGGTTATTTTATAAAGATTATTTTAATCCTTATCCATAATTGAGCCAATAGAATTAAAGTATTAAGTTTAAAATTTCTCATTGGTGTCATGTGATTATTAGATAATTTAATGACTATTTTTAAAAGTTGATGTTGATCATACGTTTTATTTAGAATATTGAATTCGATTATTTTATTTGTTTAATTCATGATGTAATATAGATTAAGTGATTAGAACTTAGTTAAATTATTGATGCGAATGTGAAATAAAGGCTAATTTATTAAATCTAAATGCCTAATTATCAAAACATTCTAAGTATAGAAGACAATTGAGAAACTTAGAGACAATGAATAACCTAGTTCAATCAGGTGGTTCTAATCATTAATTATGGAACAAAATTGAAGAGTTTAGGATTAACAAATGATTCATTTAAATCAAAGGACTTTATTTGTCAAATGTTGTTTTATTGATAATTTGACTTTGATTAATTATAGGTTGATCAAGTAGAGTTGTATTATCGGTTTAAATTCTTTAATGTCAGCAAGAGGATTTATGTATAATATTTAGTATAATTGATTGGAATATATTTGTGATCAAGAAGAGATGAGTTTTAGTTGATTTATTAATGCGAATTGAAAGAAAGACTGATTTATTTGATCTAAACGTCTACTTATCAAAATGTTCTAAATATAGAACACAGTGGTTAAACTTAGAAGTAACGAATGATTTAATGAATCATATGAGATTGAGTTGTTGACTTATTGCTATAAGAGTAATTTATTTAATCCAGATATCTTACAAATCAAGTGGATTTACTTACAGTATATGATTGTGAAACATAGAGTGATTGATTGGTTTAATTCCAATTCGATGATGTTATTTATTAAAATGTCTTGATTTAGAATATGGCTATGAAATTTAGAGTAATTGAATGGTTGATATATATATATATATATGTCAACGTTGTGAAAGGAAATGAGTTTATAGTGGATCAATGCAAGTCATGAATACTGTGTTTGATTGGATTTAGGAAATCCGAACAGCAGCTCACTTCATTGTCTGAAATGTTCTCAGTGGTTAATTGTTCGTCTTTGATGTGTTGTGGAATTAGTGTGAATGTATTGAAAGTCTTCCAGATAGTTCTTTTATCAATATCGGTTGTGGCATGTGAGTCAATCTTTGATGTGTTGTGGGGAAAAGTGCATAGTTACACCTTGTCGTTTCACCCGGTTTTCACGTACGGGGATGTTTTATGCCTCCTTGGGAATAGGAGAGGGTCATGTGTTTATGCCTCCTTTGGATGGAGTGGTATTTTTTATTTTGTTTTCCTCCATTGTATGGAGTGGATTATGTGACCTTGTTTACCTCCAGTGTTGGAGAGGGTTTTAACCTTGTTTTGTTACCTCCTTTGATTGGAGAGGTCATGTTATCTAGTCACCTTTTGTGGTTATAACCATGTGTGTTGTCTTAGGAGAGTGGCTTGTAATGGGCGCTGACGCACAAAGTGGTGCCAGGATAACCCTTTGCAAGTTGGTTAATTCAGCGATAACTAAATTAAACTTTTAGAAGCTTAGGTTGCATCAAAAATTAAACAAGATAATTTGTGCCTCGCTCATGGACCCAAGGGCTAGTATGAGACTTGGGATGAGACGAGAAGGCCTGGAATGGAAAGATCATCTATCTCGTCTTCACGAGAGGTATTTGGTTCCACATGAGTAAGCATTGGTGCTGGGATTTCGGTTGAGGCTACTAGGATAACCCATGGAGTGGGGGCCAGGGGCCTAGGAAGATTCCTAGAGGATATCCCTTGACGAACTATGCGATGACACTCTTCCTAAGTCAATAGTTTGTACTTGATATTTGTGACACTCTTGATCTATTCTTTGTCTGGAAGCAATGTAACCAATGTTGGTGTTGTGAGAGTCATACCTTGAGTTGTACGTATGACCTTTCAATTTCATGTGATGTGGTACTTGTATTTATTTCATATCAGTTTTGTGTAGCCTGTGTCTAGTGGTAGATGGTCTTGTGTAGGAATACCTTGTTACTATCTCCTAGCACGGAGGGAGTGGAACCTTTTGGATTCCACGTGGTCGGGTGGCGTGCATCTTAATCCATTGGTTCTTCTTCTTGTTCGTGTGATCGTGATTTCCAGTTGAAGAGCTCATGGGAATCAGTTTCTTCTCATGCCTTCTTCTTTCAGTTCTTATTGTATTTTATTACCCCTCAATTGTTATCGAGGTGGCATTTGTAATATGTAATCATTTTGTTGGAATTACCTCATTCGGGGAATGAGTGTTGTAATCTTATTGTTTAAATATTGTTAATTGAAATCTTTTGGTATTTCTTATCCTTCGTTGTAAGTTATCTTGTATGGAATGTATGTTGTCTCATTTCCTTAAGTGATTAATGTCTCAGTTTATATTAATGTTTGTTGTTGTTGGGGTTTTAAAGTAATCTTTGTCTCATGGCCTTAGAGGTTGTTGCAATGTGTATTCATCTTATATGTTATTTGTATTTTAAAAAATAAAAAATAAAAAAATTGGTGCATTTAAGTAGTGAATTGCAACTTCCTCTAGGGTTGTGTGGCGGGGCATTGCAAATATAATTTCTTGAACTAAACTTGATGAATGCAATTTATTTGTTTTTTATATTTTAAGGAGAAAAATGATTAAAATTTTAAATTAATTAACAAACATGTATTCTTAATACCCCAACTTAATTGAATTTATGTAACTAATCAATATAAATAATTATTTTTTTATTAATTTAATATTAATTAATCAAACTAATATAATGAATGTAACTATTTTAATATTTATATAGAAACAAGATTTTATTTCTATGAAAGGAATAAAAACATTAAAAATATGAAAATAGTTTCTTGTTTTGAAATGTTCAATAGAAGAAAAACTAGTACGTAAATACAAAAAATTAAAACAATATTTCATAAAATGATAATTATGTATATTTTTGACACAAAATAATTGCTTCAATCAAATATAAGAGAAAAATATTTTAATTTAGACATTTTAATCACATTTTAGATAAACATTTAAAAAGGAATTATTTGATACTTATACTAAAGATGATAGGCTTACCTATTGTAACTTATGTCATAAAATAGAATTATTTTGCTTAACTTGGATAATTTTTAAAAGTCTATTTTATTTCAAATTTTCTTTGTAATTATTATAATTTAATTATATGATTTGAAATAAATAATTGTCATAATCCCAAGGGTTAGCCCTTTAAGATGAAGCTCTTGTGGTTTTATCTTCTAAAATTTTGAATAAAATTTTATCACATGGTGCAATAGGTAGGTCAAAGGATGTAAAATATTCATAATTTTGAAGGGAAGTAAAAGTGTTAAAAAATGGAATTGGAAACATCTTTGATAAAAAAGCTAATTTTAAATATTTAATAAAATATTGATATCTAAAGGTTTCCCTTTAAATGTAATAATTTTATTAGGTTATAGAATTCAAAATATGGGCTCACTTAAAATTTGCTACTAATTCAATATAATGTAATTAAAAATGAATATAATATAATTAAAAAAATTACACCATCAAGTTTTTAGTTTCTAGAGGCCATAGCAATAAGAAATGAGGTAGTTAATTATTATTAAACCCTGCTGTAATTTATAATGAGTCAAATATTCAAGGCTATAATAGGTAATTGGTAAATATTAATCTTTCATAATGGATGTTCATATTTAGGATTTGATAAATCTTATATACTAAAAGGAGTTTGGCTAAATATTTCTTGGTTTGAAGTCAAGTTGGATATTCATCTTGATGTTTTTCATCCAAGATTACTTCGAATATTTGAAAGATTACTGATAGGAATTATTTACAATGGAAGAAATGAGGAAAATAAAATATATCATTCCATTATTGAATTCTACTTTCTCAACCTTCAGATATAAGAAAGGACATATAAAATACATGGATATTTTTAGAACTATAACACTCTATCATTTTCCCAAGATTCAGGATCGCTATTATGCATGAAAATTTTAGAGACCCACCAGGTTTTCTTAGAAGCCATAGGTTTCATGTTGAAGATTGTTGGGAGAGTCTCAAGTTCTAGTGACTTCTAAACTCAGGTTACTAGTTGCCCAATATATATTATGGTTTCAAGAATTTAACATTCTAAATTTTTGCGCAAATATTATTTAGGGTTTCCTTCTTTTTCTGGCTAGGTAAAAACCTTCATTCGTGTTTTAACTTGGTTGCAAATAATAATCCCACATTGGTTTCCTATGTTTGTTTTTGTCCATTTAAATACACCTTGTTCTATTTGGATGGTGTGAGAAAAGCCTCATGTGGACTTTAATAAGCTCACGCGTGGTATTTGGTGTTGTGTGCTCTCAAGAGTTGCTTGGTGAGTTGATTTGAGATCTTACTTGGTGATTTGGTGCGAGAACCCAGTAAGGTGTTTAATTTTTTGCTCAAAATTTCTAGATTCTTAACCCCTTTTGCATTAATGCTTCTTGAAGTATTTTTAGAAGGCTTCATTTGTAGTATTTTGGAATTTATATTTGTTGTTGAAGGTTAATTTCTTTGTATTCATGGAGATTTTTCATAGTTGATTATGGGCTTTTCATTTCATCCTATTGTGATTCTGTTTAAAGGGGGAAACTACAAACAATGGAAAGATGGTATCATAAAACATCTTAGATGGCTTCATTTGTTGCCACATTTATATAATCTTGTTCCCCTTCCTGGTACTGATAGTAGGCAATTTGCATGGAATTGGAAAAGGGATCATGTCCTAGGAGTTATTGCAATGCATATTGATTATGACACTTTGGATGCTATTGATCATTTTGAGTGTCCTCATATTCTTTGGACTAAAATTTGGGAAATACATGGAGATCCTGATACTCAGCTATTCCTAGATGATCCAGTTTTAGATTGTCTTGTGCCTCTTCATTTTTCAGACAAGATACCCTATGATCACACTACTATGCATGAGTTTGAAGTTTGGGAATACTTTGATTCTTTAGATGAGGATGAGAGGGTTCTTTAGATGCTCCTTCTTCTCATTAAGGGATAGTTGATGTACCTTCACCTTTAGTGATTCATTGTGCAAATTCATTGATTTAGGCTCCAATAATTCCTGTTCAACAAGGCAATTCATCTTGTGTTGATGATTCACTGAGCATGTCCAATGATTCATTACAATAAGTATTTCATTGTCTTCTTGATTGGGATTCATATTTTCTAGAAATTGGTTCATTGTTCATGAAATCTCACATTTCTAACTTGGAAGACACATTTGAGGGTATATCCCTCCTATTTGATGACAAAATTTGCACTGTTGTCACTCCATCTCAGTCTCTAGAGAATGTTCAAAATAAGTTTCCAGTGGTACCATTTTTGTCACCTCCTATTGTGATTGGGAAAGTTCCTAACTGGTTCGTAGAAGTCACCTTCCAAGGTCTTGGCGACACATGAGTAGATTTCAGAAACATCATCCTACATTTTCATGCTTCTCTCTTTCAATTCCTATCTGGAGTGGGAAGAATTCCAACAATTTTACTTGATTTTGTTTCTTCCAAAAGGGATACAAGTTTCTTTTCGACATTGAATTGTGTTTTGTCTTCAGGCACTTACCATTTTTATAAGTGATTACACATTGTAGGGGGGTTATATAGTATCTCTCTTTTCCTATTATGGGGGTCTATTTATTGTATATACATGATGTATGTAGTCCTTGGGGGGTGTGATTGAGTCCTCCATCCATGCATAATTTTTTTTTTCTTTTCTCTCTTTTGGAGAGGGGTTTTTACCCACAAGGTTTTTCTCCTTTTATCTAGTTATAAGAGATTTTTTTTTGGAGTTGTAAATGGGTACCTAACATGGTTGTGTAGTTGGGACCCATATTGCATCTTCATTTTTTGTATCTTCATTCTCCCTAAGTTTTCACTTAAGGGGGGGTGTTAATGTGTTAAGTTTTAATGTATAGGGATAATTAGTTTTTTTCTCGTAGGGTAGTTTTTCACCTGTCTATGTTTTTCACAACTTTGAAAAGCCTGTACAATATGTAAGTTAGCATCTAATTTTATTCACTATTATTTTTGGTGAAATGGAATTTTGTTGCCTCTCTCATTTTCAATGAAGGTTTATGTTGCAGATGTTGCTCCTGGGAGGTGGATGACACCAACATGTTAGTCTCATATTATTTTCATTATTTCCTAATCATTTCATCATCTCTTCACTCCTTTTGGGATAATGTAGATTTGATATTCAAGGAACCTTTCCATCCATCATATCCTTTCCTCATCTATCAAGTTCATTTTAGGTTAATATATTTTCTAGTCTAAATATCTTTTCCTACATCATCTCCATTACATGAAAATCCTCATCCATAAAAACCTAGCACAAATCATCCAATTGCATCTTTGGTATTTTTTATACACTTGTTCCACATCCTTAATTCGAATTCAATTATCATTATTGGGATGCATCATTCTGAATCCTTATGTTGTTTTAGGATATATCATTCCTACGCCAAAAACACTCTATCATCATCATCAAGTTGTATCATTCCCAGTACTTGTGTTTTTTAAATATATATCATTCCCACATCAACAATACATCATCATCATTATGAAGAAGCTGTATCCTTCCTAATTCTTATATTGTTTTGGGATATATCATTCCCACATCAACAACACTCCATCCATCATCAATCAATCTTAACTTTTAGTGTGATCGGGACAACATCATGTTCGTCTTTGAATCATTTTTTTCTTTCTTTCTTGGAACATAATAATTTTATTATCTCTTCCTCCTCCAATCCTTCCATTCTCTCCATCATTTTGCATCCTATTCCTCATTTATTATTGCACCATCTCCTTCATTTTGAGAGAACACTTGTTTTCTCCAAAACTTTCCTATCCTCTGGACGAGTATCCTTAATCCTAATCCTCATCTTCACTCCCATCATATTTCTTCCAAGTCACTCCTTCAAATGACTAAGGCATCTTCCCTAACCTTACCATATTCTTCTTGGTGTGATGTTTTAATCTTCTTTGAAATGATTCTACTTTATAACACCATCTCAAAGAGGGGAAAATTGTAAATACCTAAAATTGATCACATTTGGTTGATTTATCCTTATTTCATCTAAATCCCCATAATTTATATATTAATTAAATATTAAACTCTCTATTTTTTTCTATTTTCCTAAGTCCTAGCCTAATATAAATGATTTCATTTAATTATTTATCTACATCTATCCTACCTTAGCTCTTCTATTATATGATTAAGTGGGTTAACCCTTCCATCACACCAAGCACATGGCCCTTTGTACTTGTGGCAGAGCCTTGGTACCATGTCACATGTGCCTTGTCCTATCATAGTAACCTCATATCTCTCAATCATCTCATTGTGTTGCTTGTCACAATCTCATGAGTTGAGAGATCAGCTCTCATCTCAAACCTTGATCTCCATCAAGCAATCTAAACCTTTGATCCCTTTTCACCCCAATCTATATATCCAACCCTTAACCATTTATCAAGGGATCTCACTCATTTTCACTTGGGGCATTTTTATGTTGCTAAAATTTTAGCAAGCATGCAACCAATTGATGATTTGGGAAAATATACTCAATCAGAGGCTCATTATGTTGGTTTGAGATTTCCTAGGCTTATATTGAGTGTTATGTCTTAGTTATACTAGTTTGTTACTATTCAAAATTTGATAATGTAAATTAATTCACATTAGATTTATGATATATATTAAATAATATTGAATATTCATAGTATAGTCACTTAAAATGAGCAATCTCATTTGAGTATAGAGTGTTTAATGAGATACAAAAATTAGTAGTTCCCTATTCAAAAAAATCATAATAGTCTTAATTTTCTTTAGTATTTAAATACATTATCATCATGATATTTAGAGAGAGACAAAAGGATTCCCATATTTTTTTTGAATTTGACTAATGACATGCACAACATCCCAAAATAAGCTTGTACAATTTATCAATTTTTATGTAGTTATGTGGATATAACGAACTTACTAAGGGAATCTAAAGTTTCAATAATCACATAGAAGGTTATTCCTTCTATATATTTTATTCTATTCTTCTCAAGGCCTTCCTTAATTATTGATATTCTCTTCTACTGCTTGTCTTCACTCTTTATTTTTCTCATGTTTCCAACTTTTTTTAATAATTACTTAATTATTCTAAATATACATGGTACCTTATTCATCAATAAGATAGATTATTTATAAGATGATTTTTTTCCTATAATTATCATGTTCACATACCAATGATTCTACTCTTCATATCCTATGATTATTATAATATTTAAATATTCTTAACCTTTTTCCTTTGCATTTTAAAATAATTTCATTTTATCTATGCATTGTTTATTGTTATTTTTATGCTCCTCTCATCCTTTATATTACTTTCATGTTTTTACTTCCACCACTTTGAGGGAATCCTTTTGTCTTTATCTTGATATGATTTCATCTATTCTTCTCCATATTGTATGTATTTTTATGCTCTTGCACTAATTATCTTTCCTCTTATGTTTCTCACGTTTAGAGCTTAGGTTGATGATATCATTTTTTTCTATATTTATGCTCTACCTTATTCATCCTTAAGTTTGATTATTTTTATTATGATCTTTATTTTCTTTCAATTTCTATGTTCACCAACCCTTTCTTCTATTTGTATACTCTATGATGCTTATCACATGTTTATGATCCTTATTATTATTTGATCATATATTTTGATTCATATACAAATTTTATACTTATGTTCTTTTGAATGTATCTATAGTTTAAATATTAGATCAAAATATGGATAATTTAAGAGACTCAAATGTATAAAACAAGTATACACATTGAAAAACTACCATATCATACAATATCATATTTGTAACATACCTAAATTCAACCACTTCTTCTGGATCCTACTTCAAAACAAAGTGCTCACGGTTGATAATCTTTGCAAGTGAGGATTTCAAATACCCAATAGATGCTATCTCTGCAAGATGGAAGTAGAGTCAGTTTGTCATTTGTTTCTTCATTGTCCTTTTGTTGCCTCGATCTAAGAAAAAATTCTCTATTTTTGGAAATTATCTTGGGTGTTCCCCTCGTTAATTGAAGACTTCTTCATCTAATGGAAAACCCCTACTCACAACCCAACACTTCAGAAACTATGGGATGTTTCCTTCCCTCATGTTGCTTGGGGTCTATGGAAAGAAGGAAACAATAGAATTTATAGGGATAAAGAATCTTCGGTGGTCATTGTGTTTGATAAAATAATCAGATTAATGAAAGAAAATTTCAATGCAATCCCCCAGAAGGTTTGTAACACCAAGAAAGTGGCTTTTTTTTCCTATGATCTTACGATTGCTAAGGAATGGAATATTAGTTATGATATTTCCTATGCTCCTAAACATGCTAAGAAGGACAGGGAGGGTGTCTACTAGACTTTTCAACCTAATGATTGGATCAAATCCAACTTTAATGGGACAACTAAAGGTAATCCTAGGGCGGCGGGATGCGACAAAGTTATAAGGGATTCTTTTGGCAATTTTCTCAATGCAATTTCCACCCCCCTTGGCTCACAAACCAATCACTTAGCTGAGGCTGCTGGAGATTTTCATGTCATAAATTTGGCTCATAGTCTAAATTTTAAAAACCTTTGGCTTGAAGGGGACTCAAAAAATATTATCGAATGTCTTCTAGATAGGTCCCCCCCTCATGGACCATAAAGTCTTGGATTGATGATGCTATTTCGACCTTAGCTAAGTTTGATAATATAAAGATATTCCATGCCTATAGAGAAGCCAATGTCGTGGAAAACTTTTTTGCGAATGAATGGGTTAAAAGCAAAGGACAGTGCACATGGCTAAACATTAGTGATTTAGGTGTTAATGTCTAAGCCTTATTGAACTATGATGTATCACATGGGAAAGATGTGTGTCACCTCATTAATGATGATAGAACGGGGTAACTACATCACTATCATTAGATTGCATGGGGTTGAGCTAATTAGCTTATCCTGTAAGCTTCGTCGGCATGCTTTGTGGGCTCACAAGTTTGGTGGAACCATTTCGAGTCAAGATTTCATCTATTTCTGCATCACTATGCTTGCTAAAATGGGAGGAGATAGAAAAAGAGTTAAGTCGGATAGCTTCAAGATGCGCACAAAAAACACTAAAGCATGGAACAAAGTTAAAAGTGGGGGTTTACTCCCTTTTCTGGAAAAACTCCATGGGTATAATCAGGAAGCTACATAGCATTTTGAGAAGAATTGGGACTATGGGGAAATAGCCCTTTTTGGCAAGAAAGTTAAGCTTCATGAAAATCTCATTGCTGAAGTGACTGGTATGTCCACTGAAGGACACAAATTTTTTCAGGACAAGAATTTCTCTAATGAAGCGATGGTCAGATTTCTGAAGAAAGACAAGGAAAAATTGAAACTGGTCAAAGTTTCCAACAGTTACTTTGAGGCCGACACCATTAAAGATCTGTGGAGAAAAGTTCTTCACGTCATTATGGAGTATATCATCCTGGATGGTCGGTTCACTAGGGTCTACGACTATCATTTTGCCTTGCTCAATCATTTTCACTATAAGGTCAAGGTTTCTCTCCCCTACTATCTACTTTGTTCCTTAAGAAAGAGTCTGGAAGACCATAAGAAAAACCCTAAAAGATATCCTATATTACATACTAGTCTGATTAGGTTAATTTTTGAATATTTCCAAAATATGTTGGCCTCGGCTAACTTGGATGCCTCTTCGGTGTCCGAGGAGGATGATACTGAACCTAGTTTTTTGGGGAATAAACCTAATTTGAGTCCGGTTAGGATGGTCCTGAATCCGCCTTCTATCCAGACTGGAAAGAAAACCCAAATCCATAATCCCTAGTCTATTAAAGTCTACCCTACTTCTAAGCTTGGAAGATCTACTCCTAAAGTGAAAGGCGCTAGAAAGAATCTACTTGTCAAAAACCTTGTTTCGTACTATGAAGATACTCTTGATTTTTAGGACTCTGGCGCAAGTAATAATTCTTCCTCTGTTGTCCCATCGACAGACATAGATGTTAGAACTAGGTCCCCTAGAGCCTCTGATCCTACTAAAAGTTGCTTCAATCTTGATAGGGAACCTTCTGTTGATTTTCTAGGCATAGCTAGGAGTAATGTTGTGGACCATTTCAGAATGTCAAAATGGGTCTTTCATAAAATTAATGAACTAAAAGTAAAAAACTGGGCCCTCCAGAGTAAACTAGAAGAAATGGGTGCTAAGGTTTCTGTGTTATGCAAGAAGGATGTAGAGCGTAATGAAAACATTACTAGTAAAGAGATCCAGGACAATGCAGGTAAGGACAAAAGGATAGAAATTGACTTGGAAAAAATAAAAAATATTGTGAAGATAATTACTGAAAAAAATAATAGGATGGCAAGACATAATGCCATCATTATAAATGCTATGACTGAAAAATTAGATAAAGCTCAAAAGGGGTCCTTGGTTGTTGATTTGGAAGAGGTGAAAGATAAAAACCAGGACGAGGACATTGGGATTTCGAAGAGAACCGGAGCTAATCTGAAAAGGAAGGCACCCCCGACGCCGCATATGATTCAAACTTTCAAGAAGGGTGTCCAGGATATGCAGGACCTGGAGGCCGAGACTGAGTCTATTCTGAAGACTCTGGGTTAGCTGCTACTGGTTTTTTGGCCTGCGTTTCGGTTGGCACTTTGATTGACCTTCCTGGCCTTTTTTGGCTGGCTGTTGTTTATTCTGGTTTTTTCTTTTATTGTAGCCTATTTATTTCGCTGGACATTTTTGTCCTTCTTTTTCTTTTGTTGTAAACTCAAGGTGGTTTCGGGTCCCTATAAAACCCATTTTTTCCTTTATAAAAAACATGCCTCATCATGTCTGTAATATTAGGGATATATAAATCATACATCACTAATTCTTTTTCGTAATCATATCATGTTTTTATATCTATTTATTGTATTTAGGAGAATTACGTCTTTTATATTTTATATTATGATTTCAAATTTATATCACCATTATAGAGTTATAACAATCATTGTGCACTTAATGTGCTCTTTATAATTCTATATGTTATATTCTTAGAAATATTTTTAATTCATGTCTCCCTCACTATATAATTAATTGATTTTTATTTTTTCCTATTAGCGAAACCTAATACTTATCATTTTCTTATACTAGGCACAAACTTATACACATTGGTTGCTACCTCCAATCTCTATATTTTTACGGGTCTACCATTTTAGATTCCTAACCTATTTGTTACATGATGAAATTATGACTTTGATAATTTTTTATGACCTATGTATTTTCATATTTATTAAATTTATTATAATGTATTGTGTTTCTCTTGAATTCCTTTCATCAAATAGATGCACCCAATTAATATGGGTATTTATCATATCACTAACACTCTTATGACTTGAGGTTGTAGACAATTATAAACACCTATGAAGAAGATGATAATCATGTCTCAATGGAGTTGATTATATGATATGTAGAGGTTAATATGTCACATCACATTTGTTACAAGTTCTTGAATTTTTGTATCCATGATCTCTCCTCACTTTCCCTCTCTTTTGTTTAATACATAATCAAATCAACTCTTAATTGTTCTTATCTTTATTTATACGATAGAAATTAATTATTCCATATTTGTTCTCTATTTTATAAAACATTACTAGAATCCACATGTCAGAGAGGATTAAAGTACAAAGAGATCAAGCTAGGTTTATGTTTTATATAAAACATAATTTGCTTGTTCCTTTAATATTTACTAATGATGACAATGATTATACTTTTCTCTAAAATATATCTTTTAAATTTCACATGCATCTTAAAGTTTAACAAAATATAATGATTGAATACACATACCTTTACTAATTCTCATGTAATTTTGAAATCATTTTAATTAAATATTCCAAAAAATTATATACTAGAAAAGAGTATACTCTCATTCAAAATTACCAAACATTTTCCAATTCTTTAATACTTACCCTTTAAATATATTTTGAAATATTCCATCATATCCTATCTTTATTTGCATGTACTTCGTGTTGTCATCAAAATTACCAAACATTTTCCAATTCTTTACCACTTACCCTTTAAATATATTTTTAAATATTCCATCCTATCCTATCTTTATTTGCATGTATTTCTTGTTTTGATTGATTATGTTGAATTGTTCAAGGTTTTCTATTTGAATTGCAATTCTATAATCAATCCTATACACTTGTTTTTATTTTCTATTTCTTGTCCCCATATTCAAACGTTTTTTCCTCACCTCATTTATACACCTCTCTATTCCAAACAAATTCCATGGAGAACAGCCTTGAACCTGCACCATGCAAATTGAACCTTGAAAAATGTAAATTCAAATCCATTAAACCAAAGGTTCGGTCGGGTTTTCTTTTCAATTCGTAGAAAACAAGCTTCACACGACATATTGAAAACGAAGTTCTTGATGATGGAAGTTATATGGTGAAAAATATGCATGACCTGCGATTGCGCAAAATTAGTTGATTAAATATCTTTGAATTGTTCATAGTCTTTTATTTTAATTGCAACTCTAAAATAATCAGTGATATTGACCTCTGACACAAAGTTGTTCACTGTGTTAAGTTTATCCATGTCCACATATCTTACATAAGACAATCTCGCCACACTCTGTTTCTTTAATTACTATATGTTCAATTTCTCATTCTCATTTTAGCTTTCAGCATGTTTTCTTAATTTTTAGACATTTTATTTCTTGATTAATCATTAGATCCGGTTTTTTATAAACGTGATTATATTTGCATCCAATTTCGAATAATTGGCTAATAATTAATAAAATTTAAATTTAATATACATAGTTCAGCATAAATGATAATGAATCATTATAATTTAACTTTTTAATTTCATTAAAGAATAGAAGTGAAAAGTCTAAATTGTCTATATATTTCTATATATTTAGAGGGTTTTTTTTTTTTCAAAATTAGTGCAGTTATTTTAAATAAATCTATTTAAAAGATATCACAAAATATCTTTTTGGTATTTGATGTTTGTATTACAATTAAATTAATATTAAACACTAGCAGTCATATCCACAGGCATGCGACAATCAGCCGATAGGGATCTTCCGCGGCGGGAAATGTTTGTGGTGAGGAGGGTTGAAGCTTTTTAATTGCATGGAAAGGTGACTGTGAATGGAACTGATGAGTTAGATTGTATGAATCAAGTAATCACGAATAAATTTTTGTATAAATTTCATTTAATACTATTAGAAAATTTGAAAATCAATTTTTAAATTTGTTTAAAAGTGGGAACTTAAAAATTAAATTAAATATCAAATTAAAAATAATTACTTCTTCTAGCAAGAATATTTGAGTTTTATATTTATTGGCAATAGATGCACATGTATATTGTCACTTTTTGTGTAGGTTATTCAATCAATTAATTATTTAATTTTGAAGTTAATGGAAGTTTTTTGTAAGGGTCATCACGCATGTGTATACTTTTTAAAATAGGATAAAAAGCGCACACTTTTTTTCTATGAAGGGAAGACGTTCAATATTGAGTACTTTTTATAATTAGTATATCTCTATAGTTTTGCAAATTAAATTTTTAGTATGGATGTGTTTTTTGACGAGAGATGGAAATTAGCTATAGGAGTCTCCACTTGTAATTCTATTACTATATAGACAAGGTGTGACACCAATTTGTATGTAACAATTGGTTTCCCAATTGAAGATTCAACCTGAATTATTTTCCACTAAATAGTATAGAAAAAATAGGGAAATTGTAAAACAACTACTAAAAGAACAGTTAAAAATTATAGCTAAATCATAGATGAGCCATAATCCACAGTAAAAAATTTCATAGAACACAAGTATTATAGATTAGAATGTGCTTGAGAAAAAAAAAATCCACTTTTAAATGAATGATTGCATAGTGCAATTGGATAGTCAAAATAGATAATGTTGCAGGAGGGGAAAGTTCAGTACAAAACATCCAAGACAATATATTGATTTAGTTGCATTCTGAAAAGAGTCATTTTGAAACTATAGATATGTTACACATACTACATGATTAAATTTTGGCTTCTCAACAAATAGAAACTTCAAACAAATAGCACATAAGCTAAAGATGTGACCACTTGGTAGTACATAAGAAACATGTTACAAACCATGTTTTTTATACATGTATGTATGTGAGAAAAGATATATGGAATGAAAAGGAAAAAAAAACCCATGCTCATTATCCACCCTTCCATATTGGCATCATGGAGCCCTGGGGACCCTAAGCAAACCCCCGAGCAAAAGCAATATGAAACATCCACTGGAAATTTTGTGGCCATCTTTTGGAATTGTCATCTATGATTTAGCCTAACACCTGAAAATAGAAGAGAGAGGTATTTCAATGGACGAGGAAAGAAGATGAGTAAGGGAGGATCAATGATTAGTAAATATATAGCGAAAATCAATAAACACAACTATAAAGTAGAAATGATGAATAATATTTGCAAGGGGGTCACGAAATCTATTTATTAATTATGGAGAAGTTTTGCACTTACATGTACTATTGATTATGCTTGAGAACCGGAAGGAGGATTAGATTGAGTTGTTAGATCGTTGAACAATTTGGAAATTATGAAGCACATCAGTGTTCAAACCATGAAACCTTCTATCAAAATGAATAATAAGTACAGAATGAAAGATATAAACAATAAATTAATCATTTTTGCAAAATACCCAAGCAAAATGGGTTACTGATTACATAGGCCAACAATTTTAATAACCTCCAACCTACCAAAAATTGGAGCCGAACATGACAAACTTAACAATAGCGTTTTATCAAACCAACACCACAATGGCTCTTCCAAGAATACAACTTCAAAGTATACTCTCTCAGATGCCAACATTTAATATTCCATTTACATACATATATATACATGTGAACATATATATATATATATATATATATATATATATATATATATATATATATATATATAGTATATACATATATATATATATATATATATATATATATATACATATGCATATGCATGCATATTACTCCATATATGCATATATATATATATATCTATATACACATATAAAAATGCATAGATACATACATGCAATCTCCTAATCAAAATATACTTTCCCACACTGCTACATTCAATATTGCATTTACTTCAACTGATTGCATTTACTTCATCCACCTCCATAGTACAACAACCACATAATGCATTAAGCCTTAGGTGAGCAAACACTTAGCAGATGCAATTACTCTATTTATTAGGATGGTACAAAGAAGTAGTTCAATGAATGTGCAAATGTATATATGCAAACACAAGAATAACTTACGTAGGGATTAACAATGTACAACAACGTATTTGTAAGGATTTCCACCTAAATGAATTATAATGCTCGAAAGATGCACAGAGCAGAGAACGTAGCAATGTGGAAAGTGTACACTAGAAAATATAAGAAAATATTTTTAATTCAATTGCATTGTGAGAATAAGCATTATGGTATTATGAATTTGTGGTCCAAAATATGCAAGAAATTAGGTTTATTCAATTGCATTTTCACAGGTCTGTTCTTAGCAAATAGAAAATTCAAACAAACAGTGTATTAGATAAAGATATAAAGTTCAACAGATTCAATGGGTCTTTCGATAATACAATTTAATCAATATACCTCATCACACATTTTGTAGCACAAGAGTGTTAAAACCCTCAAACCTACTATCAAAAGGAACAATAAGAAGCGACTAAAAGGAATGAACAATAAATTAATCATTAATGCAAAGTACCCAATATACATATTGGTTAATTTATTGTCTACGTGTTCTTGTCAAATATTTGTGTCTTTCTCGTTATAACCATTGTCGATATTTGAAAGAGATTATTGTTTCGTATGGATGGAGGAATTCCAATTAAATGTCCTTTCTTTCCTTAGAAAATATGCTGAGGGTTAGTAATTTTTTCGTCATTGGTTTATGGTTTTGGTTATCTGTGTCTATTAACCAATGAGGAATATTTAGCTAGATCCTTTGTTTAAGAGGTAAGCTCCAGGCTGTTAGTAAAATCCCTATAGAAAATTTCTGTATATTGGTTTTAAAGCACTAATTATAAATGACCTATTAGATGGTAAATCCTATTTATAGTTGGGTTGATGGAAGCCCTATTGAAAAGCATATAACAAGAAGACATTAACAATAAATTAATCATCTATGCAAAACACCCCTGTAAAAAAGAGTATAACCCCACAAACCTTATAAGAAATTCCACATACATTGCCTTGTACTAAACACTATAGAGAAATAGACAAATTGTAAAAGAGCTATTAGAATAAGACAAACAAGTGCAATGAAGGAAAATGCACATCATCACAACACATGGATAGAATGATTAAGGAAAATATATTTTGAAGTCTTTGAAAAGATCAATGCATGTCTACTTCCACCTGTATATATATGTATGTATGGATAAATATATGTATGTATGTTTTACTAATAGTTTTGTTACAATTTCCATATCTTTCTATAATACTCAATGAAAGATAATGCAACTATTCTTATACAATTCCTCTATTTGTTACAAAACTACAAAGAAGGTGGGCATCAAAGTAAAATGAAAACCATGCCAGCTCAATGAAGTGCAAATCTATATAGGAAAAGGGAAAAAAAATTGCATAGCAATTCACAATCTATAGTGTCCTCTTTCTAAGGATTTGAAGTGAAATCAATTAGATATTAATACAAAATACAAGGAGGTTGAAAGAGATGAGGGAAATAGAATATCATCAAACATAAGAATACAAAAGAAGCAATTGATGCAACAATTCACATTTTCCTATCAATTATTTGTTTCAAGTTCTCATTTGGATTTGCATAAGAGGCAAGTATGGGATCATCGGCAAATCTAATCTGAACAACAAGCTATAGTTATTGTAGTCAAGCACATGTATAAATTTGTGCATGATTGTTTATATAAAGCAAAAAATATATACAGGGTATGTAGCCATGGAGGGAGGGGAAAATTGAATGTATAATGAGAATACATGTGTGAAATTACATAAGGAATGGGGAAAAGGAATTGCAGAATGGCCACCCACAAGAACAACAACAATGTTGTTGTAGGCTGCAGATGAGGGAAATTGTGGAGCTCTCCAAACTGGCACACAAGGGAGGTGCATATTAGTTTCATTGACATGTCTGCTATGAAACAAACACCAGAGTTTGTCATTTCACAAGGAAGCCAAAATAGTTGATATCATTATATTAGAACAATGAATATTATCAACTGGCATATGAGCAAACACCTACCATTTTGTGTCTGTTGAGCGGGGCACAATGAGGAAACCACGAAGCCAATAAATTCCATGGTTATTGTGGAGATGCTCTAGGAATCCATGAAAAATAACATGGAATTTTATCATGTATCATGGGAAAGAAAATCAATGTACACAACACTATATATCTATGAATGTAATATATAAGAACAATGAAACAAGGAAATGATGGGAAAATAATTTTGTAGACAAACATTTGTAGCAATTTGAATCAAATAAAGCTAATAGAAAAGATAACAACAAGAAACTTAAATTTTTGGAAGGAAAGCATGGAGGAGGAATGTGAGAAGTCAATGTATATAGGTTGTCAGAATAGAAAACACATCATTGAAGGATTTTAAACTTATTAGTCAAATGAAAAACATTTTTTTTAGAATGCATCTACAACATGTGCATATAAAGTTTAATATATTGTAATGTTGTAAAGACATTATTTACTAATAGAACTTTGTTTTCTAGTTATTATTGGTTCCAATCTTCGTGCATCTTAGACAACTAATGTTGTTTGTATTTGCATATGTATTAATGTGTAAGAATTGTAACTATATGTTAAAATTAGGTGGAAGAGAATAATAGGTATGCCAATAAATAGTTAACTTCATGGAATTTTAAAACATTTAAACAAAGATGGGAAAATGGAATATACAAAAGAGTGTATTGCTTTGAATGCCATATAGTAAAAGCATCGCACAATGAAATCTTAGACCAAGAAATTGACAATTTAATAGAATAGAATCATCAAAACATGAAATTGGCCTGTACAAGTTGTGGCCTCTAGTTATTTGTGTGTGGTATCTTTGTGCATCTTTGGTATTATACCCATTTTACCCAAATTATTACTTGGTATGGTTTTTAAAGATATAACTTAGAAAATGTTTGAGGAGGCGATGGCACATAGGCTGAGGTGGATGGAAGAATAATTATCCTTGAGCCTATTTTGTAAGTCAGCCTATCAAGTGGAACCAAAAGCACTTGGAAAGGCCTGCAATTGCTTGAGGCGTGTTTCTTCCTTGTGTCGATGAGTAATGTAATTGTTTGTGCCAATTCTAGAGTATCTCTCAAATGAGAAAGGTGGATCAATACAGAGTCTTTCAATTGATTTTATAGATGAAATAGCTGTAAAATTCAACCCTTGCCTCTCTTTGCTACATATGTTTATTATTTCTCTATCCAATTTTAAGCATTGTGCTTTATGTATTGTGATTCCCCATGCCCTAGTGAGTGGAATTTGTGTTTGATTCCCCTGAATTATAGCTGGGATGGGGATTTCTCTCAGATTTTCTAGGTCCCATGATGGGCCAATGTAATTTTTGAAGCATACAACAACATAGTCAAGTGAATTTGGTGGTTTAGAATGTGGATTGTACACAACAGCCGTAACAACACCAAAGAATCCATTGATGAGGCCAACTTGAATCCACAAATTTTTTGTTAGCATTACCTATCCACCAATACAAAGTAGCAGTTCTAGGAGAAGCTAGTTATCATCTCCATGATCAAATGCCTATTGTTGAGCCATCTGAGCAATGCTAATGGCTATTGGTAGATTTAACTGTTTGATCACTTTTTTGTTGTGGAATGTAACCAAGTCATTTGTCACAAACAAATGTGTAATAACATCAAATTGTTCTCTTTCTGTGCCTGAGAGAATTTATTTATTTTGTTTCATAATCTCTTCCCAATCATTGTGGAGAGCCTATGCATTTCTTATATGAAGAAGAATTTCCTGAAACTTTCATAGCGAAGGGCTATCTCCTTTTTAGCGAAAGATAGTGTCTAGGGTTATTGAGACTGTGAAAGTGTGCCAAAAGGCTACAACCAATGAGGATGAAGCATAAATAGGTGTATCCATGACAAGTGGAAACTAAACAAGATCACCAACAAGGATCATATAAACACCGCCAAATGGCTCTATCTACTTATCTGGGAATGCTTGGCATAATCGACTATCTATTTTTAGTAGCAACTTTGGGCATAGAAAACTCATTTTATTGATCAATATGTACTCAATATACATAAATTATTCTTGGAATAATGTTAATTGTTTCCCTTGCAAAAGATTCCTATCCTTTATGGGAATCTAAAGTACTATATGGATTGTAGAGGCACATATGTTGTATGCAGCGACACTTGTAGGAGCCAATGTGAGAAAGCAGCTATTGGGCCTAGCAAAAGAGGTGTTCATTTGTTGTTGAATACAATTTATCAGGAAGGATTTTTTAGTGCCAGCTGTCCCTTGAATAATCATGCAAAGTAGGGATTTGGGGGAAGGATGGATATGGTGGGTTTAAATTATTTGAAGGGCCAATTGATGCTTCAGTGAAAGTTAATGGGCTAAAATATCTATAGACAAGAATTGAACCATAGCTTGCTCACATTGTGCCTTTGCTAATGAGATGAACTATAAAGCAATATTATGGAGTTCTTCAAGAACATGGTTTGCATTCCATGGATGGTTCATATCAAAATCCCACCTACCCAATAGCTGAAGGTGATTTATACTGAAGTTAGTAGTAGCACCAAGTCGAGAGAAAACTTCCCATTCATACTCATCCATAGAAGGATGATGGTTCAAATAATCAATATCACTATTATCCTATTCTTCAATTGTGGATGTAATTAGAACTCTATTAACATGCCAAGGATGATAACCAACCATTTTTAAAAGTTTCCAATTTTCTATTATCTCTTATCTTTGAAGACCTATATCTATTTGTATGTTCTGGAAAGGTTTGTATAACATAAGTTCATTCCAACAAATTTTTTCAAATATCTCCACATCTTCAACAAGAGTAGTATTGAATAATGGGTAAACAAGGACAACTATAGGCTAGAGCCTTTGTTGCCATTTAGCCTTTTTGCATTGCTATGAGTGTGTATATAGGCAAATTGAGTCAATAAAGGATAAAGCAACTAACTCTGGAGGCATTTGCATATAGAAATGAATACAGTTTGTTGGAAATTCTTCATTAGTATCATCTTTGTTTATACAAAACCATGTATTTTTTCCAACATTCAAGCGAACGTATCGTCAGCTTGAAGTAAGAAGAGGCAATTTATGTAACATATGGCACGTCTCCTATGCAAAGATGTCGCATTCCACAAGCATATTCATCATGAATTTTTGGTATGAAACCAGTGCTCTATCCTCAACTATATTTGTTTTTGCAACTCTTTTCAACATATCTAGATAATTTTCTAATTTTTTCTCAGATTTAGTTGCATATTTAGAAATATAATTCAAAACAATTTTCCTAGAAACAATTGGCTGATAGTCCACATTGGAACGCCAAATTGCAAACATAGCTAGGCTGTGAATATTTAGGAAATCATCATTTCTTGCTGGTTTGTAGGATTTTTTAGACTCAACATCAGATGTCAATGTAGAGGTAAGGTGTTGCTGCCATGGTGCTTTATACTCGCATTACAATTACTCTCCTTTTCTTCTTAAACAAGTATATTCAGAGTATTTTGTGTGCCTTTGAACTATGTTTAGCAACTCTTCATAATCTATGATTAGATCATTGGTCAAGATTTGGCTTGTGGTAAGCAACTATGGGTTTTCTTCAGAACAATTATACATTCTAAGCAATCTTTATGCAAGGCAACATAGATTCCAAGCTGAAACATATCTATCAAAAAAGTGGCTTGCTATGGTAAGATCATGGTCATTGGACCAATCAAGAGTATCCATGTCAAGAGCTTCTGAAAGCCATAAAAAACCATGCATGTGTGTAGAGCCACGATGTTGCCATTCATATCAATACCAATAATCTTTTGCATGCAAAAGCTTTTTGATCACCTCCTCACAAAAAAATGAGAATCTATGATGCAAATATAAAGATCCTATATGTGGATTCTAAACAATACTATCTATTAGAATTTTTTGTAAGGTTTCATCACTAAATGAGATGCAGTAGAGAAAACATTCTAAAGGTCAGCCCATTTTGTGTCTACACAACTCAAAGTGAAAAAAAGGGTGGGTATACCAAGTTGTTCGATCATAGCGGTTAGTTGGGCTAGGCAAGAGCTCCAAAAAGAGTGAGTCCCATGCAACAATGCCCTAAATCACATCAACTACTTAGCTAATTGGTAGTCGGGAGGAGCTTCAAGCTATTGCCTCAAAAACATCAATGACCTAGGGATTCTATCCTCTAGATCCACTCTAACAAAAATAGATACATTTTGTTGGCTACAATGTCTCATAATCAAGTTGTAGAGAAAATATCTAAACCTAACATGTTTGCCAAACCTGTGGTCAAAAGATCTCATTAGGTGGAGGGCTTATTCATGTGCAAGTGAATTTTAATGTTTCTCAGTTGAAGGGGAAGCATTGCTCCAGTGGGGAACAATATTGGAAATTCCATTGAAAATATACCTTCACTGTTGTATTCATTAAAATATGAAGAGCTAATTTTAGGACAAGATATGATATTCTAGTATTTCTTTTCAATTTACAAGACACCTTTTATTTCTTACAACTCTTATCTAATATTTGGTAAGCAAGGAATAAATGATGAAAAGTTTGAAGAGCCATTTTCTTCTTGTCCATCATTTGTTGAGCTGCTTGATGGCATTAGGTTTTCACCTAAAACTTGTTGTATTATATGCAACAAACTGTAGACATGAACAACAAAATCAAGTAAAATATTAAGAGCCTCAACATCAATATCAACATCATTATAGTATGTCATATTGGATTTTGTATTTCAATGCATCCATGACATGATGTTTATTAACATAACAATCATAATTCCCACCTTCAATAGTGGTCCTGTGAAAGATAACGACCTCAAGGTCTTACAGATGAGGTGGTATAAGTCTTGCAATGCTTGAGATATCCTAATGGAAGCTTATCATGTGACCACTATATTTAAATTGGCTCCCTCTAGATTGGGTAACCTGTAAAACTTGAGCCACCCTAGCAATAAGCATCTCTTCAACCTGTGTTAACTTTTTGAGTAACGATGATTGTGGGCCTGGGTCCATTCCATTTGTGGAGCTGAATCAATGGGAACCTTTTTTAGAATAACACTTTACACATATGGATTTTCACCCTAACAATGGAGTGTGCATCCCTATGTAGCTTTCCCTACATATTTGGTGAATAGAAAACTTGGAAAGTCCGTCTATAAGATATCAAAATCTCCTTACCATAGCAAGATAGCTATCGTGGAATATTTCTTTGAGGTATTGTTCTTGTTTTTGTGCAACATGGGAGCTCCTCTGAGATTGTATACAAGGGTTCGCATGAGCACTATTACCATTTTCACGTGCAGATGTGGTTGTTCTATCTATCATTTGCTGTAAGTATTTTTTATGACACTTCATGGATATTTCCTTTCTATGCTCGCTATAGGAGAAATATTTTTGTTGTTTTTTACCCTTTTTAAATTTAGTAATTGATTAGGATGTGCTACTTGACTCTGCACATATAGCCTACAAGTATAAAATACAAGCTCAAGTACATTATGATATATGAATATACATATATACCCATGCATACATTGAAAGTGGCAATTATACATAAGCATATAAAAATATATATATGTTTATCCATCTATATATGAATCAATATCTGTGAATGACCAAGAAAGCAATAGCATAGGTTGAACATTAGGAAATATTAAATTCTAGTTGAATCTTGTCCCTTTCCTAAGAAGATATATTTAGGGTTATTAGTTACATTGACCTCCATTTATTATTTTAGTTATACATGTGCATCTCTACCGGTGGATGGGTTAACATAGGACCAATTGAAAATTATTAACTTGGTGCATATAGAATTAGCTTCATGGCCAATATATACATGTATAAAAACATGTACATATACATGTATACATATGCAAACATATATACATGTATAGATATAAATACATTATGCATATACAACGACATACATATGCATATGCATACATATACATATATACACATACACACATATACATATAGGAATTGGGAACATTAGGATAGGGAAGGCCAAGTAGTAAGTCTATGCTCATGTGAGGCTTAATACATCCTACCAGTGCTGCACAATGGGGGAAAGCAAATCAAAGTAAATGCAAGTGGATGGAGTAAATGCAATATTGAATGTTGCAATGTCACAAACTATACTTTGATTAAGATGCATTGTCAAAGCAATCATTCTAGCATTAATTTCATAGTAATTGGGAAAAAATTATTGTCTACATATCTAATCTATGATATTGTAGTATTTATTTTTGCATATACATAGACATACACATATGGATATACATACGCATGCATATAAATACACATATACATATACATATGCATACATGCATACACATATATACATGTACATATACAAGCATATACAAGCATATACATACATATACATATACTTATATACATATATACATACATATGCATATATATACATAGACATATATACACATATACATACATATACATATACATATAAAATATTGATTGTTGTAGTCCCAAAAACTATACTTTCATTAAGTTGCACTATCAAAAGAGCCATTGTGCCATTCATTTCATAGAAAAAGCACAAAATCTGTTGTCCTCATATCCGATCTATTATATTGTAGTATTTGTTTTTGCATGTCCATATACATACACATATGCATATACACATGCATATACATACACATATACATACACATACATATACATACACATACATGCATACATATACATATACAAAAATATACATACATATACATATACATATACATATATACATATATGCATACATATACATGTATATATACAAAGACATATATACACATATACATACATATAAATATGCATATACATACACATATACATATACATATATATACATACATATACATACAGATATACATATACATCAAAACCATCCTTTTATATGCTATAAAATAGGAATGCATATCTACTTCCACATCTATATGCTTTGTCAAGATCGCCCATGTAGATCTACACCTAGAAGCAAAGAGAATTGAAAACAATAACTCCAAATTTAGGACAAGTACAAGATAAAGTGAAACCATACTTATGGAATTAGGATTTAAAGGTCGGGCAACCACGTCCTTGGGGCGAGATTCTGCAAGGAGACCAATGGGGGCTGCCAAAAAATCAATATTGTGGGCCTCTATGTACTCATCCACAAAGCCGCTTCCGTAGACATAGTTGTACGAGATTATTTGTAGTGAAAAAATGTTGCAATTTGAGTTCACTAATTGACAACTCTATTTCACAATTAAAAAAAAAAGATCAGTGTACTGTAGCATCCAAATGGTAATTGGTACACAACTTACATATATTAATTTATAACCATTCCACTTTTAATACTGTTTAAAGAAAATGAGATACAACAAGAAGCATAGAAATCCAATTTTAATGGTATGAAAACACTAGGAGATACATGAAGAAGAATAAAAATAATAAATGAAAATGCATATACCCTCATATGTATCTCTCTATCTTTCAAGATGCTTATATGTATGTGCATGCAGGCTTTTATTATTTCTATATATATGTATAGACACATGAAATTAGCATTATGCACTTAATTAAATTCATATTCATCGGCTTATCAAATAAATCAAGCTCACTAAATCCATTCATCAAATAAATCAGGTCTATTTAATTCAATCTCTAAGGATCATCCATTTAAATTGAATAAATTAACTTTATTTAATTTAAGCCTATCATTATCTCATTTGATTAAATAGATCAATTTTTAATCACATCCTAACATTCCATCTTTCATAAATCATCTCCTAGATTCATCTCCTTCAAATTAATTAACCTTTATCTCGCATCACCCTTTTAATTAAATAAACCAAAATTTATTTAATTAAATCCCAAATTCATATTCCATCCCTTTTGATTTAAATAAATCAAAGTATTTAAGTCAAATGGGTCAAAAGCATCTAACATCATCTTAACTAATCTAATCCTTATCAATCTAATCTAATCACCCATCAAATACTCTAGCTTTTCCCACTTGTACCAATAAAGCATTTTAATTCATTTATTAAAATCATCATTTGCCCTCAACAAAGCATCTTTTGAGAATATTCCTCAAGTTTGAATTTGAAAGCAAGTTGACTTGTCCCTTCCAACATGGCAATAACTTCCCTCTTACATGTCCCCCACTTGGCATTATAGTCACTTTTTCTCCCTCGAACTAGACAAATTTGAATTTGAAAAAGGCCAACGAATCTCATTTATTGGCACATTGACCAAAACTTGCACATTCCTCAACCACTCACAATTTGACAAGTGGCTTCAACTCACTGGCTAAAACATTATCCCACATTGGTCCCTTTTCAGCACTCTTTCAACTTGAGAATCTATAAATAGAAGCCTCATTCTTCAACAATCCATCCACAATCTTCATGCAAAGTTACTCTCTTCAATTTGAGAGATAATTTTTCCCATTTCACTCCATCTTCAAGGCATCTATCATTGAGCTTAGCAAGGATTGGGAAAGGGTCACTTTACACAAGTGACACCAATCCACTATGGAATAGGTACATGCAATGCTCTTATGTGTCTTTTAATCCTTGTTATTTGTTGCATTTCTTGAGCATTGACATGTTATTTCATAGGAGCATTTAATAAGTTTGCATATGACTAACCCATGAAAAAGAGTTTAGAGAGTGTGCACATTTTGAAGGGTGCTCATATGTGGCGCTAGAAGGAGGGCTTTCCTAACTAAAATTGGAGTCTTTAATTTATTTTTCTTTAAGTAGATTAAAAACTATTATAAATGTTACTTTAACTTCTATTTTAGCTTGACAAAGTATTTCCTAAAGATAACTAACAAGATATTTCTTATGGGCATTTTTTGTTAGCTCATTTTTCACAAACATCTCAAAACTTATGTTTTTCAGGATAAAATATTCAAAAAGAAAACCTCTTCATAGCTAATATTAAATAGCATACCTAACTGTGAAGGTCGATAGTGCTAATTTTTTTAGCAGAAAGTGTAGATTTCCTCTTTGTCATGCCTCTCACTCAAGCCTGAGCCAAAACAACATTACATTTACACACACTGGATTTCTATTTGGTAATGATCAACACACACTTCAAGCCAGGCCATTAAATTGTATTTGTTGAGACATGCTTTGTAATGAATTTATATTAGTAAGTACACCCATTGAGAATCCAACAATGAATGATAGTTATCAATGAAAATTATTTCCATCTCTATTTACCCCTTCCCCTCGCTGGCTCTCACAACATAAGGCGAGAAGGATGCCAAATATAGAGAAGTTGCGGGTATTAAGGTAATGAAACATGGAATTGTTTGAATATAAAAAATAAAAAATAAAAAAATAGAAAATGTCCTAAAGAAACAGTTACCTTGGCAAAAACCTAGCAAATAGGCGTCTTGATGACAACAAAAAAATCATAAAAGGAAAAAATCCAAAAAAATTAGAAAAAGAATTAAAAAAAACAAACCAGTAAAGAAAAAATCATCTTCTAGTGAAAACCACTTCAGTGGCACTTTGGACAAGTACCTTGGTGAAAACCTGAAAAATAGGTGCCTTGTGTAAATAAACGCTTTCCATCCACTAGGATCTTTATGGCTTGTTCTGCATCATCCATCCATTATGCTTCCATCATCCATCGCATTCAGATCCCAATACATCACTCATTCACCTACATCCACACCATAGCTTGGTCTTGTGTTCGTATCATGACCCATCCTAGTATTACCCGACCCATTCCTAAGGTTAGTTTGGCATGCCTTTATCGGAGTAGTCTATTGCATCATGCTAGGGGAATGTTCTCTCGAATCATAATTGTGTATATTCTTGAAGTCCTAAAATCTCATAAAATCCAAAAAAAATAGAAAATCACAAAATCCAAAAACATTCAAAACATATCAAAATCCCAAAATAGGTCAAAAAGTCAGTCAAAAAGTCAAAAGCATAATCATCGTGTCGAACTAGAAGTCTCTGAGCCTTGAACGTAGGCAAGGTTGATCTTTGATCATCCCCCGAGACACTTAGGTTAGTCCTTTAGGTGTCCGTCATAATAAACTAACATTTCATCATGTATATCTTCATATGTAAATCAATCAACTCATCAGTCAAACTACGTGGTCTCTGCATGTATAACGTAGGCAAGGCTAATCTATTGATCAACCCCCAAGGCCCCTTGGATAGGTCTTTAGGTTAGTCTCCTGCTCAAAATCTCAAAAAACCTCAAAAACATTAGAAAATCAAAAAAATCAAAACATTTGAAAATCTTGAAAAATACCAAAAAATAACCTCAAAACATTGCATAACTCCAAACACATCCAAATATTTGAAAAAATACATCCATCTCATCTCGCTTACATCCACAATAAAAACCACTCATAATAAACGATTGTCATCCTCAATCTTTGGTGAAACAATCAAAAACAAGTTTAGCAGGTTAAAAGTAAAACTCAAAACATCAAGTCTCAAGTTTAAGTCAGTATGTAAAAAAGTTGGACAACTCTTTGTGTCAATAACCCATCATCCAATCAGTCCCATTTCAATCATCTAATAACATCATGTCCTAGGATGTATCCTTCCTACAATGGGCATTATTTATTAGAAAGAACACTTTGGATAAACGAAATGATGTGCCACCATCCACTAACATGTCCTAGGATGCATCCTTCCTACAATGGGCATTATCTCTTGGCAATAGTTTTGGTTCTTATCCTTAAAAACACATTACCTTTTGGTTAGCGGTATTGAAGAACATCAGCTTGTTTCTTTACTTTATCTTGGTCTTTTGACTTGTCTCTTTGTGCTCATTCCAATAACCTCTCGATGATGTCCAAACAAATGGATATAGAGAGATAGGAATGGGGAAATGATCATTATCTTTTGTCTCCTATGCTTGTTGGATGTTCTTGTAAAATAATCTTGGCGAATACTGGCTTTGTTAGATATGTATGGAGGATGTTTTAGGCAACTTGTTGACTATTGCATTGATAGGTTATATCTTTCCGTGTTTTGGTCCGAGGTGTTTGAAACTTCTAAAGTGCATCCTAGCAAGGTTTATGTATGTCAAGTATGAAAAAGAATACTCTTATCCATTTTTTCAAGTCAAATTCCATCACACTAAGTGCAACACCATCCTAGTTCTTTATACCTTGATGCATTGTGCTTATGCACATTGTTATCAAACATAAGGTAAGTGACCATTTTAAAATCCCAATTCTTGATAAGAAAATTATCCATTTCTCACCATCATCTATCATAAAGATCGCTTGTTGGATCCTCTTGTCATCACCTGATTTCTTCTTTTCCGCACTAACATCACGTCATGAATAGTTAATCATCATCATCAATGCATCCATCTTGCATCCACAAACCATCAAAATTCTACACATCATATCACATGCATGTTCATCATCATAATATAGATCTGTTACTCTAAGCATCTCATAAAATCATACATTTTCCTAAAACATCTATTGCATAATCATATAGGTATTATTGCATCATCCATCTCACATGCACCATATCATAATTTAAGTTGTTTAGAATAATGTACATTAGTTATTCTAAGCATCTTAAAACAATCTTATTTGCATCATCATCATAACCATCCACTTTGAACCTCTTTATCATGAGATTAACCCTCAAATCGAATATTTTCGCTCAATCTCTCGAGGGGGGAATGTACTAGTGTACTTCTTTCTGCTAGGGCATTAAAAAATAATTAGAAATTTTTTGAATTTTGCTCGCGGCAAGTTTATTCTTTGAACCAACGCAGCAAGTACATTGCTTCAAAGAGGGGAAAAGTGTAGACACGTGAAATTAGCATTATGCACCATTAAATAAATCAAGCCTCACTAAATCCATTCATCAGATAAATCAGGTCTATTTAATTCAATCTCTAAGGATCATCCATTTAAATTGAATAAATTAACTTTATTTAATTTAAGCCTATCATTATCTCATTTGATTAAATAGATCAATTTTTAATCACATCCTAACATTCCATCTTTCATAAATCATCTCCTAGATTCATCTCCTTCAAATTAATTAACCTTTATCTCACATCACCCTTTTAATTAAATAAACCAAACTTTATTTAATTAAATCCCAAATTCATATTCCATCCCTTTTGATTTAAATAAATCAAAGTATTTAAGTCAAATGGGTCAAAAGCATCTAACATCATCTTAACTAATCTAATCCTGATTAATCTAATCTAATCACCCATCACATCCTATAGCTTTTCCCACTTGCACCAATAAAGCATTTTAATTCATTTATTAAAATCATCATTTTCCCTCAACAAAGCATCTTTTGAGAATATTCCTCAAGTTTGAATTTGAAAGCAAGTTGACTTGTCCCTTCCAACATGGCAATAACTTCCCTCTTACATGTCCCCCACTTGGCATTAAAGTCACTTTTTCTCCCTCCAACAAGCCAAATTTGAATTTGAAAAAGGCCAACCAATCTCATTTATTGGAACATTGACCAAAACTTGCACTTTCCTCAACCACTCAAAATTTGACAAGTGGCTCCATCTCATTTGCTAAAACATTAGCCCACATTGGTCCCTTTTGAGCACTCTTTCAACTTGAGAATCTATAAAGAGAAGCCTCAGTTTTCAACAATCCATCCACAATCTTCATGCAAAGTTACTCTCTTCAATTTTTGACCTAATTTTTCCCATTTCACTCCATCTTCAAGGCATCTATCATTGAGTTTAGCAAGGATTGGGAAAGGGTCACTTTGCACAAGTGACAAAAATCCACTATAGAGTAGGTACATGCAGTGCTCTTATATGTCTTTTAACCCTTGTTATTTGTTGCATTTCTTGAGCATTGACATGTTATTTCATAGGAGCATTTAACAAGTTTTCATATGACTAACCCATGAAAAAGAGTTTAGAGAGTGTGCATATTTTGAAGGGTGCTCACAATATGTATTTATGCAGATTGTAAATAATACTATGTTATGGAAAGAATAATATGGTGCAATAATCTATCCAAAATGCGTATAACATCACAACCTGAATTGTAGATTTGGCCTATGTTGTGTGGTATTAAATATTATGGGAAAAATATTCATGAAAAATACCGATGCAAAATGACTTATAAAGATTCCATAGCACAACAATTTAGTAAACATCTATTTTGTTAGACAAGAGAGCCAAGGACGATGATTCTTATAATACTATAATTTTAAAGCAACACTGCTATGGTTCTTTTTGAAATGCAACTTAATCAATATATTTTCCTACCTTAATATCAAATTAAAGAACAACAATTACTAAAGAATGAAACATATGTCATGCTTCAATCTTTTCCTAATAGTTCTGTTATGATTTTCCTATCTATCTATAATATTTATTGGCAAATAATGGAGATTGAATGTAGAATATATGCATGTATATATGTGTAGAAATAATCAAGTACATATATGCATTGAAGTTACCCTTTCTGAACACATTTACAAATACACACATATAAGCATATATATGTATTGGTATGTACATATATGTGTGTGTGTGTGTGTGTGTCTGTGTTTATATATAGAGGACTATATCTAGATACTTGTGTATAGTATATTTATTTATCACCATCTAACTCTTGACCTTGGAATTTATGAAGGAAATAAACATTCAAATTGTTTTTCCCCTCAATTAACCAATTGTGAAGGCTACAAATTCAAACCTTTTTGGTTGCTTATACCATATTGTCTACTTTGAAGTTTGGCATTAGTATAGGTAGAAAAAGGGTTGAATTTGAAGCCTTCTCAACCAGTCAGCTGAGGGAAAATCTAGTCTAGATGCTTACTTGTATTTTGGGGACCCTAGATCTTTTTATGTAAGGAAAACTTTGCCGATTTATTTGAAATTATAGATAGAAAACAAATTTTGAAACATATTGATACAAGATTCAACCTAAATCCTTTACTAGTAAATATTGAAGACAAATAGAGAATTGTATAACAAGTATTAGACACATCCTCTACTGGTTTCTCAACTGAAAATTCAAGCAACATTATTTCCCACTAAATATTATACACAAATTAGGAAAATTGCAAAACAACTATTAAAAGAAAAGCTAAAAATCATAGTTGAATTACAGATGAGTTGGAACCCACACTAAACATTTTTATAGAAGGAAAGTAGGCTTTGTAAATGGTCATAATTTGCAAATGGTCCTTTGTCAAATTTTCCAACAACACAAATGCAAATAGATAACCAAAATAATAAATGAAGGGAAATAAAAAATACTAACCCTAAGCATATTTATTGAGCAAACAAACAAGGTTCAACTACAATTGCTCCTATGGTAACTGGTATAAGACCAAAAATGGACAAGGATAAACCTGCTCACATCTCGAGCAAGTGCCTGTTAGAAAATATGCACATTATGTGAAAGTTGGACAATAGGGAAAAGAGTATCATGCAACATATTGGTGCAAGACAAACATTCTATGTAACAGTTGTTAGAGAAATTTGGATGATACTCACAAATCAAATGTATGTCATTCTCTAGTGTTTTCCTTATAGTTTTTTTACAATTTTCCTATTTGTCTATAATATTTAATCCCAAACAATGCAGCTCGAATTTACAGCATATTCATGTATATATGTATGTATATGTGTACATATATGTATAACATGTATATACCTATTACCTTAAGAGCAATTGTAGTTAAATTTTGGTCTATTGTTTTGGTTGTCTATGTGTATACCCCTTTTCAAGATTTGAAAGAGATTATCATTTTGTATGGATGAAAAAATTGCACTTAAATCTTCCTTCTTCCATCAAAAATATGGTTAGGGTTGGTTATTTGTACGCTACTAGTCTATTATTTTGGTTGTCTATGTATATCTTTGGCATTGTAGACATTACCATGGGAGCAATTGTAGTTATCTATGTGTAGGGTTTAGGGCTGTATGAAAGCATTAACATATTGGAGATAAAATTACTTTGATGGTTGTCTAGTATTATTCTAGCAAGTCTTTTACAATTTGTCTATTTGTGGTGATGTAGTTCAAATTTTCAATGAAGCTTGTGGGTTTTTTAGAGAGCATAATTCTACTAATTTCTACAAATAAAACTGCACATATAATCTAGATGTCAAACTAAATAGAATTGTTGAGATTATGTTGAACGCAGCTGGTTTTATAGAACTTATAAACTCTTCTTATGCAAAGAATAAAAAATAGTAATCCCATAGAAGAATAAGAATACCTCACTGGGTTGTGCATATGCAACACTGCATATTGAAAGAGCCTTTTCATCATCTGTGTATATCTTTGGCATTGGAGCCATTACCATAGGAGGAATTGTAGCTATCTGTGAGCAGGGTTTAGGGTTTTATGAAACAATTGGCATATATGTACATATGCATACATACATACATACATACATACATATATATACATATGTAGACACATATATATACTTTGTGCATCTTTGCTGCCATACCCATAGTTTGGTTTTCATTTTCAATGAAGATTGTGGGGTTATACTCTTTTATACATGGGTGTTTTGCTTAAATAATTAATTTATTGTTAATTTCTTCTCGCTTTATGTCTCTATATAAAAAGAGTTGCATTATCTATCATTCTGTATTATACAGAAATGGGGGAATTGCAAGAGAGCTATTAGTAAAACATACATACATATATTTATGCATATATACATATCTATACACATGCATATATATATATATATACATCCATGTATATATACATACATACAATACATAATCCCATCCATGAATTGGATTTTTTGGCTCTGCTTATTGTTCCTTTTGATAGTAGGATCGAGGGTTTTAACACTGGTGTACTGCAAAACTCGTGAGAAAATACATGTATATACAGATGTGTATACATGTGTGTGTTTATATATATATATACACATATACATACACACACTTAATCAAGACTCCAACCTACATTAGTGTTATTCTAATACCTCTTTTAGAATTTTTCTATTTCTCTATAATATTTAGTGTGAGGTGATGCAACTCAAATTTTCAATCAAGTTTGTCAGTTATACTCTTTTATACATTGGTGTTTTGCATGGATGATTAATTTATTTTTTAATATCTTCTTGTTATATGTTTCTATCTCTAAGGTTAAACATAAACAAATCCTATTCACAACTCGGCTAATAGAAATCCCATCAGAAACTTCAAACAAATAATAAACACTTTGCATATATATATATATATTCATATCTATATATTTGCAATTTCTCCATCCATACAAAACCATAACGATAGACATCCATGGGAAATGTCTTACAAATTATGGAGAAAAATATTTTTAACTTAAACAATAAATAAATAATTTATACAAAACACCTAAGTAAAATGACATATAGATTACACAACACCATAGTTTTAAAAGCCTCCAATCTGCCATAAAATGGTGCATAGGCTAACGATTTCACTTTTACAATAGTCCACTACGAAACCAATAGCACAATGGCTCTTTTGACAATGCAACTTAATCAATATACTTCCTAACACATTATGCACAAAATCCGAGCTACATTCACTGGAACTCAATATTATAGAGAAACAAAGAAATTGTAACGCACCTATTACACAACAAATACTATTCAAGGCTGGGCTAACAAAAATCTTCTTAGAAACTTCAAACAAATAACAAACCCTCTATATATCCATATATATACAATCACTCCTATCTTAATCTACAATTGGGCAATAAAATTACCAACTAGGTAACCATTTTAACGAAAGAACCTACATTTAAATACTATTGCTCCTATGGTAATGGGAATAAGCTAAAAAATCCACAGAGATAACTACAAACATTAAACGAGCAACGGAAAAATTACAAACCCTAACCATATTTCTTGATGAAAAAAATATTCAACTGTAATTTCTCCACCCACAAAAAAGATAATGCCAGACATCCATGTAGAATGACTTACAGAATCCAAAAAACAAAAATAATCTATACAAAACATGCATGTAAAATGACTTACAGATTACGGGGAACGATAGCTATAAAACCCTCCAATCTGGCATAGAAAGCAGTGAAACCAATGATTTTTACAGTTGTCCCCTATGAAATAAACTAGGGAACTGAAGGCGACAGATCTTACGATAGTCCACTATCAACCCAACACCACGATGTCTCTTTTGACAATGCAACTTAATCAATATCCTTCACCGTACATTATGCAACACATCAGTGCCGAAACCATGAAACCTGCTATCAAAACAAAAAATAAGCAGAGAAGGAAAGACATACGTGCAATGAATTCTTTTTTGAAAAAAACCCATGCAAAATGACTTATTCATTCTGCAACTGAACAATTTTAAAACCCTCGAACCTACAAAAAAATGGAGCTGGGGTATATGCAGGATCATGATGGGCCAAAAAGTTGCAATATGATGGGTATGTGGCTGACAACTATTGTTTTACCCAAAATTGATGAAATGAAAAGGGTTTTTAAAGGAGATTCTCAGCTTTCCACCAATATAAATTATGCTTTACTTTGAATTTAATAAGTAATTATTATTCATTTTCTATTCAAATTACAACTAAGGTCCTGATTGATAGCTTGATTGAAAAACATCTATAGCTTTCAAACGATATCACATTTTTTGAATCCAAAATATGTGTCACATTCTATACTTCACATACTATAGGATTAAAAAAAGAAAAATTGAATTTCATGAAGTTTTGACCAAGTTAAGGTGGTCAAACATACGAGTTTTTATATTTTTTAAAAAGTTGTAATAAAAAATTCATAATTAATTATTTACTTGTAAAAAATTATAAAAAAAATGCATCACATCGGGGCATGAGTCCTCTACTTATATCTAAAATATTATAAAGAAATATTATCATTTTATTGTGGCTAGGTGGCTAGAGACCGTTACTTCTTATTTTTCCCTAAAATTTAAGTACCCTTGCATTGAAATTTCAAATTTTCACCAAATAGATTTTTAAATTTTAAACAAACCTAGTAGTTTAGAAACTAATTCAATTTTCTACAAATTCTATTCTTACATATTTTTGAAATAATATAGATAACCTATTCAAATTTTTATGTCAAGTTGCCTAACGCTGATTTTTCTAAATTTTTTGCCACTTAAGGGCCTATTTTTTCCATGATCATCCTACACATACCGGCCAAACATGATGAATTTAACAATAGAGTGCTATCAAACCAACACCACAATGGTTCTTTTGAAAATACAACTTCATCAAAGTATACTATCCCACATGCCAACATTCAGTATTGCATTTACTTTGTTCGCCACCATCGTGCAACGACAGGGAACATTGGGCCTTGCGCTAAGAAATGCTTGTCAATCACATTCCCCATATCTAGCACACCATTCGCCACCAGCCCACGTAATTAGCAGCACCCACGTTGCAACAAAAAAAATAAAATAGCTTCCCTACCGACTGATAGACACCTTTCGCCGACAAATCCAATTCGTAGTTAGGATGATGAAAATCCCAGTGGAAACTTCAAGTAAAACAACCTATCAACTAATTAATTAACTAAATTAGTACTAATAAAATATATCTTGAGGGATTTACAATATGTCAAGTTAAATGTTGTACTTATTTGTGAGATGAATGGATATATAAAATATGATTTGGTGGACTTTATATAAAAAGTGTAATATTGTAATGTTGAAATTGCATATAATATAGTTTTCATCTTAGGTTGGTCATCATTCCATACTCATGTTTTACGGATGGTTTCATCTTTTTAATGGCCTAAGAACCCACTCACCAAATAAGACATTCCCTAAAATCTTAGATCTTGATTCTTAAAGGGAAACAATGTATGAAAATGCTAGTCCCTAAATCATAATTTGACCTTAAATGCTTCTGAAATTCTAAGATCGTGGATTACAAAGTTTTATTACTTTAACATTTGCTTGCCTTGATTTTCTTTTTATGTTTCATATTAACTTTTAATAGTTTTTTTTTTTTTGTTTTGTTTTATTTATTTATTTATTTATTATTATTATGAAGGTAAATTAGTTTATTTAATATTGAATAAATATGAATTTTCTTAATCTAATTTTTTGAGCTAGATTAAATAATTTCAATTTTGATAAATTTAGTGTATTTGTATATAAGAAAAGAAAATTGATTCATTTAATATTGAATAAATATGAATTGGTCTAATATAATTTCTTGAACTAAACTTGATGAATGCGATTTATTTGTTTTTTATATTTTAAGGAGAAAAATGATTAAAATTTTAAATTAATTAACAAGCATGTATTCTTAATATGCTAACTTCATTGAATTTATGTAACTAATCAATATAAATAATTATTTTTTTATTAATTTAATATTAATTAATCAAACTAATATAATGAATGTAACTAGTTTATTATTTATATAGAAACAAGATTTTTTTTCTATGAAAGGAATAAAAACATTAACAATATGAAAACAGTTTCTTGTTTTGAAATGTCTGATAGAAGAAAAACTAGTACGTAAATACAAAAAATTCAAATAATATTTCATAAAATGATAATTATGTATATTTTTGACACAAAATAATTGCTTCAATCAAATACAGGAGAAAAATATTTTAATTTAGACATTTTAATCACATTTTAGATAAATATTTAAAAAAGAATTATTTGATACTTATACTAAAGATGATAGGCTTACCTATTGTAACTTATGTCATAAAATAGAATTATTTTGCTTAACTTGGATAATTTTTAAAAGTCTATTTTATTTCAAATTTTCCTTTTAATTATTATAATTTAATTATATGACTTGAAATAAATAATTGTCATAAACCCAAGGGTTAGCCCTTTAAGATGAAGCTCTTGTGGTTTTATCTTCTAAAATTTTGAATAAAATCTTATCACATGGTGCAATAGGTAGGTCAAAGGATGTAAAATATTCATAATTTTGAAGGGAAGTAAAAGTGTTAAAAAAATGGAATTGGAAACATATTTGATAAAAAAGCTAATTTTAAATATTTAATAAAATATTGATATCTAAAGGTTTCTCTTTAAATGTAATAATTTTATTAGGTTATAGAATTCAAAATATGGGCTCACTTAAAATTTGATACTAATTCAATATAATGTAATTAAAAATGAATATAATGTAATTAAAAAAAATTACACCATCAAGTTTTTAGTTTCTAGAGGCCATAGCAATAAGAAATGAGGTAGTTAATTATTATTAAACCCTCATGTAATTTATAATGAGTCAAATATTCAAACCTATAATAGGTAATTGGTAAATATTAATCTTTCATAATGGAGGTTCTTATTTAGGATTTGATAAATCTTATATATTAAAAGGAGTTTGGCTAAATATTTCTTGGTTTAAAGTCAAGTTGGATATTCATCTTGATGTTTTCATCAAAGATTACTTTGAATATTTGAAAGATTATTGATAGGAATTATTTACAATGGAAGAAATGAGGAAAATAAAATATATCATTCCATTATTGAATTCTACTTTCTCAACCTTCAGATATAAGAAAGGACATATAAAATACATGGATATTTTTAGAACTATAACACTCTGTCATTTTCCCAAGATTCAGGATCGCTATTATGCATGAAAATTTTAGAGAGCCACCAAGTTTTCTTAGAAGCCATTGTTTTCATGTTGAAGATTGTTGGGAGAGTCTCAAGTTCTAGTGACTTCTAAACTTGGGATACTAGTTGCCCAATATATATTATGGTTTAAAGAATTTAGCATTCTAAATTTTTGTGAAAATATTGTTTAGGGTTTCCTTCTTTTTCTGGCTAGGTAAAAAGCTTCATTGGTGTTTTAACTTGGTTGCAAATAATAATCCCACATTGGTTGCCTATGGTTGTTTTTTTCCATTTAAATACACCCCGTTCTGTTTGGATGGTGTGATAAAAGCCTCATGTGGACTTTAATTGGCTCACACATGGTATTTGGTGTTGTGTGCTCTCAAGAGTTGATTGGTGAGTTGATTTGAGATCTTACTTGGTGATTTGGTGCAAGAACCTAGTAAGGTGTTTAATTTTTTGCTCAAAATTTTTAGATTCTTAACCCTTTTTGCATTAATGCTTCTTGAAGTATTTTGAGAAGGCTTAATTTGTAGTATTTTGGAATTTATATTTGTTGTTGAAGGTTAATGTCTTTGTATTCGTGGAGATTTTTTATAGTTGATTATGGGCTTTTCATTTCATCCTATTGTGATTATGTTGAAAGGGGGAAACTACAAACAATGGAAAGATGGTATCATAAAACATCTTGGATGGCTTCATTTGTTGCCACATTTATATAATCTTGTTCCCCTTCCTAGTACTGATAGTAGGCAATTTGCATGGAATTGGAAAAGGGATCATGTCCTAGGAGTTATTGCAATGCATATTGATTATGCCACTTTGGATGCTATTGATCATTTTGAGTGTCCTCATATTCTTTGGACTAAAATTTGGGAAATACATGGAGATCCTGATACTCAGCTATTCCTAGATGATCTAGTTTCAGATTGTCTTATGCCGCTTCATTTTTCAGAGAAGATACCTTATGATCACACTTCTATGCATGAGTTTGAAGTTTGGGAATACTTTGATTCTTTAGATGAGGATGAGAGGGTTCTCTATATTCTCCTTCTTCTCCATAAGGGACAGTTGATGTACCTTCACCTTTAGTGATTCATTGTGCAAATTCATTGATTGCGGCTTCGATAATTCCTGTTCAACAAGGCCATTCATCTTGTGTTGATGATTCACTGAGCATGTCCAAGGATTCATTACAATAAGTATTTCATTGTCTTCCTAATTGGGATTCATATTTTCTAGACATTGGTTCATTGTTCATGAAATCTCACATTTCTAACCTGGAAGACACATTTGAGGGTACATCCCTCCTATTTGATGACAAAATTTGCACTGTTGTCACTCCATCTCAGTCTCTGGAAAATGTTCAAAATCAATTTCTAGTGGTAGCATTTTTGGTGACACATGAGTAGAAGTCACCTCCTATTGTGACTGGGCAAGTTCTTAACTAGTTTGTAGAAGTCACCTTCCAAGGTCTTGGTGACACATGAGTAGATTTCAGAAACATCATCCTACATTTCCATGCTTCTCTCTTTCAATTCCTATCTGGAGTGGGAAGAATTCCAACAATTTTACTTGATTTTGTTTCTTCCAAAAGGGATACAAGTTATTTTTTGAAATTGAATTATGTTTTGTCTTCGGGCACTTACCATTTTTATAAGTGATTACACATTGTAGGGGGGCTATAGAGTCTGTCTCTTTCCCTATTATGGGGGTCTATTTATTGTATATACATGATGTATGTAGTCCTTGGGGGGTGTGATTCAGTCCTCCATCCATGCATAATTTTTTTTTTCTTTTCTCTCTTTTGGAGAGGGGTTTTTACCCACAAGGTTTTTCTCCTTTTATCTAGTTGTAAGAGAATATTTTTTGTAGTTGTAAATGGGTACCTAACATGGTTGTGTAGTTGGGACCCATATTGCATATTCATTTTTTGTATCTTCATTCTCCCTAAGTTTTCACTTAAGGTGGGGTGTTAATGTGTTAAGTTTTAAAGTATAGGGATAATTAGTTTTTTCTTGTAGGGTAGTTTTTCACCTGTCTATGTTTTTCAAAACTTTGAAAAGCCTGTACAATATGTGATTTACCATCTAATTTTATTCACTATTATTTTTGGTGAAATGGAATTCTATTGCCTCTCTCATTTTCAATGAAGGTTTATGTTGCAAATGTTGCTCCTGGGAGGTGGATGACACCAACATGTTAGTCTCAAATTATTTTCATCATTTCCTAATCATTTCATTATCTCTTCACTCCTTTTGGGCTAATGTAGATTTGATATTCAAGGAACCTTTCCATCCATCATATCCTTTCCTCATCTATCAAATTCATTTTAGGTTAATATATTTTCTAGTCTAAATATCTTTTCCTACATCATTTCCATTACATGAAAATCCCCATCCATAAAAATCTAGCACAAATCATCCAATTGCATCTTTGGTATTTTTTATACACTTGTTGCACATCCTTAATTTGAATTCAATTATCATCATTGGGATGTATCATTCCAAATCCTTATGTTGTTTTAGGATATATCATTCCTATGCCAAAAACACTCTATCATCATCATCAAGTTGTATCATTCCTAGTACATGTGTTTTTTAAATATATATCATTCCCACATCAACAATACATCATCATCATCATCAAGAAGATGTATACTTCCTAATTCTTATATTGTTTTGGGATATATCATTCCCACATCAACAACACTCCATCCATCATCAATCAATCTTAACTTTTAGTGCGATCAGGACAACATCATGTTTGTCTTTGAATCATTTTTTTATTTCTTTCTTGGAACATAAGAATTTTATTATCTCTTCCTCCTCCAATCCTTCCATTCTCTCCATCATTTTGCATCCTATTCCTCATTTATTCTTGCACCATCTCCTTCATTTTGAGAGAACACTTATTTTCTACAAAACTTTCCTATCCTCTGGACGAGTATCCTTAATCCTAATCCTCGTCTTCACTCCCATCATATTTCTTCCAAGTCACTCCTCCAAATGACTAAGGTATCTTGCCTTACCTTACCATATTCATGTGATGTTTTAATCTTCTTTGAAATGATTCTACTTTGTAACACCATCTCAAAGAGGGGAAAATTGTAGATACCTAAATTTGATCACATTTGGCTGATTTATCCCTATTTGATCTAAATCCCCATAATTTATATATTAATTAAATATTAAATTCTCTATTTTTTTCTATTTTCCTAAGTCCTAGCCTAATATAAATGATTTCTTTTAATTATTTATCTACATCTATCCTACCTTAACTCTTCTATCCAATGATTAAGTGGGTTAACCCTTCCATCACACCAAGCACATGGCCCTTTGTACTTGTGGCATAGACTTGGTACCATGTCACATTTGCCTTGTCCTGTCATAGTAACCTCATCTCTCTCAAATCATCTCATTGTGCTACTTGTCACAATCTAATGAGTTGAGAGATCACCTCTCATCTCAAACCTTGATCTCCATCAAGCAATCTGAACCCTTGATCCCTTTTCACCCCAATCTATATATCCAACCCTTAACCATTTATCAAGGGATCTCACTCATTTTCACTTGGGGCATTTTTATGTTGCTAAAATTTTAGCAAGCACCCAACCAAATGATGATTTGGAAAAATTTACTCAATCAGAGGCTCACTATGTTGGTTTGAGATTTCCTAGGCTTATCTTGAGTGTTATGTCTTAGTTATACTAGTTTGTTACTATTCAAAATTTGATAATGTAAATTAATTTGCATTAGATTTATGAGATATATTAAAGAAGATTGAATATTCATAGTATAGTCACTTAAAATGGACAATCTCATTTGAGTATAGAGTGTTTAATGAGATACAAAAATTAGTAGTTCCCTATTCAAAAAAATCATAATAGTCTTCATTTTCTTTAGTATGTAAATACATTATCGTCATGATATTTAGAGAGAGACAAAAGGATTCCCATTTTTTTTTCAATTTGACTAATGACATGCACAACATCCCAAAATAAGCTTGTACAATTTATCAATCTTTATGTAGTTATGTGGATATAACGAAATTACTAAGGGAATCTAAATTTTCAATAATCACATAGAAGGTTGTTCCTTCTATATATTTTATTCTATTCTTCTCAAGGCCTTCCTTAATTATTGATATTCTCTTGTACTAATTGTCTTAACTCTTTATTTTTCTCATGTTTCCAACTTTTTTTAATAATTGCTTAATTATTCTAAATATACATGGTACCTTATTCATCCATAAGATAGATTATTTATAAGATGATTTTTTCCCTATAATTATCATGTTCACATACCAATTATTCTACTCTTCATATCCTATGATTATTATAATATTTAAATATTCTTAACCTTTTTCCTTTGCATTTTAAAATAATTTCATTTTATCTATGCATTGTTTATTGTTATTTTTACACTCCTCTCATCCTTTATATTACTTTCATGTTTTTAATTCCACCACTTTGAGGGAATCATTTTGTCTTTATCTTGATATGATTTCATCTATTCTTCTCCATATTGTATGTATTTTTATGCTCTTGCACTAATTATCTTTCCTCTTATGTTTCTCACGTTTAGAGCTCAGGTTGATGATATCATTTTTTTTCTATTTTTATGCTCTACCTTATTCATCCTTAAGTTTGATTATTTTTATTATGATCTTTATTTTCTTGCAATTTCTATGTTCACCAACCCTTTCTTCTATTTGTATACCCTATGATGCTTATCACATGTTTATGATCCGTACTATTATTTGATCATATATTTTGATTCATATACAAATTTTATACTTATGATCTTTTGAAAGTATCTATAGTTTAAATATTAGATCAAAATATGAATAATTTAAGAGACTGAAATGTATAAAACAAGTATACACATTGAAAAAATATCATATGATACAATATAATATCAGTAACATACCTAAATTCAACAACTTCTTCTGGATCCTACTTCAAAACAAAGTGCTCACGATTGATAATCTTTGCAAGCGAGGCTTTCAAATACCCAATAGATGCTATCTCTGCAAGATGGAAGTAGAGTTAGTTTGTCATTTGTTTGTTCATTGTCCTTTTGTTGCCTTGATCTAAGAAAAATTTCTCTATTTTTGGAAACTATCTTGGTCGTTCCCCTCGTTAATTGAAGACTTCTTCATCCAATGGAAAACCCCTACTCACAACCCAACACTTCAGAAACTGTGGGATGTTTCCTTCCCTCATATTGCTTGGGGTCTATGGAAAGAAGGAAACAATAGAATTTATAGAGATAAAGAATCTTCGATGGTCATTGTGTTTGATAAAATAATCAGATTAATGAAAAAAAATTTCAATGCAATCCCTTGGAAGGTTTGTAACACCGAGAAAGTGGCTTTTTTTTCCTATGATCTTACGATTGCTAAGGAATGGAATATTAGTTATGATATTTCTTGTGCTCCTAAACATGCTAAGAAGGACAGGGAGGGTGTCTACTAGACTTTTCCGCCTAACGATTGGATCAAATCAAACTTTGATGGGACAACTAAAGGTAATCCTAGGGCAGCGAGATGCGACAGAGTTATAAGGGATTATTTTGGCAATTTTCTCAGTGCGATTGCCACCCCCCTTGGCTCACAAACCAATCACTTAGCTGAGGGTGTTGGAGATTTTCATGTCATAAATTTGGCTCATAGTCTAAATTTTAAAAACCTTTGGCTTGAACGGGACTCAAAAAATATTATCAAATGTCTTCTAGGTAGGTCCCCCCCTCATGGACCATAAAGTCTTGGATTGATGATGCTATTTCAACCTTAGCTATGTTTGATAATATAAAGATATTCCATGCCTATAGAGAGGCCAATGTTGTGGCAATTTTCTTTGCAAATGAAGGGGTTAAAAGCAAAGGACAGTGCACATGGCTGAACATTAGTGATTTAGGTGTTAATGTCTAAGCCTTATTGAACTATGATGCGTCACATGGGAAAGATGTGTTTCACCTCATTAATGATGATAGAACGGGGTAACTACATTACTATCATTAGATTGCATGGGGCCAAGATAATTAGCTTATGCTGTAAGCTTGCTCGAAATGCTTTGTGGGCTCATAGGTTTGGTGGGACCATTTCGAGTCAAGATTTCATCTATGTCTGCATCACTGTGCTTGCTAAAATGGGAGGAGATAGAAAAAGAGTTAAGTCGAACAGCTTCAAGATGCACACAAAAAACACTAAAGTGTAGAACAAAGTTAAATGTGGGGGTTTACTCCCTTTTCTAGAAAAACTCCATGGGTCTAATCAAGAAGCTACATAGCATTTTGAGAAGAATTGGGACAATGGAGAAATAACCCTTTTTGGCAGGAAAGTTAAGCTTCATGAAAATCTCATTGTTGAAGTGATTGGTATGTCCAATGAAGGACACTAATTTTTTGGGGACAGGAATTTCTCTGATGAAGCGATGGTCAAATTTATGAAGAAAGACAAGGAAAAAGTGAAATTGGTGAAATTTTCCAATAGTTAATTTGAGGCCGACACCATTAAAGCTCTCCAGAGAAAAGTTTTTTGTGTCATTATGGAGTATATCATCCTGGATGGTCAGTTCACTAGGGTCTACGACTATCATTTTATCTTGCTCAATCATTTTTACTATAAGGTCATGGTTTCTCTCCCCTACTATCTACTTTGTTCCTTAAGAAAGAGTCTGGAAGACCATAAGAAAAACCCTAAAAGATATCCTATATTACATACTGGTCTGATTAGGTTAATTTTTTAACATTTCCAAAATATGTTGGCCCTTGCTTACCTGGATGCCTCTTTGGTCTCTGAGGAGGATGACATTGAACCTAGTTGTTTGGGGAATAAACCTAATTTGAGTGCAGTTAGGATGGTCCCGAATCCACCTTCTATCCAGACTGGAAAGAAAACCCAAATCCATAATCCCCAGTCTATTAAAGTCTACCCTACATCTAAGCCTGGAAGCTCTACTCCTAAAGCCAAAGGCGCTAGAAAGAATCTACCTATCAAAAACTTTGTTTCGTATTATGAAGATACTCTTGATTTTTAGGACTTTGGTGCAAATAATAATTATTCCTCTTTTGTCCCATCGACGGACAAAAATGTTAGAACTGGGTCCCCTAGAGCCTCTGACCCTGCTAAAAGTTGCTTCAATCTTGATAGGGAACTTTCTGTTGATTTTCTGAACATAGCTAGGAGTAATGTTGTGGACCATTTTAGAATGTCAAAATGGGCCTTTCATGAAATTAATGAGCTAAAAATAAAAAACTAGGCCCTCTAGAGTAAACTGGAAGAAATGGGTGCTAAGGTTTCTGTGTTATGCAAGAAGGATGTAGAGCATAATGAAAACATTACTAGTAAAGAGATCCAAGACAATGTAGGTAAGGACAAAAGGATAGAAATTGACTTGGAAAAAATGAAAAGTACTGTAAAGATAATTACTAAAAAAAATAATAGGATGGCAAGACATAATGCCAAAATTATCAATGGTATGGCTGAAAAATTGGATAAAGCTCAACAGGGGTCCTTGGTTGTTGATTTGGAAGAGGTGAAAGATAAAAACAAGGAAGAGGACATTGGGATTTTGAAGAGAACCAGGGCTAATCTGAAAAGGAAGGCACCCCATGTGCCACATATGATTCAACCTTTCAAGAAGGGTGTCCGAGATATGCAGGACCTAGAGGCTGAGACTGAGTCTGTTTTGAAGACTGTGGGTTAGCTACTACTAGTTTTTTGGCCTACGTTTTGGCTGGCTCTTTGATTGACCTTCCTGGCCTTTTTTCGCTAGCTACTGTTTATTCTGGTTTTTTTTTATTGTAACCTATTTATTTCGCTGTACTTTTTTGTTCTTCTTCATCTTTTGTTGTAAACTTGGTGGTTTTGGGTCCCTGTAAAACCAATTTTTCCCTTTATAAAAAACATACCTCATCATGTCTGTAATATTACGGATATATAATTCATACATCACTAATTCTTTTTCGTAATCATATCATATTTTTATATCTATTTAGTGTATTTACGAGAATTATGTCTTCTATATTTTATATTATGATTTCAAATTTATATCACCATTATAGATTTATAACAATCATTGTGCACTTAATGTGCTCTTTATAACTCTATATGTTATATTCTTAGAAATATTTTTAATTCATGTCTCCCTCACTATATAATTAATTGAATTTTTTTTTTTGCTATTAGCGAAACCTAATACTTATCATTTTCCTATACTAGGCACAAACTTATACACATTGGTTGCTTCCTCCAATCTCTATATTTTTTCATGTCTACCATTTTAGATTCCTAACCTATTTGTTACATGATGAAATTATGACTTTGATAATTTTTTATGATCTATGTATTTTCATATTTATTAAATTTATTATAATGTATTGTGTTTCTCTTGAATTCCTTTCATCAAATAGATGCACCCAATTAATATGGGTATTTATCATATCACTAACACTCTTATGACTTGAGGTTGTAGACAATTATAAACACCTATGAAGAAGATGATAATCATGTCTCAATGGAGTTGATTATATGATATGTAGAGGTTAATATGTCACATCACATTCATTACAAGTTCTTGAATTTTTGTATCCATGATCTCTCCTCACTTTCCCTCTCTTTTGTAAAATATATAATAAAATCAACTCTTAATTGTTCTTATCTTTATTTATACAATAGAAATTAATTATTCCATATTTGTTCTCTATTTTATAAAACATTACTAGAATCGACATGTAAGAGAGGATTAAAGTACAAAGAGATCAAGCTAGGTTTATGTTTTATATAAAACATAATATGCTTGTTCCTCTAATATTTACTAATGAAGACAATGATTATACATTTTCTCTAAAATATATCTTTTAAATTTCACATGCATCTTAAAGTTAAAAAAAAATATAATGATTGAATACACATACATTTACTAATTCTCATGTAATTTTGAAATCATTTTAATTAAATATTCCAAAAAATTATATACTAGAAAAGAGTATACTCTCATTCAAAATTACCAAACATTTTCCAATTCTTTAATACTTACCCTTTAAATATATTTTGAAATATTCCATCATATCCTATCTTTATTTGCATGTACTTCTTGTCTTCATCAAAATTACCAAACATTTTCCAATTCTTTACCACTTACCCTTTAAATATATTTTGAAATATTCCATCCTATCCTATCTTTATTTGCATGTATTTCTTGTTTTGATCGATTATGTTGAATTGTTCAAGGTTTTCTATTTGAATTACAATTCTATAATCAATCCTATACACTTGTTTTTATTATCTATTTCTTTGTCCCCATATTCAAACGTTTTTTCCTCACCTCATATATACAGCTCTCTATTCCAAACAAATTCCACGGACAACAGCCTTGAACTTGCACCATGCAAATTGAACCTTGAAAAATGTAAATTCAAATCCATTAAACAAAAGGTTCGGTCGGGTTTTCTTTTCAATTCATAGAAAACAAGCTTCGCACGACATATTGAAAACGAAGTTCTTGACGATGGAAGTCATATGGTGAAAAAAATGCATGACCTGCGATTGCGCAAAATTAGTTGATTAAATATCTTTGAATTGTTCATAGTCTTTTATTTTAATTGCAACTCTAAAATAATCAGTGATATTGACCTCTGACATAAAGTCGTTCACTGTGTTAAGTTTATTCATGTCCACATACCTTACATAAGACAATCTCGCCACACTCTGTTTCTTTAATTACTATATGTTCAATTTCTCATTCTCATTTTAAATTTCAGCATGTTTTCTTAATTTTTAGACATTTTATTTCTTGATTAATCATTAGATCCGGTTTTTTATAAACGTGATTATATTTGCATCCAATTTCGAATAATTGGCGAATAATTAATAAAATTTAAATTTAATATACATAGTTCAGCATAAATGATAATGAATCATTATAATTTAACTTTTTAATTTCATTAAAGAATAGAAGTGAAAAGTCTAAATTGTCTATATATTTTTATATATTTAGAGGGTTTTTTTTTTTTTTTTCTAAAATTAGTGCAGTTATTTTAAATAAATCTATTTAAAAGATATCACAAAATATCTTTTTGGTATTTGATGTTTGTATTACAATTAAATTAATATTAAACACTAGTAGTCATATGCACAGGCATGCGACAATCAGCCGATAGGGGTCTTCTGCGGCGGGCAATGTTTGCGGTGAGGAGGGTTGAAGCTTTTTAATTGCATGGAAAGGTGACTGTGAATGAGACTGATGAGTTAGATTGTATGAATCAAGTATTCACGAATAAATTTTTGTATAAATTTCATTTAATACTATTAGAAAATTTGAAAATCAAAATTTAAATTTGTTTAAAAGTGGGAACTTAAAAATTAAATTAAATATCAAATTTAAAATAATTATTTCTTCGAGCAAGAATATTTGAGTTTTATATTTATTGGCAATAGATGCACACGTATATTGTCACTTTTTGTGTAGGTTATTCAATCAATTAATTATTTAATTTAAAAGTTAATGGAAATTTTTTGTAAGGGTCATCACGCATGTGTGTACTTTTTAAAATAGGATAAAAAGTGCACACTTTTTTTCTATGAAGGGAAGACGTTCAATATTGAGTACTTTTTATAATTAGTATATCTCTATAGTTTTGCAAATTAAAGTTTTAGTATGCATGTGTGTTTTGATGAGAGATGGAAATTAGCTATAGGCATCTCCATTTGTAATTATATTACTATATAGACAAGGTGTGACACCAATTTGTATGTAACAATTGGTTTCCCAATTGAAGATTCAACCTAGATTATTTTGCACTAAATAGTATAGAAAAAATAGGGAAATTGTAAAACAACTAGTAAAAGAATAGTTAAAAATTATAGCTAAATCACAGATGAGCCATAATCCATAGTAAAAACTTTCATAGAACACAAGTATTATAGATTACAATGTGCTTGAGAATAAAAAAATCCAGTTTTAAATGAATGATTGCATAGTGCAATTGGATAGTCAAAATAGATAATGTTGCAGGAGGGGAAAGTTCAGTACAAAACATCCAAGACAATATATTGATTCAGTTGCATTCTAAAAAGAGTCGTTTTGACACTATAGATATGTTACACATACTGCACGATTAAATGTTGGCTTCTCAACAAATAGAAACTTCAAACAAATAGCACATAAGCTAAAGATGCGACCACTTGGTAGTACATAAGAAACATGTTACAAACCATGTTTTCTATACATGTATCTATGTGAGAAAAGATATATGGAATGAAAAGGAAAAAAAAACCCATGCTCATTATTCACCCTTCCATATTGGCATCATGGAGCCCTGGGGACCCTAAGCACCCCCCCGAGCAAAAGCAATATGAAACATCCACTGGAAGTTTGTGGCCATCTTTTGGAATTTTCATCTATAATTTATCCTAACACCTGCAAATAGAAGAGAGAGGTATTTCAATGGATGAGGAAAGAAGATGAGTAAGGGAGGATCAATGATTAGTAAATATATAGCGAAAATCAATAAACATGACTAGAAAGTAGAAATGATGAATAATATTTGCAAGGGGGTCACGAAATCTATTTATTGATTATGGAGAAGTTTTTTACTTACATGTACTGTTGATTATGCTTGAGAACCGGAAGGAGGATTGGATTGAGTTGTTAGATCGTTGAACAATTTGGAAATTATTAAGCACATCAGTGTTCAAACCATGAAACCTTCTATCAAAATGAACAATAAGTAGAGAATTAAAGATATAAACAATAAATTAATTATTTATACAAAATACCCAAGCAAAATGGGTTACTAATTACACAGGCCAACAATTTTAATAGCCTCCAACCTACCAAAAACTGGAGCTGAACACGATGAATTTAGCAATAGCGTTTTATCAAACCAACACCACAATGGCTCTTCCAAGAATACAACTTCAAAGTATACTCTCTCAGATCCCAACATTTAATATTCCATTTACATACATATATATACATGTGAACATATATATATATGCATGTATACATCTATATATATATGTATATATATATACATGTATAGATATATATACATGTATATATATATATATATACATGTAATGCAACTTAATCAAAATATACTTTCCCACACTGCTACATTCAATATTGCATTTACTTTGACTAACCGAATTTACTTCATCCACCTCTATAGTACAACAACCACATAATGCATTAAGCCTTAGGCGAGCAAACACTTAGCATATGCAATTACTCTATTTATTAGGATGGTACAAAGAAGCAGTTCAATCAATGTGCAAATGTATATATGCAAACACAAGAATAACTTATGTAGTGATTAACAATGTACAACAACGTATTTGTAAGGATTTCACCTAAATGAATTATAATGCTCGAAAGATGCATAGAGTAGAGAATGTAGCAATGTGGGAAAGTATACACTAGAAAATGAAAGAAAATATTTTTAATTCAATTGCATTGTGAGAATAGGCATTTTGGTATTATGAATTTGTGGTCCAAAATATGCAAGAAATTAGGTTTATTCAATTGCATTTTCACAGGTCTGTTCTTAGCAAATAGAAACTTCAAACAAATAGTGTATCAACTAAAGATATAAAGTTCAACAAATTCAATGGGTCTTTTGATAATACAATTTAATCAATATACTTCCTCACAAATTTTGTAGCACATGAGTGTTAAAACCCTCAAACCTACTATCCAAAGGAACAATAAGTAGAGATTGAAAGGCATGAACAATAAATTAATCATTAATGCAAAGTACACAATATACATATTGGTTAATTTATTGTCTGCATGTTCTTGTCAAATGTTTGTGTCTTTGTCGTTATACCCATTGTGGATATTTGAAAGAGATTATTGTTTTGTATGGATGGAGGAATTGCAATTAAATGTCCTTTCTTTCCTTAGAAAATATGCTAAGGGTTAGTAATTTGTTAGTCATTTGTTTATGGTTTTGGTTCTCTGTGTCTATTAACCAATGAGGAAGATTTAGGCAGATCCTTTGTTTAAGAGGTAAGCTCCAAGCTATCAGTAAAATCCCTATAGACAATTCCTATCTATTTGTCTTAAAGCATGAATTATAAAAGAGCTATTAGATGGTAAATCCTATTTATGGTTGGGTTGATGGAAGCCCTATTGAAAAGAATATAACAAGAAGACATTAACAATAAATTAATCATCTATGCAAAACACCCATGTAAAAAAGAGTGTAACCCCACAAACCTTATTAGAAATTCCACATACATTGCCTTGTACTAAATACTATAGAGAAATAGACAAATTGTAAAAGAGGTATTAGAATAAGACAAACAAGTGCAATGAAGGACAATGCACATCATCACAACACATGGATAGAATGATTAAGGAAAATATATTTTGAAGTCTTTGAAAAGATCAATGCATGTCTACTTCCACCTGTATATATATGTATGTATGGATAAATATATGTATGTATGTTATACTAATAGTTTTATTACAATTTCTATATTTTTCTATAATACTCAATGAAAGATAATGCAACTATTATTATATAATTCCTCTATTTGTTAGAAAAATACAAAGAAGGTGGGCATCAAAATAAAATGAAAACCATGCCAGCTCAATGAAGTGCAGATCTATATAGGCAAAGGGAAAAAAAAATGCGTAGCAATTCACAATCTACAGTGTCCTCTTTCTAAGGATTTGAAGTGAAATCAATTAGATATTAATATAAAATATAGGGAGGTTGAAAGAGATAAGGGAAATAGAATATCATCAAACATAAGAATAAAAAAGAAGCAATTGATGCAACAATTCACATTTGCCTATCAATTATTTGTTTCAAGTTCTCATTTGGATTTGCATAAGAGGCAAGTATGGGATCATCAACAAATCTAATCTGAACAACAAACTATAGTTATTGTAGTCAAGCACATGTATAAATTTGTGCATGATTGTTTATATAAAGAAAAAAATATATAGAGGGTATGTAGCCATGGAGGGAGGGGAAAATTGAATGTATAATCATAATACATGTGTGAAATTAGATAAGGAATGGGGAAAAGGAACGTCAAAATGGCCCACTGCAAGAACAACAACAACGTTGTTGTAGGCTACAGACGAGGGAAGTTGTGGAGCTCTCCAAACTAGCACACAAGGGAGGTGCATATTAGTCTCGTTGACATGTCTGCTATGAAACAAACACCAGATTTTTTCATTTCACAAGGAAGCCAAAATAGTTGATATCATTATATTAGAACAATGAATATTATCAATTGGCATATGAACAAACACCTACCATTTTGTGTCTGTTGAGTGGGGCACGATGAGGAAACCATGAAACCAATAAACTCCATGGTTATTGTGGAGATGCTCAAGGAATCCATGAAAAATAACATGGAATTTTATCATGTACCATGGGAAAGAAAATCAATGTACACAACACTATATATCTATGAATGTAATATATAAGAACAATGAAACAAGGAAATGATGGGAAAAGAATTTTGTAGAAAAACATTTGTAGCAATTTGAATCAAATAAAGCTAATAGAAAAGACAACAGCAAGACATTTAAATTTTTGGAAGGAAAGCATAGAGGAGGAATGTGAGAAGTCAATGTATATAGGTTGTTAGAATAGAAAACACATCATTGAAGGATTTTAAACTTATTAGTCAAATGAAAAACTTTTTTTTTTGAGAATGCATCTACAACATGTGCATATATAGCTTAATATATTGGAATGTTGTAAAGACATTATTTACTTATAGAACTTTTTTTCTTTCTAGTTATTATTGGTTCCTATCTTCGTGCATCTTAGACAACTGATGTTGTTTGTATTTGTATATGTATTAATGTGTAAGAATTGTAACTATATGTTTACACCACTGTATGTTAAAATTAGGTGGAAGAGAATTCTAGGTATGCCAATAAATAGTTAATTTCATAGAATTTTAAAAAACTTAAACAAAGATGGGAAAATGGAATATAAAAAATAGTGTATTGGTTTGAATGCCATAGAGTAAAAGCATCGTAAAATGAAATCTTAGACCAAGAAATTGTCAGTTTAATAGAATAGAATCATCAAAACATGAAATTGGCTTGTACAATTTGTGGCCTTTAGTTATTTGTGTGTGGTATCTTTGTGCATCTTTGGCATTATACCCATTTTACACAAATTATTACTTGGTATGGTTTTTAAAGATATAACTTAGAAAATGTTTGAGGAGGCGATGGCACATAGGCTAAGGTAGATGGAAGAATAATTATCCTTGAGCCTGTTTTGTAAGTCAGCCTATCAGGTGGAACCAAAAGAACATGGAAAGGCCTACAATTGCTTGAGGCGTGTTTCTTCCTTGCGTCAATGAGAAATGTACTTGTTGGTGCCAATCCTAGAGTATCTCTCAAATGAGAAAGGTGGATGAATACAAAGTCTTTCAATTGATTTTACACATGAAATAGCTATAAAATTCAACCCTTGCCTCTCTTTGCTACCTATGTTTATTGTTTCTCTGTCCAATTTTAAGCCCTGTGCTTTATGTATTGTGATTCCCCAAGCCATAGTGAGTGGAATTTGTGTTCGATTCCCATGACTTATAGCTGGGATGGGGATTTCTCTCAAATTTTTTGGGTCCCATTATGGGCCAATGTAATTTTGGAAGCGGACAACAACATAGTCAAGTGGGTTTGGTAGTTTAGAATGTGGATTTTACACAATAGTCGTAACAACACCAAAGAATCCATTGATGAGGCCAACTTGAATCCACAAATTTTTTGTTAGCATTACCTATTCACCAATACAAAGTAGCAATTATAGGAGAAGTTGGTTATCATCTCCATGATCAAATTCCTATTGTTGAGCCATCCGAGCAATGCTAATGGCTATTGGTAGATGTAACTGTTTGATCACTTTTTTTTTTGTGGAATGCAACCAAGTCATTTGTCGCAAACAAATATGTAGCAACATAAAAAAATTCTTTTTCTGTGGCTGAAAGATTTTTTTTTTTTTGTTTTATAAGCTCTTCCCAATCATTGTGGAGAGCCTTAGCATTTCTTATATGAAGAAGAATTTCCTAAAACTTTTGTAGGGAAGGGCTATCTCCTTTTTAGCAAAAGATAGTGTCTAGGGTTATTGAGACTGTGAAAGTGTGCCACAAGGATACAACCAATGAGGATGGAGCATAAATAGGTGCATCCATGATAGGTGGAAACTGAACAAGATCACCAACAAGGATCATATAAACACTGCCAAATGGCTCTATCTACTTATCTGGGAATGCTTGGCATAACCGGCTATCTATTTTTAGTAGCAACTTGGGCATAGAAAACTCATTTTATTGATCAATATGTACTCAATATACATAAATTATTCTTGGAATAATCTCAATTGTTTTCCTTGCAAAAGATTCATATCCTTTATGGGAATCCAAAGTGATGCAGATCAAAGGAAGAAAACAACAACTTATCTCCAATCTCATCTAACAAAAATCAAAACATTGAAGGCATGAAACTTTGGAACCTTTTAAAATACATATAAAAATCCTTCCACATCAATTTTTAGGAGGTTTCATTGATTAAAATAAAATATATACAATTTTGAATGCTTGTTGTCCTGTGTAAATCTGAACTTAACTGTTTTCACCAAAATGAGCATAACTTTCATCATATTCAATGAAATGACGTCAAAACAATGCAAAAAGAAAGATAACTCATGCCTCTAACCAGCCATATAATATTTAATTCATTTGGAGATTGTACCTGCACGTGCCATTTGCTGCAACATGACTATTACAGAGAAATCTGAAAAATTACAGTCAATAAAACCACCATAACTTCCACAAATCAACAGGAATCTGCATGAGAAAAAGTTTATTTGGAAGGTGATTGAGATTAATAACACATGGAAACAATTGGAAATTTACTTCAGCCCATAAAATGGTCGTACAATACCAAAAACCAAATAATTTCTGAGATAAAATGCAGAAAACAATGTCTTTTATTCATCCAAATGAAATGTTCAATCACCCACAAGCTTATGAACGTACAAAGAGATTTTTTTTAAAGACATTACAACATGAATAATCAGTTTCCAACTTATTTCTAACTTCCCACTAATGTTTAGTCTCCCTAATGACCATTTTAACTCCCTAATTGTTGCTTTATTTTTGCAACTTTAAATTTTTTTGCAATTTTGAACTTTTGTGTTGACAACTTTTGGATACATTGACATATTTTAAAATTTTCTTAAATGAACTCCTAAAATACACAATAAGTGACTCAAATAACCTTAATACAAGGTAAGAACACAAAAATTGAATCAAATTCCTAAATTTTCACAAGGAGGCATAATTGTGTCAAGGTGCTCTTACACCATACTCCCAACCAATAAAAGAATCCAAGTCCACTTGGATTGATGTTGTCAACAACCTTCATTCCTTGTATGCTTTTCCTTAGATCAAAATTGATTCTAACCACTTTAATTCTCACCTTGGGCTTCATCTTGTCCATGCAAATCAGCTTCATACCTTGCTCACAAACTGAAATCAAAACCTTTACCCTTTGGTGGATCTCAATATCATGCTTCTCCCTTTGTCCTTTAATCTGCAAACAATCCTTTGTCCAAAGTATTAGTAACATAATGAAATGAAAAAAATTATCTATCAGAATACCTCCATCACTTTTCAATTCCCTGCAAACCTCCAAGAGAAACTCCTCCATGATCATTCCCTCAATGTCTTTAACTGCAATAATCAAGTCCTCTGTCATATCTTCATTCTTGGAAACATTTAGAACAATTTTGTTTTCTTCATCAATGAATTCTTCATGTGCATTTTCATATGCTTCTTCTTCTTCTTCCATCATTTGTTCTAACTTCATCATAGATTCTTAGAACTCTTCATCTAATCTCTTTAACTCTTGCTTTAACTCAACAATTTCTCTATCAAACTTTGCTTGTCTCTTTCTCTTCTTTCTCTCTTCCTCTACCTGCAAATGCCTTCTCAAGTTCTCCATCCTCTCAAGCAAGATTCCTCCTTGCCTCACAACTCACTTTCCTACAAACAACCATCAAAACACAACTACAAACCACAAACCACAACCAACTTATGAGCCCATATCTTTTCCGGGCTTTGATACCAATTTGATGTAGAGCAAAGGAAGAAAACAACAACATATCTCCAATTTCATCTAACAAAAATCAAAAAATTGAAGGCATGAAACTTTGGAACCTTTTAAAATACATAAAAAAATCCTTCCACACCAATTTTTAGGAGATTTCATTGATTAAAATAAAATATATACAATTTTGAATGCTTGTTGTCCTATGTAAATCTGAACTTAACTGTTTTCACCAAAATGAGGATAACTTTCATCATATTCAATTAAATGACCTCAAACCAATGCCAAAAGAAAGCTAACTCATGCCTCTATCCAGCCATATAATATTTAATTCATTTGGAGACCGTACGTGCACATGCAATTTGCTGCAACATGATTGTTATAGAGAAATCTGAAAAATTACAGTCAATAAAACCACCATAAGTTCCACAAATCAACACCAATATGCATGAGACAGTTTATTTGGAAGGTGATTGAGATTACTAACACATGGAAACAATTAGAAATTTACTTCAGCTCATAAAATGGTCGTACAATACCAAAAACCAGATAATTTCTAAGATAAAATGCAGAAAACAATGTCTTTTATTCATCCAAATCAAATGTTCAATTACCCACAAGCTTATGAACGTACAAAGATATATTTTTTTAAAGACATTACAACATGAATAATCAGTTTCCAACTGATTTCTAACTTCCTACTAATGTTTAGTCTCCCTAATGAACTTTTTAACTCCTTAATTATTGCTGTATTTTTGCAACTTTACATTTTTTTGCAATTTTGAACTTTTGTGTTGACAACTTTTGGATACATTGACATATTTTAACATTTTCTTAAATGAACTCCTAAAATACATAATAAGTGACTCAAACAACCTTAATACAAGGTAAGAACACAAAAATTGAATCAAATTCCTAAATTTCCACAAGGAGGCATAATTGTGTCAAGGTGCTCTTGCACCATAAAGTACTATATGGATTGTAGAGGCACATATGTTGTACGCAGTGACACTTGTAGGAGCCAATGTGAGAAAGCAACTATTGGTTCTAGCAAAAGAGGTGTTCATTTTTTGTTGAATACAATTTATCAGGAAGGATTTTTCAGTGCCAACTGTCCCTTGAATAATCATGCAGAGTAGGGATTTAGGTGAAGGATGGATATGGTGGGTTTGAATTATTTGAAGGGTCAATTGATGCTTCAATGAAAGTTGATGGGCTGAAATATCTATAGGCAAGAATTGAACAATAGCTTGCTCACATTGTGCCTTTGCTTATGAGATGAACTATAAAGCAATATTATGGAGTTCTTCAAGAACATGGTTTGCATTCCATGGATGGTTCATATCAAAATCCCACCTACCCAATAGTTGAAGCTAATTTATACTAAAGATAGTAGTAGCACCAAGTCGAGAGAAAACTTCCCATTCATACTCATCCATAGAAGGATGATGGTTCAAATCATCAATATCACTATTATCCAATTCTTCAATTGTGGATGTAACTGGAACTCTATTAACATAACAAGGTTGATAACCAACCATTTTTAAAAGTTTCCAATTTTCTATTATCTCTTCTCTTTGAAGACCTATATCTATTTGTATGTTATGGAAAGGTTTGTATAACATAAGTTCATTCCAACAAAATTTGTCAAATATCTCTACATCTTCAACAGGAGTAGTCATGAATAATGGGTAAACAAGGACAACTACAGGCTAGAGCCTTGGTTGCCATTTAGCCTTTTTGTATTGCTATGAGTGTGTATATAGGCAGACTGAGTCAATAAAGGATAAAGCAGCTAACTCTGGAGGCATTTGTATATAGAAATGAATATAGTTTGTTGGAAATTCTTCATTAGTATCATATTTGTTTATACAAAACCATGTATTTTTTCCAACATTCAAGCGAACGTATTGTCAACTTGAAGTAAGAAGAAGCAATTTATGTAACATATGGCACATTTCCTATGCAAATATGTCACATTCCACAAGCATATTCATCATGAATTTTTGGTATGCAACCAGTGCTCTATCCTCAACTATATTTGTATTTGCAACTCTTTTCAACATATCTAGATAATTTTCTAATTTTTTCTCAAATTTAGTTGCATATTTAGAAATATAATTCAAAACATTTTTCCTAGAAACAACTGGCTGATAGTCAACATTGGAATTCCAAATTGCAAGCATAGCTAGGCTATGAATATTTAGGAAATCATAATTTCTTGCTAGTTTGTAGGATTTGTTAGACTCAACATCAGATGCCAATGTAGAGGTAAGGTGTTTTTGCCATGGTGCTTTATACTGGCATTGCAATTACTCTCCTTTTCTTCTTAAACAAGTATATTCAGAGCATTTTGTGTGCCTTTGAACTATGTTTAGCAACTCTTCATAATATATGATTGGATCATTGGTCGAGATCTGGCTCATGGTAAGAAACTATGGGTTTTCTTCAGAGCAATGATACATTCTAAGCAATCTTTGTGCAGGGCAACGTAGATTCCAAGTTGAAACATATCTATCAAAAAAGTGCCTTGCTATGGTAAGATCATGGTCATTGGACCAATCAAGAGTATCCATGTGAAGAGCTTTTGAAAGCCATAAAAAACCATGCACATGTGTAGAGCCACGATGCAGCCATTCATATCAATACCAATAATATTTTGCATGCAAAAGCTTTTCGATCACCTCCTCACAAAAAAATGAGAATCTATGATGGAAAAATAAAGATGCTACATGTGGATTCTAAACAATACTATCTATTAGCATTTTTTTAAGGTCTCATCGCTAAATGAGCTGTAGTAGAGAAAACATTCTAAAGGTCAGCCCATTTTGTGTCTAATCAACTCAAAGTGAAAAAAAGAGTGGGTATACCAAGTTGTTCGATCATAGCAGTTAGCTGGGCTGGGCAAGAGCTCCAAAAAGAGCGAGTCCCATGCAACAACGCCCCAAATCACATCAACTACTTTGCTAATTGGTAGTCGAGAGCAACTTGAAGTTATTGCCTCAAAAAAATCAATGACCTGGGGATTCGATCCTTGAGATCCACTCTAACAAAAATAGAGACATTTTGTTGGTTGCGATGTCTCATAATCAAGTTGTAGAGAAAATATCTAAACCTAACATGTTTTCCAAACTTGTGGTCAAAAGATTTCATTAGGTGGAGGGCATATTTATGCAAGTGAATTTTAATATTTCCTAGTTGAAGGGGAAGCATTGCTCTAGTGGGGAACAATATTGGAAATTCCATTGAAAATATACCTTCACTGTTGTATTCATTAAAATATGAAGAGCTAATTTTAGGCCAAGATAAGATATTCTAGTCTTTCCTTTCAATTTACAAGACATCTTTTATTGCTTACAACTCTCGTCTAGTATTTGGTAAGCAAGGAATAAATGATGGAAAGTTTAAAGAGCCATTTTCTTCTTGTCCATCATTTGTTGAGCTGCTTGATGGCATTAGGTTTTCACCTAAAAATTGTTGTATTATATGCAACAAACTGGAGACATGAACAACAAAATTAGGTAAAATATTAAGAGCCTCAACATCAATCTGAACATCATTGCAGTATGTCATATTGGATTTTGTATTTCAATGCATACATGACATGATGTTTATTAACATAACAATCATAATTCCAACCTTCAATAGTTGTCCTGCAAACTATAACGACCTCGAGGTCTTATAGATGCGGTGGTAAAAGTCTTGCGATGCTTGAGATATCCTAATGGAAGATTATCATGTGACCACTATATTTAAATTGGCTCCCTCTAGAGTGGGTAACCTGTAAAACTTGAGCCACCCTAGCAATAAGCATCTCTTCAACCTGTGTTAACTTTTTGAGTAACAATGATTGTGGGCTTGGGTCCATTCCATTTGTGGAGCTGAATCAATGGGCGCCTTTTTAAGAATAACACCTTACACATACGGATTTTCACCATAACAATGGAGTGTGCATCCCTATGTAGCTTTCTCTACATATTTGGTGAATAGAAAAGTTGGAAAGTGCATCTATACAATGTCAAAATATCTTTACCATAGCAAGATAGCTATCGTGGAATATTTCTTTGAGGTATTGTTCTTGTTTTTGTGCAACAGGGGAGCTCCTCTGAGATTGTATACAAGGGTTCACATTTTCCATTGGAATTGTGTGATGCAAGGGAGCACTATTACCACTTTCATGTGTAGATGTGGTTGTTGTAGCTATCCTTTGTTGTAAGTATTTTTTGTGACAGTTCATGGATATTTACTCTCTATGCTCCCTATTGTACAAATAATTTTGTTGTTTTTTTACCCTTTTTAAATTTAGTAATTGACTGGAATGTGCTACTTGACTCTGCCCATATAGCCTACAAGTATACATACAAGCTCAAGTACATTATGATATATGAATATACATATATACCCATGCATACATTGAAAGTGGCAATTATACATAAACATCAAACAAAATATATATGTTTATCCATCTATGTAGTACCCCTTCATTTATGCTTATGCTTTCTGTTGTTATGTTTCCACACTGTTAGACTATGATACCTCTTTTGGATATATTGATCGCTGGTTTTGAGCGATAGTGGATTATTCTGTGACATGATGATAGTTTGTATGGTGATTATTATTTTTTCATATGCTTTGAGTTAGTGTAGATGTTTACTTTCAGTTGATCATTGCTATGTACATGTTATGATGGACTAACAGCTATTTATTTCATCATTTTGTTGTGAATTGTATTGGTGTGGAGAACGGAATCGCATCACTCACTTTTGAGTGCCCTGCGATATCTATGATTTTCTCTGCACGGTGTGTCTGTTTAATGATATATATATATATATGCATGTTATTTGCTTGGTTGTAGGAATTGTAGGTACATGACACCGACTGCAAATGGGCACTCAGGTCTGAGCATGTCAAGACTCAACGGAAACGTTGATCAGGAGATAGTAGTTTGGTTTACCCTAGTCTAGTCTTTAACCCTGGTCTTAGTACTTTGTCTGTTTTTAGTTCAGAGTCATAGGTTTGTCTTGTATTTTTTGTTTGGATAAAATTGCTTGGAAGGTAAATTTGCTTAAATTTTAATGTTGGTTTTTTGTGCTTTAAATTATTGGTATTTAAATTAATGTTTAAATGTGGAAGAAATTTACTTGCTTGATAATTTAATTCATTAATTAGCTTATTTGGTTAAATAGTTGATCTTAAAAAGATTAAACTATTTTAATTAAATAAATTAATTAATTAAATTAAATTATTAAGTGTGTAAATTATATTGCAATTGAAATTTAGAAAATTAAATTAAAAAAAATGCTTGTGCATTGAAAATTGATTTTCAAATTTAAATTAAATAAATTAAAATTGCATGCAAAAAAAATTGAATTGGCAAGATTCCCGAGAAGTGGAGAAGATATTTTTCATAACCACTTCTCGACATGTCTGTCAGTGTGTTAAATGATTCTTGTTGAGGAAAAATTGGTTATGGAGGATATTTTGGATCTCGGGAAAAACACAGAGGTTGTTAAAAAATTTTCCTCATGGGGAAATTATCAAAGCTTTGCAAAAAAAATTCTTACTGTGTAAAAAAAAAAAAAATTCTAAGAGGATTTGTTATTTCCTCTGGGGTTGTATATTTGTGGAAGATCCCTTGGAGGGAGGATCTCTTGTGTTGGTTGGAGAAGCTTTTGGGAATATTGTGCATTACAGGCAAAAAGAATTTCTCCTACAGGAAGCTTTTATTCTACAGGTATTTTTCTTGTATTTATTTTTGAATTTGTTTCCTTTTAAAAAAAAATGCTTGAGAAAATTTTAGTATTCTTGTTTCCTCTATTCTTCTCAGGAAATTTAAAAAATTATACAGTAGAAATTCTCAAAAGGAAAGAAAGTTCTTGATTAATTCTGAATGAATTTTCTGAAAAAAAATATATATTTTTTATTCAGTTGAAAATCTGCTGTGTATTTGACTGAGAATTTATTTATGAAATAAAATATTAAATGAAATTATTTCTCAGTTGTTTATGGGAAAATCTTGTGGAAAGAATTTTTTTAAACACATAAATTTTCTCTAATTATTCTAGAAAACCCTGTGAAAAAAAAAATATTTACCTACACACAGTAATTTAATTACAGAAATTTAGTACTAGTATGAAATATGTATATATATATAAATAAAATTTAATTTTTATAAATGATTATTCATTAATTATTTTTCCTAAAACTGTGAAAATTCGTAGGTATATTTGTAATAAATTTGCACAGTAAATAACATTTTTAGAAAAGAATTAGACGAACGGAATTGAATTTTGTTTAAAAAAAATTAACAGTAAAATGGGGAGGGCTGAAACCCTCCCCATTGTTTTTGCCAGTGGGTGCAGCCACCAAGGCTGCGCACAGCAGCCTGTGGCTGTTGGGCGTAGCCCTGGTTAGGGCTGCGTCCACCCCAATGGTGGAGGCCGCGGGCCTTAGTTCATAATTAGGGCTTTCTTTTTAATTTTGATTTTTTTTTCTTTTTTGTTTAAAGAAAATTTCGAATAGAAATTAAAATTTGAATTAAATATAATTTAAATTTCGTATGAAATATTAAAATTCGATATATATATAATTTTTAAATATGATTTATTATAATATATATTATTATAATATATTATATTTATGTATATATTTCAATTTGATTTTAATTTTTATGAAATAAATTGTATATTTAAATATATGTGGAATATTAGAATTGAATTAGTTTTGTATGTTAAGATTGAAAGAATAGATTTTAGTTTTAAAAAAATAAAATTTGTGTAGTTAGAAAAATGATTATTTTATTTAAAATTTGCATGAGAAATTTTTTATGATTGAAGAAATATAGAAATTATTTTTCTATGTGAATAGACTAAATAAAACAATTACTTTCATTGTCTTCAAATTAGATCTTTTATTAAGATGATTTATAAATATGTTGTATTTTCAACTGTTGCATATGGATTTAGTAGATCCGATTAATAGATATTTACTTTCTTGATTTGCTTTTATACATATTTTCTTTTGGGGAAAATTGGGAAAACCTTTGTTGTGTAAGCCTTCCAGAACGAATTGTGTAAAAAGGGTGTTTAATTGTTCAAATGTATTTCTTAAAATTGACTTGGGTTGTGCAAGAGTTAAACATGGTGTCTGATACTGTTATGGTTTATTTGTTATTGTGAGATGTAATTTGTGCACTTGGTAAACCCTAGTCATGAAAACTTAGAAACCCTTGTTATGTTTAGGGGAGTGGCTATTTGTAAGGGCCGACACACAAAGTGGTGTCAGGGTAACTTACAAATAGTTTGTAAGTCAGTGAAAACTAAAGAACATAGTAGTTAGATTAAAAACACTTAACAAGATGTACATGCCTCGCTTATGACTCTTGAGCTACTATAGTCATGAGTATAAGTTGAGAAGGCCTAGAATGGCAAATCGGTGTCTTTTTCCTTTAAAAGACATTCAATTCTGCAACATTATGCAATAGGGGCTAGGTTTCATAAGAGGTTACCAGGGTAACCCAAGGATTGGGGGTCGGAACCTAGGAAGAAACACCAGTGTAACCTTTGCATCATTGTGATGACACTCCACCTAGAATAACAGTTAACCCTATGTTTGTGGTATAATCAATTGTTAAATCTGGAAGCAATGTAACCATTAGATTGTTTGTACTAGTGTCTAGGGTTAATAGATTGGTCTAGGTAGCCTTATTACTATCTCCTAGCACGAGGGGTGGACCTACGGGTACCACATGGTTGGGTGGAACTGCACCTTACTCCGTTGGGTCCCCAGTTTGATCATGGCATCGAGAGCTTCATGGATGGAGAGCTTGCACTTGGATCTTATGTGTACTTTCATCATTGTATAATGTAAATTTGTACTGTAAAACATCCCTCCAATGTTGTGAGGAGAATACTTGTAAATTGTAATCATTATCGAACTACCTCATCAGATGGATGAGTATTGTATATTCTATCAAATGTAATGTATGGAAAAACATGTTTGTACTTTATGTTATTATGAATGGTAATCAAATGAATTGCAATGTTTATCTTTAAATGTTTTATGTTATGAATTAATATGTGCAATGCGAAATAATTAAGTCACTTATGGAAACTCAAGTAGTGTAACGTCGCTTAACCTAATGAATGTATGCAACTAATTAACTTAATAATTAATTTTTTTAAAAAAAAAAATTCACCTTTATTGCACAATTGCAACATTCTTAGGTTATTAAGATGGGGCATTACAGATTGGTATCAGAGCAAAGGTTACAAACACTGGACGCTCTGGGTAATCACGAGCCCATTAGGTTGACCTAGTATGTAGTGTCGCAACTGATAACCTTGGTTGAATAGTATCTAAGACTCATTATTGTTATGTGTAGGAACATGTCTAGGTGAGGAGGAAGAGGTCATGGTAGAGGTCGAGGTGGAGGCCGAGGGCCAATCCATCAGGTTACTCCCCCTCCTAGCCTTCACCATAGTGATCAGGCAGAGCAGTTGGGTCAGAGAAATGAAGGACAGAATCCCGCACAGTCAGCAGTAGAGGGTTCTCAGATATTTCCATTATTAGAGGAGGTCCTAGCTCATCTTGGACCTAGACAGGATGTTGAGCAGGAGGTTGTCAAAGAGAGAGATAGATCTCCTAGGAGAGTAGAGGACACAACACATCAGGATTCTATTATTGCTAGTCACATGAGGGATTTACTGAGGGCACACCCTCCTACCTTTGATGGTACTGGAGGTGGCTTAGAGGCTGATACCTGGCTACTAGATTTGGGTAGATGCTTTGCCATGCACCCTTACAGTAGCAATACCCATGCCAGATGCGCTATTATGCACTTGAGAGGATTCACCTCTACTTGGTGGTGCCTAGAGGAGCAAAAGCTCCACTTGGATATTGGATTAGTGTCTTGGGAGATGTTTCTCGAGAGTTTTAGAGCATGGTTCCTATCGGAACAATGGAGGCAACGTAGGGCTAATGAGTTCCATGATCTACGTCAGTTAGCTCTTTCTGTTGAGCAATATGAACGTAGGTTCTATGAACTCAAGCAGTATGCTGGTATTGGCGATGATGAGCCTATGCTAGTACAACATTTTATCAGGGGTTTAAATGCCCACATCAGTGGTGGTGTCCGAGTCTTTGAGCTAAAGACTATGGAAGTCACGATGGAGAAGGCTCGCATAGTAGAGGAGAACCTTATTATGGCTTTAGGTGGGCACACAGGAGTGCAGATTGGTAGTGCTCCTGCAGTAGGTTTTAGTTCACGGGGTGGACAGGAACAGACAAGTGGTTCTTCCAAGAACCAACAGACACCCACAAAGGGTGGGCAGCAACAACAACAATGAACACCTCAAAAGAACAATAATCCTCAACCACAACAACAAAATAGTCCTCAAACAGGAAAGGGTCATAACTAGTGGCGCAACAAGTGCAATAGGTAAGATCAGCCTACATAGAGTGCTCAGTCTACTGTCAGTAGGGGTAGTTTTCAGCAGTCCAATACACCTTCGGGTGGCAGACGATTCGGTAGAGGCACAGGTATAGGTTGTTACTCATGTGGGCAGCAGGGACACATAGCTAGGCAGTGTCCGATGAGAGGTTCTACTGGTTATGGGCCTCGACCTACAGTTTCAGAGCCTACAATGGGTGATGCAGGACGATCACATACAGTATATGCTATGGTTAATGACCGCCAAGCTGATCACTAGAACACAGTGGTCGAGACTTCAGGTAAATTAAATGGTGTTAGTGTTTCCATTCTTTTTGATTTCGGAGCCACTGACTCCTTTATTTCACCGACCATTGTGGACCATTGTGGTCTTATGGCGGTAAAGCAAGGTGGTAAGTGGCAAGTTGAATTCGCCTCTAGGGTGAAAGTAGCAGTAGAAAACTTATTACATAATTGTGAACTTAAAATTGGTACGTTAACTACTTTAGTAGATTTATATGTTACACCCTTAGGATCGTATGATATAGTTTTAGGTATGGATTGGTTAGCATCTTATCATGCTGTAATTGACTGTCAACTTAAGATAGTTAGTTGCATTGATGATTTAGGTGCGAAAGTGGAAATTGTAGGTATTCAAAGACCTATCTCTTTGCAGATGATATCTGCTATGCAATTAAAGAGATGTCGTCATCAGGGATGTCAACTGTTTGCAACAACAGTTACTGATTTGGAAGAGGGTGAGAGTCGAGAGGTATCTCTTGATGATCATCATATTCTTAGGGAATTCATGGATGTATTTCCCAATGACATTGTTGGAATGCCACCGAAAAGGGATATTGACTTTAGAGTTGATCTAGTTCCTGGAGCTGAGCCTATTTCTAGAGCTCCTTATAGAATGACGACTCAGGAGTTAGAGGAACTTCGTATCTAGTTAGAGGAACTTTTAGAAAAGGGATTCATTCATCTAAGTGTTTCCCCTTGGGGAGCACCTATCATCTTCATAAAGAAGAAGGATGGATCTCTTAGGTTGTGCATTGACTATTGTCAATTGAACAAGGTTACGATTAAGAATCATTATCCTTTGCCTAGAATCGATGATCTTTTTGATCAAATTAAGGGAGCTAATGTGTTCTCTAAAATTGATTTGAAATCTGGTTACCATCAATTGCATATAGCTGAAGCAGACATTCATAAAACTACTTTTCGAACTCGATATGGGCACTACAAATTCACAGTAGTACCATTTGGGTTAACGAACGCACCATCAGTATTTATGAGTTTAATGAATGGTGTTTTTCATACATACCTTGATCGCTTTGTCCTGGTATTTCTCGATGATATCTTAGTCTATTCGAGAAACATGAAGGAACATGAAGAACACTTGAGACAGGTATTGCAATGTTTAAGGGAAAATCAATTGTATGCGAACCTGAAGAAGTGTGACTTCTTTCAAACTGAAATAAAATACCTTTGACATGTGATATCTGGTAAAGGTATCGCTGTGGATCCTTCAAAGATCCAAGCTATTGTGGATTGGCCCGTGCCTACTAATGTAGGTGAAGTTCGTAGTTTTATGGGTCTAGTTGGCTATTATAGGCGTTTTGTAGAGGGATTTTCTAGAATCGGTCATCCTATTACTTCTCTTCAAAGAAAAGGGAAGAAGTTTGTTTGGACAGAACAGTGTCAGTTGGCTTTTCAAACACTTAAAGAAAAGTTAACTAATGCGCCTATACTGATTGTTCCTGATCCTACTAAGGATTTCGTAGTATGTGCGGATGCATCCTTAGAGGGTTTGGGAGCAGTTTTGATGCAAGATGGGCGTGTGGTTGCTTATGAGTCTAGCAAACTCAAGGACCATGAATTAAACTATCCTACTCATGACCTAGAACTAGTTGCGATAGTGCATGCATTAGTTCAATGGAGGCATTTCCTATTAGGTCATCGTTTTGAACTTCATACTGATCGCCGTAGTTTACAATGCATTTTTACGCAACCTAACTTGAATGCTAGGAAATGACGGTGGATGGAGTTCTTGTGTGAGTATGATTTTGAAGTAAAATATGTTCAAGGAAAAGAGAACGTAGTGGCTGACGCTCTTAGCCGACGTCGACATGAGATTTCTGCTACTACTATTGAAGTAGATTTGAGAGGTCAAATAGTAGCTGCACTTCCTACTGATAGATTATATCAGGAAGTGAGGTCGGAGATTGAATCAGGTAGACCTTTAGAAGGTCGATTTGCAGGTTATGTCCTAGAATTGGATGGTATATTATGGCATTTAGGTCAAATTTATGTACCACATATAGAGAGTCTTCGTACTTTAATCATGACTGAAGCTCATTGAGCTCCATACTCAGCTCATCCATGAGTCAAGAAAATGCATGCTGATCTTTGTTAATTGTATTTTTAGCCTAGTATGAAATGAGATATTGCTGATTATGTATCAAGATGCCTTGAATGCCAGCGAGTTAAAGCTGAGCATCATCATCCTACAGGATTATTGCAGCCACATCTCATTCTCGAATGGAAATGGGATATTATATCCATTGACTTTATAGTAGGGTTACCTACGTCATCACGTCGACATGATGCCATTATGGTAACTGTTGACTGATTGACTAAGGTAGCTCATTTCTCACATGTACGATCATCTTACAATGCTTCATCCGTAGCTAGGATATTCATGGAGGATATCATTAGATTACATGGGATTCCTTGTAGGATTATATCAAATAGAGATCCTGTTTTTACTTCAACTCTATGGACTTCATTACAACATGCTCTAGGCACACAGTTGAACTTTAGTTCAGCGTATCATCCTCAAACCGATGGACAAACTGAAAGAGTTAATGAAATATTAGAGGATATGCTTAGGATGTACGTAATGGACCAACAATCACGTTGGGAGGATTACTTGTACTTTGTAGAATTCGCGTATCACAACAGATATCAGAGTTCCATAGGTATGCCACCATTTCAGGCATTATACGGTTGTCCTTGTCAAACTCCACTAAGTTGGGATCGATGTAATGTCCCCTTTCTGGAGGAAGCATTGAAACCCGAATCTTGCATTCAAAGTATTTCTCAAGGAGACATTGGAAACGTTAGAGATCAATAAATTCCAGTAATAGCATCCAATAGGATCAAGATGATATAAATATTTAGTTCTTGTCCAAAGTTTATTCATTTCCTCCTTATCACTTTATGATTCTAAATCATATATTTAATAAAAACATCAAAGTAGATATCAATCATCTTTCAAGATCCCATAGATGGAATTATGTTATACCACTTATCATCCTTGTGAATGGACAGAGTTATTATTACTTATGAATATCAATAATTGTCACTAACATCATTATTGCATAATCGCCTATAAAACATACATCTATATACGTATCCACATATAAATATATAATCCATAATCATTACTAATTATTTATATATATATATATATATATATATATATATATTTATTTATATATATATATACTATAATCATTACTAATTATTTATATATATATATTTATATATTAACAATCACATTTAAACTTACCTGAACTAGCACACCTCTGATTTCTGACTCAGTTTCCTAAGAGTGATTTTAGCATATATCTATCTTAATTCCCCATATGGTAATAATTACTTCCAGCGGTGACAATTTTTCTTTCCTTCTATCCGACTGAATATGAACATGAATAATCCTTAGCAAGATAAGATTTCATATATTCTATTATGCCGGCTGTGTTCTCTTTTAATGCCCGTTTTTCCTATTTCTCCTTTAAGACTTGCATTGCCCTTACTTATTCCTCCTTCCCTCCATTCGATTCCTTTGGTCTGCAATATATACTTGTATTCTTCCTTATTTCTGGACATATCTATCCTTTAAATTTATTGCTATACTCCCACGAATATTCTATATATCCCCCAATCCATGTTTTCCAAATATCTTTTATATCTTCAAATCTTCTATGAATGGAGGCGTCTTTTACCAAGTAAGGTGACTTCTTTAAAGTACACACCTCTTGTTAGCAATTATAATTCTTATACTAATCGTATTTCATAGCCACCCATATAAAACAAAACTTGACTTTACGTGGGACCCATTTTTGTCCTCATGTGGCTCCCCCTTTGAAGATATCCGCTGCCCTTCTTAAACTTGTTAAGAGTTGTATATTTATATTAATCTTTATGTACTTCATTGCTGCGCTGCCTCCTTGAAATGTTGCTGCTGCTTTTAGAAGTCAAACATAATCGCCGCATATAATGAGTAGGATGGCTGCCATTTGTGATATATATTATTTATGATTATTTATATTTATATTGATACGTTAATATATCTTGTATTATTATATTATGATAATAATAATTTCATCTTATTTATTTTAATTATATTTGGTAATTATGTTTATATTGTTATCTTAAGATAATTACAAATATAAAAATATTAAATTGTTAATATGTATTTTTATATTTGTAATATGTATCTGATTATTTATTTAATTTATTTATTAGTATTTCAATATTTCATATTTAGGGTGGTACAATTTTTGGGGACATGACAGTCCTCCCCGCTTGAGATTGCTTGTCCTCAAGCAATCACAATTCAAAACATTTTTTCACTTCAATACGCACAACTCCTCAACTCAAGAAGCAGTTAGGCAAACAAATTTTCATGAATCTTTTAAGTGTAGGACACCATAGAGTAATCTTGTTTGAAGACACATTTGGAACGAAGTAAACACATGGAACTATTTAATGAAGCATAAATCTATGTATGTCAAGATATATGTGGGTTACAAGGTATATCCATAAATACACATAAGTTGCATAGTGCGAGTGCATGCAAGACGCAAAATATACACATGAATACAAGAGAGAAGGTACACACACATGAATATCAGTCACATGATTACACTCAAATTGTAATGTAAGCCACAAAGTATTTCACTTGAAGGCACTTGAATACACATAAGTCATAGTGTGCAACTTGGTTACACTGGAATACATAATTCATATGGCATACACGTGAATGCACTTGAATACATAAAGTGTACATAGGATTCATGTGAATACACATAATACAGGAAGTATACATATAAATACATGCAAGTCATAAAACATACACTTGAATTCAAAGTCATAGAATATATATAAATACAAAGTCAGAGGTCATACACTCAAATACAAATATATCTCAAATATAGTCACAAGGAAGGCACATAAAAAATATAGCAAACACATAATCACTTACCAAAATATGATACATACAAGTAAAGTATGTTAATTCACTCAAGGAATGCGAAAAAAGTATACAGGTTGAATCAAAGTATACACTCAAGAAATAGAACATTCATAATAGAAATATTCACATGTTGAAAACATGCTAAAGCACATTAGGCATAAAGCAAGTATGTAAGACATGAGGCGCACTTATTAAGATATGAATCATACATTTGAACATACGAAAGCAGTAAAGCATGAAGTGCAAGTATGGATCAACATAGATTTGAATACATAAAGCATGAAGTATACTCTTGAATGTATCAAGCATGAGGTATGCTTGTCAATCGCAAGTAGAAAGTAGACATGTCGAAAACACACTAGTCATGAAAGACACATTAGAAAGTTATCCACAGAACAGTCATGTCAAATATGCACACAAGATACAAAGCATAGAGCAACATGAATACATGCATGAAGCATAAACACAGATTGCACATGAAGCATGCAAATACTTAAAATGTACACAGTGTACGTCAAATGCATACAAAGGAAACAAGCAATAAATTACACACAAGGCCTATAAATCATGTATTTATAAAAGAAATACACATAGAGCACATAAACTCAGACAAGGTATGCAATGTGTAAATACTCATAAGGTAGGAAACAATATAAATACACTTAACAGATACTAACAATCACATACAAAGCATGAATTATACAATCATACACTTAAGAATGAAGTAGACATGTATATCAGTCATGAAGTGAGCAAGTAAGAGGCCAACCAAGACACAAACACCCAAATACTTCATCATGAAGGATACACTTAAATTCAAAGTAACAGAATATACAAAAGTGGAGAGTACACACTCGCATTCAAATACACTCAAATATGAATACAAGATCATACACACTCAAATATAGTCATAAGTCAACTCAATCATAGAATATACACTCAAATACAAATGTAGTCATAGAGTGTACACTCAATTGCAAATTCAACCATAAGTCATAAAGTATACACTAAAATACAATTATACTCGAATGAAATATACTGTCAAACAGTTGGAAAAAGGGAATTCAGTGCATCCCATACTATACAAGGACCCCTTTACCATCTCGAGTCATCAAGTATATACATTAATGAGACACAATCGTACTTCATGAAATTAAAATTAATCCAAACATACTGAAATCATGAAACCCCTTCTTGTCATATTAATCACTGGTAAATCATATGTAATCATCCACTCAACCTGTAGGTTTCTTACTGAATAAATTAAATGAACGTAAGTCACTCTCAATTTATCATCTCTTTGATCATCAAATTCCCAATTGGGGCAGAGGGGATCATGCACAAGGATGATGTTCCCCTTTTTTTTTTGGATATTTAAGAAATGACCTATGAAATTCAATATTTCATAAAATAAGAACCGTAACCAAAGTACACATTTATTTGATTGTAATTAAAACAACATAAAATAAGAATAGCAACCAAAGTACACATTTATTTTATCTGAATAGATTAAGTATTTGTAGAACATTTTCAAATTATTACTCCTTTGCTCCAACATTCATAGGTGAAGGGGAAGTGAATACACAAGAGAGTGCCCTTAGTGATAACCTTCTCAGCCCGGGAGCGGCCAACAAATGCCCGTTGTAATGACCCTCTCGGCCCCCGGTGACAGACCACAGTCCGTCTACAGAAGGTGGCCTACCTTGAAGGGATCCTAGTCATCTGCACTCCTCAATGTATATTCAATTCCCTACCCTTATGACTGAAAGAGAGAGAGTCCTCAATTTGATGATATTACATATATATATATTGCAAAATCTACTCTATTCCTCATTTAAGATTACATGAGATAACTACAGCCAATATCATTTATGCTAAGTACGATACTAGTCCCTTAACATCTATATTATATGCATTAGTCCTTAAATCTATTAATCACTGATCCCTTGTCAATCATTTATAACACGTTTAACATATATTGTTTTCCCACTATATAAAAGTATTGTTGATTTAGGGCTATGAAAATACACACCTCATACTTACCATTGCGATCTGTGAAAACCTCCTCATGATGTCGCCTTCTTGTACTACATTTAATAGAATGATAGATTATCATAGCATTGTTAGTTGTCCAATTCAAGATAACATATTAGCAATACTATAATAGTAACATGCATTCCCAGAATAAATTACATCCATTAGACAAATATTATTATGCATAAGTTGTATTTATCAATATTATGTACTCATAAGTTCACATATATTTAGGTATATTTATTAATGATATTTAGATATGCCTATTCATCAGTGATTTAATTTTCTTATTTATCTGCCAAAATAATGTCATTGTTTTTCATAATTTTAGAAGGGATGTGACCCATACCTGATCTGCAATAGAGTATACCTTTTTCTTGGTCGGTTTGCATACATGATTTTCACAGGATGGCAGGAAAGTTGCTCTGATACCACTTGTAATGTCCCCTTTCTGGAGGAAGCATTGAAACCCGAATCTTGCATTCAAAGTATTTCTCAAGGAGACATTGGAAATGTTAGAGATCAATAAATTCCAGTAATAGCATCCAATAGGATCAAGATGATATAAATATTTAGTTCTTGTCCAAAGTTTATTCATTTCCTCCTTATCACTTTATGATTCTAAATCATATATTTAATAAAAACATCAAAGTAGATATCAATCATCTTTCAAGATCCCATAGATGGAATTATGTTATACCACTTATCATCCTTGTGAATGGACATAGTTATTATTACTTATGAATCTCAATAATTGCCACTAACATCATTATTGCATAATCGCCTATAAAACATACATCTATATACGTATCCACATATAAATATATAATCCATAATCATTACTAATTATATATATATATATATATTTATTTATTTCATATATATATACTATAATCATTACTAATTATTTATATATATATATTTATATATTAACAATCACATTTAAACTTACCTGAACTAGCACACCTCTGATTTCTGACTCAGTTTCCTAAGAGTGATTTTAGCATATATCTATCTTAATTCCCCATATGGTAATAATTACTTCCAGTGGTGACAATTTTTCTTTCCTTCTATCCGACTGAATATGAACATGAATAATCCTTAGCAAGATAAGATTTCATATAGTCTATTATGCCGGCTGTGTTCTCTTTTAATGCCCGTTTTTCCTATTTCTCCTTTAAGACTTGCATTGCCCTTACTTATTCCTCCTTCCCTCCATTCGATTCCTTTGGTCTGCAATATATACTTGTATTCTTCCTTATTTCTGGACATATCTATCCTTTAAATTTATTGCTATACTCCCACGAATATTCTATATATCCCCCAATCCATGTTTTCCAAATATCTTTTATATCTTCAAATCTTCTATGAATGGATGCGTCTTTTACCAAGTAAGGTGACTTCTTTAAAGTACATGCCTCTTGTTAGCAATTATAATTCTTATACTAATCGTATTTCATAGCCACCCATATAAAACAAAACTTGACTTTACGTGGGACCCATTTTTGTCCTCATGTGGCTCCCCTTTGAAGATATCCGCTGCCCTTCTTAAACTTGTTAAGAGTTGTATATTTATATTAATCTTTATGTACTTCATTGCTGCGCTTCCTCCTTGAAACATTGCTGCTGCTTTTAGAAGTCAAACATAATCGCCGCATATAATGAGTAGGATGGCTGCCATTTGTGATATATATTATTTATGATTATTTATATTTATATTGATACGTTAATATATCTTGTATTATTATATTATGATAATAATAATTTCATCTTATTTATTTTAATTATATTTGGTAATTATGTTTATATTGTTATCTTAAGATAATTACAAATATAAAAATATTAAATTGTTAATATGTATTTTTATATTTGTAATATGTATCTGATTATTTATTTTATTTATTTATTAGTATTTCAATATTTCATATTTAGGGTGGTACAATTTTTGGGGACATGACAATCGACTAGAGGATAGAGTATTACTTGGACCTTAGATGCTTTGTGACATGGAGTAACAGGTTGACCGTATTAGAGAGCATTTGATAGCAATTCAGGATAGGCAAAAGAAATATGCCAATGCACATAGGATAGACCGACAGTTTGCTGTAGGTGATAGAGTGTTTCTTTGAGTGCGACCGTGAAATAGTCCAATCCATTATGGAAAAGGCTCTAAGCTTGCACCATGTTTCATAGGACCATTCGAGATCTTAGAGAGAATTGGTCCCATGGCATATCGACTCGCCTTACCACCGAATTTGTCTCGTATTCATGATGTTTTACATGTATCAGTTCTTAGACCATATCATCCCAACATATCTCATGTACTTGATTGGAATGCGTTACAGGTAGAGGACGGGTAGCTGGATTTCGAGCCCGTGGCCATTCTACAGCACCGGACGCTCGGTCTCAGGGGTCGAGACATTGATCAGGTGAGGGTCCAATGGGATCCTAGCTATGAGGCTTCTGCTACCTAGGAGGATGCAACACGCATAAGGGAACTTTATCCCTATCTGTTCACAGGCTTTCAGGAGCAAGCCTGATCCTAAGGGGGGAGGATGTAGTACCCCTCCATTTATGCTTATGCTTTTTTTTGTTATGTTTTCACACTGTTACACTATGATACCTTGTTTGGATATTTTGATCGCTGGTTTTGAGCGATAGTGGATTATTCTCTGACATGATGATACTTTGTATGGTGATTATTGTTTTATGATATGCTTTGAGTTAGTGTAGATGTTTACTTTTAGTTGATCATTGCTATGTACATGTTATGATGGACTAACAACTATTTATTTCGTCAGTTTGCTGTGAAGTGTATTGGTGTGGAGAACGGAATTGCATCACTCGCTTGTGAGTGCCCTGCGATATTTGTGATTTTCTCTGCACAGTGTGTCTGTTTAATGTTTTATATATATATATGTATGCACGTTTTTGCTTGGTTGCAAGTACATGACAACGACTCCACCTGGGTACTTAGGTCCGAGCGTGTCAAGACTCAACGGAAGCGTTGATTGGGAGATAGTAGTTTGGTTTACCCTAGTCTAGTCTTTAACCCTGGTCTTAGTACATTGTTTATTTTTAGTTCAGAGTCATAGGTTTGTCTTGTATTTTTTGTTTGGATAAAATTGCTTGGAAGGTAAATTTGCTTAAATTTTAATGTTGGTTTTTTGTGCTTTAAATTATTGGTATTTAAATTAATGTTTAAATGTGGAAGAAATTTACTTGCTTGATAATTTAACTCATTAACTAGCTTATTTGGTTAAATAGTTGATCTTAAAAAGATTAAACTATTTTAATTAAATTAATTAATTAATTAAATTAAATTATTAAGTGTGTAAATTATATTGTAATTGAAAATTAGAAAATTAAATTAAAAAAAATGCATGTGAATTGAAAATTGATTTTCAAATTTAAATTAAATAAATTAAAATTGCATGCAAAAAAAATTGAATTGGCAAGATTCCCGAGAAGTGGAGAAGATATTTTTCATAACCACTTCTCGACATGTGTGCCAGTGTGTTAAATGATTCTTGTTGAGGAAAAATTGGTTATGGGGGATATTTTGGATCTCGGGAAAAACACAGAGGTTGTTAAAAAAATTTCCTCATGGGGAAATTATCAAAGCTTTGCAAAAAAATTCTTGCTGTGTAAAAAAAAATATTTTCTAAGAGGATTTGTTATTTCCTCTGGGGTTGTATATTTGTGGAAGATCCCTTGGAGGGAGGATTTCTTGTGTTGGTTGGAGAAGCTTTTGGTAATATTGTGCGTTACAGGCAAAAAGAATTTCTCCTACAAGAAGCTTTTATTCTACAGGTATTTTTCTTATATTTATTTTTGAATTTGTTTCCTTTTAAAACAAATGCTTGAGAAAATTTTAGTATTCTTGTTTCCTGTATTCTTCTCAGGAAATTTAAAAAATTATACAGTAGAAATTCTCAAAAGAAAAGAAAGTTCTTGATTAATTCTGAATGAATTTTTTGTCAAAAAAATATATATTTTATTCAGTTGAAAATTTGCTGTGTATTTGACTGAGAATTTATTTATGAAATAAAATATTAAATGAAATTATTTCTTAGTTGATTATGGGAAAATATTGTGGAAAGAATTTGTTTAAACACATAAATTTTCTCAAATTATTCTAGAAAACCCTGTGAAAAAAAAATATATTTACCTACACACAGTAATTTATTTACAGAAATTTAGTACTGGTATGAAATCTGTATATATATATATATATATTTTATTTAATTTTTATAAATGATTATTCATTAATTCTTATTCCTAAAACTACAAAAATCTGTTGGTATATTCGTAATAAATTTGCACAGTAAATAACATTTTCGGAAAAGAATTAGACGGACGGAATTGAATTTCGTTTAAAAAAAAAATTTACAGTAAAATGGGGAGGGCTGAAAACCTCCTGATTGTTTTTGCCAGTGGGCACAACCGCCAAGGCTATGCACAACAGCCCTGGTTAGGGCTGCGTCCACCCCAATGGTGGAGGCCGCAGGCCGTAGTTCATAATTAGGGCTTTTTTTTAATTTTGATTTTTTTTCTTTTTTGTTTAAAGAAAATTTTGAATGGAAATTAAAATTTGAATTAAATATAATTTAAATTTCGTATGAAATATTAAAATTTTAATTAAATATAATTTTTAAATATGATTTATTATAATATATATTATTATAATATATTATATTTATGTATATATTTCAATTTGATTTTAATTTTTATGAAATAAATTTTATATTTAAATATATGTGGAATATTAGAATTGAATTAGTTTTGTATGTTAAGATTGAAAGAATAGATTTTAGTTTTTTTTTAAAAAAAATTGTGAAGTTAGAAAAATGGTTATTTTATTTAAAATTTGCATGAGAATTTTTTTATGATTGAAGAAATATAGAAATTATTTTTCTATGTGAATAGACTAAATAAAACAATTACTTTCATTATCTTCAAATTAGATCTTTTATTAAGATGATTTATAAATATGTTGTATTTTCAACTGTTGCATATGGATTTAGTAGATCCGATTAATAGATATTTACTTTCTTGATTTTCTTTTATACGTATTTTCTTTTGGGGAAAATTGGGAAAACCTTTGTTGTGTAAGCCTTCCAGAACGAATTGTGTAAAAAGGGTGTTTAATTGTTCAAATGTATTTCTTAAAATTGACTTGGGTTGTGCAAGAGTTAAACATGGTGTCTAATACTGTTATGGTTTATTTGTTATTGTGAGATGTAATTTGTGCACTTGGTAAACCCTAGTCATGAAAACTTAGAAACCCTTGTTATGTTTAGGGGAGTGGCTATTTGTAAGGGCCGACACACAAAGTGGTGTCAGGGTAACTTACAAATAGTTTGTAAGTCAGTGAAAACTAAAGAACACAGTAGTTAGATTAAAAACACTTAACAAGATGTACATGCCTCACTTATGACTCTTGAGCTACTACAGTCATGAGTATAAGTTGAGAAGGCCTGGAATGACAAATCGGTGTCTTGTTCCTTTAAAAGACATTCTATTTCACAATAGTATGCAATAGGGGTCGGGTTTTGTAAGAGGTTACCAGGGTAACCCAAGGATTGGGGGCCGGAACCTAGGAAGAAACACCAGGGTAACCTTTGCATCATTGTGATGACACTCCACCTAGAATTATAGTTAACCCTATGTTTGTGGTATAATCAATTGTTAAATCTGGAAGCAATGTAACCATTAGATTGTTTGTACTAGTGTCTAGGGTTAATAGATTGGTCTAGGTAACCTTATTACTATCTCTTAGCATAGGGGGTGGACCTACGGGTACCACATGGTTGGGTGGAACGTGCACCTTACTCCGTTGGGTCCCCAGTTTGATCATGGCATCGAGAGCTTCATGGATGGAGAGCTCGCACTTGGATCTTATGTGTACTTTCATCATTGTATAATGTAAATTTGTATTGTAAAACATCCCTCAAATGTTGTGAGGAGAATACTTGTAAATTGTAATCATTATCGAACTACCTCATCAGATGGATGAGTATTGTATATTCTATCAAATGTAATGTATGGAAAAACATGTTTGTACTTTATGTTATTATGAATGGTAATCAAATGAATTGCAATGTTTATATTTTTTTTTTTTATGTTATGAATTAATATGTGCAATGCGAAATACTTAAGTCACTTATGGAAACTCAAGTAGTGTAACGTCGCTTAACCTAATGAATGTATGCAACTAATTAACTTAATAATTAAACTTTAAAAAAAAAATTATTACACCTTTATTACATAATTGCAACATTCTTAGGTTATTAAGACGGCGCATTACAATCTGTATAATAATGAATCAATATCTCTGAATGACTAAGAAAGGAATAGCATTGGTTGAACATTAGGAAATATTAAATTCTAGTTGAATCTTGTCCATTTCCTAAAAAGATATATTTAGGGTTATTAGTTACAGTGACCTCCATTTATTATTTTAGTTATACATGTGCATCTCTACCGGTGGACGGGTTAACATAGGACCAATTGCAAATTATTAACTTGGTGCATATAGAATTAGCTTCATGGCTAATATATACATGTATAGAGATACATACATTATGCATATACAATGACATACATATGCATATACATACATATACATATATACACATACACACATATACATATAGGAGTTGGGAACCTTAGGATATACATACACATGCATATAAATAGACATATACATATACATATCCATACATGCATACACATATATACATGTACATATACAAGCATATACATACATATACATATACACATACATATACATATATACATATATACATACATATGCATATATATATATACATAGACATATATACACATATACATACATATACATATACATATATAATATTGATTGTTGTAGTCTCAAAAACTATACTTTCATTAAGTTACACTATCAAAAGAGCCATTGTGCCATTCATTTCATAGCAAAAGTGCAAAATCTGTTGTCCTCATATCTGATCCATATATTGTAGTATTTGTTTTTGCATGTCCATATACATACACATATGCATATACACATGCATATACATACACATATACATATACATACGCATACATGCATACATATACATATACAAAAATATACATACATATACATATGTGTATACATATATACATATATGCATACATATACATGTATATATACATATGCGTATACATATATACATATATGCATACATATACATGTATATATACAAAGACATATATATACACATATACATACATATAAATATACATATACATACACATATACATATACATATATATACATGAATATATACATATACATCAAACCCATCCTTTTATATGCTAAAAAATAGGAATGCATATCTACTTCCACATCTATATGCTTTGTCAAGATGGCCCATGTAGATGTAAACTTAGAAGCAAAGAGAATTGGAAATAATAACTCCAAATTTACGACAAGTACAAGATAAAGTGAAACCATAATTATGGAATTAGGATTTAAAGGTTAGGCAACCATGTCCTCAGGGCCAGACTTTGCAGGGAGACCAATGGGGGCTACCAACAAATCAATATTGGGGACCTCTATGTACCCATCCACAAGGCCACTTCCATAGACATAGTTGTACGAGATTATTTGTAGTGAAAAAATGTTGCAATTTGAGTTCACTAATTGATAACTCTATTTCACAATTAAAAAAACAAGATCAGTGTATTGTAGCATCCAAATCGTAATTGGTACACAACTTACAAATATCAATTTATAACCATTCCACTTTTAATACTGTTTAAAGAAAATGAGATACAACAAGAAGCATAGAAATCCAATTTTAATGGTATGAAAACACTAGGAGATACATGAAGAAGAATAAAAATAATAAATGAAAATGCATATACCCTTATATGTATCTCTCTATCTTTCAGGATGCTTATATGTATGTGCATGCAGGCTTTTATTATTTCTATATATATGTGTAGACACGTGAATTTAGCATTATGCACTTAATTAAATTCATATTCATCGGCTCATCAAATAAATCAAGCTCACTAAATCCATTCATCAAATAAATCAGGTCTATTTAATTCAATCTCTAAGGATCATCCATTTAAATTGAATAAATTAACTTTATTTAATTTAAGCCTATCATTATCTCATTTGATTAAATAGATCAATTTTTAATCACATCCTAACATTACATCTTTCATAAATCATCTCCTAGATTCATCTCCTTCAAATTAATTAACCTTTATCTCACATCACCCTTTTAATTAAATAAACTATACTTTATTTAATTAAATTCCAAATTCATATTCCATCCATTTTGATTTAAATAAATCAAAGTATTTAAGTCAAATGGGTCAAAATCATCTAACATCATCTTAACTAATCTAATCCTTATCAATCTAATCTAATCACCCATCAAATCCTCTAGCTTTTCCCACTTGCACCAATAAAGCATTTTAATTCATTTATTAAAATCATTATTTGCCCTCAACAAAGCATCTTTTGAGAATATTCCTCAAGTTTGAATTTGAAAGCAAGTTGACTTGTCCCTTCGAACATGGAAATAACTTCCCTCTTACATTTCCCCCACTTGGCATTAAAGTCACTTTTTCTCCCTCCAACTAGACAAATTTGAATTTGAAAAAGGCCAACCAATCTCATTTATTGGCACATTAACCAAAACTTGCACATTCCTCAACCACTCACAATTTGACAAGTGGCTCCAACTCATTGGCTAAAACATTATCCCACATTGATCCCTTTTCAACATTCTTTCAACTTGAGAATCTATAAATAGAAGCCTCATTCTTCAACAATCCATCCACAATCTTCATGCAAAGTTACTCTCTTCAATTTGAGAGATAATTTTTCCCATTTCACTCCATCTTCAAGGCATCTATCATTGAGTTTAGCAAGGATTGGGAAAGGGTCACTTTACACAAGTGACACCAATCCACTATGGAATAGGTACATGCAATGCTCTTATATGTCTTTTAATCCTTCTTATTTGTTGCATTTCTTGAGCATTGACATGTTATTTCATAGGAGCATTTAACAAGTTTGCATATGACTAACCCATGAAAAAGAGTTTAGAGAGTGTGCAGATTTTGAAGGGTGCTCACATGTGGCGCTAGAAGGAGGGCTTTCCTAACTAAAATTGGAGTCTTTTTTTTTTCTTTTTTCTTTAAGTGGATTAAAAACTACTATAAATGTTACTTTAACTTCTATTTTAGCTTGACAGAGTATTTCCTAAAGATAACTAACAAGATATTTCTTATGGGCATTTTTTTTTTAGCTAATTTTTCATGAACATCTCAAAACATATGTTTTTCAGGATAAAATATTCAAAAAAAAAACCTCTTCATAGCTAATATTAAATAGTAGACCTCACTGTGAAGGTTGATAGTGCTAATTTTTTTAGCAGAAAGTGCAGATTTCCTCTTCATCGTGCCTCTCACTCAAGCCCGAGCAAAAAAAACATTACATTTTACAGACATTGTATTTCTATTTGGTAATGATCAGCACACACTTCAAGCTAGGTCATTAAATTGTATTTGTTGAGACGCGCTTTGTAATGAATTTATACTGGTAAGTACACCCATTGAGAATCCAACGATGAATGATAGTTATCAATGAAAATATTTCCATCTCTATTCGCCCCTTCCCCTCGCTGGCTCTCACAACATAAGGTGAGAAGGATGCCAAATATAGAGAAGTTGCAGGTATTAAGGTAATGAAACATGGAATTGTTTGAATAAAAAAAATAAAAAATAAAAAATTAGAAAATGTCCTGAAGAAACGGTTATCTTGGCAAAAACCTAGCAAACAGGCATCTTGACGACAACAAAAAAATCAAAAAAGAAAATCCAAAAAATTAGAAAAAGGATTAAAAAAAATAGTAAAGAAAAAATCATCCTCTAGTGAAAACCACTTCGATGGCACTTTGGACAAGTACCTTGGTGAAAACCTGGAAAATAGGAACCTTGTGTAAATAAACACTTTCCATCCACTAGGATCTTTATGGCTTGTTCTGTGTCATCCATCCATTATGCTTCCATCATCCGTCGCATTCAGATCTCGATCCATCACTCATTCACCTACATCCACACCATAGCTTGGTCTTGTGTTCATATCATGACACATCCTAGTATTGCCCAGCCCATTCCTAAGGTCAATTTGTCATGCCTTTATCAGAGTAGTCTATTGCATCATAGTGGGGGAATGTTCTCATCGAATCAGAATTGTGTATATTCTTGAAGTCCTAAAATCTCATAAAATCCAAAAAAAATTAGAAAATCACAAAATCCAAAAACATTCAAAACATATCAAAATCCCAAAACAGGTCAAAAAGTTAGTCAAAAAGTCAAAAGCATAATCATCATGTTGAACTACAAGTCTCTGAGCCTTGAACGTAGGCAAGGTTGATTTTGATCATCCCCCAAGACAATTAGGTCAGTCCTTTAGGCGTCCGTCATAATAAACTGACATTTCATCATGTATATCTTCATATGTAAATCAATCAACTCATCAGTCAAACTACGTGGTCTCTGCATGTATAACGTAAGCAAGGCTAATCTGTTGATCAACCCCCAAGACCCCTAGGATATGTCTTTAGGTTAGTCTCTTCCTCAAAATCTCATAAAACCCCAAAAACATTAGAAAATCAAAAAAATCAAAACATTTGAAAATCTTGAAAAATACCAAAAAATAACCTCGAAACATTGCATAACTCCAAAAACATCCAAATATTTGAAAAAATCCATCCATCTCATCTCACTTACACCTACAATAAACACCACTCATAATAAACGATCGTCATCCTCAATCTTTGGTGAAATAATCAGAAACAAGTTTAGCAGGTTAAAAGTAAAACTCAAAACGTCAAGTCTCAGGTTTAAGTCAGTATGCAAAAAAGTTGGACAACTCTTGGTGTCAAGAGCCCATCATCCAATTAGTCCCATTTTAATCATCTAATAACATCATGTCCTAGGATGTATCCTTCCTACAATGGGCATTATTTATCAAAAAGAATGCTTTGGATAAACGAAATGATGTGCCACTATCCACTAACATGTCCTAGGATGCATCCTTCGTACAATGGGCATTATCTTTTAGCAAAAATTTTAGTTCTTATCCTTAAAAACACATTACCTTTTGGTTAGCGGTATTGAAGAACATCAGCTTGTTTGTTTACTTTATCTTGGTCTTTTTACCTGTCTCTTTGTGCTCATTCCAATAACCTCTCGATAATGTCCAAACAAATGGATTTAGAGAGATAGGAATGGGGAAACGATCATTATCTTTTGTCTGCTATGCTTGTTGGATGTTCCTGTAAAATAGCCTTGGTGAATACTTACTTTGTTAGATATGTATGGAGGATGTTTTAGGCAGCTTGTTGACTATTGCATTGATAGGTTATACTTTTCCGTGTTTTGGTCCGAGGTGTTTGAAACTTCTAAAGTGCATCCTAGCAAGGTTTATGTATGTCAAGTATGAACAAGAATACACCTATCTATTTTTTGAGTCAAAGTCCATCACACTAAGTGCAACACCATCCTAGTTCTTTATACCTTGATGCATCATGCTTATGCATGTTATCAAACATAAGGTAAGTGACCATTTTAAAATCCCAATTCTTGATAAGCAATTTATCCATTTCTAATTATCCATTTCTCACCATCATCTATCATAAACATGGCTTGTTGGATCCTCTTGTCATCCCCTGATTTCTTCTTTTCCACACCAACATCACGTCATGAATAGTTAATCATCATCATCAATGCATTCATCTTCCATCCACAAACCATCAAAATTCTACACATCATGTCACACGCATGTTCATCATCATAATATAGATCTGTTAGTCTAAGCATCTCATAAAATCATACATTTTCCTATAACATCTATTCAATAATCATATAGGAATTATCGCATCATCCATCTCACATGCACCATATCATAATTTAATTTGTTTAGAATAATGTAGATTGGTTATTCTAAGCATCTTAAAACAATATCATTTGCATCATCATCATAACCATCCACTTTGAACCTCTTTATCATGAGATCAACCCTCAAATCAAATATTTTTGCTCAATCTCTCGAGGGGGCAATGTACCAGTGTACTTCTTTCTGAAGGGGCATTAAAAAAGAATTAGAAATTTTTTGAATTTTGCTTGTGGCAAGTTTATTCTAAGGACCAACACAGCAAGTACATTGCTTCAAAGAGGGGAAAAATGTAGACACGTGAAATTAGCATTATGCACTTAATTAAATTCATATTCACCCGCTCATTAAATAAATCAACCTCACTAAATCCATTCATCAAATAAATCAGGTCTATTTAATTCAATATCTAAGGATCATCCATTTAAATTGAATAAATTAACTTTATTTAATTTAATCCTCTCATTATCTCATTTGATTAAATAGATCAATTTTTAATCACTTCCTAACATTCCATCTTTCATAAATCATCTCCTAGATTCATCTCCTTCAAATTAATTAACCTTTATCTCACATCACCCTTTTAATTAAATAAACCAAACTTTATTTAATTAAATCCCAAATTCATATTCCATCCCTTTTGATTTAAATAAATCAAAGTATTTAAGTCAAATGGGTCAAAAGCATCTAACATCATCTTAACTAATCTAATCCTGATCAATCTAATCTAATCACCCATCACATCCTATAGCTTTTCCCACTTGCACCAATAAAGCATTTTAATTCATTAATTAAAATCATCATTTTCCATAAACAAAGCATCTTTTGAGAATATTCCTCAAGTTTGAATTCACTGATACAGTTTGAATTAAAAATGTATCAGTGATTTGAAAGCAAGTTGGCTTGTCCCTTCCAACATGGCAATGACTTCCCTCTTACATGTCCCCCACTTGGCATTAAAGTCACTTTTTCTCCCTCCAACAAGCCAAATTTGAATTTGAAAAAGGCCAATCAATCTCATTTATTGGCACATTGACCAAAACTTGCACATTCCTCAACTACTCACAATCTAACAAGGTTCTCCATCTCATTGGCTAAAAAATTATCCCACATTGGTCCCTTTTGAGCACTCTTTCAACTTGAGAATCTATAGAGAGAAGCCTCATTCTTCAACAATCCATCCACAATCTTCATGCAAAGTTACTCTCTTCAATTTGAGAGATAATTTTGCCCATTTCACTCCATCTTCAAGGCATCTATGATTGTAGCAAGGATTGGGAAAGGGTCACTTTGTGCAAGTGACACCAATCCACTATCGAGTGGGTACATGCAATGCTCTTATATGTCTTTTAACCCTTGTTATTTGTTGCATTTCTTAAGCATTGACATGTTATTTCATAGGATAATTTAACAAGTTTTCATATGACTAACCCATGAAAAAGAGTTTAGAGAGTGTATAGATTTTGAAGGGTGCTCATAATATGTATTTATGCAGATTGTAAATTTTACTATGTTATGGAAAGAATAATATGGTGCAATAATCTGTCCAAAATGAGTATAACATCACAACCTTGAATTGTAGATTCGGCCTACATTGTGTGGTATTAAATATTATGGGAAAAATATTCATGAAAAATTCCAATGCAAAATGACTTACAAATTCCATAGCACAACAATTTAGTAAACCTCTATTTTGTTAGACAAGAGAGCCAAGGAAGACAATTCTTATAATACTATAATTTTAAAGCAACACTACTATGGCTCTTTTGGAAATGCAACTTAATCAATATATTTTCCTGCCTTAATATCAAATTAGAGAACAACAATTACTGAAGAATGAAACATATGTCATGCTTCAGTCTTTTCCTAATAGTTCTGTTATGATTTTCCTATCTGTCTATAATATTTACTGGAAAATAATGGAGCTTGAATGTTTAATATATGCATGTATATATGTGTAGAAATAATCAAGTACATATATGCATTGAAGTTACCCTTTATGAACACATTTACAAACACACACATATAAGCATATATATGTATCTATATGTACATATGTATATATGTGTTTATATACAGAGGACTATATCTAGATACTTGTGTATAGTATATTTATTTATCACCATCTAACTCTTGACCTTTGAATTTATGAAGGAAAGAAACATTCAAATTGTTTTTCCCCTCAATTAACCAACTATGAAGGCTACAAATTCAAACCTTTTTGGTTGCTTATACCATATTGTCTACTCTAAAGTTTGGCATTAGTATAGGTAGAAAAAGGGTTGAATTTGAAGCCTTCTCAACTAGTCAGCTGAGGGAAAATCTAGTCTAGATGCTTACTTGTATTTTGGGGACCCTAGATCTTTTTATGTAAGGAAAACCTTGCCAATTTATTTGAAATTATGGATAGAATTTTTTTTTTGAAACATATTGATACAAGATTCAACCTACATCCTTTACTAGTAAATATTGAAGACAAATAGAGAATTGTATAACAGGTATTAGACACATCCTTTAACGGTTACTCAACTGAAAATTCAAGCAACATTATTTCCCACTAAATATTATAGACAAAATAGGCAAATTGCAAAACAACTATTAAAAGAAAAGCTAAAAATCATAGTTGAATCATAGATGAGTTGGAACCCACACTAAACATTTTCATAGAAGGAAAGTAGGCTTTGTAAATGGTCATAATCTACAAATGGTCCTTTAATAAATCATCCAACAACACAAATGCAAACAGATAACCAAAATAATAAATGCAAGGAAATAAAAAATACTAACCCTAAGCATATTTATTGAGCAAACAAACAAGGTTCAACTACAATTGCTCTTATGTTAATGGGTATAAGACCAAAAATGGATAGGGATAAACCTGCTCACATCCCGAGCAAGCGCTTGTTAGAAAATATGCACCTTATGTGAAAGTTGGACAATAGGGAAAAGAGAATCATGCAACATATTGGTGCAAGACAAGTAGTCTATGTAACACTTGTTAGAGAAATTAGGATGATACTCACAAATCAGATGTATGTCATTCTCTAGTATTTTCCTTATAGTCTTTTTACAATTTTCCTATTTGTCTATAATATTTAATCCCAAACAATGCAGCCCGAATTTAAAACATATTCATGTATATATGGATGTATATGTGTACATATATGTATAACATGTATATACCTATTACCTTAAGAGAAATTGTAGTTAAATTTTGGTCTATTGTTTTGGTTGTCTATGTGTATACCCATTTTGCAGATTTGAAAGAGATTATCATTTTGTATGGATGCAAAAATTGTACTTAAATCTTCCTTCTTCCATCAAAAATATGGTTAGGGTTAGTTATTTGTATGCTATTAGTCTATTATTTTTGGTTGTCTATGTATATCTTTGGCATTGCAGCCATTACCATGGGAGCAATTGTAGTTATCTATGTGTAGGGTTTAGGGTTGTATGAAAGCATTAACATATTAGAGATAAAATTACTTTGGTGGTTGTCCACTATTATTCTAGCAGGTCTTTTACAATTTGTCTATTTGTGTTGATGTAGCTCAAATTTCAACTAAAGCTTGTGGGTTTTTTGGATAGCACAATTCTACTAATTTCTACAAATAAAACCACACATATAATCTAGATGTAAAACTAAATAGAATTGTTGAGATTATGTTGAACACAACTAGTTTTACAGATCTTATAAACTCTTCTTGTGCAAAGAATAAAAAAATAGTAATCCCATAGAAGAATAAGAATACCTCACTGGGTTGTGCATACGCAACACTGCATATTGAAAGAGCCTTTTCATCATTTGTGTATATCTTTGGTGTTGCAGCCATTACCATAGGAGGAATTGTAGCTATCTATGTGCAGGGTTTAGGGTTTTATGAAACCATTGGCATATATGTACATATGCATACATACATACATATATATGTATATCTACATACATACATACATACATATATATACATATGTAGATACATATATATATACTTTGTGCATCTTTGCTGCCATACCCATGGTTTGGTTTTTATTTTCAATGAAGATTGTGGGGTTATACTCTTTTATACATGGGTGTTTTGCATAAATAATTAATTTATTGTTAATTTCTTCTCGCTTTATGTCTTTGTATAAAAAGAGTTACATTATCCGTCATTCCATATTATACAGAATTAGGAGAATTTTAAGAGAGATATTAGTAAAACATACATACATATATTTATTCATATATACATATCTATACACATGCATATAAATATATAGATACATCCATGTATATGTACATACATACAATACATCAGCCCATCTACAAATTGGATTTTTTGGCTCTGCTTATTGTTCCTTTTGATAGTAGGATCGAGGGTTTTAACACTAGTATACTGCAAAAAACCGTGAGAAAATATATGTATATACACATGTGTATATGTAATACCCCTCCTCTTATTGGTAGGATTTGGTATTTTTTTTAATGCGGTTGTTTGCTTCTTGTGACGATGATGATATTGTTTGATTTGGTTAGTTAGACGTTAGATGATGCTATTGTTTCATTATGGACATGATTACTTTATATGACATTATGGTTGATTATATCAGTTGATTTTATGAATTGTGATATGATGCAATGATTTAATTTAATATGTTAGGAGATGATTGTTAGTTAGAAATGTAATTCATGATTATGTTATTATTGTTAGAATAGGTGTGACGAAGGACAATATAGCATCACTTGTTCGCGAGTTCCCTGTTATGTTGCAATTCCTTCTCACAATGCAGTATCTTGATTTAATGCTTTGATATATATGTATATAGGCACACGTACACAACTTCGTTTGTATGCAGGACTGCAGGTACAAGTCTTGATTCCACCTGCTTCGGTAGGACAGGGCGAGCACCTAATAACCCAACGGATAAATGTTGATACAGAGGTGACGATGAAGTCCTCCCGTCCCATGATGTCAGATCGTCTCGTTTGTCTGGTATTGTTTATTTTCTGTAATTGTCGTTATTGTGCTTGTGTTGTGTATGTCGTATTTTATTAATGTGAGTGTTTAATAAGTTGTGAATTAATTAATTAAAGGTGGATAATAAGTGTGTATTTAAATGTTGATTTATTTGTATGAAAATATTTAAATGTTTATTTAATTTTTATAAAGTCATGTGTCTTGATTAAATGATAATTAAATATTAAAGGTGTTTTAATTATTTTAATTAATTATCAGGTGAGGATAATTATTAGAATAATTTATTTAATTAAATAGAAAATGTGTTGTGCAAGAAAGTGGTAAAAATAGGAATTAAAGCAATAAAACATATAAAAGAACAAAAAGACAGAGGGAGCCAATAGGAATTGAGAGTTGGGAAAAGGCTAGTTTTAAAAGAATTGATTTTTCTTTAATCTGGGATTCTTGGAGAGTTTTGAAGAATGGGCAATATATTTTTAATATTATTATGAATTCTGGAGAAGTTCACACACAAACACACAGAAGATCAGAAAGGGAAGTTGCTCAAGTCATTGTTGAATTCGTTTTGGACTAAGGATTGGAATCGGGTTCGAGGGCATCAGAGTCAAGCAAGTATCTTCAGATTTGCATTGGACTCCAGGTTCCTCTTGTAGTCTTCTTCTCGTACTTGTCTTTATCTGTCTGCTTCAGAAAATAAAAGAAATATATGTTATTAAAATGATTTTTGTGAATATAGAAAACTTCTGTTGAAAACTGAAAACTAGGGCAAATTATTAGTCTGGAAAACAAAGAAAAACATAGTTAATATACTGTTTCCAATCTGTCAAAACCTTTAGTTTCTGAAATCCTCATCTTGACAATATTAGCAATTAGAAAAATAAAATAAAATATAATTTCCTTATTAAAAAAAAAAAACTTCTGAAGGTTTGTGTATATGTGTATGGGTGGAGTATTCCTTGCTCTGTAATTTATTTGATTCTGTATAAACACAGAAAATTGTATTCCTGTGCTAATAGATCTGTACATGTAGTTTATTGAATATATATATGTATAATCTCTACTAAAAATCCTTTTATTTTGTTTAAAATTTATTTATACAGAATTAATCAGATGAATTGCTCTGTATTTCTGTCTCTGTTTTAAATATTTATGAGAATAATATATATATATATGTTATTGTGTATAATATATATATATATATAGTATTTGCATTTATTCCTATTGTTTTCTATTTTGATTATTTAGGGTTAAGAAATTTTGCCCAGGCAAACCCATGGCCGCGCCTGTGTACGGCACGAAATTTTAATATTATAAGTTTTCTTTAAAAAATATATATAATAATAAAAAAAAGTTATGAAATTATTGAGGGGGGGCTGGGTCGGCCTAGGCCGTACCCTTCCCCATCCCTCTTCACTGCACAGCAGCCCGCGGACCGCTGCCGCAGTCCTAAGGACTGCGACAGCAGTCCTTTGGACCGCTGTCTGCAGCAGTCCCTTGGGACTGCGAGCGTACTCTGTACGCCGGCAGAGCAGCGACCACTTGTTTTTTTTTGTTTTTTTTTTATTTTTTTTTTCAATTTATATATTATATAAATTTATTTATATATAAATTCATTTATATATATATTCGTTTATATATATATATTTGATTATGTGTAAAAATGTTGGTTATTTATTTATTTTATTTTATTTTATTATTAATTGGTTATCACTATTAAAATAAGTGTAATATATATATATATATATATATATATATATATATATAGGTGTTAAAAGTATGATTTATATTTAAAATAAAATAAAAAAATATATATATTGTTTTATTTTTTTTTTATGTTGTTTAATTGGGAAAAGCATGAAGTTTATTATTTAAAAAAATAAAAATAAAAAAAATAAAATAAAATTAGATAGGTTAGTCAATAATTTTATTGTTCGTTATTTACGATTCTATGTCGAGTAAATTAGAGATACATTACGTAACTGGTCAAATCGTCTTCTTGAATTAGAAAATCGTGTGGTGTTGTTATTGTCTTCTATTTATTTTTATTGACTTTATCCTTGTGATGTGGGAACTCTGTTGTGTTTTTGAACCTCATTTGGATTATTGTAAATCTTGGTCTTCTTCAGAGGCATGTTTTATATCCTTTGATGTTTATACTTCTATCTTTGTGATTAGAATATTACATGATTTTGAGTTTTATTATTTGGATTGATTTTTTTTCTTGAGTGGACCAGTTTCTGTATTAAGTTTGTGCATTGGTTGATCGTTCTGTTGTGTTAATCATTGGTCTTGTTTAACTTTGTTTGAGTCAAATTGTAAGATCATTATGTAATGTATGGTTCGGTAACCGAGGAGGAGAAATAGAGGTCTCCCTCGGATACCACTCGAGAGTGTATCGAATTTAATTGTGAAGATTTCATTGGGATGTTGCCACTCACTACCTTATGGTTGTTGACTCGTTCGTGATATCTTGTTACTATTGTTGGTTCTTTGATGAGGAAACCCTAGTGTAAGCCTTTTAGAGTCTTCCAGAGGCTTGTTCTTATTGTTGGTGAATGTTCGTCATTTTATGTGCTCTTGGCATGGCAAGATGTTGGTATCATTAATTTGAAAGGGTTGTACGAAACTTTGTGAGACCTTGATTATGAGCTTTGCGAGATGGAGTTGCCTCGCCTGTTATGTTTTGAGTTATCTGTTTTTGTTCATGATAGTACAATCCTTGCGTAGGTTTGAGATATGTTAGGGGTCATAGGGAGAGTGGCTCTTCGTGGGCGCCGGCGCCTCGGGTAAGAGGAAGTGCCAGGGGAACCCATGTAAGAGTAGTTAAAAAAGTGATAACTTAATTAATGTATTTAGTGGGTTGGGTTAGTTAACACATAACAAGATAAAAACATGCACCTCACCCCTGCCGTTAGCGCTTTCAAAGGCTAAGGATGGGTGGGAAGACCTGGTTGGTAAGGTCACTACCTTGTCTTTATGAAAGGTAAGTGGCTCCGCATGAGTAACCCTATGGGGCGGCACCTTGAAATAGGATGTCTGGATAACCATAGATGAAGGCGGCTCCTTGAGCTAGGTTGTCTGGATAATCCATGTATAGATGGAGGCGACCTAGTGATAGGTAGTCTGGCGAATTCATGAAAGGCCATGCGATGACACTCTCCACTAGACACCCTTGTCCTTGTTTCTTGTCGCCTCTGGATATTGTTATATTTATGTTGTTTCTATTTTGAGGGCTAGGGGATCCATAGATGGGTGCCGGCGCCTCAGTTGGAGGAAGAGCCAGGGGATCCCATGTGAGCTATGCGATGACCCTCCCCGTTTGACACCCGATTGACTTGTTTCTTGTTGCCTATGGAATGGTGTATTGAATGGTTGATTTAGAGTTATCATGGAATCGTGTTCTTTTTATTGGTTCTGATTTAAATGGAAACATATTTTGGGTGTTAGTTCTGTTCTTCTGGATGTTATCTCTTTATGATGTTTCTTTGAATTCTTGTGAATCGATTTATGAATGTTAAGTGATAGTACTTCATGTTATCGTGATGAGTTTCTTGGTTTTACTTGTTATGTGATTTGTGAACGTCGATGGTTGTGCATTGCATACTTGAGTTGTACTTGTTTTTGTATCATATTGTGTGCATACTTGAGTTGTACTTGTTTTGTATCATGTTGTTGAGTCAGTTGACATTCATGGTCGGGTTCACTTCCTCGTCACCTCTGAGCACGGGGGGTGAGTTACTTTGTAATTCACATGGTTGGGTGGAACGTGCTCCGCACCCGTTGGGTTCCCCATCAGCGTCTTGTCATCTCAGCTTTCCGCCAGTGCAGATGTTCCAGTGATCAGTTGTACTTCATGTTCCATTATTCTTGTATCAATCCCCATGTTGGGAAATTCAATGTAATTCATGTATCAAGAAAATTTGTAATGTAATATTATTTCAATGATGTAATAGTTAGGTTTAATTTGGATCTTGTCAAAAGATTTATCATGGATGTAATTATGCGATGCTATCATGCTCGCATCATGGCTATCAGTTGTATCATTGTATATGGTTTTCATAAATTAAATGGTTATGTTGTTTTCGTTATCTTTATTTTGTTTTGTGGTTGCAATGTAACCTCGCGTGCCCCAGAGAACCAAGTGTGTTAATGCTATGTGTTATGCTATGTGATTATGGTTTAATGTTATTGCATGTTTACTTTTATTATTTAAAAAAAAAAATTATTCGCTTTATGTGTGTGTTCTCTGGGGTTTGCACGGCGGGCGTTACAACTTGGTATCAGAGCATAGGTTCATACACTGGGCACTATGTGTGCTCACTATGTAACCTTATGTGTTGTTCCCTGAGTCTAGAGTCTCATTTGTGTTGTTGTGTTTGTTGGGAACCCAAGTCTCTTCCGTTAGTCGGTCTCAGGGCAATGGTGCAGGGAACTGATGGAAAGGATAGGACCCTCGGTGTAGTGCGCAATGCACCGATATCCTTCCTATCGAGGATGCACTATGAACCCTTGTGTCGTTGTGTGATGTGGTTTCCAGTGATGTGAGTTATGTGTGTGGTTTTTGGCGCGAGCTCTGCATGTTTGTGGTGTGCTTACTCTTATCTATTTAATGGCTTCCTGGAGTAAGCCATATCCTTGTGGGGGAGGATGTAATACCCCCATGTGCTAATACTTGTATTATTATTTCTTACTCTTATGTGTGAGCTTGATTCTATTCTCTTTGGTGATTAGTTCACCATCTTGGTGTGGGTGGATGCCTCCCGTATTAGGGAATCTTATTTCTTTTGTTTACCGGCTTCCAGGAGTAAGCCAATTTTATGAGGGGGAGGATGTAATACCCCTCCTCTTATTGGTAGGATTTGGTATTTTTTTTAATGCGGTTGTTTGCTTCTTGTGACGATGATGATATTGTTTGATTTGGTTAGTTAGACGTTAGATGATGCTATTGTTTCATTATGGACATGATTACTTTATATGACATTATGGTTGATTATATCAGTTGATTTTATGAATTGTGATATGATGCAATGATTTAATTTAATATGTTAGGAGATGATTGTTAGTTAGAAATGTAATTCATGATTATGTTATTATTGTTAGAATAGGTGTGACGAAGGACAATATAGCATCACTCGTTCGCGAGTGCCCTGTTATGTTGCAATTCCTTCTCACAATGCAGTATCTTGATTTAATGCTTTGATATATATGTATATAGGCACACGTACACAACTTCGTTTGTATGCAGGACTGCAGGTACAAGTCTTGATTCCACCTGCTTCGGTAGGACAGGGCGAGCACCTAATAACCCAACGGATAAATGTTGATACAGAGGTGACGATGAAGTCCTCCCGTCCCATGATGTCAGATCGTCTCGTTTGTCTGGTATTGTTTATTTTCTGTAATTGTCGTTATTGTGCTTGTGTTGTGTATGTCGTATTTTATTAATGTGAGTGTTTAATAAGTTGTGAATTAATTAATTAAAGGTGGATAATAAGTGTGTATTTAAATGTTGATTTATTTGTATGAAAATATTTAAATGTTTATTTAATTTTTATAAAGTCATGTGTCTTGATTAAATGATAATTAAATATTAAAGGTGTTTTAATTATTTTAATTAATTATCAGGTGAGGATAATTATTAGAATAATTTATTTAATTAAATAGAAAATGTGTTGTGCAAGAAAGTGGTAAAAATAGGAATTAAAGCAATAAAACATATAAAAGAACAAAAAGACAGAGGGAGCCAATAGGAATTGAGAGTTGGGAAAAGGCTAGTTTTAAAAGAATTGATTTTTCTTTAATCTGGGATTCTTGGAGAGTTTTGAAGAATGGGCAATATATTTTTAATATTATTATGAATTCTGGAGAAGTTCACACACAAACACACAGAAGATCAGAAAGGGAAGTTGCTCAAGTCATTGTTGAATTCGTTTTGGACTAAGGATTGGAATCGGGTTCGAGGGCATCAGAGTCAAGCAAGTATCTTCAGATTTGCATTGGACTCCAGGTTCCTCTTGTAGTCTTCTTCTCGTACTTGTCTTTATCTGTCTGCTTCAGAAAATAAAAGAAATATATGTTATTAAAATGATTTTTGTGAATATAGAAAACTTCTGTTGAAAACTGAAAACTAGGGCAAATTATTAGTCTGGAAAACAAAGAAAAACATAGTTAATATACTGTTTCCAATCTGTCAAAACCTTTAGTTTCTGAAATCCTCATCTTGACAATATTAGCAATTAGAAAAATAAAATAAAATATAATTTCCTTATTAAAAAAAAAAAACTTCTGAAGGTTTGTGTATATGTGTATGGGTGGAGTATTCCTTGCTCTGTAATTTATTTGATTCTGTATAAACACAGAAAATTGTATTCCTGTGCTAATAGATCTGTACATGTAGTTTATTGAATATATATATGTATAATCTCTACTAAAAATCCTTTTATTTTGTTTAAAATTTATTTATACAGAATTAATCAGATGAATTGCTCTGTATTTCTGTCTCTGTTTTAAATATTTATGAGAATAATATATATATATGTTATTGTGTATAATATATATATATATATAGTATTTGCATTTATTCCTATTGTTTTCTATTTTGATTATTTAGGGTTAAGAAATTTTGCCCAGGCAAACCCATGGCCGCGCCTGTGTACGGCACGAAATTTTAATATTATAAGTTTTCTTTAAAAAATATATATAATAATAAAAAAAAGTTATGAAATTATTGAGGGGGGGCTGGGTCGGCCTAGGCCGTACCCTTCCCCATCCCTCTTCACTGCACAGCAGCCCGCGGACCGCTGCCGCAGTCCTAAGGACTGCGACAGCAGTCCTTTGGACCGCTGTCTGCAGCAGTCCCTTGGGACTGCGAGCGTACTCTGTACGCCGGCAGAGCAGCGACCACTTGTTTTTTTTTGTTTTTTTTTTATTTTTTTTTTCAATTTATATATTATATAAATTTATTTATATATAAATTCATTTATATATATATTCGTTTATATATATATATTTGATTATGTGTAAAAATGTTGGTTATTTATTTATTTTATTTTATTTTATTATTAATTGGTTATCACTATTAAAATAAGTGTAATATATATATATATATATATATATATATATATATATATAGGTGTTAAAAGTATGATTTATATTTAAAATAAAATAAAAAAATATATATATTGTTTTATTTTTTTTTTATGTTGTTTAATTGGGAAAAGCATGAAGTTTATTATTTAAAAAAATAAAATAAAAAAAAATAAAATAAAAATTAGATAGGTTAGTCAATACCTTTTATTGTTCGCATTTACGATTCTATGTCGAGTAAATAGAGATACATTACGTAACGGTCAAATCGTCTTTTGAATTAGAAAATCGTGTGATGTTGTTATTGTCTTCTATTTATTTTATTGACTTTATCCTTGTGATGTGGGAACTCTGTTGTGTTTTGAACCTCATTTGGATTATTGTAAATCTTGGTCTTCTTCAGAGGCATGTTTTATATCCTTTGATGTTTATACTTGTATCTTTGTGATTAGAATATTACATGATTTTGAGTTTTATTATTTGGATTGATTTTTTTTGAGTGGACTAATTTCCGTATTAAGTTTGTGCGTTGGTTGATTACTCTGTTGTGTTAATCATTGGTCTTGTTTAAGTTTGTTTGAGTCAAATTGTAAGATCATTGTGTAATGTATGGTTCGGTAACCGAGGAGGAGAAATAGAGGTCTCCCTTGGACCACTCGAGAGTGTATCGAATTTAATTGTGAAGATTTCATTGGGATGTTGCCACTCACTACCTTATGGTTGTTGACTCGTTCGTGATATCTTGTTACTATTGTTGGTTCTTTGATGAGGAAACCCTAGTGTAAGCCTTTTAGAGTCTTCCAGAGGCTTGTTCTTATTGTTGGTGAATGTTCGTCATTTTATGTGCTCTTGGCATGGCAAGATGTTGGTATCATTAATTTGAAAGGGTTGTACGAAACTTTGTGAGACCTTGATTATGAGCTTTGCGAGATGGAGTTGCCTCGCCTGTTATGTTTTGAGTTATCTGTTTTTGTTCATGATAGTACAATCCTTGCGTAGGTTTGAGATATGTTAGGGGTCATAGGGAGAGTGGCTCTTCGTGGGCGCCGGCGCCTCGGGTAAGAGGAAGTGCCAGGGGAACCCATGTAAGAGTAGTTAAAAAAGTGATAACTTAATTAATGTATTTAGTGGGTTGGGTTAGTTAACACATAACAAGATAAAAACATGCACCTCACCCCTGCCGTTAGCGCTTTCAAAGGCTAAGGATGGGTGGGAAGACCTGGTTGGTAAGGTCACTACCTTGTCTTTATGAAAGGTAAGTGGCTCCGCATGAGTAACCCTATGGGGCGGCACCTTGAAATAGGATGTCTGGATAACCATAGATGAAGGCGGCTCCTTGAGCTAGGTTGTCTGGATAATCCATGTATAGATGGAGGCGGCACCTAGTGATAGGTAGTCTGGCGAATTCATGAAAGGCCATGCGATGACACTCTCCACTAGACACCCTTGTCCTTGTTTCTTGTCGCCTCTGGATATTGTTATATTTATGTTGTTTCTATTTTGAGGGCTAGGGGATCCATAGATGGGTGCCGGCGCCTCAGTTGGAGGAAGAGCCAGGGGATCCCATGTGAGCTATGCGATGACCCTCCCCGTTTGACACCCGATTGACTTGTTTCTTGTTGCCTATGGAATGGTGTATTGAATGGTTGATTTAGAGTTATCATGGAATCGTGTTCTTTTTATTGGTTCTGATTTAAATGGAAACATATTTTGGGTGTTAGTTCTGTTCTTCTGGATGTTATCTCTTTATGATGTTTCTTTGAATTCTTGTGAATCGATTTATGAATGTTAAGTGATAGTACTTCATGTTATCGTGATGAGTTTCTTGGTTTTACTTGTTATGTGATTTGTGAACGTCGATGGTTGTGCATTGCATACTTGAGTTGTACTTGTTTTTGTATCATATTGTGTGCATACTTGAGTTGTACTTGTTTTGTATCATGTTGTTGAGTCAGTTGACATTCATGGTCGGGTTCACTTCCTCGTCACCTCTGAGCACGGGGGGTGAGTTACTTTGTAATTCACATGGTTGGGTGGAACGTGCTCCGCACCCGTTGGGTTCCCCATCAGCGTCTTGTCATCTCAGCTTTCCGTAGTGCAGATGTTCCAGTGATCAGTTGTACTTCATGTTCCATTATTCTTGTATCAATCCCCATGTTGGGAAATTCAATGTAATTCATGTATCAAGAAAATTGTAATGTAATATTATTTCAATGATGTAATAGTTAGGTTTAATTTGGATCTTGTCAAAAGATTTATCATGGATGTAATTATGCGATGCTATCATGCTCGCATCATGGCTATCAGTTGTATCATTGTATATGGTTTTCATAAATTAAATGGTTATGTTGTTTTCGTTATCTTTATTTTGTTTTGTGGTTGCAATGTAACCTCGCGTGCCCCAGAGAACCAAGTGTGTTAATGCTATGTGTTATGCTATGTGATTATGGTTTAATGTTATTGCATGTTTACTTTTATTATTTTAAAAAAAAAATTATTCGCTTTATGTGTGTGTTCTCTGGGGTTTGCACGGCGGGCGTTACAGTATACATGTGTGTGTGTTTATATATATATATACAAATAAACATATACACACTTAATCGAGACTCCAACCTACATTAGTGTTATTCTAATGCCTCTTTTAGAATTTTTCTATTTCTCTATAATATTTAGTGTGAGGTGATGCAACACAAATTTTCAATCAAGTTTGTCGGGTTATACTCTTTTCTACATGGGTGTTTTGCATAGATGATTAATTTATTATTAATATCTTCTTGTTATATGTTTCTATCTCTAAGGTTAAACATAAACAAATCCTATTCACAACTTGGCTAACAGAAATCCCATCAAAAACTTCAATCAAATAATAAACACTTTGCATATATATATATATTTTTTCATATCTATATATTTGCAATTTCTCCATCCATACAAAACCATAACGATAGACATCCATGGGAAATGGCTTACAAATTATGGAGAAAAAGAGTTTTAACTTAAAAAATAAATAAACCATTTATACAAAACACCCAAGTAAAATGACATATAGATTGCACAACACCACAGTTTTCAAACCCTCCAATCTACCATAAAACGGTGCAGAGGCTGATGATTTAATTTTTTACAATATTCTACTATGAAACCAATAGCACAATGGCTCTTTCAACAATGCAACTTAATCAATATACTTCCTAACACATTATACACAAAATCTGAGTTACATTCACTGGAATTCAATATTATAAAGAAACAAAGAAATTGTAACACACCTATTACACAAAAAATACTATTCAACACTCGGCCGACAAAAATCCTGTAAGAAACTTCAAACAAATAACAAACCCTCTATATATCCATATATATACAATCACTCCTATCTTAATCTACAATTGGGCAATAAAATTACCAACCCTAACCATTTTAATGGAAGAACTTACATTTAAATACTATTGCTCCTATGGTAATGGGAATAAGCTAAAAAATCCACAGAGATAACTACAAACATTAAACAAGCAATGGAAAAATTACAAACCCTAACCATATTTCTTGATGAAAAAAAAAGATTCAACTATAATTTCTCCACCCATAAAAAAGATAATGCTAGACAACCATGTAGAACTGCTTACAGAATCCAAAAAATAAAAACAATCCATATGAAACATGCATGTAAAATGACTTACAGATTACAGGGAATGATAGCTATAAAACCCTCCAATCTGGCACAGAAAGCAGTGAAACCCGATGATTTTTACAGTTGTCCCGTATGAAATAAACTAGGGAATTTAAGGCGACAGATCTTACAATAGTCCACTATCAACCCAACACCACAATGGTTCTTTCGACAATGTAACTTAATCAATATACTTCACCGCACATTACGCAACACATCAGTGCTAAAAACATGAAACCTGCTATCAAAACAAACAATAAGCAGAGAAGGAAAGACATACGTGCAATAAATTTTTTGTTGAAAAAAACCCATGCAAAATGACTTATTGATTAGATGCACCTCAACAATTTTAAAACCCTCGAACCTACAAAAAAATGGAGCCACTGGGGTATATGCAGGATCATGATGGGCCAAAAAGTTGCAATATGATGGGTATGTGGCTGACAACTATTGTTTTACCCAAAATTGATGAAACGAAAAGGGTTTTTAAAGGAGATTCTCAGCTTTCCACCAATATAAATTATCTTTTACTTTGAATTTAATAAGTAATTATTATTCATTTTCTATTCAAATTACAACTAAGGTCGTGATTGATAGCCTGATTGAAAAACATCTATAGCTTTTAAATGGTATCACATTTTTTGAATCCAAAATATGTGTCACATTCTATACTTCACATACTATAAGATTAAAAAAAGAAAAATTGAATTTCATGAAGTTTTGACCAAGTTAAGGTGGTCAGACATACGAGTTTTTATATTTTTTAAAAAGTTGTAATAAAAAATTCTTAATTAATTATTTACTTGTAAAAAATTTATTAAAAAAATGCATCACATCAGGGCATGAGTCCTCTACTTATATCTAATATATTATAAAAAATATTATAATTTTATTGTGGCTAGGCTAGTTAGACAGACACGTACTTCTTATTTTTTCCCTAAAATTTAAATACCACTGCATTGAAATTTCAAATTTTCACCAAATAGATTTTTTTTTAATTTTAAACAAACCTGGTAGTTTAGAAACTACATTCAATTTGCTACAGGTTCTATTCTTACATATTTTTGAAATAATATAGATAACCTATTCAAATTTTTACGTCAAGTTGCCTAACTCTGATTTTTCTAAATTTTTTGCCACTTAAGGGCCTATTTTTTCCATGATGATCCTACACATACCCACCGAATGTGACGAATTTAACAATAACCTACTATCAAACCAACACCACAATGGCGCTTTCGATAATACAACTTCATCAAAGTATACTATCCCACATGCCAGAATTCAATGTTGCATTTACTTTGTTCGCCTCAATCATGCAATGATAGGGAACATTGGGCCTTGCACTAACAAATGCTTGTCAATCACATTCCCCATATCTAGCACACCATTCGCCACCAACCAACATAATTAGCAGCACCCACATCGCAACACAAAAAAAAAAATGGCCTCCCTACTGGCCGATAGACCATCGTCACTGGCAAATCCAATTCGTAGTTAGGCTGATGAAAATCCCAGTGGAAACTTCAAGCAAAACAACCTATCAGCTAATTAATTAACTAAATTTATAGTATTAATAAAATATATCTTGAGGGATTTGTACAATATGTCAAGTTAAATGTTGTACTTATTTGTGAGATGAATGGATATATAAAAAATGATTTCATGGACTTTATATAAAAAGTGTAATATTGTAATGTTGAAATTGCATATAATATAGTTTTCATCTTAGGTTGGTCATCATTCCATTATGGATGGTTTTATCTTTTTAATGGCCTAAGAACCCACTCACCAAATAAGACATTCCCTAAAATCTTAGATCTTGATTCTTAAAGGGAAACAATGTATGAACATGCTAGTCCCTAAATCATAATTTGACTGTAGTGGCCCTCTTTGGATGCGAGTGTAAGTGTGAAATCGTTGTGTATTGTGGTATTGAATTATTTAGTAAACATAGTGTCCTCCTTTATTTAGTAAATTAAATTAAAATGATTAAATAAACTAAATCTATGAACCATAACGTAAATAGTTATTATTAAATTAATTAATTTTTTATTGTAAATGTATCATATTTAATTATAGTTGATAATTTATTGCTAAGAAAAGATAACAATTTAAATATGATAAAGAAATCAAATAAAGATAAGTGATCTTATCAATTGAATAAATATGGAAAGAAAGATGATTTTTAATCAGGTAAAAGAAATAATATTTTCAAATTGAGTTTTTAAAGAAAAAATAAAATAAAATAAAATAAAAGAAATAAAGTAAAAATAAAACAAAAATCAAAAAATTAAAAAACAAAATCTCGTTGGATATATGCTGGAACTAGAATCAATTTTGGGGGGGCAAGGAACTGGTGTTTTTTTTTGGTTTGGAAAATCTATCTTGCTGAGAGTTTTTGGAAGATGGAGAGGGGAAGTGGGGTGTGATCGGGTCGCCATAGCTCGATCTTACAAAAGCTTCGAGCTTTCAGAATCTGGAAGAAGTTGTCTCTGGAGAACCGATCTGGGGGCTGCGTAAGAGGTTGCCTTTGCTCATCATCTCTAATCCTCAAGCGTAGGATCCAGGTTGGCCTCTGACTTCCTTGTTATGCATTTTGTTCTTGTTTTTGATTAATCTGACTGGTGTTTTGTATGGCATTGTTTGAGTTCGTTTCACTCGTTCATTGCAAAATTGATGTTTGATGCCTTCCAATTTGTCGTTGCATGATTATGGCTGCTTGAAAGTTCGTCATAGAATTGCTGCATGTTGGATTTATTTAGGGCTATGAACTCCATATCATGCACTCTTTAATATTTGGGATCCACTCGAGTGGTTCATTTATTCCTCTATGGAAGATCTCCTTATTGTTGCAGCACGCCTTCGAGTTAAGTGTGGGCGATTAGAAAATTGAGAATCTATAAATTACATTTGCTTGCAAGTTCTTAGGACTTTCAACCAGTACAATTCACACATCCGCCTATTATTCACTCCCGAGGTCATGACATTTTGAGGGTCTTCTATCCTTTGTCTGCAGGCTCTCTTCAATGCAGTGTCACCGTTGCCCATTGCTACATGCATTTGGGTGAGTCTTGTTTCTCATCTACGTACCCTTTGCTAGCTGCGCAGTATGTCTACTAGCAGCATGAGTGATTTATAGTTAGCATTTTATATTATAGGATGCATTATATCTAGTTGATAGCATGCAATGCTATTTCCTCCTGCGTTATTCTTGATTCATGATGAATAAACAATACGACGACGAATAAGCTTAGTAATAGGCATTGAATACTTATGGTGGTTCCATGTTATAATTGTTGTACCTTGCATGACGTATTCATGTCACGGAGCATAGTAAGCGCTTGACTTTCGTTACCTTGCTTTGTGTCTCCATTTCGGTTGATTGGTATTCTATACCTTGTAAAATTCATTTCATGAAAATGGCTATATTGCGTATCATGCTGCCATTTCGTTTTCATTCTGGAGATTTATGTTGATTTTGTGATAGATATGAAATCTGTTTTTTATTCGACTTATTCTCCTTGGTTTTGATTTTACCTTTTTTTTTTCTCCGAACACTTCACTAGCCTTGTCTTTGTTGCTACATTTTGCATACGTGTATACCAAGGCAATTGCAACTACATCATTAGACAAAACTTTCCCTTTTGTATTCGTTGAGGGATGTCCCTTCATTATTAGTAGATATCTGACATTCTGTCGCAGTTCCAGCACTTGAAAATAAAATAATGGCAATCACTAACATGATAGAGAGCTTCCCGCTGTTTGTGGGAAGGTTAATTTCCAATCTTCAAACTTGAGGCTGCCTCTGAAACTCGCCACCAAACAGAAATGCGTCTTGTTCAGAAAAGAGAAATTTGTACCCTCTTAAGTCACGTATCTGCACCTCACCTGTCTCCTGCCATTCAATCTGGTGGATAACTTTTGGAAATTTGATAATAATGCAAGTAGATGGCGATGTTTCCAGATTCCAGTATTCACTTTCTAATATGCTTGGCAACCTGTCACAGTTGCAGCATTTAGAGTTGAGGCATTGTACAGAATTAAATCGCCTCCCTGAAAACCATTGGCAACCTATCACAGCTACAAATTTTAGACTTGCAAAGGTGTATTAAATAGCCTCTCTGATTTCATTATCAACCTATCTAAGCTGCGGTTCTCATGCTTTCTGTAATCTTTGTTTCTCGATGGAAATTTTAGCAGATCCCAATCATAGTTTCGCAATCATCACACTTTGTTTAGTATACCATAAGTCTTACAATTCCGGTTCATATGAACAACCTTCAGTAGGTCCGGGACTTGCTAATTGTTTAAGTGAAAATTATTATATGGATTATGATGAATCAATATAGGCGTAGACACTGACTTTTTTTTTCGTGTGCTAAAATTTAGTTAACGTGCCTAGATCTGCATTCAATGTTGGCTTTCCTCACCGTCTCGAAATCCTTCAACTTTGAGTTCAACGCCTTCAACCAAATATGCTTCTAATCATCTTGTTCTACTTTTCATTCTAGAGGTAAGTCTTCCTATTCGCTTGCAGTTAAGTTTGGGAAACAACTAAAATTAAAATAAATCCTCAAGATCTCAACCAAATGCTTTTAAGTGGGAGGTTATTTGTCTTAGGTAAGGAATCTTACTTTTTGCATGTGTTGTTTTTAAAAAAAAATAGGAAAACATAGTATGGTTATTACTTTTTCCAAAGAAAGAAAAAAAAAAAAAACACATCAGAAAAATTTAGCACTGTAAGAGCTTTTGTTTCTTAGGGCCACGTGAATTTCCTCATGAAGAATCTTCTTAGCTAAATGGTTTCTTTGTCTTACTTCTTTTTTTTATAGTGAAAACACTTATTCATGTGGGAAAAAGTCCCCACTTTAAGAGAATTAAATAAAATAGTTACTTAGTGACATTAAACTTAAAAAGGAGAGCACCTTTTTTTGGTTTACTTTGAAAATGTGTTTTATTTTTATTTTTATTTCTAAGGGAAAATAAATGGAATATGTATATATATTTGATTATATTTATTTTCATGAATGTTTTTATATAATTCAAGATAGATATAATATATATATATATATATATATATATATATATATATATATATATATATATATATATATATATATAGATATAGATATAATGAGTAATTGCATTTAATAGAAACATAGGTGTGAGAATATGAATGAATAATATTAATAAGTGTATGTGGGTATTTGGAGTAAAGTGGTGGAGAAATAATACTATTGTCTTCGTGAATTTACTTAGTAAAAGGGTATTGATACTTTTCTATCTATGTGAAAATAAGCAATTACAATAGGGCCATGATAGCATGATTTTTAGATTCAAAATTTAATGCTAGGGCTTTGTAGTGAATGTTTCATTAATAATGGAGCTACCTTGGGATATCACTTCACAATTGTTAATTTAATCAAATGAGTAAACAATTTCATTTTGTTCCATTTTCGATCTTTCATTGAGTTCTTGGCCAAAGTATTATTGCTTGCAAGCATATCACTTTTGGTTGACGTTGCGGATTGGTTTTATTGTTGATTTGGGTATGGCGATGATTTTGGTGCTTGGAGGGAGCCTTTGTGTACCTAAAGGTTAATGAGAGGGTTTTGACTTTTGAGGTCGACTTGGTTTTGAATTGATAGTGTTAGTGAGTTTGAGGATGGAGATTCTGTTGGGATGTTGCTACTTGTTGTTTTATACTTGTTGACTCGTTGGTTGTGGAATGAAAATAGTTCTTTGAGACCTTACTACTATTGTCAATTCTTGGTAGGGAATCCTTGTGATGACTTTTTGAGAGTCTTCCAAAGGTTTGATTTTATTGTTGCTCAATGTTTTTTTTTTATGTGCTTTTGTCATGGCAAGATATTGGTATCATTATTTTGGAAAGGGTTGTACAAAACTTTGTGAGACTCTAGTTATGTACTTGTTAGCGAGATGGGTAATGCCTCGCATGCTTATATGTTGTCATTCTATGTTCAAATTATGATGGTACAACCCTTTGTTTTGATGTTTGTTGGGTCTCTAGGGAGAGTGGCTCTTCGTGGGGGCCGGCGCCTCGGTTAGGAGGAAGTGCACAGGATAACCCACGAATGAGTTGTTAATAAAGTGAAAACATAATAAATGAATTCAGGAGGGATGGGTAGTAATCTCATACAAGATAATAAACATTGGATACCTTGTCTATGCATTAGGGCTATCATAGACTAATGATAGACAGAGAGGGCCGTGGTCGGCAAAGTCGTAATCTCATCTCCATGAGAGGTTATCGGCTCCGCATGAGCTACCCTATGGTGCCGGCGCCTCAAGTAGGAGGAAGGGCCAGGAGATCCATAGATGGGTGCCGGCGCCTCAATTGGAGGAAGGGCCAGGAGAATCCCATGAGAGCTATGCGATGACACTCTCCACTTGACACCCTTGTGCTTGGTTGTAGTTGCCTCTGGTTATTGTATCTTTATGTTGTTTTCAAGGGCTAGGGAATCCATAGATGGGTGCCGGCGCCTCGGTTGGAGGAAGTGCCAGGGGATCCCATGAGAGCTATGTGATGACCCTCCCGACTAGACACCCTTGTTCTTGTTTCTTGTCACCTCTGGATATTGTGGTCTTTATGTTGTTTCAGATTCTTGTGGAAATGATTTATGGATGCTCTTTGGTGACTTTCTTAATTGTTATTGCTTGGGTTAAATGTGATGAGTTTCATAGTTTTATTTTATTTTGTTGACTCATGAATGTTGTTGATTATGTCATTGTAATCCGTGAGTTTCATGATACCTTTGTATGATGTTAAGTCTTGTGGTTCCCTGTTTGGATGTTCTTGGTTGAGGTCTCTTCTTGTCAGCTCCTTAGCACGGGGGGTGGGTCTTCGGACCCACGTGGTCGGGTGGAACGTGCTAAGCACCCCATTGGGTCCCTAGTCAAGGATCGAGAGGTGCAGATTGGTGCCGTTGCAGCGACTCCAGAGTTGTATTTGTCTTGGAGCCAGTTACATTACTTTGTTCTTATCTTTCTGATGTATCATCTTATCTTGTTATGTGGTTCCTACCCATATTGGGAAACATGTTTGTATCATTGTAAGACTTGAACAGGGTAAAGTAATGAAAAGGATGTGATGTAATATTTATCATTGGTGAACCTTGTGTGGATATGGATCCATATCAGACGTTATTCAAAGTATTGTATTTATTTAAGTGAATGGTTCTTATTGATGGTTTATATATATGCTTCGTCATGGATTAGATTTGGCTTTCATTCTTTATCATCGATGTATGGCATTAAGTTTCGTAATGTATCCTCGTGTACCCCGAGGGACGTAATTGATATTGGGTTTGACTAATTGAATGTTCATGTCATAACTTTTGTGCATCTCATGCATGTTAGTTTTACTTTTAAAAAAAAATTGTGTGGTAATTGTTGCCTTAGTTGTCCTTTGGGGTTCGCACGACGGGGCGTTACATTGACCTTAAATGCTTTCGAAATTCTAAAATCGTGGATTACAAAGTTTTATTCCTTTAACATTTGCTTGCCTTGATTTTTTTTAATTTTATTTTTATGTTTCATATTAACTTTTAATAGTTTTGTTTTTGTTTTTGTTTTGTTTTGTTTTATTTATTTATTTATTATTATTATTATGAAGGTAAATTAGTTTATTTAATATTGAATAAATATGAATTTGCTTAATCTAATTTTTTGAGCTGGATTAAATAATTTCAATTTTGATAAATGTAGTTTATTTGTATATAATAAAAGAAAATTGATTCATTTAATATTGAATAAATATGAATTGGTCTAATATAATTCTTGAACTAAACTTGATGAATGCAATTTATTTGTTTTTTATATTTTAAGGAGAAAAATGATTAAAATTTTAAATTAATTAACAAACATGTATTCTTAATACACCAACTTAATTGAATTAATGTAACTAATCAATATAAATAATTATTATTTTATTAATTTAATATTAATTAATCAAACTAATATAATGAATGTAACTATTTTATTATTTATAGAGAAACAAGATTTGTTTTCTATGAAAGGAATAAAAACATTAAAAATATGAAAATAGTTTCTTGTTTTGAAATGTCCGATAGAAGAAAAACTAGTACCTAAATACAAAAAATTCAAATAATATTTCATAAAATGATAATTATGTATATTTTTGACACAAAATAATTGCTTCAATCAAATATAAGAGAAAATTATTTTAATTTAGACATTTTAATCAATTTTAGATAAACATTTAAAAAATAATTATTTGATACTTATACTAAAGATGATAGGCTTACCTATTGTAACTTATGTTATAAAATAGAATTATTTTGCTTAACTTCGATAATTTTTAAAAGTCTATTTTATTTCAAATTTTCTTTGTAATTATTATAATTTAATTATATGATTCAAAATAAATAATTGTCATAAGCCCAAGGGTTAGCCCTTTAAGATGAAGCTCTTGTGGTTTTATCTTCTAAAATTTTGAATAAAATCTTATTACATGGTGCAATAGATAGGTCAAAGGATGTAAAATATTCATAATTCTGAAGGGAAGTAAAAGTGTTAAAAAAATGGAATTGGAAACATCTTTGATAAAAAAGGTAATTTTAAATATTTAATAAAATATTGATATCTAAAGGTTTCTCTTTAAATGTAATAATTTTATTAGGTTATAGAATTCAAAATATGGGCTCACTTAAAATTTTCTACTAATTCAATATAATGTAATTAAAAATGAATATAGTATAATAATAAAAAATTGCACTATCAAGTTTTTAGTTTCTAGAGGCCATAGCAATAAGAAATAAGGTAGTTAATTATTATTAAACCATGCTGTAATTTATAATGAGTCAAATATTCAAGGCTATAATAGGTAATTGGTAAATATTAATCTTTCATAATGGAGGTTTATATTTAGGATTTGATAAATCTTATATATTAAAAGGAGTTTGGCTAAATATTTCTTGGTTTGAAGTCAAGTTGGATATTCATCTTGATGTTTTTCATCCAAGATTACTTCAAATATTTGAAATATTATTGATAGGAATTATTTACAATGGAAGAAATGAGGAAAATAAAATATATCATTCCATTATTGAATTCTACTTTCTCAACCTTAAGATATAAGAAAGGACATATACAATACATGGATATTTTTAGAACTATAACACTCTGTCATTTTCCTAAGATTTAGGATCACTATTATGCATGAAAATTTTAGAGACCCACTAGGTTTTCTTAGAAGCCATTGGTTTTGTGTTGAAGATAGTTGGGAGAGTCTCAAGTTCTTGTGACTTCTAAACTTAGGTTACTAGTTGCCCAATATATATTATAGTTTCAAGAATTTAGCATTTTAAATTTTTGCACAAATATTATTTAGGGTTTCCTTCTTTTTCTGGATAGGTAAAAAACTTCATTGGTGTTTTAACTTGGTTGCAAATAATAATCCCACATTGGTTGCCTATGTTTTTTTTTGTCCATTTAAATACACCCTGTTCTATTTGGATTGTGTGAGAAAAGCCTCATGTGGATTTTAATTGGCTCACACATGGTATTTGGTGTTGTCTTCTCTCAAGAGTTGCTTGGTGAGTTGATTTGAGATCTTACTTGGTGATTTGGTGTGAGAACCCAGTAAGGTGTTTAATTTTTTGCTCAAAATTTTTAGATTCTTAACCCTTTTTGCATTAATGCTTCTTGAAGTATTTTGAGAAGGCTTCATTTGTAGTATTTTGGATTTAATATTTTTTGTTGAAGGTTAATGTATTTGTATTCATGGAGATTTTTCATAGTTGATTATGGGATTTTCATTTCATCCTATTGTGATTATGTTGAAAGGGGGAAACTACAAACAATGGAAAGATGGTATTATAAAACATCTTAGATGGCTTCATTTGTTGCCACATTTATATAATCTTTTTTCCCTTCCTGGTACTGATAGTAGGAAATTTGCATGGAATTGGGAAAGGGATCATGTCCTAGGAGTTATTGCAATGCATATTGATTATGCCACTTTGGATACTATTGATCATTTTGAGTGTCCTCATATTCTTTGGACTAAAATTTGGGAAATACATGGAGATCCTGATACTCAGCTATTCCTAGATGATCCACTTTCAGATTGTCTTGTGCCTCTTCATTTTTTAGACAAGATACCCTATGATCACACTACTATGCATGAGTTTGAAGTTTGGGAATACTTTGATTCTTTAGATGAGGATGAGAGGGTTCTTTAGATGCTCCTTCTCCATAAGGGATAGTTGATGTACCTTCACCTTTAGTGATTCATTGTGCAAATTCATTGATTGAGGCTCCGATAATTCCTGTTCAACAAGGCCATTCATCTTGTGTTGATGATTCACTAAGCATGTCCAATGATTCATTACAATAAGTATTTCATTGTCTTCCTGATTGGGATTCATATTTTCTAGAAATTCGTTCATTGTTCATGAAATCTCACATTTCTAACTTGGAAGACACATTTGAGGGTATATCCCTCCTATTTGATGACAAAATTTGCACTGTTGTCACTCCATCTCAATCTCTGGAGAATGTTCAAAATTAGTTTCCAGTGGTACCATTTTTGTCACCTCCTATTGTGATTGGGCAAGTTCCTAACTAGTTCATAGAAATCACCTTCCAAGGTCTTGGCGACACATGAGTAGATTTCAGAAACATCATCCTACATTTTCATGCTTCTCTCTTTCAATTCCTATCTGGAGTGGGAAGAATTCCAAAAATTTTACTTGATTTTGTTTCTTCCAAAAGGGATACAAGTTATTTTTTGACATTGAATTGTGTTTTTTCTTTAGGAACATACCATTTTTATAAGTGACTACACATTGTAGGGGGGCTATATAGTCTCTCTCTTTCCCTATTATGGGGGTCTATTTATTGTATATACATGATGTATGTAGTCCTTGGGGGGTGTGATTGAGTCCTCCATCCATGCATAATTTTTTTTTCTTTTCTCTCTTTTGGAGAGGGGTTTTTACCCACAAGGTTTCTCCTTTTATCTAGTTATAAGAGATTTTTTTTTGCAGTTCTAAATGGGTACCTAACATGGTTGTGTAGTTGGGACCCATATTGCATCTTCATTTTTTGTATCTTCATTCTCCCTAAGTTTTCACTTAAGGGGGGGTGTTAATGTGTTAATTTTTAATGTATAGGGATAATTAGTTTTTTCTCATAGGGTAGTTTTTTCCCTGTTTGTGTTTTTCACAACCTTGAAAATCCTGTACAATATGTAATTTAGCATCTAATTTTATTCACTATTATTTTTGGTGAAATGGAATTCTGTTTCCTCTCTCATTTTCAATGAAGGTTTATGTTGTAGATGTTTCTCCTGGGAGGTGGGGGTATGTGCAAGATCATGATGGGCCAAAAAGTGGCAATATTATGGGTATTTGTAGGTATGTGGCTAACAACTTTTTTTTAACCCAAAATTGATGAAATGAAAAGGGTTTTTAGAGGAGATTTTCAGCTTTCTAAAAATATAAATTATGCTTTAATTTGAATTTAATAAATAATTATTATTTATTTTCTATTAGAATTACGACTAAAGTCCTAATCAATAGGCTGATTGAAAAATATCTATAACTTCAAACGGTATCACATTTTTTGAATCTAAAACATGTGTCACATTCTATGCTTCACATACTATATAGGATTAAAAAATAATTAAATTTCATGAAGTTTTGGCCCAAGTTAAGACATACAAGTTTTATATTTTAAAATTTGCAATAAAAATTCATAATTAATTATTTACTTGGAAAAATATTACAAAAAATATGCTTCACATTCATGAGTCCTTTACTTATATATAAAATCTTATAAAAATAATTATCATTTTATTATGGTTAGGGTGGTTAGACAGACACCTACTTCTTATTTTTTCCCTGAAATTTAAGTACTACTACATTGAAATTTCAAATTTTCACCAAATAGATTTTATTTATTTTTAAATAAACCTAGTTGTTTAGAAACTTCATTCACTTTTCTATAGATTCTATTCTTACATATTTTTGAAATAATATGGATAACTTATTCAAATTTTTACGTGAAGTTGTCTAACATTGATTTTTTTGAATTTTTTGCCACTTAAGGGCCTATTTTTTCCATGATGATCCTGCACATACCCATGGATGACACCAACATGTTAGTCTCAGATTATTTTCATTATTTCCTAATCATTTCATCATCTCTTCACTCCTTTTGTGATAATTTAGATTTGATATTCAAGGAACCTTTCCATCCATCATATCCTTTCCTCATCTATCAAGTTCATTTTAGGTTAATATATTTTCTAGTCTAAATTTATCTTTTCCTACATCATCTCCATTACATGAAAATCCCCATCCATAAAAATATAGCACAAATCATCCAATTGCATCTTAGGTATTTTTTATACACTTGTTGCACATCCTTAATTCGAATTCAATTATCATTATTGGGATGCATTATTCCAAATCCTTATGTTGTTTTAGGATATATCATTCCTACGCCAAAAACACTCTATCATCATCATCAAGTTGTATCATTCCCAGTACTTGTGTTTTTTAAATATATATCATTCCCACATCAACAATACATCATCATCATCATCATCAAGAAGATGTATCCTTCATAATTCTTATATTGTTTTGGGATATATCATTCCCACATCAACAACACTTCATCCATCATTAATCAATCTTAACTTTTAGTGTGATCGGGACAACATCATGTTTATCTTTGAATCATTTTTTACTTTCTTTCTTGGAACATAATAATTTTATTATCTCTTCCTCCTCCAATCCTTCCATTCTCTCCATCATTTTTCATCCTATTCCTCATTTATTCTTGCACCATCTCCTTCATTTTGAGAGAACACTTGTTTTGTCCAAAACTTTCCTATCCTCTGGATGAGTATCCTTAATCCTAATCCTCATCTTCACTCACATCACATTTCTTCCAAGTCACTCCTTCAAATGACTAAGGCATCTTCCCTAACCTTACCATATTCTTCTAGGTGTGATGTTTTAATCTTCTTTGAAATGATTCTACTTTGTAACACCATCTCAAAGAGGGGAAAATTGTAGATACCTAAAATTGATCACATTTGGCTGATTTATCCCTATTTCATCTAAATCCCCATAGTTTATATATTAATTAAATATTAAATTCTCTATTTTTTTCTATTTTCCTAAGTCCTAGCCTAATATAAATGATTTCATTTAATTACTTATCTACATCTATCCTACCTTAACTCTTCTATCCAATGATTAAGTGGGTTAACCCTTCCATCACACCAAGCACATGGCCCTTTGTACTTGTGGCATAGCCTTGGTACCATGTCACATGTGCCTTGTCCTATCATAGTAACCTCATCTCTCTCAAATCATCTCATTGTGCTGCTTGTCACAATCTAATGAGTTGAGAGATCACCTCTCATCTCAAACCTTGATCTCCATCAAGCAATCTCAACCCTTGATCCATTTTCACCCCAATCTATATATCCAACCCTTAACCATTTATCAAGGGATCTCACTCATTTTCACTTGGGACATTTTTATGTTGCTAAAATTTTAGCAAGCACCCAACCAAACGATGATTTGGGAAAATTTACTCAATCAGAGGCTCACTATGTTGGTTTGAGATTTCCTAAGCTTATCTTGAGTGTTATGTCTTAGTTATACTAGTTTGTTACTATTCAAAATTTGATAATGTAAATTAATTTGCATTAGATTTATGAGATATATTAAAGAAGATTGAATATTCATAGTATAGTCACTTAAAATGGACAATCTCATTTGAGTATAGAGTGTTTAATGAGATACAAAAATTAGTAGTTCCCTATTCAAAAAAATCATAATAGTCTTCATTTTCTTTAGTATGTAAATACATTATCGTCATGATATTTAGAGAGAGACAAAAGGATTCCCATATTTTTTTTCAATTTGACTAATGGCATGCACAACATCCCAAAATAAGCTTGTACAATTTATCAATTTTTATGTAGTTATGTGGATATAACAAACTTACTAAGGGAATCTAAAGTTTCAATAATCGCACGAAAGGTTGTTCCTTCTATATATTTTATTCTATTCTTCTCAAGGCCTTCCTTAATTATTGATATTCTCTTGTACTACTTGTCTTCACTCTTTATTTTTCTCATGTTTCCAACTTTTTTTAATAATTACTTAATTATTCTAAATATACATGGTACCTTATTCATCCATAAGATAGATTATTTATAAGATGATTTTTTTCCTCTAATTATCATGTTCACATACCAATGATTCTACTCTTCATATCCTATGATTATTATAATATTTAAATATTCTTAACCTTTTTCCTTTGCATTTTAAAATAATTTCATTTTATCTATGCATTGTTTATTGTTATTTTACACTCCTCTCATCCTTTATATTACTTTCATGTTTTTACATCCACCACTTTGAGGGAATCTTTTTGTCTTTATCTTGATATGATTTCATCTATTCTTCTCCATATTGTATGTATTGTTATGCTCTTGCACTAATTATCTTTCCTCTTATGTTTCTCACGTTTAGAGCTCAGGTTGATGATACCATTTTTTTTCTATATTTATGCTCTACCTTATTCATCCTTAAGTTTGATTATTTTTATTATGATCTTTATTTTCTTGCAATTTCTATGTTCACCATCCCTTTCTTCTATTTGTATATTCTATGATGCTTATCACATGTTTATGATCCTTATTATTATTTGATCATATATTTTGATTCATATACAAATTTTATAGTTATGATCTTTTGAATGTATCTATAGTTTAAATATTAGATCAAAATATGGACAATTTAAGAGACTAAAATGTATAAAACAAGTATACGCATTGAAAAACTACCATATCATACAATATCATATCAATAACATACGTAAATTCAACCACTTCTTCTAGATCCTACTTCAAAACAAAGTGCTCACAGTTGATAGTCTTTGCAAGCGAGGCTTTCAAATACCCAATAGATGCTATCTCTGCAAGATGGAAGCAGAGTCAGTTTTTCATTTGTTTCTTCATTGTCCTTTTGTTGCCTCGATCTATGAAAAATTTCTCTATTTTTGGAAATTATCTTAGGTGTTCCCCTCGTTAGTTAAAGACTTCTTCATCCAATGGAAACCCCTACTCACAACCCAACACTTCAAAAACTGTGGGATGTTTCCTTCCCTCATGTTGCTTGGGGTCTATGGAAAGAAAGAAACAATATAATTTATAGAGATAAATAATCTTCGGTGGTCATTGTGTTTGATACAATAATCAGATTAATGAAAGAAAATTTCAATGCAATCCCCTAGAACGTTTGTAACACCGAGAAAGTGGCTTTTTTTTCCTGTGATCTTACAATTGCTAAGGAATGGAATATTAGTTATGATATTTCCTGTGCTCCTAAACATGCTAAGAAGGACAAGGAGGGTGTCTAGACTTTTCTGCCTAACGATTGGATCAAAGCCAAATTTGATGGGACAACTAAAGGTAATCCTAGGGCAGTGGGATGCGACAGAGTTATAAGGGATTCTTTTGGAAATTTTCTCAGTGCAATTTCCACCCCCCTTGGCTCACAAACCAATCACTTAGCTAAGGTTGTTGGAGATTTTCATGTCATAAATTTGGCTCATATTCTGAATTTTAAAAACCTTTGGCTTGAAGGGGACTCAAAAAATATTATCGAATGTCTTCTAGGTAGGTCCCCCCTCATGGACCATAAAGTCTTGGATTGATGATGTTATTTCGAAATTAGCTAAGTTTGATAATATAAAGATATTCCATGGCTATAGAGAAGCCAATGTTGTGGAAAACTTTTTTACAAATGAAGGCGTTAAAAGCAAAGGATAGTGCACATGGCTGAACATTAGTGATTTAGGTGTTAATGTCTAAGCCTTATTGAATTATGATGCGTCACATGGGAAAGATGTGTGTCACCTCATTAATGATGATAGAACGGGGTAACTACATCACTATCATTAGATTGCATGGGGCCGAGCTAATTAGCTTATCCTGTAAGCTTGCTTGGCATGCTTTGTGGGCTCACAGGTTTGGTGGGACCATTTTGAGTCAAGATTTCATCTATGTCTGCATCATTGTGCTTGCTAAAATGGGAGGAGATAGAAAAAGAGTTAAGTCAGATAGCTTCAAGATACGCACAAAAAACACTAAAGCGTGGAACAAAGTTAAAAGTGGGGGTTTACTCCCTTTTCTAGAAAAACTCCATGGGTCTAATCAAGAAGCTACATAGCATTTTGAGAAGAATTGGGACAATGGGGAAATAACCCTTTTTGGTAGGGAAGTTAAGCTTCATGAAAATCTCATTGCTAAAGTGACTGGTATGTCCACTAAAGGACACAAATTTTTCCAAGACAGGAATTTCTCTGATGAAGTGATGGTTAGATTTCTGAAGAAGAAGGAAAAATTGAAACTGGTGAAAGTTTCCAACAGTTACTTTGAGGTCGACACGATTAAAGCTCTCCAGAGAAAAGTTCTTCACATCATTATGGAGTATATCATCCTGGATGTTCAGTTCACTAGGGTCTACAACTATCATTTTTCCTTGCTCAATCATTTTCACTATAAGGTCAGGGTTTCTCTCCCCTACTATCTACTTTGTTCCTTAAGAAAGAGTTTGGAAGACCATAAGAAAAACCCTAAAAAATATCCTATATTACATACTAGTCTAATTAGGTTAATTTTTGAATATTTCCAAAATATGTTGGCCCCTACTAACTTGGATGCCTCTTCGGTGTCTGAGGAGGATGATACTGAACCTAGTTGTTTGGGGAATAAACCTAATTTGAGTATGGTAAGGATGGTCCTGAATCTGCCTTCTATCCATACTAGAAAGAAAACCCAAATCCTTAATCCCTGGTCTATTAAAGTCCACCCTACTTCTAAGCCTGGAAGCTCTACTCCTAAAGCCAAAGGTGCTAGAAAGAATCTACCTCTCAAAAACCTTGTTTTGTATTATGAAGATACTCTTAACTTTTAGGACTCTGCACAAATAATAATTCTTCCTCTATTGTCCCATCGATGGATAAAGATGTTAGATCTGGGTCCCCTGGAGCCTCTGACCCTACTAAAAGTTGCTTCAATCTTGATAGGGAACCTTTTGTTGATTTTCTAGGCATAGCTAGGAGTAATGTTGTGGACCATTTGAGAATGTCAAAATGGGTCTTTCATCAAATTAATGAACTAAAAATAAAAAACTAGGCCCTCCAGAGTAAACTGGAAGAAATGGGTGCTAAGGTTTATGTGTTATGCAAGAAGGATGTAGAGTGTAATGAAAACATTGCTAGTAAAGAGATCCAAGACAATGCTGGTAAAGACAAAAGGGTAGAAATTGACCTGGAAAAAATGAAAAATACTGTGAAGATAATTACTAAAAAAAATAATAGGATGGCAAGACATAATGCCATCATTATCAACGCTATGACTGAAAAATTGGATAAAGCTCAATAGGGGTCCTTGGTTGTTGATTTGGAAAAGGTGAAAGATAAAAACCAAGAAGAAGACATTGGGATTTCGAAGAGAACCAAGGCTAATCTGAAAAGGAAGGCACCCCCCATGCCACATATGATTCAAACTTTCAAGAAAGGTGTCCAGGATATGCAGGACTTGGAGGCCGATATTGAGTCTATTTTGAAGACTCCGGGTTAGCTGCTACTAGTTTTTTGGCCTGCATTTCAGTTGGCTCTTTGATTGACCTTACTGGCCTTTTTTCGCTAGCTGCTGTTTATTTTGGTTTCTTCTTTTATTACAGCTTGTTTATTTCACTGGACTTTTTTGTCCTTCTCTTTCTTTTGTTGTAAACTTGGTGGTTTCGAGTCCCTATAAAACCCATTTTTTCCTTTATAAAAAACATACCTCATCATGTTTGTAATATCAGGGATATATAAATCATACATCACTAATTCCATTTTGTTAATCATATCATGTTTTTATATCTATTTATTTTATTTAGGAGAATTACCTCTTCTATATTTTATATTATGATTTCAAATTTATATCACCATTATAGAGTTATAACAATCATTGTGCACTTAATGTGCTCTTTATAATTCTATATGTTATATTCTTAGAAATATTTTTAATTCATGTCTCCCTCACTATATAATTAATTGATTTTATTTTTTTCCTATTAGTGAAACCTAATACAGTTTATCATTTTCTTATACTAGGCACAAACTTATACACATTGGTTGCTACCTCCAATCTTATATTTTTTCATGTCTACCATTTTAGATTCCTAACCTATTTGTTACATGATGAAATTATGAATTTGATAATTTTTTATGATCTATTTATTTTCATATTTATTAAATTTATTATAATGTATTGTGTTTCTCTTGAATTCCTTTCATCAAATAGATGCACCCAATTAATATGGGTATTTATCATATCACTAACACTCTTATGACTTGAGGTTGTAGACAATTATAAAAACCTATGAAGAAGATGATAATGATGTCTCAATGGAGTTGATTATATGTTATGGTAGAGTTTAATATGTCACATCACATTCGTTACAAGTTCTTGAATTTTTGTATCCATGATCTCTCCTTACTTTCCCTCTCTTTTGTTTAATACATAACTAGCACTTTCACCAATGAGGTGTAATACTTACGCCGATAGGCTGTTTCTCCACATTATCCCTAGAGAAGAAAGAGAACCAAAAAAAAAGGGGTTTGCATTCAGTAGAAGAAATTTTGAATCAACTTTACGAGGAAAATTTGATTAGTGAAATGGAAAACCCTTAAATTAGTAGAGAGAGAATGTAAGCCTTTAAAGGTTACAAACCTACTTTCAAATATTCTTGCAAGATGTTCAACTTTTTCCTTCTCTACATTTTTATGTTCCTCGATCTTTCTACTCTTGTTCACCCATGATAAAAAAATTGATCCACCTTCTGACTTCTACTTAATTCTTTCCTCCCTTAGTCTTCAAAACATTAAAATGCTATTACTAAAATATTATGTTTTTTAAAATACTTGTAACATGCTTCTCAAAACAATAATAATTTGTATTATATCATAAACAAAAGGGAATGTCAATTAAAATGCTTGTAACATGCTTCTCTGAATAATAATAATTTTAATTATATCATAAACAAAAGGAAATGTGAAGCATTACTCCAGAATATTGCTTATTGCATGGAACTCATGAAAGCCATTGTTCTAAGGAAGATAAAGTTATATATCATGTATCAAATAATAGCAATGGAGATTCAGAGTATCATGGACTGAATGAAATGGAAAGAAAGTGAAGTAGCAAAGACTACTTTAAAGCAAGTTGCAATGGCAAAGAACTATTACTTACTTTCCAATCTTTTCTTCTAGCTTTGTTGTTGACAAGTTATGACCATCTGATTCTCTTTGAATCATTTCTTCATTGTCCCTTTCCTTGTTCTTCTCTTTCTCCTTTGCATTATCACCACTCCTGGTTTTTGTCTGTTTAGATTTTCCTCCATCTTTTCTCTCTTTATCCTTCGCTTTTGATCTCTCCTCCTTTTCTCTTTCTTTATCTTTCTTAGATTCTCTATCTCAATCTCAGTCTCTAGTCCTCTCCTTTACTTTGTCCCTGCCCTTGTCCCTATCTCTATCCCTAGTTCAATCCCTCTCTTTGTCTTTCTCCCTATCCCTATCCTTATATCTTGATTTATCCTTATCATTCTCTCACTCCTCCTTATCTCTATCTTTCTCCTTTTCACTTTCTTTTTCCCTTTCTCTATCCTTTCCCTTATCTCTCAACTTATCCTTTTCTTTATATCTCACCTCCTTATCCCTATCTTTCTACTTTTCTCTTTCCTTATCTCTTGATTTATCCCTATCCTTCTCTCACTCCTTCTTATATCTATCTTTCTCCTTTTCACTTTCTTTTTCCCTTTCTCTATCCTTTCCCTTATCTCTTAGCTTATCCTTGTCTTTATCTCTCACCTCCTTATCCCTATCTTTCTACTTTTCTTTATCCTTTTCCCTTTCTCTATCCATGTCCTTGTATTTGTGTTTATCCTTATCCTTCTCTCTCCCTTCCCTATCTCTATCTTTCTCCTTCTCCCTTTCTCGATCATTCTCTTTGTCCCTCTCCTTTCTATCCCTTGGAATTTGTAGATCTCTATCAACTTCAATATTTTTGTTTCTCTCCTTTGTTCTCTTTGTTTTCCTACCCTAACCGTATCCCTAATTAATTCCTAATTGAATGTTAACCCTTACCATAATTGTAACCCTAACCCTAGTCCTAATTGAATTCTAACCCCAATCCTAAGCCTTACCCAAACTTTATCCTAGATCCCTTACCCTAATTGAACATCAATTGAACCCTAACCACCCTAATTGAATCTTAGTCCTAATTAAATCCTAACCCTCACACTAATTAATCATCTAAAACTGACCCTAACCCTTACACAAACCCTAACACTAATCTTGATTTGTAACTCCTAACTCTAACCCTAATATAAATCTAACCCTAGCTCTAATGCTAATTGAATGCAAACCCTTTAACCCTAGGATTTATATTAAAACCCTAACCCTAACCCTATTAAAATTCAACCTTAATTAAGCTTGAACCCTAACTCTAAACCTAACATATTAAATCTTAACCCTAATTGAACCCTAAGGTCCCAATGCTAAACCCAAGCTTTATTTTAGAATCCTAACCCTAACTAAACCTTGACCTAACTTTAATCCTACTTATAACCCTAATTGGCCTCTAACTGAATCCTAATTGAAGCTTAATCCTAACTGATCCCTAACCCTAACCCTATCCCTAATTCAATCCTAATCCTAATTAATCCTTAACCCTAACCCCAATTGTCATCTTAATCTATCTTTAATCACCTAAACCCTCCAAGCTTTATCTTAGAATTTTTATTGAACCCTAACCTAATTTAATCCTAATCATATCCATTTCTCTCTCTCTAAATAACGCAATCATGCAATCCTAATCATATCCATTTCTCTCTCTCTCTAAATAACGCAATCATGCAAGGGAGAATAAACCCGAGCCATTATTGTTATTGATTATTGAAGTGGACCTCATGGGTGAAACCAAGAGAAGTAGTTCACTATAAATAACGCAATCATGCAAGGGAGAATAAACCCAAGCAAAATCTTAAAACACCAACATGGCAGCATACATGTTCAAGAGGCACATGCTATTATTTTTGGTGATGGTGGCATGGAAGGCAGTATCCTCTTCCTCCACTAAGATGGAAAATTTTGATGAACTAATGGAAAAGCTGATGGCCTATGGTAACATTCCCGGAGCTCAGTTGGCCGTGGCCAAAGATGGTCATCTCAAATATTTCAAAGCATTTGGAGTCGCCAATTCACAAAATGGCGAGTTACTCACGACCCACCACATTATGAGATATAACAGCATCTCCAAACTCATCACAGGAGTCGCCATTCTCAAACTTATTCAGGTACTCTACGCAAAGCTAAACAGTATGAATTCTTGCAATATATAATAAACTATTCGCATATGTAGTAAGCATAACTTAGACTCAAAACGCAGAGTACATTGATTTCTTAAGGTTTTTGACATAGGAAGGGCAGCTGAGTCTAGAGGAACAAACCCTTTGCTTTTCTCGACGACCTCTCACCTGCAAGAAGTGTTGCGGTCGACCTGCGAGTATACAACATTACAGTACAACATATGCTGCAACACTATGGAGGGTGGAATGACAGCTTACCAGAACGCAACATTTTCATACTCCCAGTGGCTCTCTATGCATCACACTCTCTGGGCCACCCTACGCCTCCTACAGTCTATGACGCCATTCGTTACATGAAGGGCCTACCGCTGGATTTTGATCCTGGGTCTGCCATGCACTACTCCAATTTGGCTTATTCTATTCTTGGTAGAGTAATTGAGAAACTCACGGGAATGAAATATGCAAATTACATGCAGAAACATATGTTCACTCCGTTGGGTCTCACTGGGCTGAGATTGGCAGAATCACCGGAAGAACGTTTGGCACAAAATGAGGTTCACTGCCATGGCTTTGACAGCGTTGACAACCTCCTGCTTTCCATATTTCCAGGCCAAGGTTATGTGAATGGCAGCTATGGCGTCGTGGATTAGAGAAATTTCGACTCGGCAGCTGGGTGGACAGGAAATGCTGCGGACGCGGTTAGATTTATGGATCACATTGATGGGCTTCAGCAATCTGCGTTGACATTTATATTAATTATCGCACTTTAAAACGACCTGACAGGTACTGGCCAGCCGAAATAGTTTGTGGGGTCCCGCCGGCACTGACTGTAGGAAATGCCAATGGGGTTCCCCCACATATAATAGCCTATCGGCTAATAAAATCAACTCTTAATTGTTCTTAACTTTATTTATATGATAAAAATTAATTATTCCATATTTGTTCTCTATTTTATAAAACATTACTAGAATCTACATGTTAAAGAGGATTAAAGGTACAAAGAGATCAAGTTAGGTTTATGTTTTATATAAAACATAATATGCTTTTTCCTCTAATCTTTATTTATGATGACAATGATTATACATTTTCTCTAAAATATATCTTTTAAATTTCACATGCATCTTAAAGTTTAACAAAATATAAGTGATTGAATACACATACCTTTACTAATTCTCATGTAATTTTGAAATCATTTTAATTAAATATTCGAAAAAATTATATACTAGAAAGGAGTATAGTCTCATTCAAAATTACCAAACATTTTCCAATTCTTTACTACTTTCCCTTTAAATATATTTTGAAATATTCCATCCTATCCTATCTTTATTTGTATGTACTTCTTGTCTTCATCAAAATTACCAAACATTTTCCAATTCTTTACCACTTACCCTTTAAATATATTTTGAAATATTCCATCCTATCCTATCTTTATTTGCATGTATTTCTTGTTTTGATCGATTATGTTGAATTGTTTAAGGTTTTCTATTTGAATTGCAATTCTATAATCAATCCTATACACTTGTTTTTATTATCTATTTCTTGTCCCCATATTCAAACGTTTTTTCCTCACCTCATATATACACCTCTCTATTCCAAACAAATTCCACGGAGAACAGCCTTGAACCTGCACCACGCAAATTGAACCTTGAAAAAAGTAAATTCAAATCCACTAAACCAAAGGTTCGGTCGGGTTTTCTTTTCAATTCGTAGAAAACAAGCTTCGCACGGCATATTGAAAACGAAGTTCTTGACGATGGAAGTCATATGGTGAAAAAAATACTTGACCTGCGATTGCGCAAAATTGGTTGATTAAATATCTTTGAATTGTTCATAGTCTTTTATTTTAATTGCAACTCTACAATCAATCCATCCCTTGTATCGGCTATAAAAAGCAGCATTTGTTTAGGTGTTCTGAAGAAAGAGAGTATCTGTTAGAGATGATGAAGATGTCGTTCATGTGGCTTGTTTTGGTCATCTGCTTCCTTCAGTTGTGCGCAGGGCAGGACTTGCAAACACAGTTCTTAAACCCTCACAACGACGCGAGGTCTCAAGTGGACGTTGGCCCTCTGGTGTGGGATGATACTGTCGCTGCGTACGCACAGAACTATGCCAATCAGCGCATGGCGGACTGTGCTTTGCAGCACTCTGGCGGTCAGTACGGAGAAAATATTTTCGAGGGAAATGGTGCCGAATACTCGCCTGCAGACGCCGTGAGTTTGTGGGTTAACGAAAAGCAATATTACGATTATAATTCCAATTCTTGCGCCCAAGGGCAACAGTGCGGACATTATACTCAAGTGGTGTGGAAGAATTCGCAGAAGCTTGGGTGTGCTCGTGTTAAATGTAACAACGGCGGCATTTTCATCACCTGCAACTACGATCCGCCTGGGAATTACGATGGGCAGAAGCCCTACTGATTGCATTCCTCTTGTCTTTCATTAAATCATGCATCGTTAGGTTTCTCGTCAATCTAGTATTTCTCTCTAAATAATCAGTGATATTGACCTCTGACACAAAGTCGTTCACTGTGTTAAGTTTATCCATGTCCACATATCTTACATAAGACAATCTCGCCACACTCTGTTTCTTTAATTACTATATATTCAATTTCTCATTCTCATTTTAGCTTTTAGCATGTTTTCTTAATTTTTAGACATTTTATTTCTTGATTAATCATTAGATTCGGTTTTTTATAAACGTGATTATATTTGCATCCAATTTCGAATAATTGGCTAATAATTAATAAAATTTAAATTTAATATACAAAGTTCAGTATAAATGATAATGAATCATTATAATTTAACTTTTTAATTTCATTAAAGAATATAAGTCAAAAGTCTAAATTGTCTATATATTTCTAAATATTTAGAGCTTTTTTTTTAAATTATCAAAACTAGTGCTGTTATTTTAAACAAATCTATTTAAAAAATATCACAACATATATTTTTAGTATTTGATTCTTGTAGATAGATTTATTTCAGATATGTTTTATCTGCAATTTGAATAAATTATTTATTTTATATGTTAGGTGCATAATCATATTAATATTGTCAAAATTTAATAAATATTAATTATTTTAATAGTTTTATATTTTGTTTATTTAAATATACAATTTTTCTAATTAATTATTTTCACTTAAATTCTTTGTATTTATTAATAAATTAGATGGAAACAAATATATTGTAAAATAATTTCAATTCAAACTCTAATTTATAATTGTAATAAAATTAAATGAAATAATAAATTTAACTATATTATCATTTATTTTTATTTTTCAATATGAAGTTGGATAATGTGAAAAATATAGAATAATTATATTATAAGACCACTCTTGACAGTTATAATAATGATTTATTTTTGAAGAGAATGAATTATTTGAATTACTAATAACAAAATTATATTATATTATAGATTAAGAAATAAAGGCTAAGATCATCAAAGTTTGACAAAAATATTTTGTAGTTTTATCACTAAATATTTTATAAGATAATTCTTAATATAAAAATTTTCTTTATTTTTTCAAGTAATCTAAAATAAAAGTTCCAATGTAATGATTTTTTAACTCATAATACTTTCATTATCCTTTTAGAAAAGTTGATATCCTTTGATTCATAGAATTTTTCTTATTTAATATTTTATTATTCTCATAAAAGATGTATAATGAAATAGTATTACAATTAAATTAATATTAAACACTAGTAGTCATATGCACAGGCATGCGACAATCAACCGATAGGGGTCTTCCGCAGTGGGCAATGTTTGTGGTGAGGAGGGTTGAAGTTTTTTACTTGCATGGAAAGGTGACCGTGAATGAAATGGATAAGTTAGATTGTATGAATCAAGTAATCACAAATAATTTTTTGTATAAATTTCATTTAATACTATTAGAAAATTTGAAAATCAATTTTTAAATTTGTTTAAAAATGGGAACTTAAAAATTGAATTAAATATCAAACTTAAAATAATTATTTCTTCTAGCAAGAATATTTGAGTTTTATATTTATTGGCAACAGATGCACATGTATATTATCACTTTTTGTCTAGGTTATTGAATCAATTAATTATTTAATTTTGAATTTAATGGAAGTTTTTTGTAAGGGTCATCACGCATGTGTGTACTTTTTAAAATTGGATAAAAAGTGTACACATTTTTTTAAGAAAGGAAGACGTTCAATATTGAGTACTTTTTATAATTAGTATATCTCCATAGTTTTGCAAATTAAAGCTTTAGTATGCATGTTTTTTTGACGAGAGATGGAAATTAGCTATATGCATCTCCACTTGTAATTCTATTACTATATAGACAAGGTGTGACACCAATTTGTATGTAACAATTGGTTTCCCAATTGAAGATTCAACCTAGATTATTTGCCACTAAATATTATAGACAAAATAGGGAAATTGTAAAACAACTACTAAAAGAATAGTTAAAAATTATAGCTAAATCACAAATGAGCTATAATCCATAGTAAAAAAAATCATAGAACACAAGTATTATAGATTACAACGCAGTTGAGAATAAAAAAATCCACTTTTAAATGAATGATTGCATAGTGCAATTGGATAGTCAAAATAGATAATGTTGTAGGAGGGGAAAGTTCGGTACAAAACATCCAAGACAATATATTGATTTAGTTGCATTCTAAGAAGAGTCATTTTGACACTATAGATATGTTACACATACTGCATGATTAAATGTTGGCTTTTGAATAAATAGAAACTTCAAACAAATAGATGTGACCACTTCATAGTACATAAGAAACATGTTACAAACCATGTTTTCTATACATGTATCTATGTGAGGAAAGATATATGGAATGAAAAAGAAAAAAAAACCCATGCTCATTATCCACCCTTTCATATTGGCATCATGGAGTGCTGGGGACCCTAGGCAAACCCCCGAGGAAAAGCAATATGAAACGTCCACTAGAAATTTTGTGGCCATCTTTTGGAATTGTCATCTATGATTTAGCCTAACACCTACAAATAGAAGAGAGAGGTATTTCGATGGATGGGGAAAGAATATGAGTAAGGGAGGATCAATGATTAGTAAATATATAGTAAAAATCAATAAACACAATTAGAAAGTAGAAATGATGAATAATATTTGGAAGGGGGTCACGAAATCTATTTATTGATTATGGAGAAGTTTTGTACTTACATGTATTGTTGATTATGCTTGAGAACCAGAAGGAGGATTGGATTGAGTTGATAGATCATTGAACAATTTGGAAATTATGCAGCACATCAGTGCTGAAACCATGAAACCTTCTATCAAAATGAACAATAAGCAGAGAATGAAAGATATAAACAATAAATTATTCATTTATGCAGAAAACCCAAGCAAAATGGCTTATTGATTATGCAGCCCAAAAATTTTAATAGCCTCCAACCTACCAAAAAATGGAGCCGAACACGGCAAATTTAACAATAGCATTTTATCAAACCAACACCGCAATGCCTCTTCCAAGAATACAACTTCAAAGTATACTCTCTTAGATGCCAGCATTTAATATTCCATTTACATACATATATATACATCTATACATATATTGGATGGAAACATGTGAACATATATATACATGCATGTATACATCTATATATATACATATATATACATATATATACATATATATACATACATATATATATACATGTATAGATATGCATACATGTAATGCAAACACTTAGCATATACAATTACTCCATTTATTAGGATGGTACAAAGAAGCAGTTCAATCAATGTGCAAATGTATATATGCAAACACAAGAATAACTTACGTAGCGATTAACAATGTACAACAATGTATTTGTAAGGATTTCCACCTAAATGAATTACAATGCTCGAAAGATGCACATAGTAGAGAATGTAGCAATGCGGGAAAGTATACACCAAAAAATGCAAGAAAATATTTTTAATTTAGTTGCATTGTGAGAATAGGCATTCTGGTATTATGAATTTGTGGTCTAAAATATGCAAGAAAATAGGTTTATTCAATTGCATTGTCATAGGTCTATTCTTAGCAAATAGAAACTTCAAACAAACAATTTATCAGCTAAAGATACAAAGTTCAATAGATTCAATAGGTCTTTTGATAATACAATTTAATCAATATACTTCCTCACACATTTTGCAGCACATGAGTATTAAAACCCTCCAACCTGCTATCAAAAGGAACAATAAGAAGAGACTGAAAGGCATGAACAATAAATTAATCATTAATGTAGAGTACCTAGTATACATATTGGTTAATTTATTGTTTGTGTGTTCTTGTCAAATGTTTGTTTCTTTGTCGTTATACCCATTGTGGAGATTTGAAAGAGATTATTGTTTTGTATGGATGAAGGAATTGCAATTAAATGTCCTTTCTTTCATTAGAAAATATGTTGAGGGTTAGTAATTTGTTCATCATTGGCTTATGGTTTTTGTTATCTGTGTCTATTAACCAATGAGGAAGATTTAGGAAGATCCTTTATTTAAGACATCCTCTTTCTAAGGATTTGAAGTGAAATCAATGAGAGATTAATACAAAATACAGGGAGGTTGAAAGAGATAACGGAAACAAAATATCATCAAACATACAAAAGAATCAATTGATGCAACAATTCACATTTTCCTATCAACTATTTGTTTCAAGTTCTCATTTGGATTTGCATAAGAGGCATGTATTGGATCATCGGCAAATCTAATATGAACAACAAACTATAGTTATTGTAGTCAAGCGCATGTATAAATTTGTGCATGATTGTTTATATAAAGCAAAAAATATATAGAGGGTATGTAGCCATGGAGGGAGGGGTAAATTAAATGTATAAAATCAGAAAATATAAATATGTAAAACAAACCTTGTTTACACTTAGAGCTGTGGGCATCTTTTCAACACCAATTATTAAGTACATGTGATGCATTTTTTCTTGTTGATCTATCTTTGTATTGAGTGCAACATCATACAACTACAAAGCAACATTTTGTATTGTTATAGCATAATACATGTGTGGAATTAGATAGGGAATGGGGAAAAGGAATTGCAAAATGGCCCACCACAAGAACAACAACAAAGTTGTTGCAGGCTGCAGACGAGGGAAGTTGTGGAGCTCTCCAAATCGGAACACAAGGGAGGTGCATATTAGTTTCGTTGACAAGTCTACTATGAAACAAACACCAGAGCTTGTCATTTCACAAGGAAGGCAAAATAGTTGATATTGATAACAATGAATATTATCAATTTGGATATGAGCAAACACCTACCATTTTGTGTTTGTTGAGTGGGGCACAATGAGGAAACCACAAAGCCAATAAACTCCATGGTCATTATGGAGATGCTCGAGGAATCCATGAAAAATAAGATGGAGTTTTATCATGTATCATGGGAAAGAAAATAAATTTACACAACACTATATTTATGACTGTAATATATAAGAACAGTGAAACGAGGAAATGATGGGAAAATAATTTTGTAGAAAAACATTTGTAGCAATTTGAATCAAATAAAGCTTATAGAAAAGATAACAGCAACACATTTAAATTTGTGGAAGGAAAGCATAGAGGAGGAATGTGAGAAGTCAACTTATATAGGTTGTCAGAATAGAAAACACAACATCATTAGATGATTTTAAACTTATTAGTCAAATGGAAAACATTCTTTTTTGAGAATGCATCTACAACATGTGCATATATAGCTTAATATATTGGAATGTTGCAAAGACGTTATTTTCTTATAGAAATTTTGTTTTCTAGTTATTATTGGTTCCAATCTTCATGCATCTTAGATTGTTGAAGTTGTTTGTATTTGTATATGTATTAATGTGTAAGAACTATAACTATATGTTTACACCACTGTATGTTAAAATTAGGTGGAAGAGAATTCTAGGTATGCCAATAAATAGTTAACTTCATGGAATTTTAAAACACTTGAACAAAGATGGGAAAATGGAATATACAAAAAAGTGTATTGGTTTGAATGCCATATAGTAAAAGCATCGCACAATGAAATCTTAGACCAAGAAGTTGATAGTTTAATAGAATAGAATCATCAAAACATGAATTGGTCAGTACAAGTTGTGGCCTCTAGTTATTTATGTGTGGTATCTTTGTGCATCTTTGGAATTATACCCATTTTACACAAATTATTACTTGGTATGGTTTTTAAAGATACAACTTAGAAAATTTTTGAGGAGGCGATGGCACATAGGCTGAGGTAGATGCAAGAATAATTATCCTTGAGCCTTTTTTGTAAGTCAACCTATCAGGTAGAACCAAAAGCACTTGGAAAGGCCTGCAATTGCTTGAGGCGTGTTTCTTCCCTACATCGACGAGCAATGTACTTGTTGGTGCCAAGCCTAGAGTATCTCTCAAATGAGAAAGGTGGATCAATATAGAGTCTTTCAGTTGATTTTACACATGAAATAGCTGTAAAATTCAACACTTGCCTCTCTTTGCTACCTATGTTTATTGTTACTCTATCCAATGTTAAGCCTTTTTCTTTATTTATTGTGATTCCCCATGCCATAGTGATGGAATTTGTGTTGGGCTCCCCTAACTTATAGTTGGGATGGGGATTTCTCTCAGATTTTCTTGGTCCCATGGTGTGCCAATGTAATTTTGGAAGCAGACAACAACATAGTCAGGTGGGTTTGGTGGTTTAGAATGTGGGACTGTACACAACAGCCATAACAACACCAAAGAATCCATTGACAATTTTTTTATTCAAGGGGTAAACACTTTTGACCAGAGCTATGAACTGGAATACAACCATTCAACAATACCACCCCAATGGGGTTTGAACCTTGGTCACAAGAACAACAATGCCACCTATAAACCATCACACCATGCCAATATTGGCACCAAAGAATCCATTGACGAGGCCAACTTGAATCCATAAATTTTTTGATAGCATCACCTATTCACCAATAAAAAGTAGCAATTCTGGAAGAAGTTGGTTATCATCTCCATGATCAAATGCCTATTGTTGAGCCATCCAAGCAATGCTAATGGCTATTGGTAGATTTAATTGTTTGATCATTTTTTTGTTGTGGAATGCGACCAAGTCATTTGTCACAAACAAATGTGTAGCAACATCAAATTGTTCTCTTTATGTGGTTGAGAGAATTTTATTTTTTTATTTCATAAGCTCTTAACAAATCATCATGGAGAGCCTTAGCATTTCTTATATGAAGAAGAATTTCCTAAAAAATTTGTAGTGAAGGGCTATCTCCTTTTTGGTGAAAGATAGTGTCTAGGGTTATTGAGACTGTGAAAGTGTGCCACAAGGCTACAACTAACGAGGATGAAGCATAAGTAGGTGTATCCATGATAGGTGGAAACTAAACAAGATCACCAACAAGGATCATAGAAACACCACCAAATGGCTTTGTCTACTTATCTGGGAATGCTTGGCATAATCAGCTATCTATTTTTAGTAGCAACTTTGGGCCTAGAAAACTCATTTTATCGATCAATATGTACTCAATATAGTTAAATTATTCTTGGAATAATGTCAATTGTTTCCTTTGCAAAATATGCATATCCTTTATGGGAATCCAAAGTACTATATGGATTGTAGAGGAACATATGTTGTACATAGCGACACCTGTAGGAGCCAATGTGAGAAAGCAACTATTGGGTCGGGCAAAAGAGGTGTTCATTTGTTGTTGAATATAATTTATCAGGAAGGATTTTCTAGTGCCAGATGTCCCTTGAATAATCATGTAGAGTAGGGATTTGGGTGAAGGATGGATATGGTGGGTTTGGATTATTTGAAGGGCCAATTAATGCTTTGGTGAAAGTTGATGGGCTAAAATATCTACAGGCAAGAATTGAACCATAGCTTGATCACGTTGTGCCTTTGCTGATGAGATGAACTATAAAGCAATATTATAGATTTCTTCAAGAACATGGTTTGCATTCCATGGATGGTTCATATCAAAATACCACCTACCCAATAGCTGAAGCTAATTTATACTAAAGTTAGTAGTAGCACCAAGTCGAGAGAAAACTTCCCATTCATATTCATCCATAGAAAGATTATGGTTCAAATCATCAATATCACTATTATCCTATTCTTCAATTGTGGATGTAACTGGAACTCTATTAACATGCCAAGGATGATAACCAACCATTTTTAAAAGTTTCCAATTTTCTATTATCTCTTCTCTTTGAAGACCTATATCTATTTGTATGTTATGGAAATTTTTTTATAACATAAGTTCAATCCAAAAAAATGTGTCAAATATCTCTACATCGTCAACAAGAGTAGTCTTGAATAATGGGTAAATGAGGACAACTATAGGCTCAAGCCTTGGTTGCCATTTAGCCTTTTTGCATTGCTATGAGTGTGTATATAGGCAGACCGAGTCAATAAGGGATAAAGCAGCTAACTCTGGAGGCCTTTGTATATGGAAATGAATATATTTTGTTGGAAATTCTTCATTAGTATCATCCTTTTTTATACAAAACCATTTATTTTTTCCAACATTCAAGCAAACGTATCATCAACTTGAAGTAAGAAGAGGCCATTTATGTAACATATGGCATGTCTCCTATGCAAAGATGTCACAATTCCACAAGCATATTCATCATGAATTTTTGGTATGCAACTAGTGCTCTATCCTCAACTATATTTGTATTTGCAACTCTTTTCAACATATCTAGATAATTTTCTAATTTTTTCTCAGATTTAGCTGCATATTTAGAAATATGATTCAAAACAATTTTCCTAGAATCAACTGGCTAACAGTCAACATTGGAATTCCAAATTGCAAGCATAGCTAGGCTATGAATATTTAGGCAATCATCATTTCTTGCTGGTTTGTAGGATTTGTTAGACTCAACATCATATGTTAATGTAGAGGTAAGGTGTTCTTGGCATGGTGCTTTATACTGGCATTGCAATTAATCTCCTTTTCTTCTTAAACAAGTATATTTAGAGCATCTTGTGTGCCTTTGAACTTTTTTTAGCAACTCTTCATAATCTATGATTAGATCATTGGTCAAGATCTGGCTCGTGGTAAGCAAGTATGAGTTTTCTTTAGAGCAATGATATGTTCTAAGCAATCTTTGTGTAGGGCAACATGGATTCCAAGCTGAAACATATCTATCAAAAAAGTTCCTTGCTATGGTAAGATCATGGTCATTGGACCAATCAAGAGTATCCATGTCAAGAGCTTCTGAAAGCCATAAAAAACCATGCACATGTACAGAGCCACAATGCTTCCATTCATATGAATACCAATAATCTTTTGCATGCAAAATATTTTCGATCACCTCCTCACAAAAAATTGAGAATCTATGATGCAAATAAAAAGATGTTATATGTGGATTCTAAACAATACTATCTATTAGCACTTTTTTAAGGTTTCATCACTAAATGAGCTATAGCAGAGAAAACATTTTGAAGGTCATCCTGTTTTATGTCTACACAACTCAAAGTGAAAAAAAGGGTGGATATACAAAGTTTTTTTATCATAGTGGTTAGTTGGGCTAGGAAAGAGCTCCAGAAAGAGCGGGTCCCATGCAACAACACCCCAAATCATCACATCAACTGCTCAACTAATTGGCAGTCAAGAGTAGCTTGAAGATGTTGCCTCAAAACAATCAACGACCTGAAGATTCTATTCTTGAGATCCACTCTAACAAAAATAGAGAAATTTTGTTGGCTATGATGTCTCATAATCAAGTTGTAGAGAAAATATCTAAACCTAACATGTTTGTCAAACCTGTGGTCAAAAGATCTCATTAGGTGGAGGGCATATTCATGCAAGTGAATTTTAATATTTCTCAGTTGAAGGGGAAGCATTTGTCTAGTGGGGAACAATATTGGAAATTCCAATGAAAATATACCTTCACTGTTGTATTCATTAAAAGGAGAAGAGCTAATTTCAGGCCAAGATAAGATATTCTAGTCTTTCTTTTCAATCTGCAAGACATCTTTTATTGCTTACAACTCTCATCTAGCATTTGGTAAGAAAGGAATAAATGATGAAAAGTTTGAAGAGCCATTTTCTTCTTGACCATCATTTGTTGAGCTGCTTGATGGCATTAGGTTTTCACCTAAAACTTTCTCTATTATATGCAACAAACTGGAGACATGAACAACAACATCAAGTAAAATATTAAGAGCCTCAACATCAATCTCAACATCATTGTAGTATGTCATATTGTATTTTGTATTTCAATGCATCCTTGACATGATTTTTATTAACATAACAATCATAATTCCATCCTTCAATAGTGGTCCTGTGAACGATAACGACCTTAATGTCTTATAGACAATGTGGTAAAAGTCTTGCAATGCTTGAGATATCCTAAGGGAAGCTTATCGTGTGACCACTATATTTAAATTGGCTCCCTCTAGAGTGGGTAACCTGTAAAACTAGAGCCACCCTAGCAATAAGCATCTGTTCAACCTATGTTAACTTTTTGAGGAACAATGATTGTTGGCCTAGGTCCATTCCATTTGTGGAGTTGAATCAATGGGCACCTTTTTTACAATAACACCTTAGACATATGGATTCTAACCCTAACATTGGATTTTGCATCCCTATGTAGCTTTCCCTACATATTTGGTGAATAGAAAAGTTGGAAAGTGCATCTATACGATGTCAAAATCTCTTTACCATAGCAAGATAGCTATCATGGAATATTTCTTTGAGGTATTGTTCTTGTTTTTGTGCAACAGGGGAGCTCCTCTGAGATTGTATACAAGGGTTCACATTTTCCATTAGAATTTTGTGATGCAAGGGAGCACTATTACCACTTTCACGTGCAGATGTGGTTGTTGTAGCTATCCTTTGTTGTAAGTATTTTTTGTGACACTTCATGGATATTTCCTCTCTATGCTCCCTATAGTAGAAATAGTTTTGTTGTTGTTTTTTACCCTTTTTAAATTTATTAATTGATTGGGATGTGCTACTTGACTCTCCCCATATAGCCTACGAGTATACATACAAGCTCAAGTACATTATGATATATGAATAAACATATATATCCATGCATACATTGAAAGTGGCAATTATACATAAACATATAACAAAATATATATATTTATCCATCTGTATATGAATCAATATCTGTAATGACCAAGAAAGGAATAGTATAGGTTGAACATTACGAAATATTAAATTCTAGTTGAATCTTGTCCCTTTCTTAAAAATATATATTTATGGTTATTAGTTATATTGACCTTCATTTATTATTTTAGTTATACAGGTGCATCTCTACTGGTGGACAGGGTAACATAGGACCAATTGCAGATTATGAACTTGGTGCACATAAAATTAGCTTCATGGCTATATATACATGTATAAAAACATGTACATATACATGTATACATATGAAAACATATACACATGTATACATATACATACATTATGCATATACAATGACATACATATGCATATACATACATATACATACATACACATACACACATATACATATAGGAATTGGGAACCTTAGGATAGGGAAGGTCAGGTATTAAGTCTATGCTCATGTGAAGCTTAATGGATCCTACGATTGCTGCACAATATGGGAAAGCAAAGAAAAGTAAATGCAAGTGGACAAAGTAAATGCAATATTGAATGTTGGAGTGTCACAAACTATACTTTGATTAAGATGCATTGTCAAAGCAATCATTCTGGCATTAATTTCATAGTAATTGGGAAAAACTTATTGTCTACATATCTAATCTATGATATTGTAGTATTTCTTTTTGCATATACATAGACATACACATATGCATATACATACACATGCATATAGATACACATATACATATACATATGCATACATGTACATATACAAGCATATACATACATATGTTGGATCTCAGTTATGTTTATGGTTTGTCCTTGATGACAAAATCTCTTTTAGTTGGTTTCCTTGTCAGGATGGTTCTTTTTGAATATGATAGGTATTGGTTGTTCCTCATTTAGGCTTACAAATATTGGCATGAGTATGGCACGGTCTCCCCGATCCACTTTGAAATGTCTGTGTTGCCTATTAGCAAGACATTTTTTATTTCATTTCAATTGAATTTATCATACAGGCTTCTTTCGGCATGACATTCCCATTGTCTTGGAGACAGTGGAAATGTCTATCGGCATGAGTTGTGTTCACCGCTAGGAGGTCTTACCGAATGAGTCGGGTCTCACCGACTAACTCATAAGGTTGTTCATCAGTGTAAGAAATCTCTATCGGCATATGTGATTCCATCAGTATGTGGTATTAGTGATATTGGTATGTCACACTGATTGGAGATTAAATGGAAACTCATCAACAAGAGCTTAAGGCTTCGGCATGAGGTTATAACGAATATGCAATGTTACACCGACCGGTGGTGGATGGATGCATATCAGCAAGAGTTTTGCTTCAATGAAATGTCATAGCAAACTTTTTGGTCTTTCTAACTAAGTCTTATGAAGTGTGTTCAGCAAGGGATTGGCATTTTCTTACCGACTCAATGAATAAAGTTTCTTTTTGGTATGTCAAAGTATTCTGTGAGAGGTCTCCCCGAAGATTATAGGCTATAGCGACACATAAGAGTTGAAAATTCTTTTCGGTGAGACTCTTTCATCGATGAGAGGTCATGACGAGGATGGTGTGTCTTGTTGACAAAGTCAAATGAATGACTTTCAGTATAACAAAGTTGATCTATATGATGTCTCTCTGATATCTAAAGCTATAGTGATAGCGAATGATGGTTTCATTTCGGTGAGAGAACATTTTTGTCTTATTGACCAGAAGGATGTTATGAGCTCTTGGCATGACACTATGTATTCATTATGACTTCTCCTCACTCTGATGGGTCTTGGAAAAAGTGACAAACATAAGGTTGTCTGGCGATGTTAAAGTTTCCTTTGGCATAACATGTCATCCATGGAAATAATAAAGGAATAGGGAAAACTTTTTGAGGTTATTCTTTTGGCTGGGTATCAAACCCTAGTCTGGTTTCCATCTTGAGTGTTTACGTTTCTATTGTTGCTGACTGTAATGGTTTTTACAGTGGGTTTTTGGAAGGTCTATTTGGCGCATTTCTGGCTAGAAGCTTGATAGTGGTTGATGGAGCCATGGGAGTTATAGATTTTTTTGGTATTTTTATTTATGTGTTTCATGCTGCTCATACTGGTTTATAATCAACATTTTATTCTAACTCCTCTCTACATCTCAGTCAATATGATGCCCTGACTGAGTATTGTCATTCATGCATTAGAGGTTATGATTTTCTATGCTGGACAGTTGTGATTTTTATGCAGCAATATGAACTCATACATTACAGATTTGTTGAGAACGACTCTTAGCTGGGTTGGTTGTTCTACTGTTACTCCTGAAGATAGCTACCTATTTGGCAGTAGTATAAATAGAAGCAGAAAACTCTTTTTTGTTGTTGTTGTAATTCAAAGATTATCACTACTTGGCTATATGAAAATGTATGGATAAAACTCTACAATAAAATCTAAATAACAAGATGCAGAGATTGTAAATTTCTTCTCTATGTAGTATTTTAGGGATTCAAATATTGAATCTTTAAGGTACTCTATAGATGAGAAAACAGAGAAATATGTAGTTAACTAAAAATAGAGAAATCCTCTAAGTTATCATTGTTGTTCAATTCATAATTTGAGGGGTTGGTACTCCTTGAGATAGATATGTCTAAATGAGGGGTTGGTGCTCCTTGAGTGGGTGCTCAAAAATCAGCCTATAAGGCGTTGTGAATAGTTGATTAAAAGATTAAGCCTGGAAGGCATTTAGGGAGTGGTTTTTATACCCAAGGAGGGTTTTCCACTCTAAAATTTTTGTGTCACTTTGTTCTTCTATATTCTCACTACCTTACTATGTTATTGTTGTTTCAGTACACTATTGTGATTAATACTTTTCTCAATTCTATTTATGAATGATTACATTCAACTCATGAATGCATTAATCAGAATAATATTGAGATCAAATCTGAGCTATGTTTTTGAATTTTTTTAAAATTGGTCAAATCTATTAAGACTCTTATTCACCCCCCCTCTCAGTGTCATTTTGACTCCAACAATTGGTATCAGAGGGTAGGGTCCTCTAATAGCTTTTAATCACATTGGATTGATCATGGTCTTGGAGTTTATTTTTAATGGCACATGCTCAAGACGGTGCCTCTATAACCAAAGCTCCGTTATTTGATGGAACAAATTATGTGTTCTAGAAAATAAGAATGGAAGCTTTTCTTATTTCTTTTGATGTTGATGTTTGGAGCATGGTTATAAATGCTAACAATGTACTAGCCTCTATTCCCACTGATCCTACTAAAAAAAGAGGTATGAAACAAATGCTAGAGCTAAGCATTCCATCTTGTGTGGGTTAACTAAAGATGCGTTCATTAAAGTCATGCATTACAAATCTGCTCATGAAATCTGGGAAAAACTTGAAACTATATATCAAGGGAATGAGAAAGTCAAACTATCAAAAATCATTACACTCAAGCATCAGTTTGAGGAGTTGAAAATGAAGGATGATGAAAAAGTGGTTGAATATTTCCTAAGAGTTGATGAAGTTGTCAATGCAATGAAAGGTCTAGGTCAAGATGTTAATGAATTTGATGTTGTCACAAAGGTTCTTAGAACCTTACCATCCAAATTTGAATCTAAGGTTTCAACCCTAGAAGAAAAGTAACATTTTGATCAGCTTACCTTAGATAGCCTACAAGGAATACTTACTGCCTATGAAATGAGAACTAGCAAAAACAATTCAACAGGAAAAGAAACTACCTTTAACATTGAAAAGAAAGAAAAAGTTGAAGTCTATGAATCAGAGTTGTCTAATTCTAGAGAATCCCATTTTGTTAGAACATTTAAAAATGGATCAAGAAAATATAAGGGAAAACTTCCCTTTAAATGTTTTAACTATGGAAAAATAGGTCACTTTGCTGCAAAGTGTCCCTATGATGATCAAATCTGTGACAACAAGACAACTGAAAAACAGCCTAAGAAGAAGGCCTTTAAACCTAAATGTAATTTCAGCTTCATAAAGAAGAAGAGTTTATTTAGCAAAGATGAAACTGATTTTGAGTCTGAAGATTCATCAATAGAAAAAGATGAAACCTTGTTCATGACTAAGATTACTCAACAAGAAGATACAAACACCATTGACATTGAAGAGGTGAAGTTGATCTCAAAAGTGAGATGAAATGTGCTTTACAAGAGATCAGAAAACTCAAAAAACAAGTTCTTGCTCAAGAACATAAACCAGATCAAGAAATAGTCTCTTTGAAAACTCAGCTTGAAGAAGCTAAAATAGTTGAAGACTGTCTTCAAGAGACTATAAGCTGCAAAGATCATGAAATTCAAAAAATGGAACAAGAAGTAGTTTGTCCTAGGAAGGAAATTGAAAAATATGAAAGCACTCTAAAACTAAATGAGATGCTCAGCAAGCAGAAGATGTACAAAGATAAAACTGTTGTTGGTTTTGAAAAGGGTGAATGCTCAATTGACCATGCAAAACAAAACCCCTCTTCTGAAGTCAAATGTTCAGGTTCAAATCACTCAGAATTTGGTAAGGCTCATGTTCAGTCTTTAAGAGGTAATAGATCTTCATATAGTGTCAATCCTTTCTTTTATGGTTATTGTTTTTTTTGCAACAAATTTGGCCATAAGGTGAGCACTTGTAGGCTTATGAATCCTAGAATACCCAGGTTTGGTCTTAGGCAACCCTATGGTTTTTTTAGACAGATCAGATGTTTTAAATGCAATGCCTTGGAACATTCTATCAAACAATGTACAATTGATCTGCAATCGAAACAGCATAAAATTAAAAAGGTTTGGAAACCTAAGACTGTTAACAACATTGAACAAACTATGTTGGTTCAAACTGCTTTTCATTTGAAGAAAAAGGACTTATGGGTCCTAGATAGTGGATGCTCTAACCATATGACTGGCGACAAGGATAAGTTTATAAATATTGAAGATTATGTAGGTGGTTATGTTAAGTTTGGTGATAACTCTGGTATTCAAATTAAACATAGAGGTTCACTTCTTCTGAATGAAGACACTCCTATCTATAATGTGTACTATGTGGAAGGTCTCAAACACAATATTCTAAGTGTTAGTCAAATCTGTGATAGTGGTTATCATGTTCTTTTCACTTCATAGGGATGTGAGATCAAGAAAAAGCTTGGAAAGGTTGTTGCAGCGGGAAGGAGGACAAAAGGAAATGTGTACAATCTTCTTGACTCATCATGCAATGACAATAATCAAGGTATGTGTCTAATGGGCCAAATTGAAGAGAACTGGTTATGGAATAAAAGATTAGGACACATAAACTTTGAAAACCTAGTTGGAATTAGTAAAAATCAAAATGTTAGAGGTCTACCAGTTCTTAGCAAGCCAGAAAACTCTATGTGCAAAGAATGCTTAAGTGGTAAACAAACTAAAATCGACTTCAAAACAAAAGAACATTCTTCTTCAAAACCTTTACAACTTATGCACACTAATTTATGTGGACCAACCAGAATAAGGTCTATTAATGGTGAAAGGTACTTTATGTTGTTTGTGGATGATTGTAGTAGAATTATATGGGTCACATTTCTTAAGCACAAATCAGAAGCCTCTAGAAGGTTCAAAATTTTTTGTAAAATGGTTGAAAAGTAATCTGATCTAAAACTTAAATGTCTGCAATCTAAAAAAGGAGATGAGTTCACTTCTTAAGATTTTATTGATTACTGTGAACAACACGGCATTAAAAGACAGTATGCTGCAACAAAAACACCTCAAAAAAATGGGGTAGTTGAACGTAAGAATAAAACTGTAAAAGAGATGGCTAGAACCATGCTAGATGAAGCTAAGTTGACTGATATGTATTGGAAAGAAGCTGTTCATATAGCTATATACATTTTGAATAGAGTGCAGCTTAGGGTGAAATCCAAACACACTTCTTATGAACTTTGGTATGGAAAAACTACTTCTGTCAAACACTTTAAAATTTTTCGAAGTAAGTGTTTTATCAAAAAAGATGATGATAACCTTGGGAGCTTTCAATCAAAGAGTGATGAGGGTATCTTTTTGGGATGCTCAACTCACAGCAAAGCTTATAAATGTCTTAACAAAAGGCTTAATAATATTGTTGAAGTTGTTAATGTAAAATTTGATGAAAGACCACATTTGCTTGCTGAATCTTTGCAAGATAATGAGGAAGAAGAACTTGAACTTGAAATAATTTTATAAGTTGAAACAACAAAGCCTATTGTTGAATTAGCAAGCCCTAAAAATGAAAAAGCAAGTCATGAAAAGGTTGCATCAAATGCTCCTTCAAAAACTCTAGCTATATATAAGCCCAAAGATCAGATTATTGGGGATAAAAATGCAGGAGTTCAAACTAGAAGAAAGGCTGCAGAATCTAATGAAAAGGCACAAATTGCTTTTTGTTTAGTTACTTAGTTTGAGCCTAAAATTTTTAATGAAGCTCTCACAGATTCATGTTGGATTAATTCTATGTAGGAAGAAATTGATTAGATTGAGAAAAAATAGACTTGGGAGTTAGTCCTAAGACTAGATGACAAGAATGTCATTAGAGGCAAATGGATATACAGAAAAAAGTTTGATGAAAATGGTAATGTTATTCGAAACAAAGCAAGATTTTTCTGCAAAGGATATGCTCAACAAGAACATGAAGAGGTCTATGTCGAACAGCCTGAAGGATTTATTTGCAAAGATAAGCCTGATCATGTTTACAGATTGAAAAAGGCCCTCTATGCCTTAAAACAAGCACCTAGAGCTTGGTACTCTAGGCTGGACAGTCATTTAATTTCTAATGGCTTTGTTAGAGGAGGTGTAGACAATAATCTTTATGTTAAAACTGAATGTTCTGATATTTTGGTTGTTGAAATTAACGTTGATGATACTATCATTGGCTACAACAATGTTACTTTGAGTAAAAAATTCTCTCACCTAATGGAATTTGAATTTGAAATGTCATTATTAGGAGAATTAAATTTCTTCTTGGGTCTTCAAATCTCTCAATGTCAAAATGGAATATTTCTTTCTCAAAACAAGTATGCTAGAGAGATGCTTAAGAAATTTCAAATGCATGAATGCCATCCAGTTAGCACTCCAATGGTTACTCGATGCAAACTTACTAAGGTTGATGATTCTCCTGATACAAATCAAACTGAATATAGATCAATGATCGATAGTCTTTTATATTTAACCGCTTCTAGACTTGACATTATGCAAGCAATTTGCACTATTGCATGGTATCATGCATCCCCTAAAGAATCCCATATCACTATTGTTAAAAGGATTTTTAAATATATTTAGGGTACTGTTGATTATGGTCTTTGGTATCCTAGAAGCAATGATTTCTCTTTGATTGCTTATACTGATACTGACTGGGCTGGTTGTTTGGATGATAGGAAAATCACTAGTGGTGCTGCATTCTTTCTTAGTGATCGTTTAGTTGCATGGCACAACAAGAAACAATTATTTGTTTCTCTTTCTACTACTAAAGAAAAATACATTGTTGCCACTTCAAGCTATACTCAAGTACAGTGGATGAGTCAGACTCTTTCAAATATGGGTATTGATGTTTCTAAACCTATTTCCATTCTTTGTGATAACACTATTGCGATAAATATTTCAAAAAATCCTATTATGCGCTCTCACACTAAACATATTGCTATCAAGTTTCACTCTCTTCGAGAAAAGGTTTTGGCTAATGATGTCTGCTTACAGTTTTTTAGATCTCAACACTAGTAGAATTTGGAAAATAAATGACTACGTGACTAAAACTTTTAGTCAAGTGACTAAAACTTTTAGTCACATGACTAACACTAATAGAATTTGGCAAATAAATAACTAATTTGGTCATTTATATGTGACTAATTTGGTCATCAGGTAAAATCATAACTAAATGACTAAATAAATGACTAATATCAGTCAAATAAAAATGACTAAATAAATGACGAAATAATTGACTAAATTAATGACTAAATAAATGACTATTACTCTATTATTTTTTCTTTTGAATTTGATCATAATCCATAGAGCTTAAGCCCCCCTCATGGGACCCCTACCTAAGCAGGCCATTTGGCCACCTAGGTTGCTTGATGCACCAAAAATACCTATTGCGTGGAAGGCATTGGCTCTCGGTGCAGTTTTAAGGCCTTCACATATTTTATAAAAAAATTTTATCATTTAAATTCTTTAACTTTTATTACTCATTATGTTAATGAATCATTAGTGTTTTTAACTATGATTTGAAGCCAATTTGATTTTCTCGTTGTGTTAGCATGTCAAATGTATCAAAGAGCAAATGTGGTCAATTTCACTAATAAAATATGATTTAAACAATTCGATTGCATTTTGAGGGCTATCTTTCATTTTAAAACACAAATAAAGACGACGAAATAATTAGTCACACATAAAAATTAGACAATATGACATTAAAGTGGTTAATTAAAAAAAATTGAATTGAGGGAGTGTATTGTATTATAATATAATATAATAATAATATATTATTATATTACAATACAATATATTATAATAATAAATTATAATATAATATGATATTATTATATAATATTATATTAAATACTAATATTATATTATTATTATATATATAACATATTATATAATATTATAATATAATATAATATAATATAATATTTATATTATAATATAAATGTAATATTATAATATATTTATAAGTGATAGATTTAATTTTGAAATCAAAATCAAATGAAGTAAAGAAATGAAGTAAAAAAGCAGGAAAGTGGATGATGGTATTTGATTTTTCTAATAAAAATCATAAAAAGGTACCTTATTTTTTTAATACAATGTAAAAAATCAACCATTCGGCCTAGGGTAATAAAAAACCCTAAACAAAAAAGAAACTGAGTCCTAATCTCATTTCATTTTTCACTTGTATTTTTGGAGAAGAAACTCATTCCATTTTTCAATTGTATTTTTGGAGAAAACTCAATATCGCCATGCCTGGGTAGGGTTTGAGAGTGGAATGGTGACTCATTCTATTGTTTGTCATGATTTTCCTAAAAAGAATTCTTGTAGAGGTAGGTCTTTGGTTTTGAAACTGAAAAGTATTCTCCATTTTGAAGCATTTTATTGAGCTCACTTGGTCGCGACTGAGTATTTTCTATTGTATTTCATTTTCTTACCATTTGTTGATGTCTCTCCTCTTTGTTTGACCGACATTGGAGTATCTTTGAGGCTCATTTATGAAGACTTTGGAGGGCATCTCCTTACAACAATCTTGTGTAAGTTTCATTATTCTTATCTCTTAAATTTCTATGAGAATAGGCTTGATTTGAGCTCAGTAAAGGCAATATGATAAAAACCCTTGTATCTCCCTGCACAAATCTTGATGGGTTATTTTTTTTTTGTAGAAAATGTAAAACTTTGCACTCTCAACTTACTATTTTCATTATTTTGAGGGCTTTTCATCTAAGTAAAGTGTCTGATTGTGAATGGGATGAATGATAGATTGGACATGAGCAACCAAAGTGTGTCTGAATTCCTAGAGAGCACCTTCATAATTGAGAGAATTATTATATTTATTGGAAATCTTGATTTTAATAGAGGGCTTTGTTTCAACTTCTTTCCACTTAATATCACAAATTCTAGCATTTCCTGAAATCTTTGGCCTATTTTCATTCATTTTCAGATTTTGTTCTTGAAGTAGATTTTGTAAATAATCTAGGCTTGTATTCTTGAACCCATTTTATTCTCACAATGCTTTCAATAATTTATTTTGAGCACATTCACAGCTTCATAGTGTATCTTCCATTCATGGTTGCAGACACTGCTGATAATATACATTTAAGTTTATTTGAAGGTTTTAGTTTTTCTTAAATAATTTTATTACTAGCTTAGTTTTTTTGAAGCAATCTTTTTTTTTAGTTTTTCATTTTCATTAGAAAAGAAAAATTAAAAAAGAACTTGGTTGCTTTTATATCTTAATTAGTGATTGTTAAATTAGAAATTAGAATTTAATTTAAATTTAGAATGAAATTTATGTTTTTAGTTTTTTCTTAAATAATTTTATTACAATAGAATTTTAGTTATCAAGAGACATTCTAATTTTTTTTTTAGTTTTCTTAAATAATTTTATTACTAGCTTAGTTTTTTGAAGCAATCTTTCTTTTTTAGTTTTTCTTTTTCATTAGAAAAGAAAAACTAAAAAAGAAAGGTTGCTTTTATATCTAAATTAGTAATTGTTAAATTAGAAATTAGAATTTAATTTAAATTTAGAATGAAATTTAATTTTTTAGTTTTTCTTAAATAATTTTATTACAATAGAATTTTAGTTATAAAGAGGCATTCTAATAGTTTTTTTAGTTTTTCTTAAATAATTTTATTACTAGCTTAGCTTTTTTGAAGCAATCTTTCTTTTTTAGTTTTTTTTTTCATTAGAAAAGAAAAATCTAAAAAAGAAAGGTTGATTTTATATCTAAATTAATAATTGTTAAATTAGAAATTAGAATTTAATTTAAATTTAGAATGAAATTTAAGTTTTCAAGATATTGTGGTGATTTGATTTAAAGACTAATACAATAATTGAATACAAAATAGAAAAAATAGAGATTATTTCTTTTGCAAATACATTTCTTTTGCAATGTCACTAATTCTATGCATTTTTTATTTATAAGACTTACTTTGATAATCTAGTAATATATTTAAGATATTACTTTGATATTTATTCTTTTGCAAATGCATTTCTTTTGCAATATCATTAATTCTATGCATTTTTATTTATTAGACTTACTCTAATGCTTATGGGTATCTACATTTAAGATATTCATTGTTTATAGCTATTTAGTAATATGTTTATGGACAATACATAGCAAGGAGATATTGCTATGATAAGCTAGTAATATTTAAAATATTACTCTGATATTAATTCTTTTGCAAATGCATTTCTTTCGTAATATCATTAATTCTATGCATTTTTATTTATTAGACTTACTCTAATGCTTATGGGTATATGCTTTTAAGATATTCATTGTTTATGCTACCTAGAAATATGTTTATTTTTTTATTGTGGATAGGTACAGAGCAAGGAGAAAATACAAAACCAATGCCTTACTGGATGTATTTACTACCCATCTCATGTGCAATAGTGGCATCATTGAAGACATACATTCACACCATTTAGTTTTAGTTTTTTTTCAATTTTAAAAGTATAATAAATCAGCAGTTTGCATACTACAAAAGATTTTTTATTCAAAACTCTATATATAGAGTTCTTTGTAACATATTTTATATACAGTTTGAATATATAAAGAATTATTTTCCAATGTTGTTGTAATCCCAAATTTGTCGAAGTTTTAATAACATAAGAGCTTTAAAGTTTTATATTATTCAATCACAACAAAATTTTCTCTTGGTTTATAATTTCATAGACTAGTTATTGTAATAGCATTCTCCAAACATAAGAGTTTGCATACACATCTGAAAGAATTGGTTCATAAATGACTAAATAAATGATTAACATGACTAAACCATGACTAAATAAATGACTATAATGACTACCATGACTAAATAAATGACCAGTTAACAATAATCAATGACTAAATATATGAATATGGGTGCTGCCATAATAGTGGTTTACAATTCCTGAGAGGAACGAATTTTAGCTGAAATCACATATTTTTAGAAAATATAATATTTAATCCTTAAAAAGTTCCATTTTAAGGATTTGAATTGAAGATGGTTTGATCAAATCACCTTAGATCAAACCCCCTTGGATAGAACCTCGCTAGTTTTAAACCATACCTATAAATGCATCTCCTTTACACCTATCAAAATGCTGATAAAAAATCACTTTTGATTTAGCCTTTGGGGGATCAAATGAATTCATTTAAAATTTATTTCAAATGATTATGGTATTCCTAGAACAAGCTATCCAATGAATATAATTTTAATATGTTTTGGTTTTATTATGTATTTGTTTTTAAGTTTCATTAAACATAGGTTTTTGATCGAAAATGAATTTATTTGTTCTTCACATGTGGAAAAATAGAAGATTATAAAAAAAAACTGAAAAATATGAGTGCACTAGATATGAAGTCCTTGATCAACAAAAAAAAAATGAATTTTGATATATAAAAAAAGTTAGGTATTATCGGTATGTCTAAATTGTAATTGGTTTGACTTTGAAACTTGATTAAAGAAAAAATATTCAATATAAAACTATCTAACCAATGGAAGCACTAGATATCAGAGTTAAAATCTAAATTCAAAGAATTAGAATTTTATCCTTCATGGAAAAAAAGCTATGCATTATACACTGCATCACTCTTTTTAAATGTTATTTTCTCAAAAAATTAATTTTGTGGGAGATGGAAAAGAAGTGCAATTTGATTCCAAAAATTTTGACAAAATATTTTTAGAATCTACGCATAAAAAATTTGATGAGACTCTAGTTTGCACCATCTTCAAATTCCTCACAGTTTAGCCGCTATAGGTGCCCGAATGTGAAGATTCAGTTAAAAATAATAATTTCAGTGTCCAGTTTGGCCAAAAATTGTAAACCACTATTATGGGATCACCCATATATTAATGACTAAATATATGACTAAATAAATCACTACCATGACTAAATAAATGACCAATTACCAACAATCAATGACTAAATTAATGACTAAATCAATGACTAAATAAATCTCCAAATCAATGACCAAACCAATGACTAGATAAATAACTAAAATAGTTTAGTCATAAATTTGGTCATGTTATAAATGACCGGCAATAAACTACTAATGGTCATGTGACCAAAATTAGTCATTTATATGCAATTTTTAGTAGTTTATTTAGTCATATATTGTTGTTTTTGTACTAGTGCAAGATCAGGTGGTTGATATTTTTACCAAGACCTTAGCAAAAGAGTTATTTGAAAGGATAAGACTTCGATTGGGAGTTATCTCTCAATCGTTACTTCACTAAATCTCCAAGCTAGTGCTTAGGGGGAGCATGTCATATGTTTTGATTCACTTAAAGCTCTCCTACAATCGTGGTTGCTACACTGGTACTCTTTTTTTGTGGCTGTTTCTCATGATATTTTGGTTTGCATCTCAGTTGTGTTATGGAAATGCACATTTTCTTCTATTCTTTGCCTTGAGGCAAAAAGGGGGAGAGTAATTTGTGTTTTTCCATCAAGGACAAAGGGGGAGTTTGTTGGATCTTAGTTGTGTTTATGGTTTGTTCTTGATGAAAAAATCTCTTTTAGTTGGTTTCCTTGCTAAGATGGTTTTTTTTGCATATCACAGGTATTGGTTGTTCCTCATTCAGGATTACACATATCGACATGAGTATGGCAGGGTCTCCCCGATCCACTTTGAAATGTTTGTGTTGCCTATCGGCAAGACATTTACGATGTCATGTCAATTGAATTTATCATACATGCTACTTTTGGCATGACATTCTTGTTGTCTTGGTGATAGTGGAAAGGTCTATCGGCGTGAGTTGTGTTCACCGCTGGGAGGTCTTACTGAATGAGTCGGGTCTTGCTGACTAACTCATAAGGTGGTTCATCGGCATGAGAAATCTCTATCGGCATATGTTATTCCATAAGTATGTGGTCTTACCAATATTGGTATGTCACATTGATCGGAGATTAAATGGAAACTCATCGGCAAGAGCTTAAGGCTTCGACATGAGGTTATAACAAATATGTAATGTCACACCGATTGGTGGTGGATGGATGCGTATCGGCAAGAGTTTTGCTTCGATGAAATGTCATAGCAAACTTTCTGGTCTTGCCAACTAAGTCTTATGACGTGCATTCAGCGAGAGATTGGCATTGTCTTGGTGACTCAGTGAATAAAGTTTTGTTTTGGTATCTCAAAGTATTCTCTGAGAAGTCTCTCTAAAGATTGTAGGCTACAACAACACATAAGAGTTGAAAATTCTTTTCGGTGACACTCTTTCATTGATGAGAGGTCATGGCGAGGATGGTGTGTCTTGTCAACAAAGTCAAATGAATGACTTTCAGTATAACAAAGTTGATCTATTTGATGTCTCTCTGATATCTAAAGCTATAGTGATAGCGAATGATGGTTTCATTTTAGTGAGAGAACCTTTTTGTCTCATTGACCAAAAGGATGTTATGAGCTCTCGGCGTGACATTATGTATTTGTTATGACTTCTCCTGACTTTGATGGGTCTTGGTGAAAGTGACAAATAGAAGGTTGTCTGGCGATGTTAAAGTTACCTTTGGCATAACGTGTCATCAATGGAAACAATAAAGGAATAGGGAAAAAAATTTGAGGTTATTCTTTTAGCTAGGTATCAAACCCTAGCCTAACTGCCATCTTGAGTGTTTACATTTCTACTGTTGTTGACTGTAATAGATTTTACAGTGGTTTTTTGGAAGGTCTATTTGGTGCATTTCTGGCTAGAAGCTTGACAGTGGTTGATGGAGCCATGGGAGTTACAGATTTGTATGGTATTTTTATTTATGCATTTCATGCTTCTCATACTGGTTTATAATCACCATTTTATTCTAACTGCTCTCTGCATCTTAGTCAATATAATGCCCTGACTGAGTATTGTCATTCATGCATTAGAGGTTATGATTTTCTATGCTGGACAGTTGTGCTTTTTATGCAGCAATATGAACTCATACGTTACAGATTTGTTTTGAATGAATCTTAGCTAGGTTGGTTGTTCTATCATTACTCCTGAAGACAGTTACCTATCTGGCAGTTGTATAAATAGAAGCAGAAAACTCTTTTCTATTGTTGTTGTAATTCTAAGATTATTATTCCTTGGCTGTATGAAAATGTATGGATAAAACTCTGTAATAAAATCTGAATAACAAGATGCAGAGATTGTAAATTTCTTCTCTATGTAGTATTTTAGGGATTCAAATATTAAATCTTTAAGGTACTTTGTAGATGAGAAAACAAAGAAATATGTGCTTAACTAAAAACAAAGAAATCCTCTAAGTTATCATTGTTGTTCAGTTCATAATTTGAGGGGTTGGTACTCCTTGAGATAGGTATCTCTAAATGAGGGGTTGGTGCTCCTTGAGTGGGTGCTCAAAAATCAGCCTATAAGGCATTGTGAATAGTTGATTAAAAGATTAAGCCTGGAAGGCATTTAGGGAGTGGTTTTTATACCCTAGTAGAGTTTTCCACTTGGAAAATTTTGTATCACTTTGTTCTTGTATATTCTCATTGCCTTACTGTGTTGTTGTTGTTTCAGTACACTGTTGGGATTAATACTTTTCTCAATTCTGTTTATGAATGGTTACATTCAACCGATAAATGCATTAATCAGAATAATATTGAGATCAAATCTGAGCTATGTTTTTGAATTTTTTTAAAATTGGTCAAATATGTTAAGACACTGATTCACCCCACCTCTCAATGTCATTTTAACTCCAACAACATATACATATACATATACATATATGCATACATATACATATTTATATATACATAGACATATATACACATATACATACATATACATATACATATAAAATATTGATTGTTGTAGTCTCGAAAACTATACTTTCATTAAGTTACACTATCAAAAGATTCATTGTGCCATTCATTTCAGAGCAAAAGTGCAAAATTTGTTGTCCTCATATCTGATCTATTATATTGTAGTATTTTTTTTTGCATGTCCATAGACATACACATATGCATATACACCATCATATACATATACATGCATATACATACACATATACATACACATATACATATACATACACATACATGCATACATATACATATACAAAAATATACATACATATACATATATATATATATATATACACATATATACATATATTCATACATATACATGTATATATGCAAAGACATATATATACATATACATACATATAAATATACATATACATGCACATATACATATACATATATATACATACATATACATACACATCAAAACCATCCTTTTATATGCTAGAAAATAGGAATGCATATCTACTTCCACATCTATATGCTTTGTCAAGATGGCCCATGTAGATGTACACCTAGAAGAAAAGATAATTGGAAACAATAACTCCAAATTTTTGACAAGTACAAGATAAAGTGAAACCATACTTACGGAATTAGGATTTGAAGGTCGGGCAATCACATCCTCAGAGCCAGACTCTACAGGAAGACCAATGGAGGCTGCCAACAAATCAATATTGGCAGCCTCTACGTACCCATCCACAAAGCCGCTTCCATAGACATAGTTGTACGAGATTATTTGTAGTGACAAAATGTTCCAATTTGAGTTCACTAATTGACAACTCTATTTCAGAATTAAAAAAAAGATTAGTGTACTATAGCATCCAAATGGTAATTGGTACACAACTTACAAATATCAATTTATAACCATTCCACTTTTAATACTATTTAAAGAAAACGAGATACAACAAGAAGCATAGAAATCCACTTTTAATGGTATGAAAACACTAGGAGATACATGAAGAAGAAAAAAAATAATAAATGAAAATGCATATACCCTCATATGTATCTCTCTATCTTTTAGGATGCTTATATGTGTGTGCATGTAGGCTTTTATTCTTTCTATATATATGTGTAGACACGTGAAATTAGCATCACGCATTTAATTAAATTCATATTCATTTTCTCATTAAGTAAATCAAGCTCACTAATTCCACTCATCAAATAAATTAGGTCTATGTAATTCAATTACTAAGGATCATCCATTTAAATTGAATAAATTAACTTTATTTAATTTAATCCTATCATTATCTCATTTGATTAAATAGATCAATTTTTAATCACATCCTAGCATTCCATCTTTCATAAATCATCTCCTAGATTCATCTCCTTCAAATTAATTAACCTTTATCTCACATCACCCTTTTAATTAAATAAACCAAACTTTATTTAATTAAATCCCAAATTCATATTCCATCCCTTTTGATTTAAATAAATCAAACTATTTAAGTCAAATGGGTCAAAAGCATGTAACAACATCTTAACTAATCTAATCCTGATCAATCTCATCTAATCACCCATCACATCCTCTAGCTTTTCGCACTTGCACCAATAAAGCATTTTAATTCATTTATTAAAATCATCATTTTCCCTCAACAAAGCATGTTTTGAGAATATTCCTCAAGTTTGAATTTGAAAGCAAGTTGAATTGTCCCTTCCAACATAGCAATAACTTCCCTTTTACATGTCACCCACTTGGCATTAAACTCACTTTTTCTCCCTCCAACAAGACAAATTTGAATTTGAAAAAGGCCAACCAATCTCATTTATTGGCACATTAACCAAAACTTGCACATTCCTCAACCACTCACAATCTAAAAATTGGCTCTATCTCATTGGCTAAAACATTATCCCACATTGGTCCCTTTTGAGCACTCTTTCAACATGAGAATCTATAAATAGAAGCCTCATTCTTCAACAATCCATCCACAATCTTCATACAAAGTTACTCTCTTCAACTTGAGAACTAATTTTTCCCATTTCACTCCATCTTCAAGGCATCTATGATTGAGTTTAGCAAGGATTGGGAAAAGGTCACTTTACACAAGTGACACCAATCCACTATGGAATAGGTACATGCAATGCTCTTATATGTCTTTTAATCCTTGTTATTTGTTACATTTCTTGAGCATTGACATATTATTTCATAGGAGAATTAACAAGTTTGCATATGACTAACCCATGAAAAGGAGTTTAGAGAGTGTGCATATTTTGAAGGGTGCTTATATGTGACACTAGAAGGAGGAATTTTCTGACTAAAATTGAAGTCTTTTTTATTTTATTTTCTTTAAGTAGATTAAAAACTTCTATAAATGTTACTTTAACTTCTATTTTAGCTTGACAGAGTATTTCCTAAAGATAACTAACAAGATATTTCTTATGGGCATTTTTTTTTTAGCTAATTTTTCACAAACATCTCAAAACTTATGTTTGTCAAGATAAAATATTAAAAAAAAAGAACTCTTCATAGCTAATATTCAATAGCGGACCTGACTATCAAGGTCGATAGTGCTAAATTTTTTAGTAGAAATTATAGATTTCCTCTTTATCGTGCCTCCCACTCAAGCCCGAGCCAAAAAAAAATTACATTTTATAGACACTATATTTCTATCTAGTAATGATCAACACACACTTCAAGCCATGCCATTAAATTGTATTTGTTGAGATGTGCATCGTAATGAATTTTTACTAGTAAGTACACCCATTGAGAAGCCAACGATGAATGATAGTTATCAATGAAAATTCTTTCCATCTCTATTCACCCCTTCCCCTCACTGGATCTCACAACATAAGGTGAGAAGGATTCCAAATATAGAGAAGTTGTGGGTATTAAGGTAATGAAACATGGAATTGTTTGAATAAAAAATAAATAAAAAATAAAAAATCAGAAAATGTCATGAAGAAATGGTTACCTTGGCAAAATCCTGGGAAATAGGCATCTTGGTGACAACAAAAGAATCAAAAAAGAAAAAATCCAAAAAAGAAAAGAAAAAGGATTTAAAAAAAAAACAAACCAGTAAAGAAAAAAATCATCCTCTAGTGAAAACCACTTCGGTGGCACTTTGGAAAAGTACCTTGGTGAAAACCTGGAAAACAAGCGCCTTGTGTAAATAAACACTTTCCATCCACCATGATCTTTACAGCTTGTTTTGTGTCATCCATCCATTATGCTTCCATCATCCATCGCATTCAGATCCTGATCCATCACTCACTCACCTGCATCCGCAACATAGCTTGGTCTTGTGTTTGTATCATGATCCCTCCTAGTATTACTCAGCCCATTCCTAAGGTTAGTTTTTCATGTGTTTATCGGAGTAGTCTATTGCATCATGCTAGGGGCATATTTTCATCAGGTCGAATTCATGTATATTCTTGAAGTCCTAAAATCTCATAAAATCCAAAAAATTAGAAAATCACAAAATCCAAAAACATTCAAAACATATCAAAATCCAAAAACAGGTCAAAAGTTCATCAAAAAGTCAAAAACATAATCATCTTATCAAACTACCAGTCTTTGAGCCTTGAACATAGGCAAGGTTGATCTTTGGTCATCCCCTGAGACACTTAGGTCAGTCCTTTAGGCATCCGTCATAATAAACTGACATTTCATCATGTATATCTTCATCTATAAATCACTCAACTCATTAGTCGAACTACATGGTCTCTGCATGTATAACGTAGGAAAGGATAATCTATTGATCAACCCACAAGGCCCCTAGGATAGGTCTTCAGGTTAGTCTCTTGCTGAAAATCTCAGAAAACCCCAAAAACATTGAAAAATAAAAAAAATCAAAACATTTGAAAATCTTGAAAAATACCAAGAAACAACCTCAAAACATTGCATAACTCCAAAAACATCCAAATATTTGAAAAAATCCATCCATCTCATCTCACTTACACCTGCAATAAACACCACTCATAATAAATGCTCATCGTCCTTAATCTTTGGTGAAACAATCATAAACAAGTTTAGCAGGTTAAAAGTAAAACTCAAAAATGTCAAGTCTCAAGTTTAAGTCAGTACATAAACAAGTTGGACAACTCTTTGTGTTAATAGCCCATCATCTAATTAGTCCCATTTCAATCATCTAATAACATCATGTCCTAGGATGTATCCTTCCTACAAATGGCATTATTTATAAGAAAGAACACTTTGGATAAATGAAATGGCGTGCCGCCATCCACTAACGGGTAAAAGCACAAAGTTGTTTCACACTTTATAAAGGAAATGGCCAACACTGATCCAACTTTTAAACTTGAATCACTAAAAAGTGGCATATGGGTAAGTGTACAAAGTTGAGTCCATGAAACGTGGAAGCTTTTTCCTTAACCAAAAAATTGAAATCGGCATTGAGCAAACGGGATCTTGATTTTAATAAACGGGATCCCGATTTTTAAAAATCGGGATCCCGTTATGGTTCGGGATCCCGAGCCTAAGACGAAATAGGATCCTGATTTTTAAAAATCGGGATCCCGTTTCCCATTAGATTTAGAAACTATGGAAAAGGCACGGGATCCTGATTCTCACAAAACGAGATCCCAATTTCTAAAAAATGGGATCTCGATTTATGTAAATCGGGATCTCATTTTTTAGAAATTGGGATCTCGTTTTGTATTGCTATTTATTTTTTTAAAAAAACACATTTCATTGCACAGCAGATAGGACCCCGAGCATTGGCGATAGTGACCCCCACAATCAGCTATAGGTATACCCCTACACACCATTTTTTTGCATTTTTTTATTTTGAATTAAAATTTTGAAGGAAATAAATGAATTTAGCATATTTTATTTTTAATTTATTTCACATTTTAAGTATTTTTTTAAACTGTTATTATAGAGATGAATAACTGTAAAAATAGACAAAAATATGCAATGAAACCTGAAGGTTTTTTAATAAAAATGAAAAAATGAACCTTGAATTGTGTTTTAGAAACAAAAATTAACTTTTGAAACCTAAATTGTTCAATTAAACCCAAAAAATTGAATTTGAAAACCCTAATTGAAACAAAAAAAATAAAATTTACATTTCAAAACCCTAGAAATTGAAATAAAATAAAAACATTGCATTTACAAATCGAAATCAAGCTTTTTGAAACCCTGAATCCAAATCAAATGAAAAAAATTGAATTTGAAAACAGTAGCTTGAATTGAAACGAAAAAATTGCATTAAAAACCCTAATTATTTAAAATTGAAACCCTGAATTGAATTGGAACAAAGAAATTGTTAAAACTCTAAATTGGAATCGAACAAATCATTTTGATTTTGAAAACTAGGTAATTTCGAGCTCAAAAAAATTCATTTGCATTGCTTAAATGTTTTAAATTTTATTTGCTTTATATGGAAAAAATGATATATATTAAACTTTAGTTTGAATGTTAAATTATAATTAGATTAGAAATCAATATGTTAAAGAATAGTTAAAATTCATGAAGTTTATCTTGATGTTTGTTTGCAAATTTAGTTAGCAAATTCGTAAATCTAAGCGCATACAATCGATTCCAATTGACACTAACTTGCAAGTCTAAATTATGCAAAGGGCCACCCAAACTTCACCCTAAGTTTGCTTAACCCTAGACCCTAAACTGTAAAATCTAAACCCTCAACACTAAAGCATTTGAAATTTATGAACCCTAGACCCTATCCTTTCATTGGACATACCTAAAATTATGTAGGCTCAATGTCAAGAATGGGTCTATTTGGTAGATTTATGAAAACTATTTTGAATATCTAGAATGCCATAAAAGTATAATTATAGCAATTCCAATTGGAAACACTTGGGTACATATATATCATGAAATTTAAATCTAGAAAGGTGTCTATTATATAGGAGAGTTGATAATACATGGAAAGAGGTTTGTATGGGAATATATGTATTAAGAAAAACATGCCACATGACCTCTATAGGATTTTTAAGATGTGATCCTAGATAATAATCCACCCATCGTCAATCATAATGGATTCTTTAGCAATTAAGAGAGATTCAATAACCATAAAATTACCTATATTTTGATACTATATAGATTTATGTGGAAGGATAGAAATGCATCAATAAGGAGACCAAGATGGAACCATTTTAACACCTAAGGTACACCTATTACATGGGAAGGGGGGAGGTACATGATGATAGGTTGGAGGAACTACATGCTACAATTACATTTAGAGATAGAGTTCATATAAAAGAAATATAATTAAATGTTTATATTATTTAATATATTATATTTAATATAATATATTAAATATAAATATTATCATAAATATAATAGAATTACAGTGGAGATGGAGTAATGTTACAATTTTACTTGGGAGTTTTAATGAGGATTAGGCTTAAGATTCAATTAGGTTTGTAGTAAATAGTTAGGTTACAATTAGGAATATATAATAAATATTAATATAATTATAATACAAATATAAATTAATTTAAATATAATATAATATAGGAATACATTTAAGATTAGGTAAAAGTTGTAATTTAATTAAGTTTCAATTAGGTTTACAATTCAATTAGGATATGGTTAGGGGTAGGGATCATTTAGCATTCTATTATTGTTAGAGTATGGGTTACATTTAAGATTATTGTTATTTTTGTGATATGTATAGATTGATTCATTTTTAACATGATTTTTTTTTTATTAGAGGGGTAAACACTTTTGACCTAGGGCTAGATGGAACCAATGAGGCTATAGTATGACTAAATTTGGACCACACTAGACATCTAGATCCCCTTAAGCCATCCTATCACCTTAAATCCTTAAATCCAATTTCTTAAGGGGTTCCAATATGAAAATGGAAATTTCTTAAGGGGATCAAAGAAGTTCTTAAAATTTGGTAGAGTTGCCCAAGGCAACCAATTGTGGCTGTCAAGATCATGCAGATTTTTATAATATGAATGAGATTTCCATGATCTAAGGTTGAGTGGGTTGAAACAAGGTAGATCTCAATCAACTAACTATTCACACAAATTGTAATGTTCACTAACTTGCAAGTTCATTAAATATTCCAAGGGGCACCAGAACTTTACCCTAAGTTTTGTAAACCCTAAACCCTGAACTCTAAAATCTAAACCCTAAACACTAAACCATTCATTTTGTCCTTAAAGGCTCTTAATGAAATTTGGTTGCATTGGGAAACTTCACCAAATTTTATTCACTTGAGCCATGCCATTTTCTCCTAGGACCTCACTAGACGTAAATCCCCTTAAGCCATCCTGTCACCCTAAATCATAATTCAATTTTCTTGGGATCCAAGGGGGTTTCTTAAAGAATTTGATCAAAGTTGCCATCATGATCTAGGTTGGTCAGTTGAAACAAGGTAGATCTCAATATGCCTATTCCACAAGAGAGCCTTTCTTCACTAACTTTTAAGAGTTTCATTAAATGTTCAAATTCCTAAACCCTGACCCTAAACACTAAATAATTTCATTTTCTCCTACCGAGGGATCATAAAATTGGGGAATTGGTTTGTCTTAGGAAAATCCACCAAATTGCATTCCCTTATGTCATGTAATTTTGTCCTAGGATCTTACTACATATATCCCTTTAAGTTATCCTATTACCCTAAACCCTAAACTCTAAAGTCTAAACCCTAAACCCTAAAGCCATCATTTTTTCTTAGGCTCTTAATGAAATTTGGTTGCCTTAGGCAACTCCACCAAATTTCATTGCCTTATGCCATGTAATTTTTTCCTAGGATCTTACTACATATATCCCCTTATGTTATCCTATTACCCTAAACCCTAAACTCTAATGTTTAAACCATAAACCCTAAAACCATCATTTTTTCTTAGGCTCTTAATGAGATTTGGTTGCCTTAGGCAACTCCACCAAATTTCATTGCCTTATGCCACGCAATTTTTTCCTAGTATCTTACTACATGTAGATCCCCTTAAGCTATCTTATTACCCTAAACCCTAAAGCCATCATTTTTTCTTTAAAGGATTTTAATGAAATTTTGTTGCCTTGGGCAACTTCACCAAATTTTATTCACTTGAGCCATGCCATTTTCTCCTAGGACCTCACTAGACATAAATCCCCTTAAGCCATCCTATCACCCTAAATTCGTAATTCAATTTTCTTAAGGGGTTCCAATATGACATTTCTTAAGGGGATCAATGAAGTTCTTAAAATTTGGTGATCAAAGTTGCCCAAGGCCCAACCAAATTTAACAATAATAAGATCCTGCAAGATTATACAATATCAATAGTTAATTGTATTTTCATTCAAGTAACATACATGCCTTAGACATATAAATGAGGCTTACATATAATTTTATCATTTGTATTCAATTATTTAAGGCCAGTTATATTGAATGTTTTAAAGGTATTTCCTAAACATGTATCTTACATCTTGAAATTACAAATCTAATGCAAGTTCAATCATATCTTAAAGATCACATGGATCCATTCAATAATATTTGCAATCCACCTCCACGCCATCCATCTCCAACACCTTCACCTCCACCTTCGCCCACTCCACCTCATAACCCCCACCTCCACCACCTGAAATCAATGAACATGCTCATTTGCAAGCACAAATCAATGCTTCTGCTAGAACCATCCAAGATCAAATCAACACTATTCAAAATGCAGAATGTGTCGCACCTCCTGTGAGAATGTTCGCATCTAGGATGCAAACCCTTCTTGATGTTGTCAAGGCTATGGATGGGATCGTAGATGAGCATCAACAATGGCTAGAGGAGAGGAGAACTCCTGATTTTGAAAAGGAAAACACAAAGAAATGAAGATCTATGTAGTAGAGAGCCATAATAGTTTATAAATTAAAACAATGATCTTAAATAGTTATGAATTTATAAATTGGGTGAATGATGGATATTTTGTGTGATGAATTTATAAATTTGGTTCCAAATGGATATTTTTAGTGACATGAATTTATGATTTTGGTTCTAGATGGATATTTTTAGTGACACATGGATTTATAAATTTGGTGATAGTTATGAACTTATAATGAATAGTATATAATAGTATATATTTTATAACTATCTACTAGATCATGATTTCTCCTACTGAAAAATTATGTAATGCCCCAAGCTTAACAACCAAAAACCAAGCTATGGACACAACACAACTTTCAAAATTACATCCATAGACACAAAACAAACCTATACACAGTTGCTTCCAAGCAACACAGGGGGAACCTAAGGGGCCAGACCTAATTCCTCGGGGGCTCATCTTTGATGGCCTTGCCTACATACGCACAACGCAGAGGAATCGTAGTTCAACAACTGAGACTTTAATTGACAAAAACCACATATACCATCTAGGTTCAATTCTCGAGATAATAATTGACAATAGTTCAATCATATCCCCAATATCACTATACCACTCTATGATATAAGGAAAATATAGTTAGACACCCATGTAGGATCTCCCAAGCTTTCTTATAAACAACTAAATGACACACAATCCTTATGTGTAACTAGGCTGATTTTCCATAAAATAGATTTTCTCTATGCATGCTGTAATAACCCTCTTAGTTGCTAGTTGGACTCATTAGTTTATGCTTTGATTTGATACATTGATACTATGATGGTATTGTTTTGTGTGATTGGTTAGTTAGATATTTGATGATGTTGTTACTCCTTTTGTGGACATGATTATTTCATATGACATTGTGGTTGGTGATGTTAGTTGATTTTCATATTTATATTATGATGTGGTGGTTTAATAGATTATGTCATGAGATGAATTGTTAGTTTAGAAATGTTATTTTATCAATCATGTTATAATTGTAAGGATAGATGTGATGAAGGATAGTGTAGCATCACTCATTGCGAGTGCTCTATTACGCTCCGATTCCTTCTCACAATACAATACTTTGATTTAATATATCTATGCACATGTACACGACTTCGTTTGTATGCAAGAATTGTAGGTACATAGTCCCGATTCCACCTGCTTCGGTAGGACAGGGCGAGCACAAATAACCCAACGGTATAAAGTTGAAACAGAGGTGACAATGAAGTTATCCCGTTCCATGATGTCAGACTGCCTTGTTTGAATGGTATTGTATGTTCTGTAGTTTTCATGATTTGTGGTTGTGGTTGTGTTATGTTGTATATAATTAATGTTGGCATTTTATATGTTTCAAAATTGTTGATTAAAATATTAGATTAAATTGTATTTAATATTTAAATGTTTATTCATTTGAAAAGTCATGTGTTTCATTAAATATTAAATGGTGTATTGTCAATGTAAATAAATTGCTGGGTTGAAGATAATAATAAAATAATTAAATTTAAATTTTGTGCATGAGCAAGTAAGGCTAGCAAAATGGAGTTTAGAAAAAAAAAAGAAAATAATAAGGACAAATGGGAAATCTTGTGTGGGCAGAAAATGCAATGTTGTTAATAGAAAATGGGGGTTGGGTTGCATGTAGGAGAGAAAAATTATAGAGGGGTTTTGAAAAAGAAATTGGGGGGAATTACTCTTTGGGCTGGAAAAAAATGATGGTAGTATTTTAGAATTTTATTTTTGAAAAGAGGGGGGAGATTGGGCTGGTAGGGTTTTTTGTGTGGAGAATCTATCAAGAAAGAACAGAAGAAGAAGAAGAGAAAGAAGCTGAAAACGGAGTATTAAGGAAAGGAGCGAGAGCTATTCGAAGGGCTGGTTGGAGCAAGGACTTCATCATATTTCCAGCAAGCAGGAGTCCAGGTTTCAAAAAAAATCCCTTTCTCTTTATTTGTTTAAAAATTCCAATGAAAATCATTTTGTATTGGGTAAAGAGAATAATTTGGTTTTTCATGCATTTGAAAAATATATCTGGGTTTTCAAATAGAATAGGAAAAATCTGGTTCTCAAATAGAACAGAAAAAAAATCTGGGTTTTCTAACAAAGTAGGAGAAATCTGAGTTTTTAAATAAATCTGGAAAATCTGGGTTTTCAAACAAAGTAGGAGAAATCTGAGTTTTTTAAATAAATCTGGAAAAATCTGGGTTTTCAAACAAAGTAGGAGAAATATGAGTTTTTTAAATAAATCTGGAAAATATGGGTTTTCAAACAAAGTAGGAGAAATTTGAGTTTTTAAATAAATCTGGAAAATCTGGGTTTTTAAACAAATTAGGAAAAATCTGAGTTTCAAACAATTTGGGGAAAATCTGGGTTTATGAATTAATTTGAGGAAAATCTGGGTTTTGAAAAAAAAATATGTTGTTTTGAAAGGATGGGGAAATATCTATTGTTTTCTTAAAATTTTGTTGTCTTCAAGAAATTTTATTCCTGCTCTGAAAATTTGTATATCTCAGTATATATTTACTGAAGAAATTTTATTCCTTGACTGAAATTTTCAACTTATTCAATACCCTATTTAGTGATATATATATATATACCCATATATAAGATATACCGCCTGCCATATATATATATATATAGATATATATATATATATATCTATATATATATATATATATATATATATATATATATCTATATATATATATATATATTATATGAAATGTCATTTGCAGTCTATATTTCCAATTGTGTTATAGTTTCTGGAAACTGTGTTTTTTTTTTAAAATTTGTTCAGAGCTGAACTGTGTCGGCGTCCGTCCCCGCTAAGGACGAAGTTTACATTTTATAAAAATTTTACAAAAAAAATCATATACACAAAATATAGAAAAATATATATATTAAAAATTAAAAGGTAGGAGGAACCAGTAGCCCGTGGCGTACTGGCGGCAGGGAGCGCTACCCGCCGCCTGTGATCTTAAAATGCGTGGCAACCTCGGCTGCCAGATGCGCCGCCGATCCCTAAGGTATGGCATGCCGATCCCTACCGAGGGCGCCATGAAGCCCGATCCTTGCAAAATTTGTAACCTTGACCGATATGGCCGATTTTCATTTTTTTTATTTTGTTTTTTTTATATATATATTTAATTTAAATTTAAATTACCAAATATTGAAACATAAATTTTTTTTGTTTTTTTAATATTTATTTTAGTTAAATTTAATTCATGAATATATATATATATGTGTGTGTGTGTGTGTGTGTGTGTGTGTGTGTGTGTGTGTGTGTGTGTGTGTGTGTGTGTGTGTGTGTGTGTGTGTGTGTTTAATTTTATATATAAATAGTTTATATATATAAATAGCTGATAAATTATAATGTATTCTTTTGCATATGTAAGGAATAGTTTTAAAAAGTAAATAGTTTCTCTTAATAGAAATATAACAGTTTTTGGAAATAGAATGTTAAAGAATTTATTATAATAAATTTAATGTATTAATTACATATATTAATTGATCTTTGCTTTTTACGAATTCAATAATTGATCTTGAGAAAATTGTAGTGCTTCCCTCTTAAACTACTTTGAGTTAAGTTGATATGGTGTTTTGAGATCATCAATTTATGTGTAGTTGCATTTTGTTATTGTGTTGGCTTTAATGTCGATGTGGGAACCGGTTGTGGATTTAAAACCTTGTTCCAGAGGCTTGTTTATTTTTTGATGTTATCCTCATTTTGAATTTCTCTTTGGAGTTGAAAACTTATGGTTCATGTTTGGAAGGGTTGAACGGTTGTTGAGACTTTTTGGTTTTGAGTTGTTGTGAGAGGGTTAATGCCTCGCTTGTTCTGGTTTTGGTATCATGCTTATTTGTTGAGGTTCAACCCTTGTCTTGTTTCAATTTTTCTGTTAGGGGTCTTAGGGAGAGTGGCTCTTCGTGGGGGCCGGCGCCTCGGTTAAGAGGAAGTGCATAGGATAACCCACGTAAGAGTAGTTAAACAAGCGATAACCTAAAAATAGAATTAGGGGGATGGGTAGTAAAACATTCAAGATAATAGAATTTGGATTCCTCGTCTAGGCATTAGGGCTATCACAGACTAATGATAGATTGAGAAGGCCATGGTCAGCAAATCATAATCTCGTCTACATGAGAGGTTATAGACTCCACACGAGCTACCCTATGGTGTCGGCGCCTCAAGCAGGAGGAAGAGCCAGGAGATCCATAGATGGGTGCCGGCGCCTCAAGTTGGAGGAAGAGCCAGGAGATCCCATGAGAGCTGTGTGATGAAACTCTCCACTAGACTTCATGTTTTCCTTGTTGCTTTTTTCCTCTGGAAATGTATTTTGGACTTTGGATGTTGTATCAGTTTCCTTAGCTTTGTTCTCTTATTGTTGACTCAGATTTTATGAAAGTGATTATGAGTATACTTTGGTGATTTGTTATTGTCATTGCTTGGCTTAATTGTATTCTCTGAGTTTGTATTTGAGTTTGTACCTTGTTGTCATGGAGTTGGTTTGACAATCATGGTCGAGTTAACTTCATTGCCACCTCTGAGCACGGGGGTGAGTTATCTATAATTCACATGGTTGGGTGGAACGTGCTCCACACCCGTTGGGTTCCCCATCAGCATCCTTTGTTCACAGCATTTCCGTAGTTGAATTTGTACCAGTGCTCACTTTGTTATTCAAAGATTCATTGTAATTATTATATCAAAAGATTGTAATGTAACATTATAACAATGATGTAATAGTTAGGATTCTATGTAATTTTATTTAATGAGATTCATATGATTGTATTATGTGGTATCTTAATATACTTGCTCTTGGTTCATGGATGTACAATTATTCATGGTTATTATACTATATATGGTTACATGGTTTATCATTATCTTTTATTTCCGTTTTGTGGTTGCAATGTAACCTCGCGTGCCCTAGAGAACTAAGTGTGATAATGCGATGTAATATGTTATGTGATTATGATTAATGTTTTGTAAGTTTAATTTAATTATTTTAAAAAATAAAAATAAAAATAAAAATAAAAATAAATTATTTGCCTTTGTGAGTTCTTTGGGGTTTGCACGGCAGGCGTTACAACTTGGTATCAGAGCCAGGTTTGCAAACACTGGGGTCTCTAGGTAGTTAGGTCCATTAAGTAACCTCTCGTTTGAACTTTGGAGCTTATTTGTACCTTTATCTTGTTGTGCAAAAATATGCCTCGAGGTAGAGGACATGGCCAAGCAAGAGGCCACGGTGCTGGTCGTAGAGCAAACTGGCAAAGTCGCTCAGTTCCCAGTTCTCATGGTTCTGAGCATGAGGAACAACCGAGTCTTCATAATAATCCATCAGGTGGTCAGAACCCAGGGTAGCCTGGATTAGATGGTTCCTTATAGCATATTCTTGGAGAAATTCTGGCTCGTTTGGGACCCAGGCCAGAGGAGGAGCCACAAATTGAAAGAGAAAGAGAAAGGTCACCGAGGTGGAGGGAAATAACTTCTGATCAGGACACAGTCTTAGCAGGCCATATGAGGGATTTGTTGAGAGCTCACCCACCGACATTTGATGGTTCAGGAGGTGGAGTAGAAGCCAAAACTTGGCTAATTGACTTAGATCATTGCTTCACCATGCACCCTTATGGTAGCAATACCAAGGCTCGGTGCGCGGTTATGCACTTGCGAGGCTTCGCATCTACTTGGTGGTGTCTTGAGGAATAGAAATTGCACCTTGATATCAGTATGGTCACCTGGGAATTATTCTTGGACAGGTTCAGGGCTCATTTTCTCTCAGACCATTGGAGGCAGCGCAGGGTTGACAAATTTCATGATCTCAAGCAGTTGTCTATGTCAGTGGAATAGTATGAGCGACACTTCTATGAGTTGAAGCAGTATGCAGGGATTAGCCACGATGAAGGCATGTTGGTTCAACACTTTGTTTGGGGCCTTAATGCCCGCATCAGTGGTGGAGTGCGAGTCTTCGAGCCGAAGACGATGGAAATGGCAGTTGAGAAGGCTTGTTTGGTGGAGGAGAATTTGGCCATGGCCTTGGGTGGCCACATTGGAGTGCAGATTGGCAGTGCACCTTCACAGGGTTTTAGCACTCATGGGGGTCAGTCTCAAGGAGTAGGATCTTCCAGAAACAGGTTTCAACCCTCGAAAGGGGGTCATTAGCAGCAGTAGTCAAAACAGAAGAACTTCTAATCTCCATAGAGTGGCAATTCACAGTTTCGCAAGGATCAGAATAGGAACAGAAACCAAGTTCGACAGGAACGTTTTGCACAGCCTGCACCTAGTATCCAGTCAGCACCGAGTCGAGGGAGCTTTCAGTAGTCAAATTCTCCATCAGGGGGTAGAGGTTTTTGCAGGGGTACTGGGTGTTACTCTTGTGGGCAGCAGGGGCACATTGCCAGATTGTGTCCTCAGAAGAGCACTTCAGGTTTTAATCAGAGGCCAGCTGGTTCAGAGCTGATAGTAGGTGATGTAGGGAGGTCTCATCGTGTATTTTCTACAGTGGATAATTGGTAGGCAGACCACCAAAGCACCGTCATTGAGACTTCAGGTGTGTTACATGATTCTAGCATTTCTATACTTTTTGATTCCAGTGCATCTGATTCCTTTATATCTCCTTTAGTGGTTGAGCGATGTGGACTGGTGGCAACTAGTCAAGGCAAGAAATGGCAAGTTGAATTGGCTTCAGGGTCAAAGCTTGTTGTAGAGAAGCTTGTGCAGGATTGTAGCTTGAGTATAGGGGCTTTGTCAACTAAAGTAAACCTCAGAATCCTACCACTCGGCTCATATGATGTCGTCTTGGGCATGGACTGGTTGAGTGCACACCGTGCTATAATTGATTGTCGCCGTAAAGCAGTGTGGTGCTTTGATGATTCCAGAAAGGAGGTGGAAATTGTGGGTGTTCAAAAACCCGTTTCTTTGTGAATGATCTCTGCCATGCAGCTCAAAGGTACTTTCGACAAGGTTTTCAGCTCTTTGTTGTATCTTTGAGTGAGTTGGAGTCATAGGATAATCAAGGGGTGTTGTTGGAACAATACCCTCTCCTTAAGGATTTTTCTGATGTGTTTCCAGAAGAGATACCTGGTATGCCACCTAAGCGAGATATAGACTTCAAGATTGATCTGGTACCTAGAGCTAAGCCAATATCTCGAGCTCCATATCGGATGACAACGTAGGAACTTCAAGAACTCCGGTTGCAGCTGGAAGAGTTGTTGGCTAAAGGCTTTATCCGACCAAGTGTTTCTCCTTGGGGAGCACCTATGATTTTTGTGAAGAAGAAGGATGGTTCTCTTCGCTTGTGTATTGACTACAGGCAGTTGAACAAGGTAACAGTGAAGAACCGATATCCATTACCCAGAATTGATGATCTTTTCGATCATATAAAAGGGGCAAAGGTGTTCTCTAAGATTGATCTCAAATCAGGATATCATCAGTTGAGGATTGTTGATCCTGACATTCATAAAACAACATTTCGTACTCGATACGGACATTACGAGTTCACTGTGGTGTCGTTCGGGTTGACGAATGCACCTTCAGTCTTTATGAGCCTAATGAATGGAGTGTTCAGAACATTCTTGGATAGATTCATCCTTGTGTTTCTCGATGACATTATGATTTATTCTAGGTCTATGGAGGAACATGAGGAACATCTAAGACAGGTGTTGCAGTGCTTAAGGAGTAATCAGTTGTTTGCCAATCTCAAGAAATGTGAATTCTATAAGACTGAGGTTTAGTATTTGGGCCATGTGATTTCTGGTGAGGGAATTTCGGTTGATCCTGCAAAGATCCAAGCTATTGTGGATTGGCCCGCACCCACAAATGTCTCAAAAATTCACAGCTTCATGGGACTTGCAGGATACTATAGGCATTTTTTCCAAGGGTTTTCTAAGTTGGCTCGTCCTATCACCTCCTTGCAGAGGAAGGGAAAGAAGTTCCTTTGGTCTGATCAGTGTCAGTTGGCTTTCCAGACTTTGAAGGACAAGCTGACTAGTGCTCCAATCCTAGCAGTTCTTGATCCGTCAGGTGATTTTGTTGTGTGTACTGATGCTTCATTGGAAGGCTTAGGGGCTATGTTGATGCAAGAGGGGCGAGTGATTGCTTATGAATCACGAAAGCTTAAAGATCATGAACTCAACTACCCCACTCATGACTTGGAGTTAGCCGTAGTTGTGCATGCCTTAGTAAGGTGGTGACACTTTCTCCTTGGTCATCAGTTCGAGTTGCATACAGATCATCGTAGTCTGCAATACATCTTTACGCAGCCGAACCTGAATGCAAGGCAGAGAAAGTGGATGGAATTCTTGTGCGAATATGATTTTGAGGTGAAGTATATTCAGGGCAAAGAGAACGTTGTGGCAGATGCGTTGAGTAGACGCAAGCATGAGATTTCTACTATGGCTCTTGAGGCTGATTTGAAAAGTCAGATCCTTGCAACTCTTTCTTCAGATGATTGGTATCAAGCAGTGAAATCAGAGATTGAGTCAGGTAGAACTTTGGAAGGCAAATTTTTTGGTTACTCTTTGGATTCTGATGGTGTTTTGCTTTATGGAGGCCGAATGTATGTACCTCCTGCCGAGGGTCTTCGTACCCTAATCTTGACCGAAGCTCATAGAGCTCCTTATTCGGCACACCCATGAGTTAAGAAAATGTACGCTGATCTTCGCTCACTATATTTTTGGGCTGGGATGAAGCGTGACATTGTTGATTTTGTGGCTAGGTGTCTAGAATGTCAGAGAGTTAAGGCTGAGCATCATCATCCGGTAGGTTTGTTGCAGCCTCATCTTGTTCCGGAGTGGAAGTGGGACATTATTTCTATGGATTTCATTGTCGGGTTGCCTATGTCTTCCAGGCGACACGACGCTATCATGGTCACTGTTGACAGGCTGACCAAGGTAGCCCATTTCTCTCCCATTCGATCTTCCTATACTACTTCTGTGGTGGCTAGGGTGTTCATGGAAGATATTGTTCGATTACATGGGATATCGCGCAAGATTATTTCTGATAGAGATCTGGTATTCACATCTATGTTATGGACATCTTTGTAGTGGTCCTGAGGGACTAAGTTGAATTTTAGTTCTGCCTACCATCCTGAGACAGATGGTTAGACTGAGAGAGTTAATCAGGTGCTTGAGGATATGCTTCGCATGTATGTCATGGACCAACAATCTTGTTGGGAAGATTATCTGCATTTGGTTGAGTTTTCCTATAAAAATGGTTATCATAGTTTGATTGGCATGGCTCCATTCCAGGCCTTATATGGTCATCCTTGTCGTACCCCTTTAAGCTGGGATCGATTGGAGGACAGGGTTTTTCTTGGACCTGAGATGCTTCGTGATATGGAGCAGAAGGTAGCTTGCATCTGAGAGCATCTTGTAGCGGCTCAGGACAGGCAGAAGAAGTTTGCTGATGCACACAGAGTTGATCAGTAGTTTGCAGTAGGTGATCGAGTGTTTCTTCGAGTTCATCCTCGGAAGAGCCCTATTCGTTATGGAAAGGGTTCTAAGCTTGCACCCCGTTTTGTGGGTCCGTTCGACGTGTTAGAGCGTATTGGTCCTGTTGCCTATCGCTTGGCCTTGCCACCCAGTCTGTTGCGGATTCACGATGTGTTTCATGTTTCTGTTCTTAGGCCTTATTTTCCTGATGTTACTCAAGTACTTGATTGGAATGCTCTACAGGTCGAGGACAGGCAGCTAGCTCTAGAGCCCGTGGTCGTGGTGCAGCACAGGAGACTCATTCTCAAAGGCAAGGATATTGAGCAGGTGAGGGTCCAGTGGGACCCCAATGATGAGACTTCAGCGACATGGGAGGATGCTTCCCGTATCAGAGAATCCTATCCTTACTTGTTTTCTGGCTTACAGGAGTAAACCAGATTTAAGGGGGGGAGGATGTAATAACCCTCTTAGTTGCTAGTTGGACTCATTAGTTTATGCTTTGATTTGATACATTGATACTATGATGGTACTGTTTTGTGTGATTGGTTAGTTAGATATTTGATGATGTTGTTACTCCTTTTGTGGACATGATTATTTCATATGACATTGTGGTTGGTGTTGTTAGTTGATTTCCATATTTATATTATGATGTGGTGGTGGGTGCTGTCATAATAGTGGTTTACAATTCCTGAGAGGAACGAATTTTAGCTGAAATCACATATTTTTAGAAAATATAATGATTTAAGCCTTAAAAAGTTCCATTTTAAGGATTTCAATTGAAGAGGGTTTGATCAAATCACCTTAGATCAAACCCCCTTGGATAGAACCTCGCTAGTTTTAAACCATACCTATAAATGCATCTCCTTTACACCTATCAAAATGCTGATAAAAAATCACTTTTGACTTAGCTTTTGGGGGATCAAATGAATTCATTTAAAATTTATTTCAAATTATTATGGTATTCCTCAGAACAAGCTATCCAATGCATATAATTTTAATATGTTTTGGTTTTGTTATGTATTTGTTTTCTAAGTTTTATTAAACATAGGTTTTTCATCGAAAATAAATTTCTTTATTCTTCACATGTGGAAAAATAGAATATTATCAAAAAAAAATTGAAAAATATGAGTGCACCAGATATTGAAGTCCTTGATCGAACAAAAAAAATAAATTAAATTTTGACATATACAAAAAAAGTTACGCGTTATACGGTCGTGTTGTGTTTGAATTGTAATTCATTTGACTTTGAAACTTGATTAAAGAAAAAATATTATATAAAAAACTATCTAACCAAGTGGAAGCACTAGATATCAAAGTTACAAATCTAAATTTGAAAGAATTACAATTTTATCCTTCATGGAAAAAAGTTATGCGTTATACGGTGTGCGTCAATTTTTAAAAATGTTGAAAAAAATCAATTTTAAACAGGGAGATGGAAAAGAGAGTGCAATTTGATTCCAAAAATTTTGAAAAAAATATTTTTAGAATCTACAGACAAAATTTGATGAGACTCTAGTTTGTACCATCTTCAAATTCCTCATAGTTTAGCCGCTATAGGTGCCCGAATGTGAAGATTTAGTTAAAAATAATAATTTCAGTGTCCAGTTTTGCCAAAAATTGTAAACCACTATTATGGGATCACCTTGGTTTAATAGATTATGTCATGAGATGAATTGTTAGTTTAGAAATGTTATTTTATCAATCATGTTATAATTGTAAGGATAGATGTGATGAAGGACAATGTAGCATCACTCATTGCGAGTGCTCTGTTACGCTGCGATTCCTTCTCACAATACAATGCTTTGATTTAATATATCTATGCACAAGTACACGACTTTGTTTGTATGCAGGAATTGCAAGTACATAGTCTCGATTCCACCTGCTTCGACAGGACAGGGCGAGCACAAATAACCCAATGGTATAAAGTTGAAACAGAGGTGACAATGAAGTTATCCCATTCCATGATGTCAGACCGCCTTGTTTGAATGGTATTCTATGTTTTGTAGTTGTCATGATTTGTGGTTGTGGTTGTGTTATGTTGTATATAATTAATGTTGGCATTTTATATGTTTAAAAATTGTTGATTAAAATATTAGATTAAATTGTATTTAATATTTAAATGTTTATTCATTTGAAAAGTCATGTGTTTCATTAAATATTCAATGGTGTATTGTCAATGTAAATAAACTGCCGGGTTGAAGATAATAATAAAATAATTAAATTTAAATTTTGTGCATGAGCAAGTAAGGCTAGCAAAATGGAGTTTTAAAAATAATAATAATAATAATAAGGACAAATGGGAAATCCTGTGTGGGCAGAAAATGCAATGCTATCAATAGAAAATGGGGGTTGGGTTGCATGTAGGAGAGAAAAATTATAGAGGGGTTTTGAAAAAGAAATTGGGGGGAATTATTCTTTGGGCTGGAAAAAAAATGATGGTAGTATTTTAGAATTTTATTTTTGAAAAGAGGGGGGAGATTGGGCTGGTAGGGTTTTTTGTGTGGAGAATCTATCAAGAAAGAACAGAAGAAGAAGAAGAGGAAGAAGCTGAAAACAGAGTATTGAGGAAAGGAGCGAGAGCTATTCGAAGGGCTGGTTGGAGCAAGGACTTCATCATATTTCCAGCAAGCAGGAGTCCAGGTTTAAAAAAAAATCCCTTTCTCTTTATTTGTTTACAAATTCCAATGAAAATCATTTTGTATTGGGTAAAGAGAATAATTTGGTTTTTCATGCATTTGAAAAATATATCTGGGTTTTCAAATAGAATAGGAAAAATTTGGTTCTCAAATAGAATAGAAAAAAAATCGGGGTTTTCAAACAAAGTAGGAGAAATCTGGGTTTTCAAACAAAGTAGGAGAAATTTGAGTTTTTTAAATAAATCTGGAAAAATCTGGGTTTTCAAACAAAGTAGGAGAAATATGAACTTTTTAAATAAATCTGGAAAATCTGGGTTTTCCAACAAAGTAGGAGAAATCTGAGTTTTTAAATAAATCTGGAAAATCTGGGTTTTTAAACAAATTAGGAAAAATTTGAGTTTCAAACAATTTGGGGAAAATCTGGGTTATCAATTAATTTGAGGAAAATTTGGGTTTTGAAAAAAAAATCTGTTGTTTTGAAAGGATGGGGAAATATCTATTGTTTTCTTAAAATTTTGTTGTCCTGAAGAAATTTTATTCCTGCTCTGAAAATTTGTATATCTCAGTATATATTTACTGAAGAAATTTTATTCCTTGACTGAAATTTTCAACTTATTCAATACCCTATTTAGTGATATATATATATACATATATATATATATATATATATTTATATATATATTTTTTATGAAATGTGATTTGTAATATTTTAATTGTATTTATAATTTCAGGCTGTGTTTTCAGAATTCTTGAGCAGTATTAATGCGTCGAATCAGGGCGTTTACATTTATAAAAAGAAAAGAATTTTACAAAAAAATCATACTAAAAAAATACTATAAATTATATATATTAAAAAAAAAACAAGAATTTGGGAGGAACCCGGACTGGCCGCCCCCATACTACAGCCCCACGGGGCTTGTACGCCGCCGCAATGATCCCAGGATTGTTGTCTTGCTTCGGTCCACGAGGAGACTGCCCAGGTAGGCGGTCCTTACAAGGGCTAACGTGACAACCGATATAGCCCGATTTTCATTTTGTTTTTATTTTGTTTTTTGTTTTTATATATATTTAATTTAAATTTAAATTACCAAATATTGAAACATAAAAATAATTTGTTTTTTTTTATTATTTATTTTAGTTAAATTTAATTCATGAATATATATATATGTGTGTGTGTGTGTGTGTGTTTAATTTTATATATAAATAGTTTATATATATAAATAGCTGATAAATTATAATGTATTCTTTTGCATATGTAAGGAATAGTTTTAAAAAGTAAATAGTTTCTCTTAATAGAAATATAACTATTTTTGGAAATAGAATGTTAAAGAATTTATTATAATAAATTTAATGTATTAATTACATATATTAATTGATCTTTGCTTTTTACGAATTCAATAATTGATCTTGAGAAAATTGTAGTGCTTCCCTCTTAAACTGCTTTGAGTTAAGTTGATATGGTGTTTTGAGATCATCAATTTATGTGTAGTTGCATTTTGTTATTGTGTTGGCTTTAATGTCGATGTGGGAACCGGTTGTGGATTTAAAACCTTGTTCCAGAGGCTTGTTTATTTCTGGATGTTATCCTCATTTTGAATTTCTCTTTGGAGTTGAAAACTTATGGTTCATGTTTGGAAGGGTTGAACGGTTGTTGAGACTTTTTGGTTCTGAGTTGTTGCGAGAGGGTTAATGCCTCGCTTGTTCTGGTTTTGGTATCATGCTTATTTGTTGAGGTTCAACCCTTATCTTGTTTCAATTTTTCTGTTAGGGGTCTTAGGGAGAGTGGCTCTTCGTGGGGGCCGACGCCTCGGTTAAGAGGAAGTGCACAGGAGAACCCACGTAAGAGTAGTTAAACAAGCGATAACCTAAAAATAGAATTAGGGGGATGGGTAGTAAAACATTCAAGATAATAGAATTTGGATTCCTCGTCTAGGCATTAGGGCTATCACAGACTAATGATAGATTGAGAAGGTCGTGGTTAGCAAGTCATAATCTCGTCTACATGAGAGGTTATAGACTCCGCACAAGCTACCCTATGGTGCCAGCGCCTCAAGTAGGAGGAAGAGCCAGGAGATCCATAGATGGGTGCCAGCACCTCAAGTTGGAGGAAGGGCTAGGAGATCCCATGAGAGTTGTGCGATGACACTCTCCACTAGACTTCTTGTTTGCCTTGTTGCTTTTTGCCTCTGGAAATGTATTTTGGACTTTGGATGTTGTATCAGTTTCCTTAGCTTTGTTCTCTTATTGTTGACTCAGATTTTGTGAAAGTGATTATGAGTATACTTTGGTGATTTGTTATTGTCATTGCTTGGCTTAATTGTATTCTCTGAGTTTGTATTTGAGTTTGTACCTTGTTGTCATGGAGTCGGTTTGACAATCATGGTCGAGTTAACTTCATTGCCACCTCTGAGCACGAGGGGTGAGTTATCTATAATTCACATGGTTGGGTGGAACGTGCTCCGCACCCATTGGGTTCCCCATCAGCATCCTTTGTTCACAGCATTTTCGCAGTTGAAGTTGTACCAGTGCTCACTTTGTTATTCAAAGATTCATTGTAATTATTATATCAAAAGATTGTAATGTAACATTATAACAATGATGTAATAGTTAGGATTCTATGTAATTTTATTTGATGAGATTTATATGATTGTATTATGTGGTATCTTAATATACTTGCTCTTGGTTCATGGATGTACAATTATTCATGGTTATTATACTGTATATGGTTACATGGTTTATCATTATCTTTTATTTCCATTTTGTTGTTGCAATGTAACCTCGCGTGCCCCAGAGAACTAAGTGTGATAATGCGATGTAATATGTTATGTGATTATGATTAATGTTTTGTAAGTTTAATTTAATTGTTTTAAAAATAAAAAAATAAAAAGAAAAATAAAATAATAAAATTATTTGCCTTTTTGAGTTCTCTGGGGTTTGCACGGCGGGCGTTACACATGCATAGGACCAATAGAACAATCCAACACATTCAATAGTGGATTAAGACTTGATGAGAATAGTGATCACCGAATACTCCTAAAGCATATTCTTAATAATAAGAAAATAAAACAAAGTAAGAAAAGCAATTGCATCATATAAATCAATTCATGTCATTAAATCTACAATTCTAGTAAAAAAAAAAATAGCATTTGAAACATTCGTAACTTCTGCATATCTTAGCCAAAATTAAAACTTCAATATGTTTCGGAAAGGGGAAAGAATGATAAATAAAACCCAGAAAATATTTGGCATGAGTCTCAAGTGTGTATGAGCGGTTTTTTTTCTGCAATTCAGCATGTTATTTCCTACTTAGTTTTGAAAATTCATACAATAGTTTCTAATTTCAATTTCAATTCTAATGTTCTAATTTTTTTAAGCCATACTATAGATATTAGATTTTAATTTTACATGAATCTCAAAGAATATAAATGATCTTTGTAATGAAAAATGATTTAATATTCTCAGCACATGATTTTGCAACTAACATGTAGTAGGAGTTAAAAGATAGTTTATCATTTATGAAATATTTATATTTCATTTTGCTTCCATGATTTCAACTATCAAAAAAAAAAAAGATCTTCCTATAATTTCCTCTTACACTTGTTTGAAGTTCAATTTTATGTCAATAATTATAAATGTCCCTTTAGATACATTTTATTTTATTAAAGGAGTTATTATACTCATCCAGTTTAACTATTTATACAGAGAACAAAAGTACGAAGATATATTTTGATTAGTAGTTCAAAAGGTATAATTAAGTATAGTTTGGAAACAATTTGGGTAACTATAAGATTAGGGCTGACTTTCAAAAGCTTATCTATGTATGACTAATTTCAGCTGTAAATCATAGCAATTTAAATTATGCAATGTTATATGACTGTTGGTGCAAGTATTGCATTCAAAAGATGTTTTGTTCAATATTTTTTCATTTAACATTGTAGTTTCCTTTGGATGCTTAAATTGAAGTAGGAACTCCAGAATTTAAACCATTGTTCAAAATTTACAGTTCTACATCAGAAGAACTCAATAGATCATTTTATGCAAATGAGGTTTTTATTAATAAGTAAGCAATAAAATTACCTTTAACGAGCATGAATTCTGTAAATAATTATTGATAGCATCAAAGGTATTTGAAACTGAATTTTGAGTCTAGGAGGAAGTAAATAGTTTACTGTAGGAGGTGTGATAATGCAACTAAAGAGATATGTAAGGCAAGTTGTACATAATAACATTCACAGTGACTTGATTCTATCAAAAGTCCATTTTGCTGAAAATTTTGGCCTGCTGGTGAAGAAAGCAAAGGTGTGATTAGTCTTTTCTATATGTCCATGTAGAGGAGTAGAAGCATTCATCTTCAGATAAAATGATATATTATTTATTTCTTCCAAATCAATAATCATAGAATATATAGATGTATTTTATTTAATTTTAAAGATAATTACCACTACCACAAATAAAGTTTATAAAATTTAATGTGTCAAGCATTTTCAAATTTGTGTTAATCTATACTAATTAAGATAAAAGAGAACAAGCAATTTTCTCTGACAGTGGATGTTTCCTCATTCATCCTATTAAGGTCATTAATCTTATCCACAATACAAAAAAAAGAAAAGATAAAGTCCATGGCAGAAAACTAGACCCACACTGAAGGGAAAGATATTGTTGGAAACAATAAAAGGATCGATTTAGAACTTTCAGACAAATGTGATCTCCAGGTAGAAGGCCAAATATTAATATCCTGTTAATATCCTCTTCCCTGCCGATGCTAGAATGGAATTTTGGCATTCGACAACATAATGGAAAATAGGAAGGTTGATTAATCATTGTTTTCATAGAAGGAAACATTTTCTTAAGCACACCACACCATTACCATTTATGCACGGTTTATCTATTTAATGGTACTCCTGTGAGTATTCATCAGTTTACCAAGTTTTTTCATGATTGTCTTGTTTTTTTTCTTTTTTTTATTCAAAATAAATGTTCATGCACATTTGAATGTGCCAATTGTATCGTAAATGGTGTAATTCATTTTTCTCAACAATATCATTTTTCAACATTTAGATTTATATCGTACAATTATGTTTTAGACAATTGCTTTTTGTGGAAGCATAACAAGTAATATAAATTCTGTCATAATTTAACTTACATAGCCACTAGATTAAAAAAAACAAAAAAACTTTAATCCTTTATAAATAAAACAAAACAACAGAGCACATACCTGTTAAGGGCGTAACTGTGCATGATGAAGATGAAGGCCAAAGCTACTCTGGAACTGGATGTACTAATCCTTGGTTGATTCTCAATACTTTAGCTAGTCAATATTTTGAGTGCTATTTCAATCTTGCAAGTACTACATCAAAATCCTCATGTTTCATTTTTCTCTCAGAGCTCAGCATGACCCCCCCTTCTGCCTTTTTTCCACTTGGCCAATTTCAGTGACTTTATACGCAATGTTTTTATTTTTTAAAATTTTTATCCATCTGATCAAGAGTTATGGTAATCCTTATCCAATCCTCCACCTAGCATCTCCATAATTTCACCTGATTTCAAGGGATGACATCGATCGTTTTCTATTTTTTTATAAATTTGTTGTGTTTGCCTTCTTCTATTCGCATCGATTTATACGGAATCCTTTCTATTGTTTTTTTTCTTAGTTGCATGGAATGATACTAATAGTTTAATCTACTGGCTTTTTTTTTTAAAGAAACTTTATTTATTTCTTATCGAATACTTCCTAAATTTGGATGTGTCTATTATACTATAAAAATATCTTTTTTTGTCTTTAGTTATTGGTTATAAGTTTTCATAAAGAGTTCCTTTAAAATATAAACTTTGATATCATTACAACATTCTAAATAAATTTTGGTTTACATGGAAGAATAATACATGAAAGAATACTTAGACACATATTAAACAAATTTTCTATAAATAGTAAAATAAGTATATTATTTCACTTTTTAATATTTAATACTACCATTAGTAAAGTTTAGAAACTGGACACTCTTTGATGACAATATTGTTATGAGTTGTGTAAGATTTTATAAGGGAGAGCTCTAAAATAATCTTCTAGTAACCTATTGAATGACTATATCAATTGAGGTTTAAATCTATAATTGACAAATAAATATATCATGAATTTTGTGAATTCTATGCACAAGATAATTTATTACTAGATATTAGAAGACACTTAGATGCACTAAGGAGAGTGGCTAGGTGGCCTTACATTCTCCCCCCCCCTTATATAGACTTCCTCTTGAAATTTGTTAAGGGGAGGGACTTAACATCATTAATTAAACACACAACAATGTGAATAACATTTAATTTATATGTTGAGAACTAAAATGACACTGTATCTATTAGCACAATCCTATATTATAAAAGATATCATAAATGTACTGGCTATAACACAAGGAGTTAAATTTTTCATATGAATGGAGGGTCTTACATTCCCTTCCCCTTAGTTTAAACTTCCTCCTGGAAGTTTGCTAAGGTATGGGAATGTATTCCCACACAACATCACATAGTAAAATTATAGAAACAAGTAAAAAATAAATAAAAAATCTAGCTAACATTTGTCATTAAACAATAATTGTTCCAAGAAAAATAAAATATAATCAATACTTCATTGGTTCAAATTCTTAATACATACTAGAAACTATACTTTTATTTCTATTCATGCATTAACAACAAATCAATTAAATTTATATATTGTATTACATCATGCATCACAAAATTCACGACTGTAACAAGCCGGTATCTCGTCCCTCATTTATCGTTTTTTTCGCGTTTCACAACATATCTCAATGTAACCATATTACATATTTCAATGGTCAATAGTCCAATCTCCACACTCCACATATTTGTTATACTCCATTAAATCCATAACAAACACATCGTGAACTCACACAAAATGGGCTAAGGATGAGGATGACCAGTGTCAAAAATTCTCCTCTGAGAATGCATAGTATCATAGAGCCACATACAAAAATTAGGTAGATCAAGGGGAAATGGTTTTTTAACTGTCCCATACCGGTCTCATTAACCCCTTTAACAATAATTCCCCAGGCCATCTACTCCCCCCATACAACCTGTCAGGGACCCCCTCATGAGTATGACAGTTACACATAGTTACATTACTACACATGCCAATAGTTTGCAATTAAAAATTAAAGCCTCAAACCAAGTAATGTAAAATCAAACCAAAAATTTTGATAAATGTCCCATAAAAAGGAGAGAATTATAAAATCAACGATAAAAGTCAATCAAAGCTACATTGCAACATTCAAATCTTAATTTCAAAAAGAAATTTAACAAGTCCTTGAAGCGAAAAGGACAATTTTAAAATTCAACCAATCGAATAACTTTAAGAATTTCAACACTATTGGCTTAATCAATCAAATAAAAATTCTCAATAATGATAAATAAATTAAAAAAATATATGTGTCAACCAGTTTCACAATTTTCACATCACAATCACCACGTGACTTTTAAATAAGTCACTTAAGGGGAAGGAGGGGAATAGTGGTTCTCTAACCACAGTGGTCTCAAACCACGAAATAAAATAGCATGCTGAAACATGGTGGTCTCTAACCACAGTGGTCTCAAACCACATAGAATTCATGTAGTAATTGAATATCAATAATATATATCTAGGGTACACTTAGGTCCATCGTCAATCCATAGGTAGACATTAAGGAATTAGGCTTACACGATGAATCAACTAGCGTGATCCAAGAGTGTGGGGAGACTTATGGGAACTAACGTCCATTCAAATTCCTAAGATTTCAATGGAGGTTCTCCATCTCTCAACCCCTAATTACACTAGCAGGCTCTCAATCCCATAGGGGAGCCATATACTAGGGGTACATATTTAATAGAAGAACAAGACTTACAAAAAGGAGATATCACATTTCATTTAGTATGCACACATACAAACACATAACATGATTACTTCATTGCACAATTGACTAGCTCACACAAACTAAAATCACAAAGGGTACACATCAATAACTGGTTTCCACATGTCAAATCACATTCGTTATCGAGAATTTTCACTTCTTTCTACATGAACCAAACATGCATAACTTACACTAACTTTTAAACTTGGTCAATCACACATCTTGGCATAATACACAACATACGCACATTTACGTGGTATTCACATATAAAGAGAATACAAAGCTAATTTATTTCCAATTTTCACTTTTTATACAATAGTGACCATTTCCTGACACATAATTAACCATGCCTCCATAAACCCCTTCTAGAACCATTCACCAAGATTACTCCTTCCAATATATGCAAAATATACTCATAGATCACCACACATCCCAATTTATCTCAATGACATACAAAAGTAAATATACTAAACTATGCAAGATCCATGAATTAAATCCCTATTCACAAGATGGTGTATCATAACACACACGTACATAATACATTATATATTAAGTCAACATCTCATTGATTTCAAACAAGATAGCTCAATTCTAATTTCTTAACAATGAATCTTTCTATCTAATGTCATCCAACAAAATATTTTCTCAATCGAGTGTACTCAATGCTCAACACGTCAACAAAAATATCATCTAATTCATTAGCATCACAAGCACAAATTTATTTTTCCACTCACTCACGCATTTAACGTTTATATCTCTATTGAGTTAGTATTTATATAGCTTCCTATCTGTAATAATGAAACTTAGGGACCTAAGTCCTTCACCCAACCATTTATATTAATCAAACATCTTTCTTTCATATCTACAAGGATAAGTTTTCACCACACACACATTCACTTGATTTCAAGGCACATTGTACTTATTCAGAAAACACTCAATTTATCCACACAAGAAAAGAATCTTCTTTTCAAACCACTCCAAAACATGTAGAGAAAGAGCTCATTGCGACCTTTTCTATCCCATTTAAAATACCTAATAAGAGATTCCCTTAACAAACATTACTATTTCACTACTCTCTTTCCATATCAAGGATATGAACACATTATCATTTCTTTAACAAATAAATGCATTGTTCACATGAAGATGCCTACTACTAAATCTAACAATAGTTATAAAAAAGAAAAGAATGAAAACTCACGACATCAAAAGGTCATTTCGATAATAAATCACAACAAGGAGACAAACACAATCAAGAAAACTCACACAACCAACACCACATGGGCAACACTAACCAGAGATCCCAGTGCTACAAACCTGGCTCTGATACCAAAATGTAATGCCCCAAGCTTAACAACCAAAAACCAAGCTAAGGACACAACACAACTTTCAAAATTACATCTGTAAACACAAAACAAACCTATACACAGTTGCTTCCAAGCAAACGCATGGGAAACCTAAGGGGCCAGACGTAATTCCTCGGGGGCTCATCTCTGATGGCCTTGCCTACGTATGTGCAGCGCAGAGGAATCGTAGTTCAACAACTGAGACTTTAATCGACACAAACCACATATACCATCTAGGTTCAATTCTCGAGATAATAATTGACAATAGTTCAATCATATCCCCAATATCACTATACCACTCTATGATATAAGGAAACAATAGTTAGACACCCATGAAGGATCTCCCAAGCTTTCTTATAAACAACTAAATGACTCACACAATCCTTATGTGTAACTAGGCTGATTTTCCATAAAATAGATCTTCTCTATGCATGCATAGGACCAATAGAACAATCCAACACATTCAATAGTGGATTAAGACTTGTTGAGAATAGTGATCACCAAATACTCCTAAAGCATATTCTTAATAATAAGAAAATAAAACAAAGTAAGAAAAGCAATTGCATCATATAAATCAATTCATGTCATTAAATCTACAATTCTAGTTAAAAAAAAAAACAGCATTGAAACATTCGTAACTTCTGCATATCTTAGCCAAAATTAAAACTTCAATATGTTTCGCAAAGGGGAAAGAATGATAAATAAAACCCAGAAAATATTTGGCATGAGTCTCAAGTGTGTATGAGCAGTTTTTTCTGCAATTCAGCATGTTATTTCCTACGTAGTTGTGAAAATTCATACAATAGTTTCTCATTTCAATTCAATTCTAATGTTCTAATTTTTTATGCCATACTATAGATATTAGATTTTAATTTTACATCAATCTCAAAAAATATAAATGATCTTTGTAATGAAAAATGATTTAATATTCTCAGCACATGATTTTGCAACTAACATGCAGCAGGAGTTAAAAGATAGTTTATCATTTATGAAATATTTATATTTCATTTTGCTTCCATGATTTCAACTATCAAAAACAAAAAAAATCTTCCTATAATTTCCTCTTACGCTTGTTTGAAGTTCAATTTTATGTCAATAATTATAAATCTCCCTTTAGATACATCTTATTTTATTAAAGGAGTTAATATACTCATCCAGTTTAACTATCTATACAGAGAACAAAAGTACGAAGATATATTTTGATTAGTAGTTAAAAAGGTATAATTAAGTATAGTTTGGAAACAATTTGGGTAACTATAAGATTATGGCTGACTTTCAAAAGCTTATCTATGTATGACTAATTTCAGCTGTAAATCATAACAATTTAAATTATGCAATGTTATATGACTGTTGGTGCAAGTATTGCATTCAAAAGATGTTTTGTTCAATATTTTGTCATTTAACATTGCAGTTTCCTTTGGATGCTCAAATTGAAGTAGGAACTCCAGAATTTAAACCATTGTTCAAAATTTACAGTTCTACATCAGAAGAACTCAATAGATCATTTTATGCAAATGAGGTTTTTTTATTAATAAGTAAGCAATAAAATTACCTTTAACGAGCATGAATTCTGTAAATGGTTATTAATAGCATCAAGGGTATTTGAAACTGAATTTTGAGTCTAGAAGGAAGTAAATAATTTACTGCAGGAGGTGTGATAATGCAACTAAGGAGATATGTAAGGCAAGTTGTACATAATAACATTCACAGTGACTTGATTCTATCAAAAGTCCATTTTGCTGAAACTTTTGGCCTGCTGGGGAAGAAAGCAAAGGTGTGATTAGTCTTTTCTATATGTCCATGTAGAGGAGTAGAAGCAGTCATCTTCAGATAAAATGATATATTATTTATTTCTTCCAAATCGGGCCAAATCATGTAATATGGTTTATTCATTGACAGCGCAGATTTTGCCCACTGGCGATAACTGGCTGGCGCACGCTGACCACTGGTTTAAAAGGATCGATTTAGAACTTTCAGACAGATGTGATCTCCAGGTAGAAGGCCAAATATTAATATCTTGTTAATATCCTCCTCCCTGCCGATGCTAGAATGGACTTTTGGCATTCGACAACATAATGGAAAATAGGAATGTTGATTAATCATTGTTTTCATAGAAGGAAACATTTTCTTAAGCACACCACACCATTGCCATTTATGCACGGTTTATCTATTTAATGGTACTCCTGTGAGTATTTATCAGTTTACCTAGTGTTTTCATGATTGTCTTGTTTTTTTTTTTTTTTTAATATTCAAAATAAATGTTCATGCACATTTGAATGTGCCAATTGTTTCGTAAATGGTGTAATTCATTTTTCTCAACAATATCATTTTTCAACATTCAGATTTATATCGTATAATAATGTTTTAGACAATTGCTTTCTGTGGAAGCATAACGAATAATATAAATTCTGTCATAATTTAACTTACATAGCCACTAGATTAAAAAAAAACAAAAACTTAAATCCTTTATAAATAAAACAACAGAGCACATACCTGTTAAGGGCGTATCTGTGCATGATGAAGATGAAAGCCGAAGCTGCTCTGGAAGTGGTTGTACTAATCCTTGGTTGATTCTCAATACTTCAGCTGGTCAATCTTTTTGTGTGCTATTTCAATCTTGCAAGTACTACATCAAAATCCTCATGTTTCATTTTTCTCTCAGAGCTCAGCGTGACCCCCCCTTCTGCCTCTTTTCCGCTTGGCCAATTCCAGTGACTTTATACGCAATGTTTTTTTTATTTTTTTAATTTTTATCCGTCCGATCAAGAGTTATGGTAATCCTTATCCAATCCTCCAATCCACCTAGCATCCTCTATAATTCCTGATTTCAAGGGATGACATCGATAGTTTTTTTTCTATTTTTTACAAATTTTATTGCATGTTTGCCTTCTTCTAGCTACGCATCGATTTATACGGGATCCTTTCTATTGTTTTTTTCTTAGTTGCATGGAATGATACTAATAGTTTTAATCTATAGTTTTTTTTTTTTTAAAGCTTTATTTATTTCTTATCAAAACCTACTTCTAAATTTGGATATTGTCTATTATACTATAAAAATATCTTTTTGCTAATCTTTAGTTATTGGTTAAAAGTTTCCATAAAGAGTTCCTTTAAAGTAGAAATTTTGATATCATTACAACCTTCTAAATAAATTTGGGTTTACATGGAAGAATAATACATGAAAGAATACTTAGGCACGTATTAAACAAATTTTCTATAAATAGTAAAATAAGTATATTATTTCACTTTTTAATATTTAATACTACCATTAGTAAAGTTTAGAAACTGGACACTCTTTGATGACAATATTGTTATGAGTTGTGTAAGATTTTATAAGGGAGAGCTCTAAAATAATCTTCTAGTAACCTATTGAATGACTATATCAATTGAGGTTTAAATCTATAATTGACAAATAAATATATCATGAATTTTGTGAATTCTATGCACAAGATAATTTATTACTAGATATTAGAAGACACTTAGATGCACTAAGGAGAGTGGCTAGGTGGCCTTACATTTGGTTAGGGTTTTTGGTTTCCTCGAACAAGATTTACAATTCAGACATGGGTTTCATGTGGATTGTAACAATGTAGGACCAAAAAAATTTCTTTATGAATGTCAAACCTTAAAATTCAAAATTGGGAAAATCATAATTGACTCATTAGGCCTGTAGATCACAATTTATCAATAATTTTGATGGGAAGTCGGTGATTTACTTACTAGTTTTTTTTGCAGGTTGATAACCCTAATCTCAACATTATAGAAGCTTGAAAACCACAAAAAGAGCTCTCCAAGTGTGTAGAATATCCTTCACAATGCTGAATTATTCTTTTAAGAAAGGTTTTAATAGCTATGCAACCTCCTTCTTTGGTGGATCAATATCCTTCTCATTATTAAGGCTCACTCATGTGAATAAGAATGGCTCACTTTCTCTCAAACTGAATTTTGAATGCCAACCATTGATCACGTGAGTGTGTTAACTGATGGACGATCAAGATTTAGTTGGCTTGATTTGAAAAAACTAAGTATACATAGCCGCAATACTCATCAAATGATAGTAAGCCACATGG
>VDFB02086081.1:241507194-241520758 GCA_007258455.2 Sequoia sempervirens
AAATAATGTTGTTTGAATTTTCAGTTGAGAAACCAATAAAGGATGTGTCTAATACCTATTATACAATTCTCTATTTGTCTTCCATATTTACTAGTAAAGGATGTAGGTTGAATCTTGTATCAATATGTTTCAAAATTTGTTTTTTGTCTATAATTTCAAATAAATTGGCAAGGTTTTCCTTACATAAAAATATCTAGGGTCCCAAAAATGCAAGTAACCATCTAGACTAGATTTTCCCTTAGCTGACTGGTTGAGAAGGCTTCAAATTCAACCCTTTTTCTACCTATACTAATGCCAAAATTTAGAGTACACAATATGGTATAAGCAACCAAAAAGGTTTGAATTTGTAGCCTTCCCAGTTGGTTAATTGAGGGGAAAAAAAATTTGGATGTTTCTTTCCTTCATAAATTCCAAGGTCAAGAGTTAGATGGTGATAAATAAATATACTATCCACAAGTATTTAGATATAGTCCTTTGTATATAAACACATATATACATATGTACATATCGATACATATATATGCCTATATGTTTGTGTTTGTAAATGTGTTCATAAAGGGTAACTTCAATGCATATATGTACTTGATTATTTCTACACATATATACATGCATATATTCTACATTCAAGCTCCATTATTTGCCTGTAAATATTATAGACAGATAGGAAAATCATAACAGAACTATTAGGAAAATACTAAAGCACGACATATGTTTCATTCTTCAGTAATTGTTGTTCTTTCATTTGATATTAAGGTAGGAAAATATATTGATTAAGTTACATTTCCAAAAGAGCCATAGCAATGTTGCTTTAAAATTATAGTATTATAAGAATCTTCTTCCTTGGCTCTCTTGTCTAACAAAAGAGGTTTACTAAATTGTTTTGCTATGGAATCTGTAAGTCATTTTGCATTGGTATTTTGCATGAATATTTTTCCCATAATATTGAATACCAAGCAACATAGGCCAAATATGTAATTTAGGTTGTGATGTTATACACATTTTTGACAGATTATTGCACCATATGATTCTTTCCATAACATAGCAAAATTTACAATCTACATAAATACATATTGTGAGCACCCTTCAAAATCTGCACACTCTTTAAAATATTTTTCATGGGTTAGTCATATGAAAACTTGTTAAATTTTCCTATAAAATAACATGTCAATGCTCAAGAAATGCAACAAATAACAAGGATTAAAGGGTGGCTTCATAATAGTGGTTTACAAATTATATGAGGAAGGAAATTTCATTTTTTTCCTTTTCCCCAAACTCAAGGGGTTCGGTCGAACCCAATGGTTTGACTGAACGTCATTATGGGTTCGACCAAACACGTATGTTCAGTCGAACCATTGGTTCAACCAAACCCACAAACCCTAAATAAAGATAATCATATTTAAATGGGTTCGGTCGAACATGGGTTTGACCAAACCCCCTTAAATATGATAAAAAAACAAAAACATTCTCATTTCGAGTGTCATTTTCACTTTCTAAATTTACCATTTGCTTTCCCTGCGTGTGGTGAACAGAGACCGTGACGGCGAGCAAACTGGTTTTTTCTTTTCGGCGAACGCAACATCAGCTTCGTCTCTCCAAACTTCATCAACTTGACTTGCATATCGAGCACCAGATATTTGAAACTCAATTTTTTTAGAGTTCAAAATGCATTTATATGTTAAATTTTGAAACCCTAGATGCAATTTTTTTCAAATTTGTTGAATTCAAATTGGATTTGTTTGGAATTTTTAAATCATTTTCAAATTTGTTGAATGCAAATTGGATTTTCTTCCCCATTTTGCATACATTTTTATGTCCTATGTGTAAATGAAATATGTCTTCCCATTTCAGCAATCAAAGTTATGGTTAGCCTGCTCCTAAATGGAGAGACCAAAAGAAACATATATAAGAACTTAATAGCATATGGAAACAAACAATATAAAGTTTTGAAGTTCAAATAGAACCACAAATTGTATCATTTGTAACATTGAAAATGTCCATCTCTACACATTTTTTGTGGTAGGTAGGTATTGCACAATAAGATCATAGAGGATGCAAATTGATTAAGACTTGGATAGTATTTTAAAAGGAATTTGAGGTGTGGAAACACTTCACATATTAACCTATCAAGAGATAAATATGCAAAATAGATTTAATTTTAGTTAAAAGAAAAATGTATAAATTATAAATTTATAACATAATTATGTACATGGGAAAATCCTCTTGGAAAAAAAATCCCACAACCAAAAACATGAACCAATTATATTATTTGATAATAATGTCATTTACAATAAAATATTCATGTGCATACCCTTATAGTAGTATCATCAACATGTGATTCATATGGAGTAATTTCTAGTAGCATGATCATACCTATAAAATCATTATGCTTTCTCCATCTCAAGCACCCATAAATAGGAAAAATTTAAACCATAAACCAAGTGTGGTTTACCAAAGCCACGAGCCAAAATAATGACCTAAAAATGGCACCAAATTTGGCACAAATTCCAACACCATGTTCCTTGACTTGGTTTATAGGATGTATTTAGCAAATGCTTTACATCTTGTCAAAAAAATTCAAATCCTCCTCCTCATAACTGGCACTCTATTTTTAACATATTCAAACCCATTATTTAAGGTGAACTTGATGATTTTCATAATTCTAATCAATATTCTAGTGTAACCCCCCTTTTTTATTCTCTTATGTGTCATATAACATTTCATAATTAATTCCCATCTTACAATTTCATACAGTGCTCTTACAACTTCTTAAATATATAAAAGGTACAACCCTAGTTCAATTAGGATTATTTAATTATTATCACCTACATCCATTCATTACATGTTATTAGTTTTTGTTGCACACATTATTAGGAAATATGCATTGTCTAAGAAATTGGGGTATATTGCATGTTTGAGAGTGTCTTCCTTGATCTTTTATCTAGTTAAATTAATATCCTTTAAAATCTTTTTTATGGAGTTTTCATCTTAACTATAGTATGGCTACCAAATAAAATGATGATTGAATCATTTTTTGATATAATAGCTAATGAAAACCATATAAAGAGCCACATTAAAGAAGATGAAAAATAATGATCAAGACTATGATTTAGATACATATGTTGCTAAACAAGATATTTTCCTAAATTGATAATTACCTATTGATGTACCTCTCCACCCTAAATATCCTCACTCATTGGCTAGTAATTTATATAATGTATTAGGTGGCTATCCTTAGGGAATTAATACTATTCATAATATTACCACTCTAATGGATTTTAATAATGTTGTACCCTCTATGCATCCATCTACCCTTCATCCTCTTATAATGATTCCTCCTATCATACTATAGTTACCACTCCATGGGATCCACCACCCATGTCCCCACCTTTCTTCCACTAGTATTTTTCTTATCTCCCATCCTTTTATATATGTTCACACCATTGTTACTACTAGCACTATCCTATATAGATATGTTCTTCATACCATTCCTCCTTATCCTATGAAAATCTAACCTTATAGTGTAACTTCTCCTTCCATTACCATGTCATTACCTTTCTATACCTTCCCCTCTTTATACATTCTCCTTTTTATCCTAAAGTACTCCTACCACTAATATATCCCTATACCTTGGATATACTATTAAAGAAATTTAATTGACTTTCAATATTGCAAAAATTAGACCCATATTTTAAATGTAAAATGTGTATAATAAATCACAATCCATGCTTCCTAATTCAGCTTCACTAATATCTATCGAATTAACTTAGGTTCATTACAATAAGATAATCATATAGCCATAATTAGTTGTCAAGATAATGGTAAAGTTTTCAATAGCCATATTTATCCTTCCACATGCCACCATTAGACATACACATAATATTCATGAACATCCATACCTATGAGCATCCAAATACAAGAAATATAACTATATATATCATGCACATCATCAACATACACATAAAATATCACACCCATCATCAACACAACTAATAGTTCCCATATCATATTATCTATGTTCTCATGTACAAATGTGTCTTCAAATACATCAAAGCACTCATGAGTAAATCCACTCTATAGAGCATACACACAACTAAAAAGGTGCCCCTAAGGTATTTGTCTCCTATATCTATCCTCTTAGCCTATCCTTCTCTATGGATATGTTCCACTCATATCTACCACCCTGAGGTGATCCATGTCTCAATCCTTGTCAAGGTCACTCCTCCTCTCTACCTATATCCTTTCTCAATGAGCTAGATCTATCACTGCTACTCCCCAAAACACCTACATTTAAATATTAAAAAAATGTTTAATAAATCATACAACATTGATTAAAACTAACTAAACAATGAAAGCATTTAATATTATAACACCTTATGAATTATATTGAATGTCCCCACCTTGAAATTTATAGCCATCGATGTCAATCACTTATTCATACTATAGCTTTGTTCTCCAAAACACCTACATTTATATAAAAGTGAATTTTTAAGAAAAATAATATTTAACCTACTTTTAACTCAACAATAATGGATGTATTTCTATCATAAACTCTTCGTACTCATAACAGAATCATGGCCTAGGTAGAGTATAAAAAATGTTGTTTCCAACCTCATATGTAAATCTAGAGTTAGAGTGCCAAAATTGTTGAATTTCATCCTTTGTGCTATTAATTAGCTTCTTATCGACTCATGGAAGCCTACTGCTAAAAGCCCAAGTATGATTTTCAATAGGACTTTCTAATCATGATCTTATTGATAGTACTTTTGATAATGTTTTATGATTTAGGCTTAATTCAAGAACAAGTTTACCTTAATAATTGAACCTTTTTAATTTTTTAATTTCTTACTAATGATGTTATTACTCTATGAGCAACTCTTTTATCTTTTTCCTTACTATTATTTACAATAGAATTGAATGCATTAAAAAAAAATTAACAACAATATTATTTCGATCAAACTTTTTGTTTACATGAATCTTTGAAATTTATTTAGTAAAGGTCTCATTTTGTACATCTTTAGTAATTGTATAAAAATTTGAAATTTTTTGGTTAATGTCTTATTGGAAAACCATTCATTGAATTTTTTTGAAGCACACAACCAAATGGTTTGTGATGACCTCTTTCCTTCAAGAATTTCTATTATGCTCATCAATTTCAAACCATTTTGGGGTTCTTGAATGTTTTTAAATTTTAACAAACTCATTACAAAAAGATGTTTTTTGAATTTATTTTTCTTCTTCACAAAGGTTCTCTCTTCTTATGTAATTTGGAGACACATTGAGTTTCATTGGTTCATGTGAGCTATCAATTTAATCATTGTTATCAACAAGTCGATTATTGAGTGAAATTTCAATGTCATAGGGTTCATATCCACATTAGTCAAGAAATTGTTGATGTATTTCTTCTTCTTCTTCTTCTTCTATGATGCTACTCTTATCAATAGGTGTTCCATCAAATTTTACAATATTTTCACATTCATGTTCAACATTTTTATTTTCAATATTATTGTCACTTTCATTTTTTAAACATTTCATTATATTGAACATTAAAATATCCAATTTAAATGTTCATTTAAGGGTAAATAAGGACCTTCATCTTCTTTCAATATATATTTATAACAAGTATATATATTTAAGGGTAAATATATATTTTTAACATATATAATATGTATGGTTGGATTAGTGAGATATTTATAACAAGTATGCAATGAAGTCAAACTTTATTAGATTTGATTCTTAATAAATTAGTTTTAACGATTCAATTTATAGCTTTATGCAATCTATAAGTTTAAATAGTTTGATGGTATCTAAACTTTATACATATAAAAATATGATAAATGTCTAATTATTTTGCTTTCCAATCTATAATTTTTGATGTTCTTGGCTATATAATTGAAGTTCATTTATGTTAACAACTATTAGATTAAATATTTTTATCCCCAATTATTTTCAAATAATTTTATACTAATATTTGTATTCTTATTCTTTCTTTCATCGCTTCATTTAAAATTTGAACCATTTAAGAATTTTATGTTATAGATTATAGTTGTCTTCCAATTCTTTTTAAATTGTTAATGGTATGAAAATATTATTGATGAGTAGATGAATATTACAAGCTCTATTTTAGATTTGTATTCCCTTTATCTAGATATATTATTTACCAAAGTCTCATTTCTCTTTTAGGTGTACTGTATATATATATATATATAACATGGAAAATGTAGATCATGTTCCACCTGTGCCAGATTCTTTGTTTGCAAATACTAGTAATGAGATTAAAAAATTGAGAGATTCATTAGCACAGGGTGCAAACCCGGGGATATGTAGTGAAGCATGCATGTTAATATTGCATAGTTTAGAAAAACTAAAAGATGAACCTGAGAGGACTAGTGCATATTCCCTAGATAGAGTGACTGCTATTCTTTCTTGCATGTAGGAAGAAGTACGTGGTAACATTCCCCTTAAACAAATATAGGATAGTGTCACCAAAGAAATGATAAAAGCCACTTTTTTTCCATTTTATCAAAATGTGCATAAGGTTAGGGGATACCAGGTCACTAGATGTGTCGATCATGCTATGGCCTCATTGATCTACCCATGATTTCTCACAACACATGGTCTATATACCCAAACGATGACCAGATTCCATTGTATTTTGATTAGCAGTTGTATACTGAGGTCCATTTGGGCCTCAAAGTTAACTACCTAGACATTTCACTATATGTTGGTCAGGGGCATGGTAGGATTGTTGATAGGCCCACCTATCATCGAGCAGATAGACCACCCCTAGTGTTTAGGGTATTGGTTGGTGATAGGTCTCTTGCTCTAACCCCAGCTCTAGTCCCCATAGCATATGAGGTTGTTGTTGCTTCCCAAAAGGAAGCAATTGACACTATAGGTGGCATTGCGGCTGCCACCACTAGGATATCTGATGATCATGTAGGTCAGTATTTGATGTCCAGACATTCCTGATACATGCCATTTTTAGCACAATGGACCACCATGGATCCTTTTATAGTGGCCGACATCCCTACTCTTACACAGCTTGATGCACTTATAGGAGATATGTCACGCATGACTCTGCATTGTTTAGTCGAGGACCTATTGGAGGCATATGCCCACATTGCATCAGACAATGGGATGGGTATAGAGCATGTTAGAGAGCATTTGAGATTCAGAGGTCGTTCAGTTCTATGATCCCATCACTCTCAGCCGAGGACTAGTGCGCATCAGGATCCACCTACATTTCATACGGCAGCTGCACAAACTATGGTTTTTACTAATATGTTGATTGGTTTTGGTTCATCATCACCGATGCCATCTCACCTTCATAGTCCTCTACATTCTTCATTTATGGCATGACATGGGATAGATCAGATGGATGCAGATGTTGATTCATCACTTGATCGTTTGGTGGATATGGTGGAGGCGACGTTTTCAAAGGACTTAGGTCATCCAATATCAGATGATGTACATGTATGTGTGCATGTGCATGTTTCAATTCTTTTTTCATTATTTATTTATTTATTTTTAACTAGATATTCATGTAAGTTGATATATATGTGTAAATATATTGTTACAAGTTGACATACCTCATATCACTCCTAGCCTTGTTCCAGATCATGTGCATGATTGATGTGACTCTGTGGATGAATCTACTATAAGTGGACATGTGAGTTTTACATTTTTATATAATCACACGTGTATATGTACATGCAATATATTTATGTATGCATAGATCTAGATTGATATTTAAAAATACAAGTTCATTTAAAAATAGCTTTCATAAAATTTATTTAATATAAATTATATGTATTTAACACATCTTGTACATAATTTTATTTGCAGGGCTCAACACATCCATCAGAGTAGGACCGTTCTCACTCAGATGGCCATTTGTCTAGGAGTAGACATTCATATTAGGCCATGGACTCTAGATTTATGATCTTGACCACATGTATTTGATTATATTATGATCTTTAATAGTATTTGATATTTTATGATCTCTAACTTACATTTGCTTATATGATATACATACATTTTCTTATTTGTTGATCTTTAGTATTTGACATTTGATGATCTTTAATTTACATTTTTCTTTTATGATATGTACATTTATTTTCTTATATGATATATACATACATTTGCCTCTTTTCTTATAATATGTGTTATGTTTATATGTATTGAATCCCTTTACATGTATGTACATTTGTTTTCTTATGGTTTAAACATGCTTACACATAATATATGTATGCCTTTTCTTTAAATATTCAATATACATACATGTTTTCTTATTTTATGATCTCTTACAACTTGCATTTCCTTATATTCAATATACATTTGATCTCTAGTAGAATTTTAGGGAAATCAATGCCACTTTATAATTAAGTTCATTCATGTTGATCACAATAAAATATGTTTTTAATGACTTAAGCAACATGACATTGAGTTGAGAACAAGATAAATCTTTTTGACAAGTAGCTTGAAATTCAATTCAAATATTATTAAGAAAATTTAATTCAAATTATACCTCTATTATACATTTTCGACAACTAACTTGAAATTCAATTCAAATATAATTAAGAAAATTCAATTCAAATTATACCTCTAATATACATTTTTGACACTTTAAAAAAATTCTAAAATTACTAGATATGTTGTGCATACCTATGAATTAAATATGTTCAACAAAATCCACAATGAAATAACTTGTTTGTTTACTACTTGATTCATTTAAACTAGGATCTATTTATTTGATGTACACTTGAATAATTTTGATTCACTTGGAGCACAGATTTTGGAGAAGAAGTTTTTGTACACTTATCAAGGAGGAAAATATTGGAGCTCGACAACTTTTCATTTTTATCAATCAAGGCAAAATTTAGAGGATAATTTAACTAAGTTGGTAGAGGACTTGTTTAGAGTCATCTTTAAGTTGAAGAAGAAAATGGGACAACAAAGAAAAAGAAAAAATGCATCTCAACGAAAATTGTCAAAAGAAGAAGAACAAAAGAGGCGTGATCAAAACTTGGAAAATTATCATAGAAAGAAACAAGGTACATGCTTGTTTCTTCTCTCTCTCACTCTCAAGTGTGTGTTTAGTACTTTTACTTTGAAGGTTTCTAACCATCATTGCACTTGAATGACTATAAATACTTTTAAATGTCCTCAAGTCATCTTGGTCATGCAAGTTGCAATGTTTATATGATCCTTGACTCCAATTCCTTAAGCCAATTCTTTTTGTTTCAATATTTATGTTTTGTGTCTTTGGTCTTTTATTTTCATCACTTCAATGTTCTCAAATTATTTTTATGTTTTATGCTCTAGGGATTCCTCAAGCTGGAGTTGAGCCAAATCTAGATATTGGATCAAACAAATCTGTTGAAGAACACATGGACCTTGAAGTTAGGGAGGAGACCCAAGTTCAAACAATGCTTGTTGGAGAGGGGTCAAGATCACTTCCTTCTACTGGTATGGATGAGCATATGAAACTAGCACAAACTTCTCTCACTTATAGCTCATCATGTTTTATCAGTTTGTCTGCTTGCATACATTAACTTCAGTTATATTTAACAAAATCTCACTTTTATTTGCAAAATATTTTGATAAATGTGTAGGAAGGGCTCAACAAGCAGGAAGTTTTCATGCTTGACTCGAGCCAAATATAGACATTGGATCAAATGAATTCGCTCAAGAATGCATGGTCCTTCAAGATAGGGAGGAGGCACAAGTTCAAACAATGCATGTTGGAGAGGGGTCAAGATCACTTCCTCCTACTGGTATGGATGAGCATATAAAACTAGATGAGAAGGTGGGGAAACAAATTTCTCATAGAAATTTAGATCATTTACTTGAATTGGATATGTAGAAACTAAAATATTATGCCAACCAGCCTTATAATAAGAGAAAGAGGTCAATGACTAAATTTGTAAATGGAATGATCAATCATCATTTCAATCATCTTGATACACCTGAAAAAACCCAATTGTTGTCACATTTACTTCTTTATGATGAGCTCAAAGAGTCATTACAATTGTTGGGTGTTCATTCAACATCAAATAAGAAGAAACACATGGGATTAGAAAAGGATATTGTTCAAAATTTTGAAAAGGGTTTAGATTCCATTAGGAAAGGATATTGATTAGTGGATAAGGCCACTACAAGAAGGGTGATGTTGACATCTATTGTACATCAATATATAGCAAGAAAAAAAAAATGTCTGCACTTTCAATTGAAATTGGTTATAGTAGAACCACATTGATAAAATATGAGAAAAAAAGAGTTTTTGGATGAGAGTTTAGAAGGCAATTGGGCAATTATGTGTAGAGCTCCCCATTCTAATAGGATTGAAGATATTGTTAGGAACTTGGTCTCAGGTTTTTGGCATGATTAGACTCGTCCATCATCAAATACTAGAGATGTTATGAGACATAGGATTGGACCTAGTATTTATGAAAATCATATCAAACATTGGCTAGACATAACACAATTTGAGATGTATATGAACTTTTTGTAATGCATATCCTCATATAAAGATTGGGAAAACAATGTTTCAAAGGTTAAAGCCATATTATGTGAAGATAAACAAGTTTTTTGAAACATTTTGTTGTCAATATCATATTGAATTTGATCTCTACTATCAAGTGTTTTGAAAGATGAGAGAAGAAAGATGTGGGTTTCAAAATGCACCTCCTAAACAGGAAAGTTTGTTCATAAAGTCTATATTATGTGATCATGAAAATGGAACTCAAATAAACTACATAAAAGGAATTTGTGAGACATGTGGAAATTAGGCTAAATTTACTTCAAGAATTGAGGATATTGACCTAACAAAGACAGTAAATTGCAAGAGGTAAGTACTATTTTTAGAGAGTTTATTTTTTTCAATTTCTCATAGATCAAGTTATTTGGATTCTCTTTGATGTTATGTTTCATTGATCAAGTGTGGTTTATTAGTTATTCACATATTTTACCGACATAGGTACAAGTATGTAAAGTTGCAAACAAATATTGGGAAAGAATCCACAAGGTTGAACTATGTAGAAGGGGAGATTCCCATTGGAAAATTTATGGAAGATTTTTGAAAATTGATACGACCATATATACGTCATTCCTTTTTTGCTAAGTGGCAAGCACAACAATTCCAAACATTGAGAGATACTTTTCCACATGGAACAGTTCTATCAGTAGTTGACTTTGTAGAAAATTACTCCTTTCTACATCAAAAGGAGATTCAATCAAAGTATTACTTTTCAAAGAAGATCACTATTATGGTTCATCTGTGTTATCGACATGTACAATTAGAATTGGATCGTTTTCAGAGTACAGATGAAAAATGAGCCATTAAGAAAGAATATCACTTTTATATTAGTGATGATAAAGAGCATGACACACTTTTTGTCCAACATTGCTTTACAATATTTTTTGAGAATTTGAGAAGCAGGGGTGTAAAATTTGAAAATCATTTTTTATGGTCAGATGGATGTGTGGCACAATTCAAATCTTCACGGCCATTATATGCACTTTGTAGATATCATAAAATCTACAAAATACCACATGTTTGGAGTTTTTTTAGAGTGGGCATGGAAAAGGTGAGCATGATGGAGTAGGAGCTTGCATCAAACGAGCTTTAAGAAAGAATCAAATGAGTTATCTAGAAGATTGTCTAGACAATGCACATGATGTTGTTGAATGGTGCAAGAAACACTTCGCATCAAATGTGGTCAGCACATCTTCAAGAACAAACCAACACATTCCACATAGAGTGTTTTGGGAGATATCGGGTATGTATAAATTACATTAAATCAAAAATTTGAATTTATTTAAATTTAAAAAATATATATATATACTTATTTGTTCACAAAATTTTTTTGTTGTACATATGTATCTAAGTGTGGATAGAAGATTGATGCATGGATGCAAGAGGGTAGAAAAAACAAGATATTTTCATTGTGTTAGGAGTTCAGATAGTCGCTATGGATGGATATTAGACACAAGGGATTACTCTTGTTTCTACGTTGAGTGCATTGAGGGAAACTCTAATTATGCATGAAATAATCAAGAACTTGGATATGTTGGTAAATGGGATACGGTGCCACTAGTTGTTTCAAAAACATATGATGAAAACGAGGAAGAAAGATTTGAATAAATTCCTTTTATTTCAATTGGTTATGACCATATTTCAAGATTGGTTAGAAAAGGTACACATGTGTAAGTTTTCAATAATTTAAATATTATATATATCTAGTTAATGATCTTTAGAGACATTTCTAATTTTTTTTAGATTATTTTTTTGTGTAAATTTGGTGTACAGGAGATGTTTTTGTAGTCATATCAGAGCCTAGAAACATTGTAGGTGTTAGATATTATTTATTGCATTGCATAGAAGAGAGGAATAAGCTAACAGAACATGAAACAAGTGATGGAATGTCATTTCCCACATGTGAGTTTGAATTTAAAATTTTATATACATTGTATTCACATGTGCACATTACACTATAAACATTAAATATATATTGTACAAACCTTGAGCATGAAAATGTTACACATGTACATATGTCTTACCTTAGGTTCATGTTTACCATGCAGGTTCTGTTGTAGTGCAAGGGACATATCTAAAACAAGTCAAAGTTGTTCAGCATAGGATTCATTTTGTTGACTATAAACTTGATAACAAGGTATATCAATATAGTCACTTAATAATTGCTACCACTCTACATCTTCATGTAGTTTCACATGCACGTGGCCGAAGAAAATGGAGACTAGATAGTGATGATCATCAAAAAATTCTACATGTTATTGAAGAGCGGGCTGAACCAGAATCTTTGACTTAGATTATATCCATGGTTTTCAAGTTCACTTGTAACCCTATACATGTTCAAATGACAACTTATAGTAACTTGTACATAGTTGTAAATCATTTTGTGTAAATTACAATTATATGTACATATTTGTTCCATGGAAAATTCTTAAGTTCAAGAATTTTTTATAACATCATCTCTCACTTTTTTTGGTTGCATGTAAACCCAGATATATGCTTTCAATCCTTATTTGAAATGTAGTGAATTTTTTTAAAATCATTTTTCCTAAATTACAATTATATGTACATATTTGTTCCATGGAAAATTCTTAAGTTCAATAATCTTTGATAGCATCATCTCTCACTTTTTTTAGCTGCATGTAAACCCACATATATGCTTTTAATCCTTATTCGAAATGTAGTGAAGTTTTCTAAACTTATTTTTCCTAAATTACAATTATATACAACTTATATTTGTTTCACGAAATTCTTAAGTTCAAGAATCTTATATACACTTATATACAACTTATATAATTTGTTCCATCGAATTGTTCCATGGGAAACAATGTAAATTTTAAAATTAAGTATTATCTAATTATAAAATGATTGTACACATATATAAAACACAAATCAATGCAAGTAAAAAAATAAACCCTAACCCTTAAACCCTTAAACCTATAACCCTAAACCCTTGTACCCCCTACCCTCTATCTCTCTCCCATTCCCCCCCTCTCTCTCTTGAAAGTCCCTCTCTCCTACCCACTCTCC
>VDFB02086081.1:242120858-242391474 GCA_007258455.2 Sequoia sempervirens
TGGTGCTGAGGCAATCTTGCCCATTGAGGTTGAAATTCCTTCATTACAAGTCTCCCTGAAGGGTTTAGCAGATGAAGAGGAGTATAGACAATCACGCCTGCATGAGCTGGAAATGATAGAAGAAAGAAGCCAAAATTCCCTAAACCATCTACAAGCGTATCAGAACTGTCTCTATCGTAGTTACAATAAGAGGGTCATGGTCAGGAAATTTGACATTGGTGACTTAGTCCTAATGTAGAACCCTAAGAACCAAGCTGATAGAGAAAAGCCAGGAAAGTTTGAACCGAACCAGTTGGGTCCTTATGTCATCGTATCTTCTTTTGGTTCTGGTTCCTATCAGTTGGTGACTCCAGATGGAGAACAATTGACAGAGCATATCAACAGTCTACGTCTCTGGAAGTTCTACGCATAGCATCAGGAGGTCAAGCTAAGAACAATAAAAATACAAAAAAATTAGAAAATGATAAAAAAATTGTTGCCTTGATGAAAACCTGGCAAACAGGCATCTTGACAACAACAACAAAAAAATAAAATAAGAAAAATGACAAAATAGTAAAGGGAAAAATTTCATCCAATAGTGAAAACCTTGCAAACAGACACTTTGGATAGGTACCATGGTGAAAACTTGGCAAACAGGTGCCATGTGTAATCGGTCATTGCTCTACTATTTACTATCACTTTTTCTACCTTCACTTAGGATGAAGGGCATCTCATGCCATTATCACGCCAGTCGACATGACATTATACCCTTCCTTTCATGGTTGATAAACGATTGACATCAAGTCCTAACGACTGTCCATCTAGTAAACCAGCAGCATCTCATCCATATTCCTTAAAGTTGGCTAGGTCTTGGACCTAATTGGGGGAAAAATTTGTATCATATAACTATAGTGGATGTCACATACGGCTTCGGAAAATATTGAAAAATGTCCTGAAAAAAGACCTAAACATTGAAAAAAGTCCTGAAAAAAGACCTGAAAAAAGACCTAAACATTGAAAATGTCCTTAAAAAAGACCTAAACATCAAAAAATTCCTAAAAGAAGACCTAAACATTGAAAAAAGTCCTGAAGAAAGACCTAAACATTGAAAAATTCTTGAAAAAAGAACTAAACATTGAAAAAAGTCCTGAAAAAAGACCTAAACATTGAAAAAGTCTTGAAAAAAGACCTAAACATTGAAAATGTCCTAAAAAAGACAAAAAACATCACAAAATGTCTTGAAGAAAGACCTAAAAATTGAAATATGTCCTGAAGAAAACCATAACAAAATGTCAAACACAGGATCATCTTTGGTCAAATCTATCATGTCAATCGGTCAAGTCTTTGTTGTTTGTCTGAACTACGTTGTCTCTACACATTTGCTACATAGGCAAGACTCGGTTTCAAGTCCCCGAGACATTAGGTCAATCCTTTTAGGTTTGTCAAAATAAAATCATGGCACAATCTTTGGTCATCAATACAAAGTCATTGGTCGTGTCAAACTACGAGGTCTCTGATTGTATGATGTAGGCAAGGCAATCTATCGATGAGCCCCTGAGGCCTCACTAGGTCAGTCCATTAGGGTTCATGACATCACACTGGCACACACATCAAAAATTCTTGAAGTCAATCCAAATCTTTCCCAAATGAATAAAACTCATAAAGCAAATTATGACAATCATTTATCGCAACATGACAAATCTCATCAACACATACCATCATGATAATAGTGACATCTAGTTAGCATGAGTCAAACTCGGTCAAAACAAGTCAAATCATTGTAACCTATCAAACTGACAACCCCTAGTTAATCTTTAGATGTGTCCTTTTGAACGATAACCTCTGTCATTCATGCCTTAGGATGTGTCTTTCCTAGGCATCGTCATTATCATTCAACATTTTGAGCGATCCTCTCGACATCTAAGGATCACTCCTCATGACATCAGTACTCTTCAGATGTGTCCTTCTAAAGAACCAACTCTGTCATCTATGCCTTAGGATGTGTCCTTCCTAGGCATTGTCATCATTTCAAGGGACCCATTTTGACTATTAAGGATCAAATCCTCTTGATGTCAACATTATTCAGGATGTGTCCTTCCTGAATTTAGTAATTCTCGACATTTTTCATCTATGATCATCAAAAATTTGAACATTTCGGCATCTCGACACTATCAAACATGGCATCTTGACATCAGAACAATGGATATCCAGATGCACTTGGCAAACATTTGACACTTGTCTTTTGGCTTTTTATCATGTTATTAGTTTTTCAATGAGATCCCACTACTAGGATTTAGAAAAGCAGCAATGTATCATGACGATTGACATGCATGACTACTAGTTTCTCAATGAGGTCCTGATTCTGGGATTTACAAAAATAATGACGTATCATGATAAGGGCTCTCTTTTGTTATATTTTTGGCAATCATGTCACTAGTTTCTCAAGTATGTCTAGAAATAGGATTTAGAGAAGCAATGACTTTTCATGATTTGTCTTTGTCATTTTTTGTTTGTGGTTGATTATGACAAAAAGATTGGGGCAATCATGCTCTTATTATGAGTCATGATCATCCTTGTCTGTGACTACTAGTCTTATGTAATGGTACGACCTTGCACACCTTGATATATGTCATATCATGGTGTTTGTGGGCCATTACAATAGCCAACCCAATGATGATAAAGAGCAATAATATTAAAGTCCTACGGTAAAGCTTTGAAGGATTTGGTCTAGGAACTAACATGCATCTCCTTCGGTTTGGTCACCTTCTCTTCCTTGATCTGGTCATCTTCTCTTGTCAATCTAGTCATCTCCTCTCGTCCATCTCACAATGATATCCTGTGACATTCAAAAACATAAGTGCATACATGATCATATAAACATTGCATTAGGTCCATACATACATCATCCATAGCATTTACATAATCACAAACATTGTAGTAACATAATCATCAACATTGCACCCATTTCATAAATACATTATGCATATTTTTTATCATCATCATCTCACATAAGTAAGCACTACATTATCATGGCATCATAATCATAAGTACACATCATAGGACATACATGGCATCATAAATTAAGCATCATACATAGGACATCACATCATATGGATAAATCAAAGAACATCACATAACACACATGTAGGCCACATCAAAACTACATCATCATATAAGTACCATCTCAAAATGTACAATGTCACAGGATAGAGTCAACAGATATCTCAAAAATGGAGCTCGCAGGCTCAATAGTATACATAATGTGTCATAAAAACAAGCATGCCCCTAGGGTAGACTCTCATCATCCCCTCATGGTGAAGAGTGTGGAGGCGAAAGCTCTGTCACTGGTACTGAAATCATGGGTGAACTTGTAGCAACCTCTGTCTGTGCTACCAGTGGAACTGAGAATGAAGGTGTCATCTCCATAGTAATGAACATCTATGATGTCACTGCTTCCTAACTCTGAGAAGTAGATGGATCAACAATTGGTGGCTATCCCTGTACCAACCTCTGTACTAAACCACTCGACCCATGACTATGGCTTGAATGGTGACTCGGGGTGTGCTAGTGTGAGTGATGTGACCTGTGCCCTGATGGGTACCCTATCGAGGTAGACCCTCCAATGCTGGTGTGACTCCTACTGTAAATGCCACTACCTGATCTATGGCCACTGCTTGTCCTCATCTATGACCATGATAAGGTAGGATCTCATCACTGAGGTGGCACTGCCTACTCACACAATGTCCTGTACTGTCCCAATCTCATGCTCACCCTAGCCAACTTATGAGCCATATCCCCTGCAGGTCCTGCACATAATGTTGCAAATTGTGTGCACCACTGGGCCAAATCCTACTGGTGGATCACTGCCTGATCTCACTCTACTCGGGCTACCTCTAACTCAGACTACAATTATATGACCTAAGCCATGCTCTTGTCTAATCTCCTTTGTAAGTTTGCCACTCTCTAGTCGGTCGTGGCATCATGGGGCAACAATGAACTGAAGGGTGTCTCCTCCTCACCCTCTACCATCTGCCATCTGAGTAGTCTCTCGGCCTCATCCATGGCATCTTCCTCATCATCATCATTGTCAGCCACATCCTCTACCACTGCTATGTCCTCATCTCTCTCCTCCTCTACATCCTCCTCATGTCTAGCCTAGTCAGCCTCCTCCTATCTCCCCATCTCCACCCCCTCCTCTCGTCTCTCCTCACCCTCTCCCTCTTGCCTAGGGTGCTCCTCTCTCTCCCACTCCTTTCCAACCTTAGGGATAGCATCTAATGCTACCCTCGCCACACATTGTTGCACCCTCCAGCCCTATCTTTGACTGTCTCATTGTCGCCTCTGGTCGTCTCTACCATCATCTCCCCCTGCCTCCATCTCCCCTACCTCTGTCTCCATCCCTACCTCCATCCCTCCCCTAGCCTCTACCCCTGTCACTGCCTCTACCTCCCCATCTGGCCCTCGACACACAAGGTATCACTGACTGCCTGTCCATAGGAGTTGGCTCATCAGGATCTGTCAACGACACTAGTCTATGTGCCAGCCACCATAAATCATAGTCAGTTGTGGTCCTAGGATTGGCTATCCCACCTCTCCATCCCCATGCTTGGGCTCCTAGCCCATCAATCTGCTGCTCTATGAAGGCCACTAGAATGGCTGGTCCCCAAGCATGCTCTCTAAACGACTGGGCATATTCGGCTATCCCTATAGGTACACCCTGTTGCTCTCTGAACTGCCTAAGGACACACTGTGGCAAATACATCTCGATGATAAGTGAGGTTTGCGCGGTCCTCCCAATCAAATACCTATACTGTCTGTGAAGGATAAGGTGCTCATCCTCATCGTCCCACTGCTCACAGTCTCTATATGGTCTCTAGATGAAAGACACCATCGTGTCAATCCTATGTCACCCATCCGAGTCTGATGTAAAGCACCTGTGTAGTAATAGGCATAGGGCATCCCCTCGGCCAACTGTAGTCTCTAAATGGGAGGATGAAATATGGCAATGTGCTCCCAGGCCTAGATCATCATCAAAGTAGTCCTGCAGGAGATACTCTCTACCCTCCTGTAGGCAACATCATGCAACTAATGGTAAAGTGTCCCCAACAAATCGGGACCCCAAGCATAAATGGTCCTATCTCATCTCATACCAACTAGGACGTCTCCCCATCCAATAGGGAATCCATTTCCCTGATGGTTGGGAACCAAAATACCTGCAATCAAGGTCGCAAGGAATGCATAAAAGTGACCATAGTGCTCTACCATGAACTCCCATCTGATCTCATATCCCTAGATGCCCAGTCTTGCACCTTGATCTCAGTAGTATGCTCAGAAGGTCTTCTCACCATGACGAGGGTTGTAGATGATCCATTCCCCTCGAATCGGCACTCATAGAATCCGGTAGACATCCTCTAAAGTAATAGTGGCCTCACCTGTTGATAGGTGGAAGGAGCAAATCTCTGAATGCCACCACTCACACAATGCAGTCAGTAATCCCTTGTTCACCCAAATGGTGAGCATGTAAGCAACATAGAATAATCCCAATCACATCAATCGTTGCCAGTCTCATGGGCTCAGCTATTCAGCGAACCGAAATATCGTTGGTCTACTCCATTGTGTGTAAATCTGGGTAAGCTGCCTCTGTAAAAGCCAAACAAGTCGTTAGTACCTTTTGTACAAACTCTTAGTATTATTAAAAGCATTTAAAGTTGCACTAGCATCAAAATCAACTCTGGTCAAGGTCAAAGGAAAATGCGTCACATTAGGGCAATTGCATCTCAAAACGTTAATTGCATCATTTCGTACATCAAATATGGTCCAAAATCACAAATGTGTCGTTTGAATTGTTAAATGCGTAGCATGTTCATGCTTGCATCACGAAATTTGACACTTGCGTCACAGAAAAGAAAATGTGTTGCATAATAACAATTGCATTTAGCAAACAAGCGAATGCATTGCAAATGGACGATTGCAACATTCAAATATTCAAATGCAACTCGAAAGGTCGAATGCATCGTAGGAATTGAAAAATGCAGCACAAACCATCGTTCTACCTAAATTCCTCTCCCCACTTGCATCGTAATGCATCATATACGTTGAACGCGAAGGTGAATGAGTCGAACGTGAACGCATATGTGTCACGGCGCATTCATTATTCTCCTTATAAACCTAATTACAACACGCAAAATAAAAAATTACAAAGTGGGACAAGGGTACATACCGCTGGATCTGAGCCCTCTGGCCGCCTGAATGTCTGGACGATCTCCTCGCAATACTCTATGACTAGAATCACCATCCTCGTTGCGCTCCTTTTTTCTCTAAGCTCTCAAAATTTGCAAGGTAAATAGTGAAAACGAATTGACTTTTACCCCTTTGTCAACCTATTTATAAGGTCAAAATGACATTTTCTTAGGTGAGTTATTGCTTGAGGCTCATTTGACCAGGTTTGACTACCCCGTAGACTGTCTTAAACATGTCAGAATCCAAAACCAACTATGCCATTATTTTTTTGGTCACCAAATTCACTTATCGGGACCCTTTCCAAATTTTTCTGCCGCCGACTCAAAATTTGAAAATCTCCCAAGGGGGCATTGATAAACTTTACCTTCATTGGGGCATGGCTTTGACTTATTTTCTTTGTCACAATGCGACAAGCAACATTATGACAAAGAGGGGAAAAATGTAGACACCTACAAATGACCTAGACCTACAAGCTTCATTTTTACCACTTTCATCCTAGCCTAATTATGACACTTAATTATGTCCTTGGTCCACATTCGTCTATTAATTAAATAATTCATAATTACTTAATTAATTCATGTCCTCTTATTCCCCATGATTATTAAATAAATAAATCTTATTTATTTGTTAAATACGTCATTAATTATCTAAGTCTTCCTTTAATTAAATAAATTTCTTAATTTATTTAATTACCCTTCGTCATTTATTTCTTCTTGATTATTAAGTAAATAAGTTTTATTTATTTATTTAATATGTCACTAATTGTCATAATTAAATGAATTCATTAATTTATTTTATTCTTAATCTTATATGCTAAATTAAATAATTATCTTTAATTATTTAAATTGACAAAATTAATATTCATCTCATTTTAAATAAATGAAATTATTTAAAATGTCATCACAATCTTAACTGACAGTCCATTTTAGTAAATAATCTGAAAAAGATTATTTATTTGTCTCACAAAATTCGTATTTTGAGTTGATTGGTAGCTTTCTTCCAAAAATCAAATAAATCAAGCAGGTTCTTGATTTTATCGAATTTGCTTTTCAGTCCATATTTTATAAATCTCACAAAGCAGGCTATCTTTATCTTCTCAATTTTGAAAATCTTTATTTTCAAAATTAATTATCTCCTCTTTCCTCCACCACTAATTTGATTTTCTCCTGTGACATCTTGACCGCTCACTTAAGGATTTTACCCTAACCCTAATTAGGGATTATCAAATGAAATCTTGTCCTCTAATTTTAGGTTTCTGTCAAGAGTCGATCTCTTCCATCCATTTAAAATTATGTTTTCTATAAAATGACAATTTTGTTCAAAATTAGGGACCACTTCATTAATATAGGCATTATAGTCATTTAAAATTCATAGTTATTATTTTCAATTATCATATTGTCATAGGCATAGGAATTTAAGATTCAAATCCTTCAAAGCTTGTTTAGGACAATGGCATAGTCAAGATTGCTTGCACACTCGATGTGAGGGCAACACAAATCAACAAGTTAGAAGGTGTAATGGAGATTAGCCATGGAGATTGAAGACACTGGGTGAGATTGTTCTATTTTCTGTGTTTTCATTTACTTTCCTTTGCACTTCATTACTTCTTTTGGTTTATTGTGCTTTCAATTCATTGAATCTAACCCTAAAATTTACCCTTAGTTACAGTTCTAATTGTTAAGAATTATTGCAATTAAAATAACTAGCAATCCATTTGGCTATGGATTTAAAAGGAGAAAAAAATTCAGTTGAAATATTTCTAGTATGAACTATGAGTTTAAAATATCTCTTTTTCTTGGTAAATAGATGGTCATTTACTCCAAGGTATGCCAAATATATTATGAATCTCATCTATTTGTAGTTAATAGGAACTAATGTGTGAATAGAAGTGTTCTCCATCAAATAGATCATACTGAACATAATAAGGAACACCCTCCTAGGTCCCACAGAGCCTACGACCAAATGAGGAAAAATGTTTGGTTGTGTACTTAGGTGCATTTGATAGAAAGATGAGTTACTTATTAAGAGACAAAGAGCCCACAACATTGCATTAAGCATATCAAATTTCTATAGATATTGAAAACAATTTGAAATATTCAATGATGAAGGGATATTCAACCATTAATGTAGATCATCCTAGTATGTTTTATGCAAATAGAACTAGTGGATCAATCAGTAGAGATCTATGTCAAGACGACGAGGCTTCTACTATTCTAATTTCTTCATCACAACAATATGAGGATCATAGTAAGCTCCAAGTGAAATGTTCACAGGATCAAAGACAAGTTGATTAGCTATCTTCAATTAAGAGATTGTATGAAATTAAAAGTTATTAGGTGGAATCACCTTATGATCTATTCTCTAGATTTGTGGATATTCTATTGAAACTCCATAAAAGTGCCAGACCTGAAGATTCAATCTGTATTGATCTATTTTTTGAAATATATCAATTAGGATTGAGTACTTTACCAAAGGAATTGAAGCCCCACAATTTGAGCCAAGTAATTGATTAGATAAAGATTGTAGAGGAAGCTAAGAATTTTTATACACATGTATTGCTTCAAAGTGTTAATGGTGGTTTCCTTGTGGAGGAGTATTAAAAAACAACAAAAACAAGTGGATAAAGTGTATTAGAGTGCGATCATTTATCTTTTTGTGTTAGAGAATATAATGATTGCAATCAATTTACAAATGCCATATTTGTATATCACTACAATAGTGATGAAAATGAAGATACACAAAATAACAACAAAACAGATGTTCATGACTTGCATCCTTGGGATGTCTTCGATGGTGAAGGATTGGAAGAATTGTAAGATAGTATCCTATCCCATGATTTGATCAATAACTATGGTGTTGATGTTGAAGATGTTTCATTACTAACCAATGAGCAAGGCATTGAAAATGAAGGTCTAGACATTCAACTTGAAGAACTTGAATGTAGTCTTAGTATTGGTGGGTTTTCATGTTGTGGTAGTTGTGATGGCATGGAGTCATATCATTCTTCTATTGAGTATGATTATCCTTATGAACAGGAGATTGATTCCTTTCCTTCAAGGAGATATGTTGATATAATGATAATATTTGTTTTCTTGAGAGGCAATAATTTTTTTCATATGAAGAGTTCATAGAATGTGAAACAATACTATAGACTAAAAATGAAGAGACTGAGAGTGAGTCTATATGCTCTTCAACTGACTACAATGATTTCAATTATGATGATGAGTTGCAAGGTTTAGATAATAATGTTGAGAAGGCGGGAGCTTCCATGACAATAATGAAGATAATGGATAATCTTTGATTTGATGAGCCCCCATCCTCACCATTTAATAGAAGCAAGGAGCTCTATTGGTGTAGAGATAATCCAATTTTTGAGAATTATGATGATACATTGGATGTATGGTTAAGATATAGCTGTGAACAAGCAAAGCAATACACTGCCAATTTGTTTGATGGTGGTGCTTATGAATCCTTTAAATTTGGTATTGATGTTGAAGGTGAGACTAAGGATCATGAGGATATTAAGGTTTTTGAATATTTTTCCCAAGAATGTAGTTCCCCTTATAGTAATGACCCAGAAGTTCTATAGTCATATGAGGGATACAATGGTGCAAATATTTATGGTACTAATTGTTCATCAATGGATGAACAAATTTCATCTAAAGAGTATTGGAAAATAGGTTTGGTTCTACCTTCAATGAAGTATGTTACTGGAGGGATGATGAAGAATATGAAAACAAGAATGTTAATATGTAAGGAGTGGGTTTTGAATTCAATGTTGAATGTTGTGAAAGTGTTGATAGACAGGTTGATACCCCCACCACCCAAGGATGTTTGTGTGAAGCAAAGCTAGAAAGTTTAGTCACACAAGAAAAGGATGATGTGTATATTGATGAAAAGGGAGGTGCAGTATTGAATAACCAAATTGTGCATCATGATACACATATGGATCATTTACTAATTATAATGCTCATTAATAATGAAAGACAGTCCGGTTCATGTGTATGGCAGTCAAATGATGTAGATAACATGGGGTATGATGTTAATGAATATGGGTGTGCAATGGAATATTTTGTTGATGCCCCTTATCTTCTTGGCATCATTATGGATTTGTTTTCATCTGATGAGGATAACATTCATGTAACATGTAATGAAGATGTTCTTGAATTTCTATCATTTTTTTCTAAAACCTTAGGAGATTGCTAGCAGGTAACATTCAACAAAGTGTCTATGAAGGATTCCAATTTGATGTACAAATTGAATGTGATGTCAAATTTCATTATCAAGTGGAATATGAATGTTTTATTTTTCCAATTCAACTAGATAAGCTGGTGGTAGAATAGGTTATTGAACAGGGTAGTTTCATAGTATGTGGGATAGATGTTGTCAATCATAATGATGTTGATTGTTCAGAAATACTTAATACACATGTTGATCCATTACAAGTAGCATAGGACAATAGAGGAAAGAGTTATTCTTGGGATTTTTGCAGCCATGGGCCTCAAATTTAAGAAATGAAGCCAATCAAATGAAAGAGGCTTCCAAGTAGAAGATACACTATATTGTATAGCTTTGTGAATATTGTAAATGGGTCTAGTGTGCTTCTTTCCTGGGGTGTCTATTTTCCTTTTCCAGGAGGGCTCCTGGTTTTTGTGCCTCTTTGTTGGTCTTCTTCAACCTAAGATTTGGATTCTCAACATTTTCCTTTTCCAGGAGGGCTCTTGGTCTTTATGCCTCTTTGTTGGTTTGCTTCAACCTGAGATTTTGATTCTCACCATAACCACTAGGGATATGTGTCCTCGAGAATTAGCCATTGATAGAGCTTCAAAAAACATTTTGCAAGGTCTTGAGAAAGTTCTATTTTGGTCAAAATTGTAATCTTATGCATCTATGGATGGATTCAAATTTTGGTCAAAAAACCCTCATTTTGTAATTTCTCATTATTAACCCTTTGGTGTTTCATTTCTATGTTGACCTATTACATCTAGTTGTTGATTACTTAAGTCACCATCTAAGTCATCGAGTGCATGTTTTCACCAACCCCTTCTGCTTAGGTTTATCATTTTCCCCAAGCTTTATCATGGTTTTAAATCATCCCAAATATGGCCAAATATTTTATAGAAAGGAGTTATGTTTAAGTATCTTTCTGAGAGTTGAGTCTTGTTGGTCTAGTCATGGCCCCCCTTTTTAGAAAAGTATTTTTTCACATGGGAAACATCCATCCACTCAATCATCATCCATCGCTAAAGTTCTTTTTACTGACGGGTTTCTTTTAGCGACAAGCCACAACCATGTTTTTCTTTTGCATCGCTCATCACCAAAGTCTTTTGAGTCCTTAACCTCATTACTATGATGAGCAATGAGTGTGGTGGTGTGTTGTATCACCCATCGCTGAAATTTTTGTAAAGGCTCTTCTAACTTCAGCAATGAGCAATGGAAGGAGAGACTGAATAGTAAGGTGGCCACATGTTGGGTTCATATTTCATCACTTCCTTCACCTATCACCAAAGAATTTTCCAACTTCTAGCTCATTTATGTGATGAACAATGGCCCATGTTATTTGGAGATATCACTGGAAGATATTCATCACCAAAATTATTTGGAAGGTCTAGTCATCTATGGTGATCAATGATGGGGTTTTATCTGAGAATATTACCTTTGAATATTAGTTTTTAGCTCATTGTTGAAGATGGGAGGAAATGTAGGGAAAGTTCTGTGACAACAAGCAAGTTGCAAACGATCCAGGATGTGGATCATTACGTGGTAGCTTTAAAAGCACCTCATTGTTGTTTCAAAGTATAGATAGAAAGGAAAGTGGTGATTCTTAATGGGCCTCATTGATGGAGTTTTAACTCCAAAATGATCAACATCTAGGATTTAGCATGGAGTGATTGATTTTTTGTTCACTCCAGTGAGCCAAGGTGGTCATTAAATGTCATATGCTCTAATTTTTCTATTTAATGAGGATCTCCCTTAGTTTGTCTCATCATCTACAATTATCAAGATGCTGAATTAATTGTTGTGGGTATTGGAGGAGTGAAATTTGAGTGTTGAGAAAATCATCATAAAGGTGGTGGTGTAGTATCCCTAGGTCTATAAGTTTTCATGCATGTAGTCTAGTTATCCATTTCCAATTTCCTCGAATGGTATTGTTTCTATATCTCAATTGTCCTTTGTATCATTTTATGTGGGACTGGTCAAGGTTTTCATTTCTATAGGAGGGGATTCTGAGGGTTTAGGCTGGTGTATCTTCTATGAAATTGGTTGTGGGTTAGTATTTTATTCTAGGTAAGATGGGTGAACCAAGTATTCCATTTATGCCAATTAGATGGTCTAGGAGGTTAAGTATGCAAGAAACTCTTGTTTATGTGTGTAATGCTAAACCTAGTGCAATGGATATTCTTAGTGTTATGAAGGGTAAGAGAAGTGTTTGTAAGAAGGGTGACAAAATTATTGTCCAAAGTACTTATAATTTGAGGAATAAGAACATTTCAGAAGAATTGGTCAAGTTTAGAGGGAAATGGCTTGTTGAGCCTATGGAGGGATTGAAGAAGTAGAGTAAGGGTCCTAAGGTTTTTTTGGCAAAGTGCAATGTTACCATTGAAGTTTCTAGTAGTTCTTCAAGTGATGAAGGAGGAACAGGCCTTAACTCTGGTCATTGTCCTATTTCCCTGGTCCCCTATGGTGATTCTAGTGAAGAGGTGATAATAGCTACTGTAATTTTAGTCAAGAGACTAGGCAAGTGCGCTTACTCAACTATTGACAAGGCTAGGTAGCTCCCACCTTCCCCCATGAAATGGTGCTTGGTTTTTTGGACTTTTTGAATGACTTGACTCCCTTGTGGTTGATTCATTAAAATGCACTATTGGTACTAATGGTGACTTTCCTAGTTTTGGCTTGAACGTGCTAATTTTGATAGCATCACATTTGGAGAGATGACTTGCTCTTCTCCAACCAATTGCATGGTGTTCTTTTTATCTTTTCTTTTCTAGGTGAGGAATGATTAAATATAATGGATTGAGAATTGGCCCTAATGAAGATTAAATTAATTTCAAAATTTTTATGAAATGTAATTGCGTTTGAGTTGAATTCTTATTGCTCCCTTGTGCTATAAAAGGGATTTCATGGCTCATTGCAAGGGGTTCAAATTTTGAGTCTGGTAAATAGTCTAGGTAGAAGCTAGGTATAGGAAGAAGATACTGTAGAAAGCTTAATGAATATGATAGTAAAATTGTCTTGGGTGTAGGTCCTATATGTAATAGTCTTAAATTAGTTTTACATAAGTTACGAATATTGAAACAAATCTTAGTTCTGAAACACATACTCTTCTTTTGTAAATTTTTACAAGTTATAAATGAAAATATCAAGGGTATTATCATTTATCTTAAAATGTTCAATTGAATGTGTCTTTATTTTCACTTTAACTCAAAGAGTTAATTAAATGCTTAAATATGGTCATAGATTTGTAACAATTTGCACAAGATTTGATAAGAAGTTACATTACAGACATTGTGAGTTTTCTAATTGCAAAGCATTATGAAAATATTTCATCATTTTCTGAATTGAATAGCTTGTGTATTACTGTTTATTGCATATTTGACTGCATATTCCCAAATGATGAAGCACTGGTCTAATTGTTAAGAATTATTGCAATTAAAAGAACTGGCTATCCAATTGGCTATGGATTTAAAAGGAGAACAAAATTCATTTAAAATCTTTCTAGTATGAACTATGAGTTTGAAATATCTCCTCATTCCTAGCAAATAGATGGTCATTTACACAAAAGTATGCAAAATATTTGGTTAATTGCATCTATTTGTAGTTAATAGGAACTAATTTTTGCATAGAAGTGTTCTCCATCAAATAGATCATAACGAAAACAATAAGGAATACCCTCCTAGGTCCCACAAAGCCTAAAGTGTAGGAGTAAAGACTTCAAAATCCTTTACTCATTATGTTGGCCACTCACCTTGAGGATTCTTGACCATAGATGTTGGCTACCTCTTGGATAATTCCAAGGTGTGTTTGAAAAAACACCAACAGAAGCCACAAGTGATTAGACCCCTAAGGAGGAAGTCCTGCTTAATCAATTCATCGATTATGATCCTTTTCGGAATTTCCATGCTACTAGTTTAGGTACCTATGTGTTCTTCAACGAGGATAAGGCTCTCCAAAAATTCAAGAAGAAATGAGAAGAATCGAGTGGGCCAGGTGATAACAACTTATGGAAACTACATTTCAATGGTGCCAAATGTATGACTGGTTCTAGAGTTGGTGTCTAACTAGTATATCCAACTAGGTTGGAGACCATTAGAGCTTTCCATTTTTAGTTCCCATGCTTAAATAATGACATAGAATATGAGGCACTAGTACACAACTTGACTCTAGTAGAGTGGATTGGCATAAAGAGAATACAAATGTTTGAGGATTCAAAACTGGTTGTAAGTAAAACACGAAGACACTCACCACCAAAAATGTAAGGATGAGATCCTACCAATGTAGAATATGGGACCTAATTGAAGGGCTTGAAGCTTTTAACATATAGGTCATCTCACGATCTCAAAACTTTGCTACAAACCAAATGGCTTCTATTGGATTGCAATTTGAACTGACTCCTGGATTGGCCAAAAGAAAGCATACGATGCATACCATTTTCTACCCATCTATACTCGAAAATGACCAGAACTAGAAAGTATTTGAGGATAAGACTCAAATTGCCACCTTCTTGCAATAGGGGGGGAGTTTTTGGGTCAACCATAGGCTAAGATGGAGAAGTTTTTGAAGGAAAAGTAATCTAATTAAAAGGAAATAAACTTTTAGGAGGTCTGATCTCTCTTGAGAATCCCTTTAACTATGAAGATGCTAGAAATAATAAGTGAAGATTCATGGTTGATGAGGAGGACTACAAATATCTTGATGTCTGAGGTGGCAAGAATCTAAAAGTTCGGAGAAATGTTCCATAGGTAGACAAGGATAGGTTAAAGTACTTGTGCTTAAAATACAATGGAGTTTATGTCTAGATCTATGAAGACCTCAAGGGATGCAATCCTAGTAATATTTAGCATACTATCGACTTGGATAAAGGATCTAAACTCATCCAAAAAAAGAAAATACAAGTTAACCCAAAGGTGGAATCATTAATGGCGCAAGAGCTTACCAAGTTGATTGACTCAAAGATCATATATCCAATTAAACATTCCACCTTGGTATCCACTCTAATCCTTGTTTAGAAAAAGAAAAACAACATATGACTCTATGTGGAATTTTGAGACTTGAATAAGGCATCATTAAAATAACACTATACTTTTCCTTCAATAGAGAAAATTCTATAGATTGTGGCTGGATCAGAGATGTTTTCGCTACTCAGCAGTTTCTTAGGCTATAACCAAGTTTATGTAAAGGTGAACTAGCAAAAAATGGCATTCACCACGAAGTGTGAAATGTTCACATGCACAAAGATTCCCTTCGGCCTCTCCAATGTGGGTGCCACTTTCCCATGAGCGATGGATATTCCTTTAAAGGATTGATCAATAAGATCATCCTAATATATCTGGATGACCTGACTATTTCCTCCAAATTAAAAAATGATCATTTTAATCATCTGGAAATGGTCTTCTAGAAGTGCCAAAGTTTGGGATTTCCTCAAATCCCAAAAAATATGTTTTCAATGTACCACAAAGCAAGTTGCTTGGCTTTGTAGTATCGAAAGAAGGAATAGACATAGACCCTAAAGGGGTGAAGGCTATAATGTAACTACCATTTTCTATCAATTAGAAGGGGTTACAATTTTTCTTGGGGAAAATCAACTTTGTTATCATTATCATGCCAGAGGGTCTTGGAAAATTTATTAAATCTCAGGTGAGGAAGGGTCTTATCCTTGGTTAGAGCTAGAACAATAATCTTCCTCCCTTTTCTCATCTTTAGTTTCTAGATGACACTGTTTTGATGGGCATGAACAAAATTAGTGAGGTAGTGAACTTCAGGAGAGCTTTAGACATCTATTTGAAAGCTTCAGGTCAAAGCATTAATGAGGATAAATTGTCCATTTATTTCTTTAATACTTCTCGGCTTATTTAGAGTAGGATTGCTAGGATCCTTAGATTTCATATCAGTTCTCTCCCCTTGATGTACCTTGGGGTTCCTTTGGCTTTGGGATCTTAGTGTAGAGATTACTAGTAGGGGATCTTGGAAAAATTCCAAATTAAGGTTATTCACTTGACTTATAGATGGCTATCTTTTGTTGGACATCTGATTCTCCTAAAGACTATGGTGAAATCCCTCCCCATTTATAGGTGTTTTGTGCAGGTTCCCCCTTCCACCTTTGTAAGGGAATTTGATGCTCTTTCTCAAAAATTCCCTTGGTCTAGAAGCTTTCTATCCTCGAAGTGGAATTTAGTCAAGTGGGAGTCTATTTGCAGGCTAAAGCATGTTGGGGGTCTTGGTCTCAGGTCTATGGCTCTTGTTGTCATGGCCTTGGTGGCCAAGCTATACTAGAGGTGGTGCAACAATCAGGATCAGGATTGGGCCAAGATTCTTTCCCACAAGTATCTTCCAAGTGTTGATAGCTAGGATGTGATGATGCTTGCTTTGTTGGGTAAAGGATCTTGTATCTAGGATACTCTTAAAAAGGGAGCTCAACTTATTAAGGATGGTCTCTTTTGGATCTATAATAGAGGCTCTGATGCTTTGTTTTGGTAGGACTCTTGGGATGGCCACCCTCCCATTATTTCTAGTTTCCCTCAACTTCAGCCTCTTTGCCATATTTTTACTAATGCTAGGTGGATTAGGGTGGAGCATTTTAAAACAATCAGGTGTTTTGGTTAGGTGGAGGTGACTTGCTAGAAGGACCCTTAGGAGTGGCCCATGGGTGCTTTGGATGAGGATTGTGTTGATCTGGCTAAATTCTTAGAAGGTAGGTTCTACAGCTTCCATAATGAGAGGGACACGTTGGCTTAGAGTCCTAGCCCAAAAGGAAAATTTATTGTTGCTCAAGGTTGTGCTATGCTAGATAGGAATTTTCATGGTCAAGCTGAGGTGCCCTGGTGGAAGAAGGTATGGAACATTTTTTCTTGGCCCAAATGAAATTTTTTCTTATGGTTGGTTGCTCAGAATAAATGCCTCACTTGGGAGAATCTTCACAACAGAGGTTTTTAGGGACCTTCTATTTGTTTCCTTTGCTTCCATAGTCAGGAATGTACTTCCCATTTGTTCTTTCTCTACCCTTTTTCTAGAGAGATCTAGCACAGGTGGTGGGAGGCTTAGGGCCATGGTTGTATTCATGCTACCTCCCTAATTGAATTTTGGGAGAGTTTGGGTAGGCCTCCAATGAAAACATCTTTCCTACAGGTGGCCTGGGCTATAGGGCCTATTTTCATTATTTGGAACATTTGGATGGAAAGAAACCATAGGGTTTTTTGTGGATCCAAATTAGAGAGTATTCAATTGTGGCATAAGATAATTAGAAGACTTCAGGAGACTATTTCTGCTATGTGTGATATGTTTGAAAATATTGATCCTGGTGATTATGCTATTGTGAGGAATTTGAACCTAGGGGATAGTAGAAGGGGTTACAATTCTAGAAAAATACACCAGCATGTCAAGCAAAGGGTTTTTTGTGATGGGAGGTGGATGCCTCCCCTGGTTGGTATCCTGAAGATTAATACAGATGGCTCTTCTCGTGGGAACCCAAGACATGATGGTATTGGTGGTATAGGTAGAGGTAATGATGGTGGTGCGGTTTTTTTCTTCTCTATTTACAAAGGACAACACTCTAATAATTTGATGGAGGCCCTTGTTATTAAGATTACAGTTGATAGATGTTTCTCTTTAGGCTAGATTAGGAGAATCTATGAGTCATATTCTTAGATTGTTGTGGATATTTCTATACTTTATCAACAAAGCAATCAACATTGCTTTGACCTAAGGCTTCATCTTCTTTCCAATATAAACCTTTTTTGGAGCATTCTCTATTCCAAGACTAATTTCTTCCAAATCCTCTTTATGTGTGGATGTTTGTTTTACATTTCTTCTATCAAGGCCATCAAAAATCCTTTCCAATGCAACCAACCCAATTAGAATTTTATTGGTTTCAGTTGGATGATCTCATTTCCAAATATTGTTTCCTTGCCATCTAATTCCTCTGTAAAGGCTCCAAAATAAATTTCTTGACCCTCATATTCATCAATACACTACAAGAATCTCAAGATGTCATCATCATCATTAAACACTTGCTAATTCTGTATGTGATATGGAACTGAAGGTTTTACTTGCACTTCAACTTTTGAAATTCTAGAAAAAGTAATATCATTTGGTAGTAGAGAAATGTTGGCAAGCAAATCTACCACCTGGTTATTACTTCTATCCAACTGGTCAATACCAAATTCATCAAACTATTTGATTGAATCCCATACAACATTTCTATACTCTCTTAGTCAAGTATTTTTTGATTCATACTTTGATCTAACTTGAGAATCCACAAGTTCTAAATCTCGAATACCCCTTAACATTTTAATGCCATTTTTCTTAGCTAACCTCAACCCTAGTAGCAAAGCTTCATTCTTAGCTGCATTTTTTGTGCAAGAAAACAACAATGAAAATGAGTACTTCAAAGTTTTACCACTAGGAGTTATAAGAATCACCCCTGCGCCAGCTCCTTCCTTTGAGGAACCACCATCAAAAAAAATATTCCTTAGGTTATCATTGTTTTCTTACTACAATACTTCTTTCTCCATGGGTGTAGGTTTTTTTTCCACATCTTCCTATAACTCTTCAACTCTAATTTTATCCATGTTGGTATCCACAAGATGGATTCTATCTTCTTCTTCAATAAACTCAATCATATGTGGAGCTCTTGGATCCCTCACCAGCTTGATGTCTTTTCCCTTAATTGGAAAAGTTTCCAAGGACATGTCATACTACATGCTACCCCCCATGGAGGGACTCCACTTCCATGATATAAACATACTATAATTGGGTGGGATTTCAACCACAACTATACTCATGAAAAACTCCTTATCATGGAAAGTAACCACTCTATATGGGACATCTTTAATCACTCCTATGATTAGGATCTCTCTTGAATCCATGCAATAACATTTTCCATAGGCACAATTTATCTTCAAGCTCATTTTCTTCTTGATCTCCACCGGAATGATGTTGGATGAAGCTCCTGAATCAATCATGCAATTCTTTAGAAGCTTACCATCAACAATGATAGTTACATAAAATGGATCAATATTACTTGGGAAAGTTTTAACAGTATTTCCCAAGTAAATCTAAGGGATTTCACCAATGTCTCCTTCCATTACCTTATCACTTACATTATTTCCACTAACTTGAGGCTAAGTAGACACCATTTCATCTTCACGGGCATTAGTGGCACCATTGATGAGGGCCACTACCTTTTGCTTGTGCTCTTCAATTCTCATCATCTCTATTAAGGGGATTATCAATTTGACTTGAGAAAGTAGCTGAAACATGTTAACTAGATTATACTTAGGAAATTTATAAGGAGCTACACTTTTTTCTTCAAATTGGACTATTTGTTACTTAAGTTTCTTCTTAGTCTATTTCTTATCTTACTTCTTTTCTTGATCAAAAATTGAATTTTGAGTCTTAACCTTAACAATTGAAACAACAACTTCATTAGGCTTCTTGGTTGCATTATCTTTCTTAGGAAAAACTCTAGGTCCCTTACTCTCCTTGGCTTTGGCCTCTTCCTTATTAAACTTGGCCAATTCTTCTAGTTTAGTCCCCTACTTTTCAACATTTTTTTCTTTCATGAACATATTGACTAGCTTGCCTTCATCACAATTGACAACTCTATTTCTTAGATTATGAGTGTTTCTAACTTGCTCTACCAAGGTTGTTGGCATTTATTTATGCTTCTCATCAGATGGTCTTCTCAAGGACTCATTCATGTCATCTGTTTGCATAGCACAAATATTTTCTTCAATTTCTTCATCTTGATCTAGGAAATTTTTCTGATGATAATCATTAGATTTGTATCTCTTATAATCAATGTCCCCTTCTTGTGACTCTTCTTCTGAAGAACATTCTTCATCAACAAAATCTGATCTATGCATGAGCACATGTACTTCCACATCATTTTCCTCTATGGGATCATAGTCTTCTGATTGATTTTATTCTTCTTCAAATTATCTTTCAACTAAGAACATTTGAGAAGCATGTGGTAGGTGACAAACAACACACTAGGGCATTTCATCAAAAGCATTAATTATATTTTTCTACAATGGATCAGGGGGAACCTTACTTTGTGTATTCTTTTGATTGTTCTAAATTAGCTTCCCATTATGCTAATTGGTATTATAATGGTGATCCTAAAGTTGAGGAAGCCTTTCATGCTTCTAAAATTTTATCTTATCATTTGTAAGACCCTTTTATTGTCTGACAAGCTTGTAGCTGAAATCCTTCATAGAACTTGCAAATTTGTCAATCTTATCTTGTAGTGAAGATCCCTTCTTTGTAGAATGCTTATCTTCCTTCTTGGGGTTCTTCAAGATTTTAGCATCATATCTTCTCCCAACCTTTCTTGTTTCTCTCCTAATGTTTTCAATATGGATTTCCATCTTGAAATCCTCTCTCAAGGTTTCAGGATTCTTGTCCAGTAAGAGGTAACTCATTTTCACATCAAATGAATTGCAATAGTTAACCAAACACACATTATAATTAACTATCAAATGAGGAGGTAATCTATTCATGGCATTTTGAAATATTATGTTGAAATCAGAAACTTCCTCATTTAAACCCTTAGAGATGCTAATAAATTGATTTAGAAGGAACCTTGAGTCAGTCTTATCACCATATCGCTCTCTATATAACCTCTTCAACTCTTCCCAAGAACCAATAATTTTAGTAGGTAGACCTCTATACCATTCTATAACATCTTTATTGAGTGATTGCATGAAAATATTCAGCATCACATCCTCAGCTTCCACATCAAAGTAATCCATTACATTTGCAAATTACTTTAGATGGTCCTTACCACTTATTGCATTGTTTCCAGAGAACTTAACCAAGGCATGCCTGATGTCCTCAGGGAATTGATTTGGATATCTAGGAATCCCAACAAAACAAAATTGTTGGTACCTATCCACTTTCATTGGTCTCCTAGTGAACTGATCTCTATGATTGTTTTGAGCCTCACCATCTTCTTGATTACTAGACTGCTTGCTTCCCTTTCCATTTCCACTTGGACCACTACTACTTCATTCTCCATCTCCCAAATAGGAGTTCTTATTTTTATGTTTACCTCCACTAGGAATATATCCATCTGATTTAGTCTTATAAAGATCAAAGTCAGTATGACTAAATCTTGAAGCTCCTAGATCAAGAATATAATTTTTGAGAAATGGAATTTTCCTTGTTATTTCAGCGTGTGAGGCTTCAATTTCTATTTTATTTAGTTGTTACTATGAATTTTTAGTAACCATCTACAACCTCAAAATTTCAGGGTCAAGAGATCCATTTGATGGAATGGATTTGGTCTTAGTATCTTTGGTGGAAGTATTAGTAGATAAAGTATTTGTCTTTGTATTTGTAGTTGTGGTTGGGATAGTTTTCTTAGGCCGACATATGGGTTTCTTCCCATGATCCATAGGATGAGACTTCTTAACAAGAATAGAAATATCTATGACTTTAGTTGTAGTAGCAGATGTATTGTAAGTGCTTGTAGCAAAGGTTTCCATATGAATGATTACCTTAGGAGGATCAAAGGTTGACTTAGTAGTAGGTTTAGAAGGAACTTCAGGAACTATTTCTTCCTTTAGTGCTTCTTTCCTTCTTTCAATCCTTTTTTTCTCTTGGTATATCCAACACCTTTTCCTTGATTCTCTCCTCTCTTTCCTTTGCTTATCTCTCCTCCAACTCCTCATGTCTAAGTTCTTCTTCTTCTAAGGATTTCATATCCTTATCTATGTCATCTTCATCTTCTATGACTTCCTCAGACTCATTAGGCTCAAGAGAGTAGAATGTAAGATTCATTAGTTCTCTCTCAAGGGAATTATGTGAGGCTATAGTATGGGATTTATCCATTGGATTGAAATTATAATCATTAAAAATAGATTTACCCCCAACGGTTTCCCCTCTAGCTAGGAATTTATTATCCTTTTCTTAGAATTGCCATCTCTCTTCCTCCTCTGACATTTCAAGGTGACTATTAGGGACCTCATTAGTGGGAAAAACTTCCTCATTTGTATCAATCACAAAAAATTAATGTTCCTCTTCATGAGAACTTTCATTATGAACATTTTCATTTAGACTAGGATATGAACTAGCAATATTTTTAGTAAACTTACTCAATTCAACATTCTTTGCTTTCCAGGTTGGTTGTTTGTCCTTTGATTGTTTATGCTCTAGCTTCTACTTAAGATGTTTCTTCATGTAGCTTTTGGTTCTTATCATGGTCCCAAATTACTTCAAAAATTTATCCTTCTCCTTCCTTAAGGATTTAACCTTGCACTGGCACAAGAGACTTCAAAGTTTCCACCCACTATATTGAGAAATAAAAACTAATTACACTTTGGAGATACACTCACAATCTCTGAGAAGACTTTGAACATAACTTGGCATGAAATGAAAAAAGGAACCAAAACTCAACACATAAAACTTGACTTGAGCTATTGATGAGAATTTTCATAAACTATTCTCCAAATAATGAAGAACAATGGCAATAATTGACTCTAACTATACAAGATCTTACCTAGAGATACTGGACTAGAATTTTCCATAGAATAGTCACCAGTCTTTTGGTTATTTTTGAAGAAACAAACTTAATCTCAACAATTATCTATGAATTTTCCATAATTAAATGATCAACAATGTTGATGATTTGGAAATGACTAGGTGAAAGCTTCCTATGATTTCCCTATGCACTTCAGGCTCTACAATACTTACGAGGGTGATCCCTACAATGTACTTAGTGATATTCTTATGCAATTTACCACATACATTGTGAATAATAGCTACATTCTCATATATTGAAAATTAGATGAAATCCTTCAAGAATTTGGTTGATTCTCTAAAAAATAATCATCTAAAGTAGAGAATGGATGACATCTCATGAAAAATTAAAATAATTTAAGGTGTATGAATTATTTTCTATAAGTATTTTTCCTTTGAAAGGCAGGTCTGACTTGATTAATTCAAAGTTAACCAAATTAATAGAATAGTGTCTTATCCATGGGTGATGGATTCAAATTGAAATAAACTATAATACAACAATAACTAGACTTGGCATTTCTAGACTATTGTGATATTGCATGACAATAAAACAACTTAAATTATCCCAAACAAAAACTACCTATCAAATCCTCATACTTAATCATACAAACCTATGATCTCATCAAAGCATTTTAATTAGTTCTTTGAATTAAAGTAGAGACAAAATAATACATTCAACCAAAATGATTGAAGACCAATAAAAGGATCCTTTTTCATTTTATTGATAATTCATATGACAAAGTACAACAAGAGAGAAATTTTTCTATAATTTTCTCTATTTCATTCAAATTCCATTACTATTGTAAGACAATTATGCCTATTATAGACTCGAATTCATACCTAAGGCTCAATACTAATTCTCTTCCTTTGTTCTTGAATTAAAAATTTCTTAACAATGGGCTCAAAACTTCACCAACCAAAGACCCATGCAATTGGCCTTGAACTCCCTTTTATGAGAACAAGGGAGAAAACAAGATTCAGGCTAACTTACACATTTCAGTCATATTTTAAATTTGACTTACATTTGAATTTCATTTAAAAACATCCTCAAATCAATTATATTTTTATTTCCAACAAGGGGAATACATATAAGACAAAATTCCTTTCTATTTGTTGATGAAGAATATCATACCCTCCAAAGGGAATCTTTCATCATTGTAGCCACATCAACCATGAGCAAAGAATCCTTACATGAGAAAAATTGTATTCCATGTGCATTCCAAGTGATCAACAGAAACTAAAACATAAAGAAATAAAAGAAGAATTGTAGAGACCACATCCATGTCAACACCTTTTCATCACTTCATAACCAAGAGGATATAATATCTTACAATACTTTATCAATGGATTAATTTATGAACTTTTCAAGCCATGCATTATAGTCTTCCTCGGTGGTCCATTGTATATCCATTAATTCCCACACCTTAGTGTTGTGTTGGTTATACTTGACATCAATTAATATGCGAGCCTCTTTAAAAAATGTATCCATTCGTACCTCAATCCCTTTCATTTTATCAATAGTTTCATTCAACATGGTGTAGTCAGTGAGATTGATTACTCTCTAAAAATGTGGAAGCATACCTCCCAATTCATCCTTCCAGGTAGAAAAATCCTTCACTTCACCTTCATCATTTAATATCTTAGGTGTTCCATTCCCTTCCATGTCCCTGAACATTTTTAATTTTTTCTACAACTGTACTCCCAACTTGCCATGAAAAGTTAATATTCCACCCAATAGGTTCATTGCTTTCAACACATTTGGAATATTTGTTGGAGCTTCAAGGTCATCTTTCATATTAGGCATCATTTCCTTTATGGCTCCAACTCTAGTAGTCCATTTTCTACAATCATTTTGGAAAGCATTTTGAACCAGATTTTACCTCTCATGAGCTTTCTAGATGCTCTTGTAGGCTTCTTAGATAGTATCAGATTTGTGCATTATCTTGGAATGTTTGTGCTTCAAGACATCATCAAAAATATTATTAGAAACCTTGGTAGTTTCCTCTTTTTCTTTCTTAACATTATCTTTCTCTACCTACACTTCAGATTCAAACTCCGGATTCTCAATGATAGAGTCTCCTTCTCCTAAGCTGATAATTCTAAACAAGATCAAGAGGGGGAAGGAGATTCCTTTATTGATTGACTTTCTTGCATAGTGGCCCTCATCTTTTACACTCATCTAGGAGAGTGTTGTAGTTGTTCAATAATGCATCATATTTCTTTTGTGATATTTGTGCAATGTCAACACTCAGCATGGAAACATACACAATCAATTTTATAGCATGGATGGGAGTGATATCAGTGGATCTATTAACCATAACTGAACCAGTAACCTCCTTAATTGATTTAACCACTTTAGGTTTTCCTATATTAGGATCCATTACCATAATTTCAAGAGTATGCAATTTGGGACTAATTCCAGAACCAAATACACGATTATCAAAATTCTCTTCAAACACATAAGCATTGGGGTCCTTTCTTATTGCATCAAGTGTACCCAGAAGCAACATTATACCACTTTCCTTGACAATTTTTTTGGCCTCAACAAGAGTAATTGCTACTATCTCAACCATTATCTTCTCCTCTTATGCCTTCTCTCTTTCCTCTTATAGTGAAGAGTCCACATTAGCCTTAGCCTCTTCAATTATCTTCTTAATATCTTGGATCTTATGCTAGATGATAAACTCTTTGAATTCCTTAGTTTGCACAAAGGAATTATCAATGAATTCATCAAAATATTTGACCCTAGGGTCATCATCAACTTATTCATCATACTACCATTTCACAATCCTATCCATTGGAACATATGGGTCAAGAGCATCTTTTATTTGAGGGGAAGGAAACCTCCCTTCCACCTCTTGATCATAGGCACATGATCTATAGATTTCTCATCTCCAATTAGTTCAGTAGTAGATTATGTATCCAAAGGGTTGCCCCCTATACCAATCTTCAAAGGTTGTTCTTGAATATCTACAACCTCTTTCTACTGCTCCTCGAGTGCTTGTGCCTTCTCTCCAACTTCCTTGACCTTTCCATTGAATCAACCATGTTGGTAATAATTCAATTTTTTCATGACCCTTTCATAAGGTCTCTCAATCTCATCATATGGAATGATATAGAAATCATTAATTTTTATTATGTCTTCCTCAATATCACATATGGCAATCCATTCCTTTTTCATTGAAGTAACTGTACCATCAATTTTCCAATTTTTGTTTACATAATCAATGTACAAAAAGTGATGGGAAAATCAAAACAAGCCTCTCTTTCTGATCATTTCATTTATAAACCTTTCAGGGTCATGATTTATAACCTCATCTACTAGCATCTTGAGGGTATTCAACATTATTTGAAACTTTTCATAGCCTTCTTTGGAAGTAGCCTTGAAATAAGAAAAAATACTTTGTGGTGTTATCATTGAACCCTTCCTATGAATTATGAAATATTCCTTATCAATCAAATAAAACTACCAAATAAGCTCCATGAAGGACAACCTATCTGAAATGTACATTGGTAGGAAATGGGGTGGAACCTTGGCTCCATAAACTCTGATCAAAGTGTAATGTGAGTGAAAAAACTTACTTAGCCCAATTGTGAGTTTATGTTGCTCCTTCTTTAAGTTCTTGGGGGCAAAAAATATCCTTGATAACTTTTGAAATTTTGTATAGAGGTGCTACACCCAAACTCTCCAAGACACCAAACCTCACAACATTGAAGAAAGAAAGACAATTGGAATGTGGACAATTCTTGTCCAAAATATCAGTCCACATTTGGATAGGTAGATCATTTCCTTCATCATCCTTCTTCCTTAGCTTTATTTGTTTCTTTCACTTCTCTTACCCAATGTAAAGAATCATATGTAGCAATAAAGAATGGTGTGGTAAAAATAATGGGGTACTACCATCCTTTAATCCAATTAATCCCTTGTGCATCTATTCTCCAAAATATGTTGCATAGTCAAATCCCCTATTGGAATTCCAATTTTGAATATCAATAATCATTACCAATAGAGTAGTTCATATCCTTTCATCAAACCTGTGAACCAATACCTAATCCAAGTAGTAGTATGTTTTCTTGATGTATTTGGTTAACTCATCACAATCTAAAGGTTCCAAGTCCTTAATACTGAAAGCTACAATGTACCCTTTCCTATGCCTAGGAATCACATGCCTCCTATAATCATATTTTTTATGTTCATACTCATTGCATAGATCAGAAAATTTGATGTTGATAGTGTAATTAGGATTTAACTTGAACACCTCCATAATCCTATCTCTTGTTGTTCCATTATCACTTTTTATTATTTTTTCCATTACATCATAATGCCTTGCCAACTCTCACATCAAGTCCACTTCAACAAATACATTTGGTACCATCAACCTTCCAAGGTTGAAAACCCATAGGTAATAAGTTGGAATTTATCATACCATCTATTGAAAGCATACAAGAGTAATTCCCAACAACTTTGAGGCTATGGGACCTCACCAATTCTAGTAGCATTGTCAATCAATTTGCTAGTCATGATACCCTACCCTATAGGTCTTTTTCCAATTTTCTTTCCTCCTTCAGCAATATCTTTGGATTCACACTCCATGAACCTAGCAAAATCTCTCTTCTCTCCTTAGATTTTTCTAACTTCTTTGAGACTCATGTCTTAGGTTTAACAACCTTAGGATTTTTCTATTTTGATGTACCCCCTACTATTGAGGATTCACTAGGTTGGATCATGGTTTATAGCTAGGGTTTACAAATTTCCACTTATGAATGAGGGCTAATAGTTTTATAATCTTAAGAAATCCCCTTTCAAAACATCAACAAAAAACCCTCCCAAACCTTACTCAATTCCTACCAACTTTTGTGAATTCTTATTATAACAAAACCATTCTAAACCTAAGCACCTAGAGCTTTTAGAATTAATCACTAAATTTCCTTAACCATCTCAATTAAAACATAATTTACACAAAGAGGTGTAATTACTTCCTTACTTAGGATAAAAAAATTCTTCAATGCCTCTGAAACTCTTCACTTGAGCTCCACACACATTTCTCTTGAAACTTAACCATTTCTTTGACTTTGAATAGTTGCAATTGTTAAGAAAAATGATCCAACAATCTTCTTTATGGCCAAGGGATGGAGTTTCTTCACCATTAATGCCTGAAAGAAAGTTTGCATGAGAGAACTGTCACTTAGCCATTCAAGTTCATATTCTAGCCATTGATCATTTTGATTTAAAACTCCATACATGGCTCTCACTCATCCTCACTCTTTCTCTTTTTCTTTTAGCGATGCTCCTTGATGCTACCACATGGCCCCTTTTTTCTTTTATCACCTTTTAATTTGAGTCCATCGCTCATCACTACATCGCTCTTTTCTCCTTTGAATGGATCCACAATTATTTACTACCCGACAATGAGGGGAATATTCCATCAAATATCCCATCACTCATCATTGATGTGTTCCTTAGACCTCCATTTGTAATTATGATGGCTTGAGGTAGTGTGATGATCCAGAGGATCTTCATCAAAAATTGAAGTTTCTCTTTTATCTTTAGAATCGGTATTTTCGGCAAGAGGGTGAAATCTTGATTCCAATGCAACTCGAACGGAGTTAATCGGAGTACCGAAGCTCAAAATATGTAACGTCAAACCTATGGTCAACCCTCAGAAAATAGGCCAGAAAAAGGGGAAAAAATCAAAGTTATCAAAATCAGCCAAAGTCAACATCATTGTCTAGTGCTCATCATCAGGATTTCTACGAAGTTCGTTTCATGAAAAATGGAGTCCATATGACGAAGTTATAGATTGTCAAAATCTAGGTGAACCTGATGATGTCAATGCCCAGTCAGCACCATGGCCAATCAGCCCTTGACACTTGTCATCTCCTCAATCCTCCATTTGGCAAATAGTTTGGGAAAAAAAAATTCAAAATAAAATAAATGAAAAAAATGTATAAAACTAAACTCCTAAAAAAATGGGATAAAACCCACCCATTAAGGGGGGTGCCCACTTTATGTGGGAAGCCACCCACATTATGTGGGAATGCCACCCATGTTATGGGGTCTGACCCACCTAAAGTGGGGGTGCCAACTAACATGGTGGTGGCCCACACTTTGTGGGGAGCCTTCCATAAAGGTAGAATCCCCAAAATTAAGGGGTTTTTTAATATTTTTCCTTAAACAATTGAATCTGCCACCCCAACAAAATAAATCAAGATTTATTTTGTAACAAAAAATGCCTGGAAAGAATAAAATTAGGGGCTTGGAATTTTTAAAGGGGGATATTATTGTTAATTTATCTATGTAAAGGAGATTATTAAGATTTTATATAAAAATGAAGAGATAAGGTGGATTTTGTAAATCATTTGGTTGTTAACCAAATTGAGTAAATTTTTTGTATAAAAAGGGGAGATTAGAGGCTTAGAGGAGCAACTGAGAATTCTTCAAGTGTTGGAGACTTAGAGGATTTTGGGAGATAATTTGTTGTTCCTGTACGTCGGGAGAATGCTGGAATTCCGTCGTGCTTGAAGGGAAGAGCTTGCCAGCTATTGTAATGCCGAATTTTTGAAGATATCAATCTGATCGGTCTACTCTTTGGAGAGGGACCCAGAGACAGTCATTTTTACGATGAACTCCGTTATCAAGCTGTTTACATTTTCTCTTTCTTGTCTCCTTCTGAATTCTATCTTTTTCTCAATTCCATTAGTTTAATTATGTTATGGTGTTGATTTCATTTTAGTAATTTGGAGATTGGAATTGTAATTGTTATGCATTCTTTAAGCAATCGTCTTAGATCCTAAATTGGATCAAATTGGTATTAGAGCTATGCTTTGAGTAAGTATTGTAGATTCAAATGCTTACACGCTCCCAGCATCAACAAGGCAAGGGAAAGCTTGAAGAGTATAATCCAGAGATTGGAAGACGAAGAGCTCATTCATGAACATAGATGGTAGATCCAAATGATGGACAAAGTTCTGAGCTTGGTGAGAAGGAATTTCAGAAGGATTTTCTCGACATGAAGGCCATGGTCAAAGTCTTATTCCAGGAGAGGCAAGAAAGGAGGTAGAGACATGAAGCTCGTGTAGACAAAGGAAAGAAATTAGGAGATGATCCTGAGCCTCTGAAGACACCTCCCTCTTCTCCTTCTCCTCCCTCTTCTCCGTCTTCTCCTTCTTCTCCTTCTTCTACTCATTCTATTCCTTTTAATCCTTTTAAGGGTGTACATAAGCCCAAAATTAAGTTGGATGTAAAATTTGACTTACCAAAATATTGTGGTGAATTAAATGCTGAAAAACTAGATGATTGGATTCAGTAGGTTGAAGTCTATTGTAGAGTCCAAAACCTCGTAGATGATGCTGATAGGATCCAACTTGCTACTCTTCGGTTAGGGGGTACAACTCTAACTTGGTGGGTGAGTAGGACTAGAGCAGAAATCTCCCAACATGGTAAAGTCAACTTGTCGTGAACAAAATTTGTAAGTGCTCTTAAAAAGAAATTATATCCCTTAGGCTACATGCAACAGCTAATGATGAATTGGTAGATGTTTAGGCAAGGGAAAGGTCAGTCTGTTCAAGAGTACACTCATGAATTTTGTAAAAGGGCTATTGCATTAGATGTTCCATTGTACACCCAGGATACTTTGTTGAAGTATATAGGAGGTCTTCATTCCTACCTTAGACATTCAATTTTGGTTTTGAATCCCAATAACCTTGACGAAGTTTTTGTCCAAGCTACCCACTTAGAGTCTAGAGGTAAGGGATCATTCATTGATAAGTTTGATAAAAATCCATCTAAGTTTGATGGAAAGTCTAAGGGTAAAGATAAAGAGAAAGATAAAGGTAAAGGAAAGAAGACAGCTACGGTGAAGAAAGAGGGTGAAAAACCCACATGCTCACATTGCAAGAAAGAGGGGCATGATGAATCGAGGTGCTGGAAATTGCATTCAGAAGCAAGGCCAAAAAGATTTGGAGGAAATAAAGGCAAACAAAAGACTATTACTACTATCATTCAACAGGATCTTGGATCTGATTCCGGAGATGAGACAAAGATCGTTGGTGCCGGGATCCAAGGTAAAGGGAAAAGTATAATTCTCTCTTCTGATGCAAGTATTTCTAATGCAAGTACAAGTAATTCAAGTAAAGTATCCACTCCTAAATTTGATAAACAACGGAATGAATTGTTCCACATTCGTGTGGTAACTAAACACACAAAGATTGATACACTATTTGATTCGGGCTCTCAAGTCAACTTGATTTCTGAAGAGGTTGTTAAGAAATTGAATCTAACTACTACTCCTCATCCTAAGCCCTATCCACTTGGATGGGTATGTAATGATGAACAGTTGTAGGTGACAAAATAGTGCGAATTGCATTTTTCCATCACTACTAATTTCATTGATGAAGTAGAAGTAAATGTTGTACCTCTAGATATTTGTGGGCTTGTATTAGGGAGTCCTTATCTGTTTGATACAAAGGAAATCTTTTATAGGGGGAAGAACAAGTATCATCTTTTTAAAGATGGGGTAGAATACATTGTACATGCACACAAGGTCAAGACTAATCTCACACTAGTTAATGTTGGTCAAATGAAAAGGTTAGTCAACTCTAGTAAGAACTTTGTGTTAATGCTTGTAAAAGCCAAAGAAGAAGATAACTCTGAGGAATTTAAGGGGTCTGGCCCAAAATACAAGATTGAAATGGTCAAAATTGTTTCTACTTATGATGAATTGTTTCAAGAACCAAAGGGGTTTCCACCCAAGAGGGAAATACAACATGAAATTCAGCTGTAGCAAGATGTGCCATTGCCTAATATCGGCTTATACTATTTGTCCATTATGTAGAATGAGGAAATTGAGAAACAAGTTCAGGAGTTAGTGGAGAAAGGAGTTATCCATCCTAGTACATCTCCTTGTGGTTCTCCAATTGTGTTGGTTCCAAAGAAAGATGGATCTTGGAGAATGTGCATTGACTACCGTGCCCTGAACAAGATAACAGTAAAAAATAGGTACCCTCTTCGAAGAATTGATGATTTACTTGATCAGTTGAAACATTCAGTTTATTTCACTAAATTAGATTTGCGAAGTGGTTATCATCAGATTAGAATTGTAGAACATGACATTTGGAAAACTGCTTTCAAGACAAAATAGGGACTTTATGAATGGTTGGTTATGCCCTTCAGGCTTTGTAATGCACCTACCACATTCATGAGAGTCATGAACAATGTCTTTCATCCTTTCATTGATGATTTTGTCATTGTCTGTCTAGATGATATTCTTATATTTAGCAAGTCTTGGGATGATCATGTAAGCCATGTAAAGAAAATTTTTGATGTTTTGAGAAAAGAAAAACTTTATGTAAAGATGTCTAAATGTGAATTTGCAAAGACATCTCTAGTTTACTTAGGCTATGTCGTAGGGAATGGTCAATTGAAAGTAGACCCTGCGAAGGTCGAAGCTATTGTAAACTGGCCTAAGCCAAGTACTATAACAAAAGTCAGAAGTTTCTTAGGTACAGTCCAGTACTGGAGAAAGTTCATTGACAAATTCTCCTACATTGCATCATCATTGCACACATTGACAAGTACGAAGACAACTTTTTAGTGGGGAGGTCCACAACAAAAGGCCTTCAACAGTTTGAAGGAAAAGTTAAGCACTGCACCAGTTTTGGCTTTACCAGATCTACACCAACCATTTGAGATCGAAACTGATGCAAGCGGATTTTCCATGGGAGTTGTTCTTATGCAAGGAGGTAAACCAGTCTGCTACCACTCTGAAACCTTTTTAGGAGTAGTAAGTAACTATCCTACTTATGGTAAAGAACTTTATGCATTAGTTCAGAGAGTTAAGAAATGGAAACATTACATAATGGGGAAAGAAACTGTAATCCACAATGATCACCAACCACTACAGTACTTGCAATCACAGTCTAAACTGTAGCAAAGTAGGCATTTTAGATGGATGGGATTTTTGCAATAGTTTCACTTAGTAATTAAGTACAAGAAAGGTACCCATAACAAAGTAGCAGATATGCTTTCTAGGCCTCCTGTTATGAATACTTTGATCATCCTTAAAGGTAGTTCCATGGTGCATGAAAGCTTTTAGGAACAATATGCTAATGATGAAAACCTTAAGGATATTTATTCAGCTTTAATTACAGGCAAATAGATAGGAGAGAAAGATTACTATGTGCAAGATAAACTTTTGTATCATTTGGGCAAGTTATGTGTTCTAAAAGATGAACAAGCACATGTAATCCGTGAAGATCACACTTCTTTGATTGCAAGACATTTTGGGGTAAGTAAAACAGTTACTCAATTACAAAAATATTGTTATTGGCCTAAAATGCAAGAAACTATCGCCAAATACATTAAAGGTTGTATTATGTGTGCAACTAGTAAACCAAGTAACAGAAAACTAGGGTTGTACACACCATTACCTATTCCATCTCGTCCATGGGAAAGTGTGTCTATGGATTTTGTTGGGGGTTTACCTATGTCTAGGAAGGGTCATGATTGTCTTTATGTAGTAGTTGATTGGTTCAGCAAAATGTGTATCTTAATGCCATGTAAAAAGCAAGTCACTGCTGAATTGACAGCTCAAATGTACTTCCAATTTTTATGGGTTCATTTTGGGTTACCTACTTCTATTGTATCAGATCAAGATTCTCGATTCCTAGGGGAATTTTGGTCAGCTTTGTGGGGACTCATGAACACCAGACTAAAGAAGAGCATAGCCTTCCATCCACAGACCGATGGACAGACAGAGGTAGTAAATAAGACAGTTGTGCATCTACTCAGAGGCTACTACAACAAGCATCCCAAATTGTGGGATGAGAGTCTTCACTATGTACAGCATGCTTACAACCGTGCAACACACTCTTCTACAAAGAGGTCTCCTTTTGACACTTGTTTTGGTTATGTGCCTAAGACTCCGATGGATTTTACTTTTGGGAAAGATGATGTTGAAGATGGATGCCATGATTTAGAGAAGGCTTTGAAGTTCATCCAAAAAGTTCAAGCCATCCATCAGGTAGTGGAAGCACAATTGGGAAAGAGTCAAGCCAAATACAAGGCTCAACATGATAAACATCGCACTGATCATCATTTTCAAGTTGGTGACCGTGTTTGGTTACATATCAGCAAGGAAAGAATGCAAGGTGAAGGAAGAAAGCTCAAGCCAATTCAGTATGGTCCCTTTGAGATCTTGGAAAAGACCGGAACCAATGCTTTTCGCCTCAATCTTCCTCCATATATGTAGATCTATTCAGTTTTCAATGTTGAGAACTTGAAGTTGTATGAACCTCCGATGATATTGGACAAGGAGACTGACATTCAGGTTCCATCAGTTGATGATCTTTCACCAGAGTACATGTTAGAGTTGCCTGAAGACATCATCCTAGACAGGAAAACCAAGACTTCACGAAGCGGAGCAGTTGAGTACCTTAGAGTGGGACTAAAGGGGATGAATCCAAGCAAGGAAAAATGGATGGAGATTGGTAAGGTGAGGGAACTTTACCCTCACTTACTTTCTGAGTAATCAAGCTTTCTGAGGTCCAAAAGCTCTCCAATGGGGAGGACTGATCCAGAGGATCTTCATCAAAAATTGAAGTTTCTCTTTTATCTTTAGAATCAGTATTTTTAGCAAGAGGGTGAAATCTTGACTCCAAACCAACTCAAACAGAGTCAATTAGAGTCCCGAAGCTCAAAACATGTAAGGTCAAACCTATGGTCAACCCTCAGAAAATAGGCCAAAAGAAAGGGAAAAAATCAAAGTTGTCAAAATTGGCCAAAGTCAACACCATTGTGTAGTGCTCATCATCAAGATTCTGACGAAGTTCGTTTCATGAAAAATGGAGTTCGTATGATGAAGTTACAGATGGTCAAAATCTGGGTGAACCTGATGACGTCAATGCCCAGTTAGCACCACGGCCAATCAGCCCTTGACACTTGTCATCTCCTCAATCCTCCATTTGGAAAATAGTTTGGTAAAAAAAATTCAAAATAAAAAATATAAAAATCAAAATAAAATAAATGAAAAAAATGTATAAAACTAAACTCCTAAAAAAATGGGATAAAACCCACCCATTAAGGGGGGCGCCCACTTTATGTGGGAAGCCACCCACACATGGGGGGAAACCCACATTATGTGGGAATGCCACCCATGTTATGGGGGGCGACCCACCTAAAGTGGGGGCGCCAACTAACATGGTGGTGGCCCACACTTTGTGGGGAGCCTTCCATAAAGGTAGAATCCCCAAAATTAAGGGGTTTTTTAATATTTTTCCTAAAACAATTGAATCTGCCACCCCAACAAAATAAATCAAGATTTATTTTGTAACAACAAATGCCTAGAAAGAATAAAATTAGGGGCTTGGAATTTTTAAAGGGGGATATTATTGTTAATTTATCTATGTAAAGGAGATTATTAAGATTTTATATAAAAATGGAGAGATAAGGTGGATTTTGTAAATCATTTGGTTGTTAACCAAATTGAGTAAATTTTTTGTATAAAAAGGGGAGATTAGAGGCTTAGAGGAGCAATTGAGAATTCTTCAAGTGTTGGAGACTTAGAGCATTTTGGGAGATAATTTGTTGTTCCTATACGTTGGGAGAATTCTGGAATTCTGTCGTGCTTGAAGGGAAGAGCTTGCCAACTATTGTAATGCCAAATTTTTGAAGATATCAATTGGATCAGTCTACTCTTTGGAGAGGGACCTAGAGACTTAGTCATTTTTATGACGAACTCCGTTATCAAGCTGTTTGCATTTTCTCTTTCTTGTCTCCTTCTGAATTCTATCTTTTTCTCAATTCCATTAGTTTAATTATGTTATGGTGTTGATTTCATTTTAGTAATTTGGAGATTGGAATTGTAATTGTTAAGCATTCTTTAAGCAATCATCTTAGATCCTAAATTGGATCATGTGATGGGCACAAGAATTGACCATCCATCACCCATTTCCAATACTCCTTTTATTTTTTTTATCCTATCAATGATATGAACAACATCTATGATAAGATCATAGTTGTTAGATCAAGTCATTCTCCTTTGAATTTATTCTTTTCCCATCGCTCATCACTGATTTACATCTTAATTATTGAATTACATCAGCGATGGAAGAAAGGTGGTGATAGTTCAATATTTAGCCATTTATCCTTTGCAACAAGATAAAATTTCATGCAAGCATCAATCTTAGCAATACTCAAATTAGTGAAGTAATAATAGAACCATAGACCTCATCACTCATCGCTGATATGGAAGAGACCAGTAATTAGTAATACACAATGGGTGATGAGCTTGAAAATGCAAAGGGGCATAGTTTTATCATGTATCCCTAATTTAGAACTTGAAGCATTTGAGTGATCAACAATACAAAAGAAGATAACAATAATAAGGAGATTCTTCATATCGTGCATTGTTGATATAAAACTAAAGGCTTAGACCCTATCTGCAATGTAAAGCAAGGCAACAATGTGAAGGAACATAGGTCCATCACTCATAGTGGATTGAATACTAGTGGTGACAAGGCTATTAGCGATGAGCGATATGCTGAGCGGTAAGCAAGAAATTAAGTGAGAAGAATTTTGCATGTGCTCACAAGTTGTTTTAAAAGGGGACCTACTAGGTAAAATGAGAGATAAAGAGTTAAGACCATTTTTGACAAAGGATGTAAAGGAAAAAAATTTCCAACTTTCAACCTTATAAAATATTAAACATAGACCCAAAATGAGAAGACAATATTACACAATGGGTTAATGGGGAAACCTAGGCATAAGGGGCCAATAATCACATGGGTACAATATACTTAAGTTGTTTTAAATTGACCAGAGACTGACCATGTAAATTCAATGAAGGATTAGATCAAAGAAGAAGGATTCAAAAGAAAAGGAAATATGCTAAGTAAAAACCACCAAATAGCATAAAACCCTAAACCCTTAGTTCATCCCAGACCAAGAAGCCACTCGAGTAAAAACATTTAAACTAGTGGAACACAAAATTTTGAAGGTTCTGCCAGAAGGATATCCTTTCCCTCCATATTTTTCAAACCTAGGAATCTCTATAACTTGTGGTATTGACATTCTTAATATCTCCAAGGATAAGGGATTGCTTTTCACATAATATTAAGGTTGGACATTTTGATTTTGGTTTATGGTGGAAATTTTTCATTAAAGGGATGAAATTTTTTGTAAGAGTTGGTTAAGGATTGCCTCATTGGTTGTGTTTTGGGATGGAGGTGAATATGGTGGAGGTTTATATATGTTTGAGGGGGAAGTGAATTGAATACTTATGGGAGGTAAAGTGGTAGGAGATATGATGTGAGATGCCACAAAGGTACAAGGATTGCTAGTGGAAATACCCAAGGTAGGAATGACATTACAAGTAAGTTGCATCATTGTGGTAACTTGAGGGTTCTTGTAGGTAGGAATAGAGGCAATGGCTATAGGAGGAGGAATTTTCTTTCCTCCTTGACTTTGAGCATTGTTCAAGGTTTGAGCACAACCAGTCATTGAGATAAGATGTTTTCCAAAAATCTAAGCTAAGTTACATACAATCTCTATTCCTTTTTCACTTTCAATCATTTAGTGTATGTTATCTGTGGTATGAATAACGGTTTGGAAATATTTTTAGTACTCACTAAGTTTTTAGGTTATCCAATTCTTTATGGATTTGGATTATGTTTTCTTGAGAGAAAATAGAAACCATTATTTCAACACTTGTCATACTACTTGAAGGTAAAGAGTTGTCAAGGGTATGGTCCATACCTAGTGAACTAGTGTCAACACTATGAGTGAAAGAGCTAGATAACCCAAGGTCCATGATGAGTGTGCTATCATGGGATGACATGAGTCTCAAACTATGTCTCACTATAGTATTAGTAACAGGACACTAAGTTGTAAAGATCATGTAAAGGAAAATCAATGAATTCAAGATAAATGATATTCTTTAAGTCCAATTCTTATGTTTACAAATGCATTCAAAATGAAACAAGAATAAGCTAGATCTAATGAAGTAAATGAAATAGGAAATCTGCAAACTGAAATAGAGATTTGACAACAAATAGAAGCACAAAATTGAATTTTTAAGTACTATAAAATACATATTCAGATATAATTCAGGACTAAATCACTTAGATGGGAAAATGAGTCCCAATTAGGGTTTTTGGAAGGTTCGTATAATGAAAAACAAACAACACAAAATACCCATAAATTCACAAAAACATCCTGTACAAGTACTAAATCACCTAAGTGAGAAAATGAGTCCCAAAGTAGGCTTTTGAACTAGATTCAACAAATTTTGAGTTGATGTTAAGGTTACTAAATTGTATGTTGACTTGACTATTTGCAAGTATAGTTTCCAAGTGAAACTAAATGATGGAAGATGCAAAAATGAAACCTATATGCACTTTTCACTAGTACAAGATTTAGAAGCCCTAAATGCAAATAAACTAATGCAAATTAAGTGAAAAGTTAATGTAAACAAAATCCAGGAGATAAAATGCTCTCCAAATAAGAAACTCAAAGGTCTAAAGGTCAGGTTCACCAAAATGAACCAAAGGAAATAGGTGTCCACCTTTTGGGAGATGGAACTTAGGGACCTATTTCACTCTTTAGTTCATTAGGAAACCAAGATCCTTAAACCAAGTGACTAAATTGAGGGAAGGGACTCAGTGTAATGCCCCACCGTGTGAACCCCAAAGGACAACAAACACCGTACAATTTTTATTTTATTTATTTATTTATTTATTTATTTTTATTTTTTTTTAAAGTGAAACATTGCGGAACATTGCATATAATGAATGTGTGCTCACATTACATGAAAAGCAATTATGCATTTACTAAATCATTCACGTCCTCTGGGGTACACGAAACGGTCATTACAAATCATAAACTTTTATCAAAAGGAAGAGACTAAACAACCAAGAACACATAGTGATGACACACTACTATTAATGATCACAAGCGTGGAAAATGATACATCATTTCATTGCAATTCAATTCACAGTTCCATAATACAACTACAGAGCATATTTCCACAGATACAACATATCAAAGATACATTAGTTCATCACCTATTTTTTTTTTCTAATATCAATGGGAGAAGTACATTGAGTACAAGAATGAGAAATTAATGAAAAATAAGGTACAAAGTGACCAATCTCATGCCCACATTTTACACACTAAACAACCAGGCAAGACTGTAGCATCTTTGCTAATTTTGAAATAATTTTTTATTTTATTTTATTTTATTTTAATTTTTGTGTTTACTTATAAGACAACAACAACACAATTCACTACTTATAGCTATATTCAATGATCACACAAGTTACAAGAAAGATAGAAGTGATTTACTAACTTTGGCAATAGAGTCTACTTACTTAGGTCAGCTTAACATACCTCTTACATTCTATTTTATCAACAAGTCCTTGCTCCCAATGCCTCTACCTACAAGGTCTACATGACTTGGCACACACATAAGATCAAAGATAGTTAGCACATGATTACTAAGACAAGCTATATAAATCAATGGTAGTTTTTACGTTATCGAGAATAAACGACAAGTCTCAAACAAGACTCAGAAGAACAGTCCTAGGGGCCCGACCTAATGCCTCGGGGGCTCATCACTTGATGGCCTTGCCTACGTATATAATTCACAGAGGCACCGTAGTTCGACAACTTGAGTTGCTCCAACTCACCCACATGGGATATAACCATTAGTTTCCAATGAACGACTCGACTTTCTTCATACACATAACACTATAACACTGACATAAAACAACATGCAATGAGTACAACATTGCTTGATTAGGAGACTCTTTCGAACAGTTTTGAAACAAGACTCACAACAACAAGGGTGTACCAATGCATAAAAGCCACCAAACAAATACACGTGTGAGGCATGAACCATCTCGCTCATAATCATAACCAAAGGCAAGGAAAATCATGGAACATGGTACACCCACGAACTCAAAATAGAAATACGATCAATGGAACACAAAGGTCTGATCATGGGAAGATTCCACACGAAATAGGTTTCCCATCGCCTTTGGAAGCCTAACAATCTACCACCCATATCTTATCAAAGGGGAGTGGCTTAAGCATTTACGAGTTCCCAACTTATCCAAAACATGTCTATACATAAAGATTACCTCAAAAGCGAAATAAAGCAAGAGGAAAGTATGATCAACATGGAACCACTAGTATGCATAAGAAATCAATTCCAACGAGCACTCAAAGTATAACCAAAATAAATATCCAAACATGTTCAAAAGGACTATACATACCCACTTATTTGAACGTGAACATAATCCAAACTTATTAAAGATAATGTAATAAATAATTAAATAATCCACTATGATTAAAAGCATTTCCTTTATAATATATTTTAAACAGATAAGCACTTGGGAAAACCTATAGTATTCAAAACATCAGTTTTCTTTTGATTTAAAATTCATAGCCTGTACTTTTGTTTACTTCAAATTGATTAAAACTTAACCTATATATCTGTTATTTTAAACTAATAAATTTAATTCAAATGTAACCTGATTTTTACTGCAAATTAAATTTAATTAAAAGTATGACATTTACCTTTGTTGACTTCAAAATAAATAAATTTTAATTTAAAATCTACCATATACAGTTTATGCAGAGTCACAAATCTAAAAGTAAAGATGTTTGAAAATCAATTTAATTTTAAATAAGCTTGTAATTAAATCTAATTTTAAATGCACTTGAAACGAGTCGAGTTTTAAATATACTACAAAGATGAATTACCATTCCAGTAACTTACAGGGTAATGAAATTACCCATATCTAATAAATCAAGTCTTAAATAAATCAAATTTTAAATATACTATGTAAAGATAAATTACCATTACAGTAAGTAACTTAAGGGTAATGAAATTACCCATATATGATTAAAACAAGTTTTAAATAAATCTAATTTTAAATAAATCAAATTTTAAATATACTACAAAGATAAATTACCATTACAGTGACTTACAGGGTAATGAAATTACCCATATCTAATAAAATAAGTTTTAAATAAATCTAATTTTAAATAGATCAAATTTTAAATATACTACAAAGATAAATTACCATTACAGTAAGTAACTCAAGGGTAATGAAATTACCCATATCTAATAAAAACAAGTTTTAAATAAATCTAATTTTAAATAAATCAAATTTTAAATATACTACAAAGATAAATTACCATTACAGTAACTTACAGGGTAATGAAATTACCCATATCTAATAAAAAACAAGTTTTAAATAAATCTAATTTTAAATAAATCAAATTTTAAATATACTACAACGATAAATTACCATTCCAATAACTTATAGGGTAAAGAAATTACCCATATCTAATAAAAACAAGTTTTTAAATAAATCTAATTTTAAATAAATCAAATTTTAAATATACTACAAAGATGAATTACCATTCCAGTAACTTACAGGGTAAAGAAATTACCCATATCTAATAAAAACAAGTTTTTAAATAAATCTAATTTTAAATAAATCAAATTTTAAATATACTACAAAGATGAATTACCATTCCAGTAACTTACAGGGTAAAGAAATTACCCATATCTAATAAAAACAAGTTTTTAAATAAATCTAATTTTAAAAAAAATATGTTTATTTATTTAAATACTCACATAGGTTCTAAATATTATAAATAAAAGAGCTATCTTCACAAAAATATTTAAACCTACAACTATTCAATTAAAAGGAGTATTTTAAAAAGAGAAAATCAATCTTAAAGGTATAGTAGCATCTAACCTCATTTTCTTTATTAGAATTAACATGTACTATTTTAACTTAAAGCTTCATTTCTCACGTATCTAAATGGAATGTAGGCATGAACTAAGTATGCCATACCAATCATGCGTAATTTTAAGGAGAGGTAAAAGAAGTGGAGGGTAAATATCATGCCTAATTTTAAGGAGAGGTAAAAGAAGTGGAGGGTAAATATCATCTAACGATTCTTATGCAAAAATCTTTATGCTAAAAACCTATTTAGGGTTGACTAAAAACAAGAGTAACAATTGCATAAAATACAAATTTGGTGACAGATAATGAATGTTGAAAGTAGAAAGAAGCTGTAACTGATTTCAAAGGAGAAGTTGTGCATAAGTTTTATTTTTATTTTGAGGGTGCTAAACAGAAGTAGCAATGGCTGACTGGGTGGGATTCAGTTCATGCACCAAATAATAAGTGCTACAGAAAGGTAGGGCAAGCAATTTTACTTCATTAAATTAACTAATCAAATTGGGTGCTAAGAATACCATGATTGAGGAAGAAAAACATCATACACTAACTATATTTACAAATTCAATACTTCAAAATATTTAAATTTTTCCAAAAATCTCTATATACATGTGATACAGCGTTACAGTCTTCCAAAAGAAATTACTGTATTTATACCTCTGTGCATCAGCTATGCATGGGATTTAACTTGCGATGCCTATTGCTATGTGTTATTATTATTATTATTAAAACAAATAGTAAATATGTATTTAATCTTTTAATGTTGGTTCTTTACCCATAACTCTCAGAAAATAGCATACGAAACATAAAAATAAATGGACTTACCTTCACCCTTCCCGTGTTTTCTCCAGCTCCTTCGTAATTCCTCCTTTCTCAAAAACCACCGCTTCCCCCTTCTCGTAGTGATTTTTGTGCCTTTTTTTTTTCCTGAGTTCTTTCCCCTTCCTCCAAAAAATGTCCACCGTAGAAAGAAAAATCCCCGGGCTTTTACCCTCTTCAAACAAATGTACCCCTCCAAAAACATGTAAATGACAGGTGTAAAGAAAATTTCCAAGCTACTCTCGCTCCTTCCACGTTGAAAGAATCATGCAGAAAGTGAAAACTCACTCCTTCCACGTTGAAAGAATCATGCAAAAGTGAAAAGGGTTTACAAGGCACGAGGAGGAAAACCATTATTTGGATACCATTATATTATATTATATTATATTATATTATATTAAGCACAACCCTTCCACCATTTAATATTTTGCGGTAAACATATTATCCCATTATAAATTTAACGGAGAACTCTTTTAGTATAAAAATTTACAAAATACAATTATTAACAAAATTATTTATTTTTGAATAAATCCAAGTAATAACAAATAAATAAATAGTATTATTTAATTAAATGGACAATATTATTTAATAAAATAAACAATATTATTTAATTAAATAAACAATATTATTTAACTAACTAAACATTATTATTTAATTAAATAAACATTATTATTTAATTAAATAAACAATATTATTTAATTGCCAATTGAAAATTCATAAAGCTCCAATTAAGATATTATTCTTTTAATTTTAAAAACATAATTTTAAATTTTCAAACTAATTTAGCATTTAATTAAATCTTCACAACACACATTAATAATTACATTTAATGTTTAATTTCAATCATAATACTAACCATAATTGTATTAATTTAACTAATTAACAGTAACGATACCATCTAAATCAAACAATTAACACATTAAAATTTCCACCCAAAAAGAAACGACGTAAAACAAGATGATACCAAACAGAGTGGGAACTGACGGATGACATCATCAAACAACGATGGGACAACGGACATGGACGGGGATACTTTCTTGCCAAATCCTTAAACCACATCATATCCATTGGGTATGTTGGGCACGCTCTGACCCGACAGTGCGGGTGGAGTCGGTGCCTAGTACCTGCAAACCTGCATAAAACCAAGTGTCGAAACAACATATATATATTCAATGTACTACACACCGTGAGAGAGAATTGCAGTGTGGCAGGGCGCTCACAGATGAGCGATGCAACACCGTCCCCCTCACCCAAATCTCAAACAATAGAACATCATCATAAACATCATGAAGCGAGTATTAAACAATTTGCATAACCACACAGTATAGCATAATCAGTTAAAGACAAACACCATGAATCATTATATCATTAACATCATAAAACAGTATCATTTGCATCCAAGCAAAACATATAAGTCAAATAGATGAAACAATCACCAACGTAATCATGAGTATACATCAAACATAAGCAATATTCGAACAACAACAACCACATGCACATAAAGGTATCATGGGAGTTCAATAACACGAGAGGCATTACACTCAGGGTTTTCTTATGAGATTAAATGGGGGTTCACCACTAAAGGAAGCTTGAAAGGAGTAATGTAAACTCTATGCACAAAACCCTATAAACTTAGGAGCATCAAATTGGATTGATAAAAGAGAATGAAGAAAAAGCATACCTGGAAGAATGATGGGATCAAAGAAAAGTCCAAAACTCTAAATTTTTTCTTTTTGAAGCACACTAGGACTGATACACCAAGCTAGGAAATTTAGTCCCACTATATGAATCTGGGAAGAATCTAGAATCTTCTGGTGACTGTTCAAGATCTAAAAAATTTAGAAAAAGGGTTGTACTAGGACTCATATGTCAAGAGGGGTGATTTAAACCTAGTATGAGGGTTTGATTGATAATTTTTTAGCTTCTAGTGATCTTCTATAACTTTTGTCTTATCTGGTCTTCAGGTCTGAAAGTCTAAATTCTGGCTCGTGGGTGAGTTTCCATGAAGGTGACAACTTTTTGAAAACTTTGACAACTCTTGGAACTTTGTCTTCAAAGGATATTCAAGCTTCAATACACCTACATCTGCAAACACACATCAAGAGGGAAAGATATTATTGTGTTATGGAATATGGGTTTGCCTTGTTCAAACCCCATTTTCGTAATTAAACCTTGAAATGAAATGAAATAGCATGAATGAATGATGAATGAATAAATGTAATGTTGGAACTCGCCAAACCATTGAAATGAAGGTTGAAAACTTGTGTGAAATGGCTCCAATGGATGTGGATCTTGACTCTTGATCTTGATAGAGATAATATATTTGAATGCTTACTTGAATCATGAAAACCTACATCACAAATGTTAGCTCACAAACACACATGATGCATGAAGACTTTGACATGATGCTTGAATCTTGAATATAGTTCCAATTTCTTGATGATTTTCTCTTGAATAGTCTCTTGATTATAAATTTTCTATAATACTTGAATACTTGAAATCTTAGATACTATTAGGAGAAATTATGTGAAATAATCTTGTATTTATACTTGTTTATGCCTAATTTCCTAAAATTACAACACTACAAGCCGACATCATATCTAGGATAATAAAATACCACCAAAAAATAGGTCCATGTTAAAGTGGTATTCATATGCAAGGTTGGAATTATGAGTCCTAATGGCTTAAAATTAGGACACAAACTCCAAGAAGTGTTAAGTTCAATGAAACATTTAAAATTAGGTCCCAAGACATAGGTGGGACTCATACATTGAAAGGGGTGTATTAGTCCCAGATCGCTAGATCTAGAACACATAACCTTAAACATTAAATTATGATTTTTCATTTGCTAAATGTTGGGATTATCCTTAGATAAATTCATTTAATTAGGCTTGTGAATGTAAAATAGTACCAATTAAAGCATAATAAACATAATTTTCACAAGGAGGGCCCAAACAAATGTGAAAATGTAAAGGGATACATTTTTCTACACTACATATACATTTTATAAAATCCTAGAAAAAGTCCTAGCTTGAGATTAGTTGACATCCTCCCTTATTTTATTAGCAACACACAAACTAGATTTATAAAAGGATGATATATTTTGGAGAATATCCTAATTATTTGGGAGGCTATGGAATGAGAAAAATGCTTTGAGTAAAAAACTAGTATTTTCCTACTAGACTTTGAAAAGGCCTATGATAGGGTTTAATGGATTTTTTTCTCATGATCACTCTTGAAGAATTTGGACTCCAAAAAGGTCATTATCAGATGGTAGAAACTCTTGTGAAGTATGTTGTTTCATAAGAGGATATGAAAGGTTAATTTTTTGAAAAATTCTCTTTGCAGAGGTTTATAGGGTAAGGATATCCTCAAGCACCTTCTCTATTTGTTATTGTTTCAGATTCTATACTCTACCTCATTAGGGAATTATAATTGAGCCTAAAGTTGAGAGGTATATCCTCTCAAAATAATGAAGGCCTCTTAAACATTCAATTTGTAGATGACATTTCCCTATTAGTCAAACTAGATGAAGTGAAATTCAATAATCTATTATAGAAACTAAACATGTTTTGTGCAACATTAGGAGAAAAATATCTATAGTGAAGTTAATAATTCTAAGTTGGGATATTTGCAATAAAATAAACATGGTTTCTCTATTTAAAAAGGTAGGGTGATATGCTCACTATTATTATTTCCTCATAAGTTGGCTGGTCTGATGTTGAGAATGGAAACCCTAATATTTCTCACATATTCATGGCACTAGATAGCTTTCATTGGTGCTATCACAAACTAACGTTTGAAGATGTTCATGAAACACCTCATAGGAAGGGATTTAAAGCAGTAAAAATGATACTTAGCATTCATTTCCTAAGGGAAGCAAAGCACTATAGGGTAAACATGAATATCATGTCATGGATTATCACTTCCCTCCTAAACTTAGGAGAAAAGGAGTCAGTGGGGGTTTTAATGGAAAAATTTTTCAACAAACACAATCTAGGCATGCTCGGGGCTACTCTAAAATTAGTTAGCTTAGGTTTTGGTATTTTAGGGTCATGGGACATCTAGGTTTTGTTTTCCATTCCTCCAAAAATTCCCCATGATGTCAATAGCTCAATATCGAGCTTCTACATGTATAGGTAGCTACTTCCTTAAAAAGGTAAACAATTTGGAGCCTTTTCCAGCTATCAAATGGATTATGGATTTTATTGCCACCCCTATAGTTGTATGATAATTTCATCCTATCCCTACATAACAAATATCCTCTCTATCTTTCCCATACTTTCTAGTTCAAGGATTCTATTATATTTTGGCCTCCTCTCGTCAAGCAATTGGTATTGAGTGCATTGGGTTCTATTTTGGACCCCCATATGTATATAGTTTGTAAAGTTATTGTAAAGTGTTTATGCTCTATAAATGTACCTCTCAAATTTTTTAATATTAATAATATTTAGGCTTTTTTCCTTTTATAAAAAAAAATGCTATGTTTGAAAAATACACCTCCAAAGTAGGTTTCTAAATAATATTTTGAATAGGGAAGACCTAACAAAAAAATTAGATACCTAGGAAACCCCTTTGTAATAAATCCATGTTTGGCGAACATGTGGAATTAGATAAAAGAAAAAATTGTAAGTAAATTAGAAAAATGGAACAAGGATTATTTATTCTTGGAAAGAAGGATTTAGGTTTGTCAAAATGTTATAGATTCATACAATCTCTATTACTCTTGTATGTAGTTGTTTAGTAGAGCTATAAAATAAATGAAATGAAAAAGACAATTAAAAAATTCTTGTGGTCTAATAATAAGGGAAATAAGAAAAAACATTATGTAAATTGGGAATGGTGTTGTCTAGATAAGTCTAAAGGTGGGATTGGATTGAAATATTAAAAAAATTAAGGAACATCTCTAGCTATCAAATAGATCATCAATGCATTTATGCGGATTAACCCTATAAAATATTAGTGACGATTAATATAAAACAAGTTGTACCTAAACAATTTAAATATTGATTTTTTTTTTTCCAATCTATGACTTATAGTTTGGAAATTTACCTATCTCCCTTACTCAATCTAATATTTGTAAAATAATTTGGAAATCTTGGAAACAAGATAAAAAGTTGGTATTAGGAAATGATGCTTTAGATAAAAGAAGGATAAAATTTTTCCCCTCTAGATCAATCTAGTGGAACTTATATCATAAAGAAAAATTGCTTGCACTATTATAAGGTCGCTCTACAGAGTCTTTGCATAAGAAAAGAATCAAATGTTTCAATGAAATTATAGGACTTGTGGGAAAAGGATTTTATTTTCCTATATTATAAAATTCAAATGATACTAATATTGATATTTTCAAATGGATTAATGGAATATATTTACATAAATTAAAGCTTGAACTTGTTTACAAATCCTTGGAGGAAACCTACGACATAATTGCGCACCTAAAAAGGAAATGTAATCTTGAAGTTTCAGTTAAAAAATGGTATAATATATTTAAATGTTTATGGTCCAATGTAATAGAACCAAAAAAACATGTTTCAAATGGTTACTTATTTCACAAAATATTCCTTATTATAATTCAAATTGTAACATGAATACATGCACTATATGTAGGAAAACTGAAAATCTTATTTATATTCTTTTTAATGTTTCTATGATAAGGAAATTTACTACCTTTTTTGTGCTAATCATGGAGATTGAGGGGATCTAGGAATTGTAAAATGATAGGAAATTATATTTAGTTTTATAGAAGGTTTAAATAAATTGTTTAATTTATTTTTGTACTTATTATATACTAAATTTTTTAAGGTTCTTATGGAAAGAAAGAAATAAGGAATGGTTCAAAGGAAAAAGGAGAGTGCTTACTAAGTCTAATAGAAGAATCATAGTTCATAACATTTCTATGTAGGTTATAATTATGATAGAAATATCAAAGGATAAATTTTTCAAGTTGTTAAATATTTGAAAAATAAATGTAAACAAAGATGAAATTAAATATGCAAGACATTGGCCATTCGACAAGCTAGAGAACTTCCCCTAAATATAAAAGGATGCTTAGAGTATTGAAAAATAAATAAAAAGATATTTAGTTGAAACACTATCTAGAGTACATGGGCTTCAAAGGAGGTCCATAATTCATGGTAAAACATAGAGAAAAAAGTACAATGGAGGTTGTAAGGTCCAATGAAGAAATATATAACATTGAACCTCCAATTGGTGGAATGATATAGACCTAGGTACAATGAAATCATGAATTTTTGAGTTGTGCTACACAATAAAATAATGAGCTTCTATATTTTGTGATGAACTACTATTATATGTTTTTAATTCTATAAAAACTTCATATGTAGGTTGATGCTTAAAGTATGATATGATTGTAAAGATACTTTAAGCCTCTGAAGTATGATATCATTAGAACTGTGATGCAATCCTCTAATTTTTGGTTAAATGATATGCAATACAAAAAATTCCCAACTCTTATATAATAACTATTTTCTCTAACTAGGTAAGGACTACTTGAGTCACCTTCACCCATTTTAAGTTTACATGTGTTCTTGAACATTGTAGTGTAGGAAAAAGTATCCTTTTTTCATAATTAATTTGGGAATGAATAATTATTAAATAAATGAGCTTAATGATAACTTGATTTATGTTGTAATATTGTAGACATGTAAACTTGACCTAACACCTATCACACACCCTCAACAACATCAAACAACAACCTGCAACATCTTGAAAACATCTTGCATCATCCTGAAACATCTTGAAAGCATCTTGCAACATCTCAAAAACATCTCACAACATCCCAAAACATCTCAAAAAAACATCCTGCAACATCCTACAACATCACATAACATAAAATAGTATACAAAACCCTAATTTACTCTATTAATTGAATAATAAAACATTATTTAATTAATTCACTTTTTCATCATTTCTAATGAATTAAATAAATTCCATTTATTTAATAAAGTATTGAGAACCCTAAATTTTCTATTAATTAAATAAAAATTAAGTAATTCATATTTTTATCATTTTGACCAATTAAATAAATTACATTTATTTAATGAATTCCTAATCCCACTTTATTTCATCCTGATTGATTAAATAACACCAATTATTTAATTGTCACTAAATCACCTTATTCCCCTAAGTTAATTGAATTATTAAATTATAATAATTTAATTAACACACATTCCTGTTGGAATCAAGCAACACTCAAGGGGGGGTGAATTAGTGTTGTGCAATTTTTAACTTTATTAATCTGATCATTAAAGTGTTAATAACATTCAACCAAAATAAAAATGCATGCACATAAGACAAACAATCACAACACCATAACACAAGGATTTTTTATGTGGAAACCCTATTAGGGGGAAAACCACAATGGAGATCAATTCACAATATTGTTCTGAGTATACTCAAAAGAAAAGATTGCAAAATGAGAATGCACTTGCATTTAGGCACACTTCCTAGAGCTCACTACTCAAAAATCGAAAGGCTTACTGCCTTACAAAATTTTGGAATACTTCCAAATATTTGAATAGATAAAGTAGCATCTACAAATTCCTAATTATAGTTTCGGTTTAGGATCAACAATCAAATTCTGGGCCTTCTGACTAATTCTTCTCTTCTGCTCTGTTATTCTTCAATTCACACTAAAATTCCTTAATGCACTAGTGAAACTATGCATAATCGCTCTACTGACCTTGTAAAATTCACAACATACATCAAGTCACATCAAACACAAACCAAAATGATATAATTGATCACTTATATATATTCCCCACCAAGAATTCAATTGCTATATGTTGGCTTCAACAAAATAAGAAATATTCACAAACAATTGGCTCAAATCAACCATAATATTCAATGCATATGCACAAGAGTCGGCCACAACATAGTGAGGACCCAAACCAAAAATTTCAAACAAAAAAATACTGAAACAATAATTCCTAAAATATCTGACACTATATTCACCAAGTTGGCCTCCAAATACTGATGAACAAAAAATTAGTCCACCAAACCTTCTAACTTCCACCCAAATTGATACAAGGCACAAAGATTTATAGATAACACATATTGTCCATTGAATAATACTCCCTAAGATCCACATCACAAAATAATAATAGAAAATCTACATATGAATCGAAGAACATGAAATTATTGGATGCTCTATACTAGCTTAACAGATAATCATTGATCTTCAATCTGTCTGCTAGTATGAGAAAATTGCAATGCATAGATCAATTAGAGAACAAGGGTTTCCATTGAAATGACAACACCAGAAAACATGTACAATGTCTCTTACCAACAATCTCCCCCTTTGGCATTGATGGCAACACTTAGTGAAAAATGACTAAGTGTCGGATCAGTACCAAGAAAAATACACAAAATGACTAAGTGTCGGATCAATACCAAGAAAAATACACTACCACCCAAAACTCCATAAAGATTTGCATCCACAACTCGCAACTACAACTCCCCCTTAGATGAATATACATTTTTCACTATTCTATTCTCCCCCTTTGACATGAATGGCAAAGATGGGGAATCCACATACAAAACTCCTATAAACAAACAAAAAATTTAAACTTCATTTGTAGAAAATTTGTTTCAAACAACTTACATAAACTTGAAGATATCTACAAAATTTGTCTTTAAAAAGTTCAAGCTTATGTTCCAACACTTCCTGAGACTTTCTAGAATAGTTATGTGACCACAAAGTAAGTAAGATTGCACTTCTATAGATTCAAGGCTCACTGGATCACTAACTACCATGGAATCTTATGCTTCTTTCAAAGTGTTCAACATGGTTTCAATCTTTGGACCAATTAGCCCTCTAATTTTACTAGCTCTTTCCCCAACTCTGTCATTATCATGCTTCGTACTCTTTATTTTGTCAAGGATATAACTTGACCTTCTTATTCTCCAATAGAAATAGTCAAAGGATCAAAAGCATTAGAAATAGCAGCTAACTCTTTCTCATGATCCTTAACCTTCTCATTTTCCTTAGTAAGTTTTGACAAAGACAAACACAACTTATAAATCCTTCCACCCTCTAACAATGCACTTTGAACATTTATCACATAGATAGCTAACAAAGATTTGTCATTAGCTATCAATCCTTTCAACCTACTAATCTTCTTAGCATCAAATTCCTTCTGAACTTTGACCAAAGATGACTTCTCAAGTGACTCAAAATGAGTACTTACTGAATTTATAAGTTTCTTTAGCTCACCAGAGGAAGAACTGGATGGATCCTTAACATATGTAAGCACAATCTTCTCCAAAATTCCAGATGCCAAATTTAATAACTCATTGTCCTCAATGTGATACTTCAAAATTTCTTCCCTAGCCTTAGCTTATGCAAATGAGGCGACTTTCATTTTATGAATTGGGGACAAGGTAGACAAATGAATAGGAAAATCTTCCAACTCAAGATCAAATTCTTCCTTTTTCTCTTCTAGAAGCTTCTTCATTTCCTCCTTAGTGTCTCTTGATTCTACTAGAACTCTCTTGACTTTAACCTTCTTTTCCTCAACTAGTGTTTCCACAGCCATAGATTTTTTCTTGTCATTTAGAGCTTCAACTTCTTCAATTGACATCTCCTTTTCTTCAACTAACACAATATTAGGGTCTTCAATCTCCATAGGATCTTTTGTATCATGTACATCAGGTTGAATCTATGTGTCCTGAATTGTAACCTCCTCATTTACTAGACTAGATGAGATATCTTCCACATGCTCCTCTTCAAAAACATCTATTCTATTCTTTATTATAATTTTCTTCATAATGCTTTCTGTTTCATTTTCTACTTCTTCAGTCTTACCCAACATAAGATTGTTTACTCTTGTTTTTCTTTTGAACTCTCTTTTTTCTTATTTTAGGACTAACTACATTTCTTCAATAGACATTACCAAAATTAAATTTGTAAAAACCCATTCTCTCAACTACTCTTCTTTAGTTCTAGCATTACTCTCATCATCTTCAAAATTTCATACAATTCCTTAGGCAATTGTGCCATTATCTCAACAAGAGTCATATTGAAAATTTTCAAATATTTTATTGTAGCCTCTTAGAGGACTCTTTGACCAACAGTATTAAAGGTACCATACAATTCATATAGGGGGTTAATATTTCTATCCTTAATGATACCTCTTTCAAATTCCCCTACTGAAATACCTGGTTTGTCAGGCTTCATCTTCTTCTTTGCTTTCTCCTCTTCATTGGAGGGCTTGACTGTTGTTGTTGCAGGGGTGCTCATATGCTTTATTTCTCTAACTTCTTCATTATATTTTGTCTCTTCATCATCTAAAACAACTTTATATACTCTTGAGCTCTTATCTGTTTTCCTTTTACCGAATGCCTTAACTTGAGATTTTGTAGGGGCTGACTTCTTTGCATGACTGGATAGGGGTGTTGAGCTCCTTGTTTATCTAGTTTGAGCAGAGGATGTTGTCAAACTAGCAAATTTAGTTTTATCTAGATCTTTTCCTTTTTTTCTTTCAGCTTGTTCTCTTTTCCTTCTAGCTCCTCTTATAGCTTTTGCAGGTATGCCCATTCTCTCTGTTAAGACTTCCACTTCTTTTCTCACTCTCTAGACTAACATTGATTTCTTCAATTGCTCATGGACTTGCATATTTTTCTCTGCATATGTTCCAAACCTTTCTTCAAATGGATTTAAAGCCTTACAAAATAGATGTTGTGCATATAGCTCCAAAATTCTCTCCTAAACTTCATAACCCATAGGCATAATCCACATGGTTCTAGGTTTTTTTTATTCCATCAAGCACTGATCAATATCCACCATAAAACAAATTGTATCCTTATACTTCTCCACAATAGAAGTGGGAATTCTTTCCCTTTCTTACATTTCATTCTAATTTTTTTTGAGATATCCCCAGATTGTAGTTTTCTTGGCTTGCAAATCACCAAGGCTAAATAACATGTCTCTAATATAAATAGCAACAGGATTATTGTTTTGCCACTGCACCTTCCCAAATCTTGAAACTTCATCCATGAAATACAAGAACAAACATAGCAACAAATTACTGTATTTAAAGGAATTATTCTTATCTTTCTTAATCTTACCAAGATTTTCAATAAGATGACTTCAAATCAATTCACATAAATCATACTCTGCATTCTCCTTTACCATTTGATAGGCTGCATATATGGTTGTACCGAATACAAAATTTTCCCAGCTATAGTGATATATCTTATAACCAATGACCATTGAGGAAAATTTCACACCCACATCAATTATGTTATCAATTTTCATCACTCTTCTATCAAATACAAAACCAGTTGCATCAGTAACTATTAGATTTTTCATAGCCTTCAAAATAAACAATCCACTAGAGGAATTTAAACATGTAACAACACTTATAGCCTCTTTTGTAATCTTGAAGGGTTGATTCAACCACATCAATTTAGTATGAACTTGACTTAAGATGTACCAGACCCATTCATTTTCATCAAACATGGGAAATTTCAGAATCTACGTGAATTTATTTTCCTCTAGGGTTTTGAATTTGGGCTTAACATAGAAATCCTCTCCAACAATGTGTTTGGAATACAAATTTAGCGACTCTGAGCTTCCTAACTACTCAATATTGGCATGAATGTATGCCCTCATATCTTCAATTTGTAAAACACTATATGGAATAGATGAAAATGCACCTAAGGGCTTGGTCTTAACAGACTTGAAAGGATGCCACTTGAACTTCGGATGGGGTCTATCCTTGACTTCAACTATCAATGGAGTATCCATTTTCACAAATTCACAAGTTTAGAAGTTTTCCCAAAAAATACCTTTTAGCCAGATTAGGGTTTGAACTTTGAATCACCTTCACGCTTGAATTCTTGCCAAATTTCTCCAATTGCTTTAGAGCTCTTCAAACTTATTATTTTCAAACTTAAAAGTGACAAAAGAAGGATAAAAATAACCTTTTAGCAATATGTCCCAATCTAACATGTATAATATTCAATGTGTATCCACAAGAGTCAGCCACAACATAGTGAGGACCCAAACCAAAAAGTTCAAACACAAAAATACTTAAACAATAACTCCTCAAATATACGTGACACACTATATTCACCAAGTCCACCTCCAAATACTGATGGACAAAAAATTAGTTCACTAGATCTTCTAACATCCACCCAAATTGATATGAGGCACCAATATTTACGTATAAAACATATTATCCATTGGAAAATACTCCCTAAGATCCACAACAAAATATCATAATAGAAAATATGGATATGAATCAAAGAACATGAAATTACCAGATGCTTTGTACTAGCTTAACAGATAATTACTCATCTTCAATCTCTCTACCAACATGAGAAAATTGTAATGTACGGATCGATTAGCTAACAAGGGTTTGCATCAATGAAAACACCATGAAATATGTGTAGTGTCTCTTGCCAATAATTCCCTCCAAATTTTCACAGTTAAATGAAACTATTCAAAACATCATAAAAAATCAAATGAAAATAATGCAGCTTCATTTGTAAAAGTCAAACTTGATTTTCACATTCAATTCCTAAAAGGAATTAATTAATTAAATCAATTAATCAATTATCCTCAACCACTTTCTGATTGAGAAAATTATAATTTCATACTAAGCCATCAACTCCTAACTAATCCATCTAAATCTTGACTGATCAATCTAAATCCTAACTGATTAATCTAATTCTTGACTAGCCAATCTATTCCTCAATCACACAAATTTTGCAATATACTTTGCACAATCTTCTCATGTCTAAATCCTCTCAACACCTTTCAATTGTTGATCTTGATTTAACATTTGTTTAATCTCGATCGTCTATTTCGAATCTTATTTTCTATATAAGAAACCTCTTTCCTCACAAAAAAAGATCAAAGATTCAATATCATTTGCACAACGAAGTACTATCGACATTCACAACCACCATTAGAGCTTTAACATTTCTTCCATCAACCACCATCAAACATCATTCTTCAAGCTTTTTCACATGAACTATGGAGGCTTCACAGTCATATGAGCAATCCAACATCAGGCAAACACACTCTGATATGAGATGGGTAATGGTTTTATTATTGAATTCATTTGTTTATGTAGTGTATCTTCATGTTCTTGAATTCAATACTTTAAATATTTCATTTCATAAGTGTAGGATTAAATCTATATTTATACATTTCTTTATCTTAGTGTAGACACATAAAATTGACCTAGGCCTGTGAACTTTATTTTCTCCATATCTCTTCTTAACATAATTAAAATATTTAATTATGTTCTATGGTTCAATTCAACTATTAATTAAATAATTTTTAATTATTTAATTAATTGACATCTTTTATTCCACTTGACTATTTAAATAAATAAATTACAATTATTTTATTTAAATATGTTGTTAATTTCTTATGTCCCTCTATAATTAAATAAATTCCTAACTTTATTTATTTATTTAAATACATCATTAATGTCTTATGTCCTCTTATAATTAAAAAAATTCCTATAATTTATTTAATTATTATCCACCTTGGCCTTTTCTAATTTTAAATAAAGGAATTTATTTAAAATTGTCCAGTTTCTAATTTCCAAGCATATAATTTAAAAATAATAATTTACTATCACATGGTCCCACCACTTTTGAATTAAATCATTTTTTAATTAAAAAGGTCAACCCTATCTTTAAATCAAATAATTTCAAATTATTATTTGATTCTCCAAATTTTTCTTTTTCTATACCCAATATTTCCTCTTGTCACATGCATGTATGTCCATTGATTTGATTTTTCTAAAATCAAATCTTAGCCCTCCATTTCAAATTTTAACCTAATATTTCCCTAACCCTAATTGTTGGTTTTCACATTTAATTTCAACCTTTGATCTTAGGGAATCTCTCATCTAACAATCTTAGTCATTCATCAAAAATTGGCCTTTCTATAAAAGGGAAATTTTAGCCTCATTTGGACATCTCTTGAGTTTGTGACTTCATGCTCTTGACTTCATGCTTGGCTATTCTAGACTTCAGACTTTAGACTTCATGCTTTGCATTTTTGAGTACATTGCAACAACACTTGAATCATTTAATATTTGCTTAGGGCTTGTCATAGGTCATATTTACTCATCAAAAATTTGAGGGAAAATATCTACTTGTAGCAAATGGAGAAGGTGCAATGAAGGTGATTCACAGAGGGCATGAAGAATTGGTGAGATTGTTCTTTGTTTTATGCTATTTTCTTCTATTGTTCTTCATTTTTGAGCTAGGGTTTAGTTTGTTTATGCTTTATAATGCTAACCAAAAATTTTCCCTAAGTTACAATTAGATTAGATTTTGATTTCAAGCACATTTTAGCTCATTTGCATCTATGATTTCCCCTTCACACATTCTTGCATGCCTGGTGGGACTACTTGTCCCATACAAAAAAAATTCTATGGGCCATTTTTTTAAGTTATAGTTCCCAAAATAGCATTTGAATAATTTTTCACACACTCTCCCAAAAAAATTCTCAATTACCTGTCAAGAAAACTGCACACTTGACTCTAAAAACCAAGCATCTTCCACGAGAATTGTGCATTTGACATTTTTTTTTGTGCTTGTTTTTATTTCCTTCCATTTAACTGATGATAGGGGCACACTTGCTCTGAAACTTGAGCATTTTATTCTGACAGGGGGACATTTGACTATGATTTCTGAGCATTTTCTCTCACAGACCTATGCATGGGATTTGCACTTTTGTAATTAATTTTTTGCTAACATATGCCTATTTTTGAATGTGTAATAGGTGCTAACATGTTTCTATGTAGGGTTTAAAACCCATTAACTTGTCTTTTGTAGAGAAGATGAATGGTCAAAGCACTCCAAATATACAAACATTTTTTTTATTAAAGTTAGGAATATTTGTTTTGGTGCATAAAAAGAAGCAAACACACTTTGTTTTTAGTGCTCTTAAAATGAACCCTTCCAAGCATTCTTAAAATAGCAATTGTCATTTAGTGCTTTAAAAAGAATAAGAAAAATGCACACTTCATTTTGGTGTTTCTAAAAATTGAACCATTTCAAGCTTTTTTAAATTAGAAACTCTTATTTAGCGCTTTAAACAGAACACAAATGAATCCTTTATTTTGTTGCTCTTAAAATGAACCATTTCATGTTTTCTTAAGTTAGGAATTGTCATTTGGTGTTTTGAAAATAATAAAACATTTGAATTAAGGTGCTTTCCATTCCAACCTTAGGTTTTTGCTTGTCTTTAATGTGATTTTTTCAAACAAAGACAAAACCATGTGTTTTCCAAGTATTTTTTTAACCAATGAACAAATAAAAATCCTTCACAAATTTGTAAAAACATAGCCAAACTAATTTTTTTTCCAAAATCTACCAAAATTACAAGAAAAAACTAAACTTCATACATTCTACAATGCATCCAAGACTTTTTTCTATGCAATTTACCTGCTAAACCGCATTTGCTAGCTTAAACAATGCATCTAACTATATTACAACACATTTTCTTTCTAGAAAAACACAATTGACTTTCTGAACTACATATGCGACCTGATACAACACATCTACTTAAAATGCAATGCATTTGATTAACTGCAACACATTTTCCACCTAAAACGAAGCCATTTCCTATCATTGAGAAAAACCACTATCACTGTCCAAAATCCAAGACCAAACATTTTCAATCTGTTGCCAAACATCTATCTCTAGTGGCCTCTGCCCAAAATCAGAAAAATAATTGCTCAAATCTTCCTTTCTTGCATCTTTTAGCTTGCATTTTACCATAGGTTGAACACCTTTGAAAATTTTTGGTTGCATCTTAGTAGCCATCATCATTTTTAGCATAAACCAGCCCTTAGGTCCTCATTTTTGTAGACTTTGGCATAGGAAAACTTGCCATACCTTGCAAAATCTTTTCCTTCAAAAGTGGGTTATCATTGGAATAAGTCAAAATAATTTCCTTTAGTCATTGTCCTTTTATGAGACCTTTCCAACTCATAATTATAGTTAGGAAACCTCACTTTGTCATCTTGTCCTGTCATTTAGTCCTACCAAAAATTCCCTTGATAATCCAAATTGAGACATTGACCAAGCTTTGAATGGTTAATAAACCTTTACTAAAAGTCCATCAAAATTGGTTGCAACTTAGACCTTTGCATTTTCATACCTTAAAACATTTTAGTACTCCACCATTCATTTTAGTCCTCATTATCACTTTGCATCCCTTATTCCAAAAATCCAAAAACAATAGTGTCATACCTTTCATTTTAGTCCTCATTTTCACTTTGCATTTGAAATAACCTTTAGACAACATTATCATTATTGCATCACTTATTCCAAAAATCCAAAAACATAGTGTCATATCATCCCCATTCATTGACTTAGTGCTCATCATCACTCCATCATTTGAGAAAATCCTTATATGGTTGAGACTAGGCTCTAAAGCAAAAGAAGACAAATGGACCCTTTGGGACAAGACAACAACCCCTACAAATTTTCTAATGACATGAACTTAAACACAAACATGGGGGGGTCTTTCATCAACCAATTTAGTGACATGAACATGGAATCTTCCTCACACAATCCCTTTGAACAATTTATACATAGGGACGAAAATGGACAAGTATTCATGGAAGACTTAGAAGCTACCTCCCAAAATCCTGATATGGCTTCCTTTTGTGGAGGAATTAATCTTATAAGATTCAAAGAGATATCTAGCCATGCTTTTACACCAAGCGACTAAATTTCCATGAGAATTTAACATTAACACCTTAAGAGAAACATATCCTGATCATAATGCAAACAATACCTCCAACACCAGTCAACCCCAATATAATGCAAACAATACCTTCATTGATGCCACCACAGAAAATGCAACCAATGCCATGAATGCTACTTCCACTAGCACTACCACTCAAAATACATCTAACACTATCAACACAACATCTATTGTGGGAACATCAACCATATCACAAGCCATATCACAATATATCACACAAATATCAGCAAGTCCATCACAAACTGTTGGAGCTACATTTAGGTCTTCAACCAATACAATGGGGACAAATTCATCAGACCTTTTATTTGGATTTTCATCTAGTGCTATGGGAACAACATCATCAAATATTTTAATTTGGTCCTCAACTAATGCCATGGGAACAAACTCATTGAACCCCTTTAGGAAAAATAAATGACGAATCACTATTCTATGACCTCAACCAAATGTTAATACTTCAAAAATCAATACCAATGCTAATATCCCCCAAAGACAAAGCAAAAAAATCTTGCATGACTACATTTACCAATTTGGAAAAGGAAACCAAATAACACAACACATGACTCGATTTGGACATCAAAACACACAAGAACATCATATTCCACAAATACAAACTAACACTATTGGAACTCATGCTACTACATATGCATCACACATCCATACACAACACATTCCTAATCAAAATTCTCAATACCATCAAATTCCAAACCAAAATGAATCAAACATTCCACAACAACACATCCAAAATTAGAACATACCCATTACCAGCATATGTGATGCTACAAAAAACCCTATAATTGATGCATTCATGACTCAAGTCGTTGTCCTACAAAAACAAATGGAAAACATGCAATTGTCAAAAAAAATGACCCACACATCATATGATTTATGTCCATAACCATTTGACATGATTTTACATATGCCATCGTTCCCTCTAGGATATGTAGTACCCAACTTCACCAAGTACAAAGGCAAGACTAATCCCCTTGAACACATAGGAGAATTTACAACCAACTACGTGGACGTTGCATATGAACATAAATATCTAATGAAACTTTTTTCTAGGAGTCTTGTAGGTCCCGCACTTGAATGGTTTGCTACCTTTCCCAAAGGAATAAAGTCATGGGAGGAACTTGTGGATAAATTCATAGAAAATAATGCCTATAACAGTGACACTGACATTACCATTGCCAATTTATGCATGACTACTCAAGAAGAAACTAGCAAGACCTTCATCCCATTTTTCCAAAGATGGTGACGTTTAGCCAGTTGATGTCTTGTGGAGATACTAGAAAAAGAGAAAGTAAACATGTTTGTCCAAAACATTGTGGGCCCATTGAGATACAATTTACAAGTTCATTGTTGCACCACTTTTTCAAACCTCATTGAAAAAGGAGTCCAACTTAAAAATGCCCTTATTGCTAAAGGAGAACTCAAATATGGCAACAATAACATAAACCCAAACCAACCTAATGAAAAAAACAAATAATGGGTTAAAAATAAACACATCACCAATGATGGCATTGTTGATGCTAAAGAAGTGAACATGACGGGTCCTGCAATCACTCTCAAAGGAGCTCAACCACAAAAAACACCATTGGCCACACCAAAACCTACTGCAAACACCATCCAGAATAATCAAAGCCAAGGGAAACCATGTCAAGCAAGATAATTTCCAGAAAGAATCACATATAGCACCTTAGGTGAACTAATTGAAGTTGTCCTTAAAAAGCTCCTCCAAAATAATGTCATCACATTGCTAGAATCTAATCCATATGACCTAGGTCAATTCAAGCCATCATGGTGGGATGATAATGCATTTTGTTATTTTCACCGAGAAAAAGGGCATAAAACTTCCTCTTGTAGACAATTAAGAAATATTGTATAGAATCTTATTGAAAATTGTACCATTGAACTAGACAGACAACAATTTTATTCAAACTCAGACCATACAATTCATCAAAACCCACTGCAAGATCATGGTTCAAATAATCCCTCTACATCATGTCCAAAGAATAATAATAACAATCGAGCCAATTACACTTGCACTGCTTTTGACTATTTTGGTGGACCTATCATTAACCACCTTCGAGCTATTGATAACATGTCAATACTATCACCATTAAGAAGTCTTTGGAGTGCAATGTTACCCCCCATGGGGGAAAAGTCACAATAGTTGGTCCTCCTACTACACAACCAAAGATCGTGAAACTTGGTCCATCTTCCAAACAATCACAACCCAGAGGATAGTTTAATATTATTGACCAAATGGGAAAAATACCTGCTCAAATCTCCATACTCAAGCTACTATGCATCTCGCCTGCACATAAAGCCATACTCAATAAAACCTTACACGAGTGTTCTGTCCCTAATGACATTGATGTCAACCAATTCGAAGCCATGGTGAGATGTGTGACCACTCCCCATCACATTAAATTTTTGGAGCAATGTTATTCTTCACCTAAAACCATCTCACAATGGCACACTTCATATTGGCATCTTCATCCATAAACATAAGGTTAGATGAGTCTTAGTAGATGGTGGAGCAAGATTGAATATATACTCCCTAAAACTCGTCAAAGCACAAGGCTTCTCTGATGCTTGTGTTGATGCTACCAAAAGTATTGTGATAAAGGCATATGATGATGAGAAATGCTCCTCTAGGGTAATTATCACACATCCCATTCGTGTGGGGCCGGTCATTGTAGATACAACATGTCAGGTCTTAGATCTTGAACTACCTTATAACATCTTACTTGGTCAACATTAGATCCATGCCTTAAAGGATGTACCATCCACTTACCACCAATGCTTGAAGTTTCCTTTCAATGGCACAAAAATTACCATACCAAGGGATCCTGATCCTTTCCAGTATTGCACCAATTTGTGAGGTATTTATGAACTCCAAGTTCCAATTAACTATGAAGCTTCGACATCCTCTTCTTCCAAATACATTGACCCATCTACACTTGCCAAGCCATCCATGTCCACTTCTTCAACTTTCACCACTCCATCCACTTCCATCATCCCAAGTGTTGACCCTAATATCAAGATCCAAGACCAATGGTGTGGAGAGTACAAGTTGAACATGGCCTATTGTATCAAAAAAATACCCAAGTCTCCAAAAGCTTATGGTAGGCCTTGTTTCAAACTAGAGCCCAAAGAGATTTTTAAGGTTCCTTTAACAATGACTTTCACAAAATGGGGAGAAATCAACAAAGAATACATTGAAGACATATCAGGCTAGATCTACAAAGAGATTGAAGACCTACCTCCACTACCAGTACGACAATATGGCAAAGGCTATGAAATGATGAAGGAAAAAGGCTATGATGGAACTAGTGGCCTTGGTAAAGACAAGACGAGAAGAAGAGAACCTATGTACCAATGTACTTTCAGGTGAGCATGAATGCTTCTGAAAGTGTTGAGACAACTGAAGATTCCTTTACCAAAACTAACTCACATAAGTGGGAATTTGGTTCTCAAAGATCCTTAAGCAATTGTTTCCTTGATGACATGTTTCTAGACCTTGGCGATCTTTCTTTTGATGGAAGATTCAAACAAATGTTTAAAGTTGGATTCCCTAAAGATCCTCCTAAAGTCCCTTTGAAAAGAGAAGAATGGGTAAGACTCTTTTGGCCTCATGATGATGAAAAACTGAAGCCATCATTTGATCCTATTGAAAATCATCTCGACTCATCTACTTGGCCATCTAAACCTATTGACCATCATTTTGACTCATTTGATTGGCCACTTGACATTATGGATTGTGATTCTAATCCATTTGTCCCCTACTTTTCCAATGAGTCTGATTTGCCTAAATCGAATGAAGATGACTACTGGATGGAATCTGAATGGGAATTTGAGGATGACAATTTTGTCTTTACTCTTTCCCCATTAGTTTGCATGATTTGTTCATCATCTCCACCATTTTCCAACATTGATGATGGTATCTCCCTTGTCCACCCATAGCTCATTAACTAGGATCAACAAGGCGCACCCACTATGGAAATTTTTCAAGATGGAAAAGCTATTAAAAAATTTATGGGACTCCGTGAAGGGATAAAAAATGGGGACCACAAAGCTATATTCACCATAGATCTTGATTTTTCAACATACTTTGGGGAGACTATGCAATTGTCTAGTCCCAAAAATGATAAAAATAAAAGAAAAAAAGGAACGTCTTTAGGTGAAAACCACAAGGCACCTTCTGAAAATACAAAAGTAAAAATAAAGGATGTATCTAAGGGTGAAAACCCCTTAGAAAATCTCAAGGATGGAGGATTGGACTTTCTTCTTGTTACATATGAAAAATTGGCAATTCTAATTGAAGACACCATATAAGTTAATATAGCCACACTAGACGATCCCAAAATGGTTCTCTTTGCAGCATCATTGATAGAAGAAGAAAAACTTGAATACACAAATTTCTTCTCAGAACATAAGATTAACTTCGCATGGTCCTATGTCGATATTCTAGGATTGGATACAGCACTAGTTTTCCACCATCTTCCCTTACTGCCAGATGCCAAACTAGTCAAAAAAAAGTTATGCAAGATGCATCCCTAGATAGCATTGTTAGTCAAGGCTGAGCTCAAGAAGTTGTTATATGTGGGGTTCATAAGATAAATAGACTATACCAATTGTATTTCAAACCTTGTACCTATCACAAATCCAAATGGTCAAATATGCTTTTGTACAAACTTCCACAATCTAAACAAGGCATGCCCAAAAGATGACTTTCCACTCTTGAACATAGACATCATTATGGACCTTACAGTGAGATACAAGATGATATCCCTCATGGATGGTTTCTCAGGTTACAATCCAATTTAGATTGCCTTAGAAGACAAGCACAAAAAAACATTCACTTGTCATTGGGGTACATACTATTGGAACGCTATTCCTTTTGGTCTAAAGAATGTAGCAGCCACATACTAATGAGCCATGAAAACAATATTTCATGACCTCATCCACACTCCAATGGAAGACTATGTAGATGACCTCTTGGAAAAGTCTTTGACATGTAGCGATCATCTTAATGTGCTAGACAAAATTTTCAAAAGGCTAGAAGAATACAAGGTCCATTTGAATCCTAAGAAATGTGTCTTCGGTGTGACCTAAAGAAAACTTTGGGGATATATAGTTTCTTGCCAAGGCATTGAATTTGATCCCACTAAAGTGAAAGAAATATTGGACATGCCTTCGTTGAAAGGAATTAGTGAGCTAAGAACATTGCAAGCAAGACTATAGTCCATCTGGCACTTCATCGCACAACTAGCAGACAAATGCCAATATTTTTAGTATCTAATATGCAAGGGAAACCCCTTTATATAGTCTGATAAGTTTCAAGTAGCTTTCCAATAGATCAAAGACTATCTACTGACATCACCTATCTCAATGCCACCAATTAATGGAAATCATCTAGTTCTGTATATTTTTGCAACCACTTTAGCACTAGGGTCATTGCTTGCAAAAAATGATCATGACGAGAAGGAAAGGGATATACACTACATCAGATGCACATTGGTAAGATATTAACTCAAATACATACCAATTGAATGTGATTGTCTTGCAATTGTCTTCATCATGTAGAAGTTAAGACATTGCATGCTAAATCACAAGACACTACTAGTAGCAAAGATTGATCCCCTGAAGTATCTCCTCAGTCGGGCAACACTAATAGGTCAGTTGGAAAAATGGGTTATGATACTGAGTGAGTATGACATACAATACATGGAACACAAGGCTATAAAAGGACAAGTAATAGTCGATCAACTCACAAATGCATTGTACAGGGTGATCATCTGTTGGTAGCAGATTTTCCCAATGAATATATCTTTCATGTGGAGCCTAAATCACCTTTGAAGCTCTATTTTTATGGGTCTCATGCCGGTCATGGCTCAGGAATAGGTATATTTTTCATCACACCTCAAGGGGACTCCATTCCTAATTCATTCTACATCACCTTTGCCTATACTATTAACATTGTAGAATATGAGGCACTTGTCATAAGACTCCAAATGGCTATTAAATAGAAAATAAAAACACTTTTAGTCTTTGGAGATTTCTAGTTGGTAATTAACTAGGTAAATGATGAATATGACACCAAGGATGAAGATTTGATGTCCTAAAAACACATGGTTGATAGCTTTTAGTCATATTTCCACATGCTCACTTTTGAAAAAATTCCTAGGGAACAAAACAAGGTAGTGAATGCAATGGATACGATTGGATCTCTTCTAGACATTCCCAACAACGTGCCACAATTTGAGTTCTCACTGGAATAGTTTTTGGTTCCCACATATGATATTCCAAAGTTAGAAATGGTTTGTGAGCTTGTTTGTCCCAATTCACCATGGTATCAAGGCATATATGATTACCTTCAATCCTAGACGCTTGCCCTGAACCTTTCCAATAATCAATGCAAATCATTTATCTGCAAAGCCACCTACTACACCATCATCAGTGACACCTCATACCACCACAACTTTGACAATAACCTTCTTTGATGTATCGACACTAACAAAGTGTGAACAACCTTATGTGAGGTACATGAGGGTATATGCGGATCTCATTCGATTGGCCCAACCTTAGCTAAGAAGATCATGAGACTTGGGTATTATTGGCCGACTATGTAAAAAGATGCACTTGATTTTGTAAGAACATGTCACCAATGCCAAATACATAGTGATTTGATTCATGCACCAACACAAGAACTTTGGTTGATCACTTCTCCTTGGCCCTTCACATAATGGGGACTCAACCTCATGGGAAAAATCCATCCGACCTCCTCTAATGGCCATAAATTCATTATCACCACCACTAAGCATTTCACCAAGTGGATCAAAGCCAATCCCCTTACATATATAATAGACAAGCAAATTTCCAAGTTCATTCTCAATCACATCATCTACCAGTAGGTGTACCACAATCCACCATCACAAATAATGGTCGTCCCTTTAAAAATCAAGACATATATAAGCTTTGTGAATGCTTCCACATTCAACACCATTTCTCCACACCCTATTACTCACAAGGAAATGGTCAAGTTGAGGTGTCTAATAAGACAATTATCAAAAATTTTAAGAAGACCATCAATGACGCTGGCCATGACTGGCATTTACAACTTAACTATTCTTTGTAGGATTATCGCACGAGCATCTACATGCCTATTGGAGCCACACCCTTCACCTTAGTCTTTGGAGCCAAAGCCATCTTTCCCATCAAGGTCAAAATTCCCTCTCTTAGAGTCTCCATAAAGGGCTTGATTGATGATGAAAAATGTCAACAAGCACGACTGCATGAGCTAGAAATGTTAGAAGAATGAAGAAAAAATTCCTTGAATCACTTATGGGCATATCAAAATCTCATTTTCCATAGTTATAACGAGAAAGTGATGGTCCAAAATTTTGACATTGGTGACTTGGTCTTAATGTAGAATCCTAAGAATCAATCTAACTGAGAGAAGCCTAACAAGTTTGAGCCTAATTGGCTAGCCCCTTATGTCATCACTACCACATTCAGTACTGGAGCTTACTAGCTAGCTACTCTAGATGGTGAACAATTGACATAACCAATCAATAGTCTACATCTCCACAAATTCTACACATAGCATTAGATATCTTGGCTGAAAACCAAAAAAATAAAAAAAATTGTCACCCTAATGAAAACTTGGCAAACAATTGTCTTGGTGACACCACAAAAATCAAAATATATCAAAAATAGTAAAGAGAAATAATTTTTCCAATAGTGAAAAAAACTTTGGTGGCACTTTGGATAAGTACCATGGTGAAAATCTAGCAAACATGCACTATATGTAGTCAGTCTTTGCTTCGTCATATACTTTCACTCCATCTACCTTTTTCCATAATAAATACCTAGTCATCCAACATCTTTGCAATTCTTGTCATAAAGTTTCACTATTTCTTTCTATAGCTGGCAATGGTTGGCATCAAGTCTTGCATACCATCCATCTTTCACCTTGAGCATGTCTTTTTCCATCCCCTTCAATTTGGCTAGTCCTCAACCTAACTAGGGGCAACACCTGTATCACATGAATGCAGTGGGTTTCACACATGGTCCCCAACAATTGAAAAAGTCTTGAAAAAAGACCTAAAAATCATAAAATGTCAGAGAAAAAAGCCATAAAAATCATAAAATGTCCAAAAAAAATCCCTAAAATTCAAAAAATATCTTGAAGAAATAAAAATAAATAAAAACATGTCAAGAACACAAAACATCCAACTAACATAAAAAATCCCAAAAACAAATTCAAAGTTTGTCATGTCAATTGTGTCAGTCTTTGTCATTTGTCAAACTATGTTGTCTCTATGCATTTGCTACATAGGAAAGGCTCATTTTTGAGCCCCCAAGACATTAGGTTAGTCCTTTTAGGTTGTCAAAATAAAATCATGACTCAATATTTTATCAATCAAGACTAAGTCATTGGTCATGTCGAACTATGAGGTCTCTGCGTGTATGATGTAGGAAAGGTTGTCAATTGATGAGCCCCCAAGGTTGCACTAGGTCAGTCCATTAGGGTTCATTTACTATCACACATGTCAGATTTCTTCAAATCAAAAGAAGTATTTTTCATTCCAAATTAGATAACTCTTAAAAAAAAATTGACAATCATTTAACCAACATTTCAACTACATTGGCATGTCAACACTGGCATGTGGTCAAGTTAGTCAAATTTGGTCAAACTTTCATAACAATTCAAACTATCAACTCTTGGTTATTCTTCGGATGTGTCATTCTGAAGAAAAACTTGTCATTTATTTATGCTTTAGGATATGTATTTTTGAAGCACCATCACTGTCATTTGGGATTTTGAGGGATTCTCTTGACATTTGAGAATTGATCCTCTTGACATTGACATCATTTAGGATGCATCCTTCCTGAATTTGGCATTACCTGGCATTTGTCACACAAACCTAGACTTTGTCAAACTTGGCATCTTGACATCAAAACACTTGACATTTAAACACACTTGGAAAACACTTGGCAAACGTTTTCTTTTGTCCTTTGATTTGTCATCATGCTACTAGTTCCTCGAGGACATCCTTACAACAATATTTAGAGGAGCAATGACGTATCATGATCATTTTCTTGTCTTGTCTTTTTTAGAGTCATGTTGCTAGTTCCTCGAGGATATCCTGCAATCAGGATTTAGAGGAAAAACTATTGGATATTGTGGTTGTGTTGTTGATATGTGGTTGTCATTAATGTCAACACTATTGGCATTAATGTCTTAGAAGTTGTATATGTTGAGGATATTGAGAAAATTGTAATGAAATAAGTTGTAGATTGTTAGTGGTGAAGTGAAGTTCAGTCAGTTGGTTAGTTCAGTACATTGATGATCAGAGGTTGTGGATTAAAGCTTTTCTTGTCAAGTATATCTAGTTTATCCACATTAAGTTTTAGAGATTCATGTGAAGATTTCATCGAGTTATGAGTTGTTGTATTTTGACAGTTTTTTTGTTATTTTAGTTGGTGTTCTTGAATGAAGATGATGCGATTTTAGCAAGTTCAGTTGTTGCAGATGTTTCTCTAGTGATTCATGATGTGTTTGGATGTTTCTAGATCATGCTCTATCTGTGTTGCATGCCCACATTGATCGTTGCACTCGCGATTAGATATTTTCTCTTGTGTGTTCTTTTTTTGTTTTCATGTTCTTGGCCAACAAGGTGTTGTAGCATGTTGTGGATCTTCAAGGAATCATTTTTGAAGGTGGTTCATGTTTGAGAATTTTATTTTGGGTCTTCACTATGTTGTGGCCAACATTGGTTGATTCACATTAATAATCTTTATTGTTTTGGGCTGACTATTTGTATTCATTTAATTATTTTGTTGAAGCTAACATGTAGCGATGTAATTTCTTGTTGTGAATATATATGGATGATTTTTTATACCATTTTAATGTATGTTGTGCACGATTAATGTTCTAAATATTTTGAAGGTAGAGAAAAGTGTGAAGAAGTGTGATGAAGAGTGAAGAAGAGTGAAGAAGTATTCATGTGCTTAACCAAAAATATAATCAGGCATTAGTAGATGCTATTTTCTCAGTTCAAGTCTTGTGGATGTAATCCAAATATTTTGTAAGATAGTGAGCCTTCCTTCTGTAATTGAGCAGTGATCTCTAGGAAGTATGCTTGAATGCATGTGCATTCCAATTTACATTTCTTTATACTTTTAACATGGTATAATCTTGTGGACTAACCTCCACTGTGGTTTTTCCCCTAACAGGGTTTCCACATAAAAAATCTTGGTGTTATGTGTGTTTCTAATGGGTTGTTGATTTATGCTTTTATGGTTATTGATCAGATATGAGAATAAGGTTAATAAGTTGAATAAGTTTAGAATTCTATGACAACTAATTCACCCCCCTCAATTTTCTTCCCTTGTGTTTCCAAAAATTGGTATCATAGCAAGTTCCTTGGAAGAATTTTAACAAATTGAGGTGATCTGGGATGGCGACATACAAGAAGGATAGTCTAAGATTTGATGGAAAAAATTATTCTCTATGGAAGACTAGAATGGAGTGCCATATGAGATGCATTGGTGAATCCTACTAGAGTATTACAAGCAATAGGTATGTTATTCCTCAAAATGGTCCTACTATTATTATTGAGATTAGGGATGTTGAGTATAATATTAGGGCTAAGGAAGCATTGTTGAGTGATTTGACTGATTCTGAGATGACAAATGTTATGTATCTAAAGAATGCTTGTGAGATCTAGAAAGTGTTGGAAACTTTGTATGAAGGTGATGCTAATGTGAAGATTGCTAAGTTACAAATTCTAAAAGGGAAATATGAAATGCTGAGAATGGGTGATGATGAGAAGATTACTACTTTCATGCAAAGAGTAAATGAACTTGTGTGTTGTATTAGATGTGTTTGTGGACAGTTGGAAGAATCAAATATTATTGCTAAAGTGATTAAATCCTTTCCTACTACATAAAAATTCAAAGCCACTACTATTGAGAAGCTCTGGACTATAACAAATGTAACTAGAGACATGTTGATTGGTAAGCACACAACTTTTGAGTTGAGTGAATTTGGTGATGCTCTTCCTAAGATAGAATCTGCATTCAAGGCTACTAATTCTAGAAGAGATAAACATAGATATGATCTGGGAGAAATTTCTTCTAGAAAGGTATTCAAGTATGAGGAGGAAATGAGAGAGATTGAAGAAGAGGAGAGAAAGCTAGAGGAGCTTGAGGCACTTATTGTCAAAAGGGAAGCCAGAGGAGAAGGCAAGTATAAAGGGAAATATCCTATTAAATGTTTTTCTTGCAATAAGATAGGTTATTTTCCATCAAGGTGTCTAGAAAGAGTCCCTAAGCCAAGACCTAACAAGCCTAGATTTCAAAGAAAGTGTTATTACGTTGCTGATGAAGGTGTGACAAATGGGTACTTATTTCTATCAAGGAAAATGATCTTGCCCCTATTGAATCTGTTAGTTGCTCAAATGTGGAGAAAGCTCTCACAGCCAAATTTGAAGAGAAAGATGAATGGGTGATTGAAGTGGATGCTCTCATCACATGACAAGTGATAAAAGAAAATTTATGATCCTGGAAAAGTATGATGGTGGTGTTGTAAGATTTGGTGATGACAAAGTTGGTGTAATCTATGGTAGAGGATCCATTTCTCTTGATGGTAAAAATAATATTGATGATTTTCTTTATGTGGAAGGTTTGAAGCATAATCTCTTAAGTGTTGGAAAGATGGTTGAAAAGGGATACAATCTTCAATTAAAGAATGGAAAGTGTAGAATATTGGGAAGTTCTAGAAATGTGATTGCTTCAGATACAAAAACGAAAGGTAACATCTTTCACCTGAATGTTGCTAGTAAAAGTTTTCTAATTGTTCAAGTTGATGAAAGTTGATTGTAGTATAGGAGAATGTGTCATGTAAACTTTGATAATATTATCAAGATAAGTTCTACTCAAGGAATGAGAGATATTCCTAAGTTGGTAAAGCCTACTAATACGATATGCAAGGAATGTCAGTTAGGGAAGCAAACTAGAATTTCATTTCAGAGAAAACAACATTGTTCAAAAGAAGTGTTGGAGCTTGTTCATATTGATTTGTGTTGTCCTTCTAGAGTTAAAAGTTTACAAGGAGACATGTACTTAATGTTACTTGTTGATGATTACTCTAGATTGATGTGGGTTACTTTCTTGAGGGAGAAATTTGAAGCTCTGGAGAAATTCAATATTTTTAAGGCTATGGTTGAGATAAAGATAGGTATGAAGATTAAATTTCTGAGATCAGATAGATGTGGTGAATTCACTTCCTATTACTTTAATTCATTTTGTGAAGTGCATGGGATAAAGAGACAATTATCTACCGTACAGACCCCTTAGCATAATGGAGTTGTGGAAAGGAAGAACATGACAGTTCAAGATGTTGCTAGGACTATGATGCTGCAAGAAAATGCTCCTCATATCTATTGGAGAGAAGTTGTGGGTATTGATGTTTACATTCTCAACTGGGTACAAGTCAAAGTTGATACTGGTAATACCCCTTTTGAGCTATGGAATGGTCATAAGACTATTGTTAGATATTTCAAGATCTTTGGGAGTAAATGTTATATCAGAAGAGATGAAGATATAGGAAATTTTCATGCTAGGAGTGATGAAGGAATTTTTCTTGGTTATTCTACTAAGAGTAAGGCCTATTGGTGCTACAACAAGAGATTGAGGAAAGTAGTTGAAAGTTCAAATGTCAAGGTTGACAAATACATAGATAGACCATCTAGAACCTATGGATATGATTTAGATTATTAGAATAATAGTTCAGTCATAGGGAATAAATTTTAGACTCAAAATCAAGTCTAGATCATTCTGGTGAATCAATAAAATCAAGAGGAAGGAACTAGTGAAAGTGCAAAGGAGAGATCACAAGGGCCAAAAGTTCAAGAACATCTTAAGACTCCAATGTATGTAAGACTAAATCATTCAGAAGATTAGATTATAGTTGATAAGAACAAAGGTGTTCTGACTAGGAGAAAAATTGTAGAAGAATATTGTCTGATTTTGAAGACTAAGCCTAATAGTGTGAATGAAGCATGCAAAGATGAACATTGGGTGGAAGTAATGAAAGAATAACTACAAAAATTTGAGAATAATAATACATGGTTTCTTGTTCCTAGACCTAAGGACAAAAATGTAATTGGAACTAAATGGGTCTTTAGAAACAAGCTAAATGGGAAAGGTGAAGTTGGTAGAAACAAAGCAAGATTGGTGTGTAAATGATATTCTCAAATGGAAGGAATTGAATTTGAAGAAAATATTTACCCTATTGCTAGGATTGAAGTTGTGAGATTATTTCTTTCTTATGTTGCTTACAAAAATTATAAGGTTTATTAGATGGATGTCAAGTTAGCATTTCTAAATGGTGAATTAGAAGAAGAGGTGTATGTTGAGCAACCTGATGGATTTCAATTGACTGATCAGGGAGATATGGTTTTCCGATTGAATAAAGCATTGTATAGACTTAAGCAAGCCTCAAGAGCATGGTATTATAGATTGGACAAGTATTTGTTGAAGCTTGGATTCAATAAAGGTACTGCTAATAGTAATTTGTATTTCAAGATTGATCATGATAAAGATTTAATTGTTGAAGTCTTTGTTGATGATATCATTTTTGTAGGAGATGATGGTTTGTGGATGAAGTTTTTTGATGAGATGCAGAATTAGCTTGAGATGCCTATGATTGGTGAGATAAAATTATTTTTAGGATTGTAAATTACTCAATTAGATAAAGGGATCTTCATATCTCAGTCCAAGTATGTGAAAAAAATGCTAAAGAAGTTTGGCATGGAAGATTCAAAGCTAGTTGGTACACCTATGGTGACCAGATGCAAGTTGACACAAGATGATGATTCTTTAAAAGAAAATCAGACTAGATACAAATCGATGATTGGTGGATTTCTTTATTTGACTCAAACTAGACCAGATATCATGAATATTGTATGCATTGTTGCAAGATTTCAAGCTGATCCTAAGGAATCTCATGTAACTGCTATGAAAAGGATTTTTAGATACTTGAAGGGGAGAATTGATTTTGGGTTGTGGTATCCTAAAGATGATGGTCTTACTTTGACTACTTTTACTAATGTTGATTAGGTTGTGATGTGGATGACATAAAGAGTACTAGTGGTGGTGCATTTTTCTTAGGTAAGAAGTTGATTTCATGGTTAAGTAAGAAGAAAAATTCCATTTCCTTGTCTATTATAGAGGGAAATTAAATTGATGCTGCTAATAATTGTACTCAAGTATTATGGATGAAGCATATGGTGAAAGATATCAGAGTTTTGTATAATGAACCTATTGCTATATTCTATGATAACTCAAATGCAATTAACATTTCTAAGAATCCAGTGTTGCATTCAAAGACCAAGCATATATCTATCAAGTTTCACTTTTTGAGAGAGAAGGTGAGTGAAAAGAAAGTTAAATTAGAGTATGTGCCTACTAAGGAATAGATTGTAGACATCTTTACAAAGTCATTGCCTAAAGAAATTTTTGAGTTTCTCAAAGGGAAGCTAAGGGTGATTACCCCTCCTAATCAGAACTAAGAATCTGTGCATTTCATAGTCCTATCTTGATCCAGATTGATGTTTTGGTGGCTACTACTCAGGGGTAGTAGTCAGATGTTCAAATATGTGGTTCAAAGCTTGTGTGGAGAAAAGAGATCTTTTTCATTGATGTCAAATGAGGAGAAGAGTCATGTGAAAAAATATGAATTATCTAAAGAGAAGAGTCATGTGGGAAGAAGAGTCATGTAAAAGAATTGAGGAGAAAAGAGTCAAAACCTAAGGGGGAATAAGTCCTATAGATAGTTGCATTGATGGTGTTTTTCACATCATGTGTTGCCATCAATGCCAATAGGGGAGATTTTTGGATGTTGTGGTCATGTTTCTAATATGTGGTTGTCATTGATGTCACCACTATTGGCATTAATGTCTTAGAAGTTGTATATGTCGAGGATATTGAGAAAATTGTAATGAAATAAGTTACAAGTTGTCAGTGGTGAAGTGAAGTGAAGTTGGTTGGTTAGTTCAGTACATTGATAATCAAAGGTTGTGGATTAAAGGGTTTCTTTTCGAGTATATATAGTTTATCCACATTAAGTTTCAAAGATCCACATGAAGATTTGATTGAGTTATAAGTAGTTGTATTCTAACCATTTTTATGTTACTTTAGTTAGTGTTCATGAATGAAGATGATGAGATTTTAGCAAGTTCAGTTGTTGTGGATGTTTCTAAATTTTTCTCTATTTTTGTTTCATGTACACATTGATTATTGTGTTCATGATTAGATATTTTCTGTTGTGTGTTCATGTTTTTTTTCATGTTCTTGGCCGACAGGGTGTTGTATCATGTTGTGGATCTTCAAGGAATAATTTTTGAAGGTGGTTCATGTTTGAGAATTTTATTTTAGGTCTACACTATGTTGTGTCTGACATTGGTTGATTCACATTAATAATATTTATTGTTTTTAGCTGACAGTTTGCATTCATTTTATTATTTTATTGAAATCGACATGTAGCGATGTAATTTTTTTGTTGTGGATATATATAAGCATTTTTTTATACCATTTGAATATATGGTGTGCGAAAATAATGTTCTAAATATTTTGAAGGTAGAGAAAAGTTTGAAGGAGAGTGAAGAAGAGTGAAGATGAGTGAAGAAGTGTTTAAGTGCTTAACCAGAACTATAATCAGGCATTAGCAGATGATATTTTCTCAGTTCAAATCTTGTGGATGTAATCCAAATCTTTTCTAAGATAGTGAGTCTTCCTTTTTTAATTGATCAATGAGCTCTAGGAAGTGTGTTTGAATACATGTGCATTCCCCATTTACATTTCTTTATACTTTTAATAGGGTATAATCTTATGGACTGACCTCCACTATGGTTTTTCCCCAAACAGGGTTTCCACATAAAAAATATTGGTGTTATGTGTGTTTTTGATGTATTGTTGATTTATGCTTTCATGGTTATTGATCAGATCTAAGAATAAGGTTAATAAGTTGAATAATTTTAAAATTCTTTGACAACTAAATCAACCCCTCTTAGTTTTTTTCCCTTGTGTTTCCAATAACAACGACGTTTCATGGCTTATCTTTCTTGTTTATGGTTGGTTTTGACAAAAATATTGGAGAAATTGAGCTCCACATATGATTCATGACCATCCTTGTCTATGACTACTTGTTCTATGTGATGGTACGACCTTGAACAACATTGATCTATGCCATATTATGGTGTTTTTTGGCCATTACAATAATCTACCCAATGATGATTAGAGCAACACCTATTAGTTCTTTGGTAGTATATTGAAGGATTCTTTATCTACACTAACATCCATCTCCTTCTATCTAGTCATTTCTCTTCTATCACCTCCTAATGATATCCTGTGACATACAAAATATAATTACATACATATATAGACATTGTATTAGTTCATTAAAAATTTACATAATCCCATTTAGATATGTGCATTTACATCATTAGCATAAAGACATCATTTTCATTCACATAATATATAAGTGCATTAAAAAATTTCATACATCATCCATATCATTTATGCATACACATTTAAGATCATAACATAAAGCATCATATACTGCATTATTCATACATACACCATTGTACATCAATGCATTCATGATCATAAACATGGCATTCATTAGAGTCAAAACATTAAGAATATAGAGAAAATTATCATCATCATCATCACATAAATAACCATCATACATAAAGTAGTATCATCATGGCATATCATCATAAATAATCATCATAATTGCATGCATCCCATAAAATAAAATACATCATCATAGGAATCATCACATGCATCACATCACATAAGCATAATAGAATCCATGCCAAAAATGCATTATATATATATATCTCAAAAATCATGTCATAGGATAGAGTCTCGAAGAATCCCAAAAGTAGAGCTCATAGGCTCGATGGTCAAACTATAAATGTTTCAAAATAATGTCAAGATTATGAATTCCCTATATAGTGCTCTCCTCATCACCTCAAGGAGAAGAATGGGGTGATTAATGCTCACTGATGGGAACTAATGGAACCTGTGAGGACCTAACTAGGTCTGTGATGATGATGGATCAATGATAGGTGGATGTCTATGATGTGATATGTGTCCTAATGATACTGATCCATGATTATGGCTAGACCTATGCCCTAAACAATGCTTGTGACTGTGGTGAGATCTGTTCCCTTAAGACTACCCAGTTGAAGTAGATCCACCCACACTACTCTGACTATGGCTAATATGAATCCTTCTACTTCCACTACCTGTCCCAATCAAAGTCTGAGTCAAGCTAGGATCCCACTACTCCTTTGACACCTCCCTCTCATAAAGCATCTTGTATCTTCCCCAACTCTCACTCACCCTGGCTAGCTATCTAGCAATCTCCCCAACTAGTCCAATGCATAGTTGAGAAAACTCTGAACACTAGCGCTATGACTCTTGTTGCCTGTTCATAGCCTGATCTCACTCCACCGTCATCAACTCCAACTTTTCCTCAAGGGTCCTAATCCATGTCAAGGCCTCATCCAATCTGCTCTGCATATCAACTAACCATTGATTCATTGTTGCATCTTGAGGAAATGGTGGCCTCCCAACTTCATCTCCCAATCTACTATCTAATCCCTCAGCTATCTCTCGACCTCATCCATATCATCCTCCCTGCTGATATGGACCTCCTCATCTCCCCCTATCTCCTCCTCCCCACCAACATCTAATGCCTCCTTTGTAATGGCAACCTCCCCCTCCAGATACTCTTCCTCTACCCTCACCTCCTCTTGACGACCCTCCTCCTATCGACCCTCCTCCTGATAGCCCTCCTCCTCTCCCTCACCTACCTCACAGATAGGTGATAGTGGTGCTCAACTGACTCACTGCTACACCCTCCTGAATTGCCTCTCGCTATCTCCTCTCCTCCTCCCACCATCACCACCATCTCCTCCATCCCCTCTATCATCCCCTCCACCCCCATACCCTCCACCCCTCACTATGTCTCCTCTATTACCTTCTCTCCCTCTTCCACCCACCCTACCTCCTCTTCCCTCCCTGAAGATCACTGCACCAATGTAATACCCCCATGTTTGCTGATACATTAGAGACTTTTGGTACTTTTGGTACTGTGGATACTCTGTGATACTTTATGTGGTGGTTTTATATCTGATCATGTGTGGCTCTTAGTTATCTGCTTACTGCTCTTTACATTTTTTGTGACAACTGATGGTACATTATACATAGATGATTTGAATTATTATGCAATGGTGGTCCTTTAAATTTATATGCGATAATGTAATTTCATGATATTATGTTTACGATGACATGTTCAGTATATTATGGTAGAAGGACGGAGTAGTACCACTCGCTTGCGAGTGCCCTATTACCCCGCTATTTCCTTTCACCATGTGTTTTCAGTGGAGATTATATATTGACGTTTATCTGTTTGTAGGGATTGCAGGATTAAAAGTCTCGATTCCACCTGCTTCAGCGGGACAGGGCGAGCACAAATTAAACCCAACGGGTACGATGTGGTTAAAAAGGAGTTGTTAAGGAAGGATTTCCTTATCCAAGTCCGTCATTTCGTATGAGGTTGTCGAGTCATGTGTTGATCTGAGTTTTGTCTTGATATTTCGATTATTCTTGAGTTAAATGATATATTGAATTTATTTATGTTGGTGATAGTTAATTTAATTATTTTGGAATTAAAAAGATTAAATTAAAGTATGAGTGAGTAAGTATTAAGGTTTAATTATATTTTAATAAAAAAAAAAATTAATTAATTGCTTATAAAAGTTTGTTTTAATTAAAATTTAGAGTTAAGTGGAAGTAATTTAAAACAAAAGAAATTATTGTTTGAAATTAAATAAATAAATAAATACATAAATAATGATTAATTAAAGCAAGAAAATAAAATTAGTTATTTCAAAACCTTTTCACGGGAGAAGAAGAGGAAGAGTGGGTGATGGTTGAAGGGGTGTTCGGTATTCTTTTTTAAAAGAGGAGGAAAAATTTTAGAAGGGAGATTTTTTTTCTTTTTGGGAAATTTGTCTGGGGAATTTCGGTTTTCGGAAAAGAAGTTACAGAAAAAGGGGCAGTATTGGAAAGGAGAAGGAAAGCATCGGGATTGGGTTTCTTCTACAGCCATAGGACGCCAGGTTCCTTTCAAAATTCTGCTTTGCTTGTTTATGCTTTTTGTTTTCAAAAATCTTTGGACTGTGCTGATAGATAAATTTAAAATCTCTGGACTGTGCTGATAGATAAATTTAAAATCTCTGGACTGTGCTGATAGATAAATTTAAATCTCTGGCTGTGTTGAACTTTATGGTTGAAAATTTTTGCCTATGTTAAATCTTGCAAAAATTTTCCTTCAAACCTAGGGAAAATATTATTTAAATTTCTTTAATACAATTTATTTAAGAAAACCGTAGTTGACAAAAGAATTGTTAAAAACATTATTTTCTTTTGGTTCCAATCTAGATCTGGACTTGAATTTGTTCAGATCAAAATATTTCAGGAATGTCAAAGAACTAGGATTGATCTGTGTATTTCAATTTATGTCTATAAACACAAAATCACATGGCCAATTCTTTTTAAAAATTTTGGAAAATCATTTACAACCTGTGAAGGGGGGGTAGTATCATTTTTAAATCAGGATAAAATTAATTTTGGTACACAGGGTGCGTAATGCTGGGTTTTCCAATCTGTGAGTCTATTGTTCATCTCTTTTCTTTTTTTTTTTTCAAGAATTTAATTTATAGAAAACAAATGTATATATAAATTGTCATAGGGTTAGTTGTTTGATTCGTCTTTCGAATTTGGTGAAATTTAGAGTATTCATGCGAGTTTCGTATGCTGGTGTTCCCCGGGCAATATTTTGTTCTAACGTGTCTGTTTTCCAATATAGCCTGTAATATAATTGATAAATTGTTTGAAACCCGTATTGAAATTATGCATAGAAATTCGCATATTATAAATTACTATTTTTTTTTTGGAAATTGTGATAGTCATTTTTTTTTTTAATCTCCGTATGGCCATTATTTTGTGCCCTAGGCTTTTTCCTCGCACCAGATCTTTTGTGTGTATGTGAGGGGCGAAGTCGGCAGCGACCTTACTTCCCCGTCCTCCTTTTTCTGACGAGTGTGAGCGTAGATTTCCCCGTTCTTCCCTAAGCAGAGTGTCGTGTATACTAGCGTGTGTCCCTTCATTCGCCGTCTATTGTTCGCCATATTGTGTTCACTGTGCAAAGTACCCGATATTAATCTTTTAGTTCGTGTCTTCATTCATAGGAGTTGTGGCTAGTTGATAATTATTGAAAGTTATTTTCTTTCCGCGGCCCCATATCTTCACAGGTATACAAATATGTTGGCTCAATTTTGTTATGACTATTAATTTGGTTTGATTCTTTCCGGAATTGATAACACGCGTGTATTATTAAACAATGTTCAAAGTCTGTAGTCTTTGTAATATCCCGGGTATGTGTATCCTTTTCGCGCCCTATGCTACTGTTTAACATTCAATCTTCGAGGGTAAAGGGTGTGGCCGTCGATAGTTGTATCGCCCAATCTACCTAGAACATGCGTGGTATTTTCCCGTGCAGTGGAATGTTCGGTAGAAAATTTAATCTCCATGGTTCGGGGCGGCGTTTATTGTACTTAGTGATAGGCTAGTCATTTGATACAAGTTTTTTTTTGTTCATGGTAAGTCCGTAATCTATCTGCCTTTTCGGGATTGATCTCGGGCTATATATGATTTTTAGTGTATTTCAAATTTATATGTATTTATTATGGGATTCGTTTCATGTTAAGTTTGTTTGGTAATAAATTTGAGTTATAGGCAACTAATTAAGTAAACAATTATATATTTCTACATAGATATATTGTTGGGGTTAATTTTAATATCTATATTAATATTAATGTAAATATTAATTTATATATATATGTATGTATAGACTTATATAAAGATCTTGTAATTTAATTGTGAGATAGTTTAATATTTATAGTATGGTAGTGGGGTTAGTTGTTTTATTCGTTGAATGTGGTACTTATTCTTTTTAGGAAGACAAATATAACGGTGAAACATAGAGTTAAATTGGATGTTTTTAATTAAATGGAAATTTTGTGTATTGAATTACATTTTGATGTGAATTGTTCCATGTTTTAAAATGTGTCCCTTTTGTATCATTGCTAATGATTCTTTGAGTTATATCATTTCATGTATTATGAAATTTTCTTTATTGGGGGTTCATATTTTGCAAGGGAACCTTAGAGTTTATCGATACTGGTTAGGAACCCAAGTGATTCCAGAAGTGGGGTATTGTGGTTACTTTCGATCTTGTTTTAAATTTGGAAATTGTGATGTTATGGATCGGATACACATTGGATTGTACTAGATTGTGGTTGTGTTTCCTTGTGGATGGTGAGATGGTCATGCCTCACCTTTGATTGCCATTTGATTCAGTTCTTTATGTGGTGCTATCCTTGATGTTATTGTTTTGTGGTTGAGTGTTTAGAGGGAGTGGCTCTAAGTGGGTGGTTAGCACACAAAGGGGTGCCAGGATAGCCCTCATTAGAGTGAATTTAATAAGTGATAATTTTAAACAATTAACTACGGGTGGGTAGTAACACACTAAAAAGATAATTGTTGCCTCATTCGCCTTTTAGTGCTACCATAGACTAAAGGGGATTGAGAAGGCCGTGGTTGGCATGATCGTTGCCTTGTCTCCACAAAAGGTAACAGTTCCGCATGAGCAACCCTATGGGGCGGTTCCTTGAGATAGGTAGCCTCGATAACCATAGATGGAGGCGGTTCCTAGTGCTTGGTTGCCTAGATAATCTGTTAGTAGATGGAGGTGGTACCTTGCAATAGGTAGCCTGGAGAATCCATGTTAAGCCATGCGATGACACTTCCCTCTAACATTCATATTTATGTTGTCTTTTGGAAATCCTCTAGAATTGGTCACTTGCCTTGTATTGATGTTTTTGTTGTTGTTTGAATTTGTATGCTATTATGTGTTGTGTGATTTCATTTAGTTGGTTGTGGGTCTTTTCCTTGTTGGTCTTGGTCGGGAACCCTTAGCAACTCCTAGCACGGGGGTGGTCGGGTAGATCGTGTTTCGCACCCTGTTGGGATTCTCTCTTTTTATGCAGGTTCATCTTTCAGTGCTGAGTTGCAGTATCAATAGATTCTTTGCTCGTGGGTTCCAAATTTATGTATTTTTGTGATTCTTTTATTGACGTATCATTCCCACCTAGTTGGGAAGGTCTTGTATATTAATGCACATGGTGCTATTGTAATGTAATCTTATGATGATGCAATGTACTTTAATTGTAGCCTTGGTTATGAGGAGAATTCATAATGATGTTATAACTTTGGATATTATTCTATCATGTTTTCTATTGTTGTTACTGATGTAATTATAGTTATGAATGGATGAATTTATGGATCATGTAATAGTTAGGTAATTATTTATAATAAGTAATGACCTCGTGTTCCTCAAAGGATTAAGTTATGCAATTTGATTAATGGTTATGTTATGTTATTTACTATTCTCTCCTATGTTCATAAAAAAAAAAAATTGTTGCATTTTACTTAATTCCTTTGGGGTTGCGTGGCAGGGCGTTACACATGCGGAGCTGTAAACCTCTCGTGAAGATGAGGTCACGACCTTGCCAACCATGGCCTTCTCAGCCTTCCATTAGTCTGCGGAAGCACTAATGAAGACGAGGCATTCATTTTTTTTAAAATATTATAATGATATTACTACCCAACCCTCCTAAGTTAATTATTAGGTTTTCACTTAATTACTAACTCACTCATGGTTTATCTTGTGCCCTTCCCCTTAAACGGGGCACCGACCCCCATGAGGAGCCACACTCCCTAGAGACCCAACAACATAAAAACCAAGAAGCCAAGGGTTTTACAACATAACAAGAACATTAGATCACAACTGAGAAGCATGTGAGGCATTACCCATCTCGCTATAAATACATAATCAAAGTCTCAACAAATCTCGTACAATCCTTTCAGAATCCTGATACCAAACCACTTGCCACTTCAAGGGCACATAAAAGGAGAGACATCAACAATAAAAACAAGCCTCTGGAAGACTCTCAAAAGTTTACACTAGGGTTTCCCCATCAAAGAACTGACAACAATAAATGCAAGACCTTAAAGAACTATTTTCAATTCAAATATAATGAGTGAATACATTAAAATAAGATCAACACCTCCAGCCAGACTACATAATCAACTTCAATACAAAAATAAATTAGAAGTTCAAGAAGATCAACTATCCACAACTCATAAACAAAACACAAGTTTCCAATTACATTGCAACTCAAATTAAATGACAAAGGATTCCTTGAATCAAAATTAATCTCCAAAGGCATTCACACCAATACGGAAACATCCAAAAACAATCCTTCAACAATAGAGGTAAAAGCATGCAACCAGGCATCCAAGGGAGACCTCAATTTCCTCCTCACAAGATACCCGTACAGTTGGTAAACAAATGACCTTTGATAAAAATCAACAAACATGACCACAATATAATCTAATATTTCACCAAAATAATAAAAGTGGGAAGACTGCATTCAATAAAAAGCACAAACTTATCACAACCAAGCATTGCATTAGTATCCAAAATACTCCACTTTCCAATATTTCCAATTTAACTATACCACTTGGAACTAACCAAATTAAGAATAAACTATTCTATCAATATTTACACAAATTATCAAAAATTTGACCTAAAGAAATCTCTCTATTCACTCTACTAAGTCACTCATCAAAACTTCACATAGCTCTCCAACTTAACAATATAAAAATTTAATTTATTCTTTTTTTTCTAATTTAATTTCAACTATGTTTATCTACTTTATCACATAATTATAAAGCACAAATTATTCTATTTCTAACACTATAATTCAACACATGTATACATTTATATAACAATAACTTATTACCAACACCATTTAAAACATATAAAGATCCCCTCAAAATCAAATCAACTCAAGAGGAAACTACATTGGAATGGACTCACAAAAGATATTCAACCTTTAATTAACTAGCACAATCGAATCGATAAATTTCCAAGAACGTTTAATTTAACATTACACTTTATCTTTCCATTCACTAAACAATTAGTTAAACACAATAATAATTTAATTTGATTTTTTTCTATTTACTTACATTTCCATATTCAACTATCTTATGTAATAAATTTCCCAAATTATTTTATTATATTTTAGTTTTAAAAGAACATAAATAAATAACATAATTTACATTTTCCTAATTTAAAGTAACTTCTATAATTATTAAAAGGAATAAAATCTAAGAGAATATGTATATTTCTCTCTTGTTTTAAAAACAAAACCAAAATTCCATCTTAACTTTCTACTTTATTATAAAGCCATCTTTTAAAAAGATCAAAAAAAGAAAAGGGAGAGGACTTAATAAGCTACGAAGGAAATGTAAAGCTAAACTTTTTAAGGATTTTTCTTTTTTTTGTTACTTTTCTTGTTTCTTCCAAACCGCTCCCTTTTATGAACCTCCCACGTAGACCCTTTTTTTTTTTAAATCTCGTTTCCTTATATTTGTTTTGCGTATGCCATGTAGTGAAGCTATCAGTTGACCAAGAGAATAAAGCAGACTACCCTAAATGCATGATGGCGAGCCAAAGAGTTGCAAAGGCAATGACAAAGGTGAAAACAAGATATCTATGCAAAATATAGAAGAAATTAGGTTGACAGAAGAAGATGAAAGAGACGGGTTGACAATGAAATAAGAGAGATTATTTAAACTTTTAAACTTCCTATTCCGCTCAAGCTCGCGGCTGAGACAGGACGACAAAGAAATCAGAGGGGTCATTTAAATCTATACACCCTACCATGATCAAGTGTATTCGTTGTGACAGGTTACAAATAGAATCAGACAGATTATTTTAAGTTTCAACACCCTTGCAAGTCTAAAAGTTGTAGCTATGACAGGTTGCCAAAGGTTTCAGGGAGACTATTTAATTCTGTACAATGTCTCATCTCTAAATGCCGTAACAGTGACAGTTTGCCAAGTATATCAGAAAGTGAATATTGGAATATGGAAATATCGCCATCTCCTTGCTTTATTAAAGATGTTTTCAAGTGTTACAACTGCGATAGATTGTTAGGAAAATCAAGCAGGTTATTTAAACCTTTAAACTTCCTATTATGTTCCAGTGCGTAGATGAGACTAGCTGACAATGTAATCAGAGAGATCATTTAAACGTTTAAACTTCCTATTATGCCCAATGCTTCATAACCCATCCCAAGGGCTAAAAAATTGACACCTCCAACAAAGACAATAAGACGCATGAGAGTAAGGTGGATAACAAACAATAATTATGCATCGAACCTCAAACTAAATGTAATTGCAGTGATCCATCAACTACAGTATATGAATCAAAATCAAGCCTGGAGTAAAACAGTGAATTCCAACATAATACCGGTTGGAAATTTGATATATAATAATCAAACTAAACAAATCAAATGCCATATATGATATATGGAAATCAAATTTTAGATATAAATAAACCATGGAAGAAAATCGGGTTTATTCAACATCAAAATAAGAAAACCACAGACGTGAGGGCGCAACCATAACGCAGGGGAGAAAAGAGTGCAACCTAAGAAGGCGTAGACAAGGCATGTAAACTATTTGGCATAATGCCTCAAGCGGATGTAGTCTCACAGTAGACTAAGATTGCAGATTAAACTCTAGATGCGTCTATTGAAATATGCAGAAACTTCCTAGAAAAATGAATCATGAGATTACATATAACTATATGTATTACTTATTTATTTGTAGATTTAGGTAAGAAACATTGTACCGATAATAGAATTGCTCAGAAGAAACATTTATTTTTCTCCATATTGGTCGGAAATGTCACTTCTCAAATTGTTGTAGACCGTGATGTCTGAGAATTGTGTTCTTTTCCCTTACCCCAATCTTAGGTAGAATGGAATTCCTCCTCAAAATTTTCTTCATTGAATTTTTAACCAGAATCCCCCAATTTAATTTTCCACATCTTCCAGAACATTCATACCCAGTCCCCCCGAATTCTCCCTATTTTTCCCCTTATCAAGATCATTTATTATTATTTATTTAATTAGCAATTAACTATTCACCTTCCATTTTCCAATTGCTTTCCTTGCTTTAAAACACTTCAGTTTCCTATCCATTTAAATTCCTTATTATAATAATTATCTTTGAACAACTAATAAATTATTAATTATTATCGAATATCATTAAAGAATACTTTTTACAAAACAATTAGTTTATTTATTTATTAATAACTCTTTACTTAATATTTTATAAAACTAATTTATTTAATTTTCATCTTAATTTCTAGTTTTATTTACTCCATGCTATTTTACTTAATTGAGTACAAATTTAATCAAATATTATGTTAACTGCATCAACTAATCGCACACAAAACAACAATAACATAATTAAACATTTACACAAAATCCGGAAAGGTCACAACGAAGGGGCACTACACAAAACACCACATTGTGAGAAGGAATTGCAGTGTAGCAGGGCACTCGTGAACGAGTGGTGCTACACTATCCTCTCACCAAACTATACTAACGATTACAATATCAAATATGAAATAACATTTCTAAACTAACTGATCACATCATATAATAATTACTAAACCATTGCATCACAACATACTACAGAAATCAAATTAAACATCACCAAACCATAATGTCATATCATAATATCCATGTCATCAACTGATGTAGCATTGTAATGCCCATAATTTTAACTAGAAAAAAAAATCCAACTATTTTTTTTTTAAACACACTAATTATGATGAGGTGACATAATCATGAGTTTCATTTTGAAGAGGTTAGGTGTGAATTCATATTCCATAACTCAAATTACTTAAGTGCACCAATAGGTTAGCGTTACCTACTTAAGGTAACTAAATTGAACTCATACAAAATAATGGGGGTGATGATTCCCTCATACTCAATAATTTGTAAAAGGAATTTTAACGTACTTTAGGTAAGGATCAATTTGATAAGGTTTGGAGGCCCCTCTAGCCCCAAGGTTCAAATTATAATCTTGATTTACCAAACTAATCTAAATTAAGTTTACCAAAGGTTTAATTTATATCCTCCTATGAGAGCGGAACCTACATTGCACTTACTTAAATTTTAAAGATTATTCACTCCCTATAGCTTAAACAATAATGCCATTATTTAAGTACTACACTAAAGGTTAAATCCTTAAATTCACCTTCACCTTTAACATAATTAATATCCATAATTATTCAAGGCCTTTCCCTCTCTAATCTTGGGAAGACACGCTATTTTGTGAACTTGAGACTTCTTGACTTAATGGTATGAGTGTTGCATCAAATAATTCCATATTAGATTACTATAACCTAGTTTATCCTACCATTACACAAAGATGTGTATTTTACTAAGAAATTAGTTGATAATGAAAAGGTTCAATCTAGATTTATAAATAGTATGTCACTTAAATTATATTAAAGGAATTTCCTTAATAACACCCCATTTAATTTTCAAGGCTATTTTGTACAAAAAAAATATTTAATTCAAATATAAATGATTTGTTTTCATGTAAACTCACTACTTAATTCAAATATAAAATATTACAAAAATTATGACTTAAATTAACTTGAGTTCTAAAAATTACTTTATTAAATAATTTCAAGTGTCTTTAAGTCACAACTTAAAGTGAGGGGATCTAGCCCCATTGTCCCCACCATGAACCTAATTTTTAGTTAAAAGAGATTAATTAAAGTAGCCACTAATTAGAATTAATTGGATATCCATAAAATCTTAGCCATTAGATTTGTTTTAATCCTGACCATTAGATCTTAGGGCAACTAGAGTGTGCCCTAATTTTTATAAGAATTCTCTTAAACTTGTTTCTTGCCTTTGTATTCATTTTTTTTTTTCTTGCCCAGGTTTGAGGAGAGAGCTGAGAAATGGATTTTCATGAAGCTTGATGGAGGATTTAACTATTTTTCCATTTCTCTATTTCATCTTCTCCCCACTTTCTCTCTTTTATTTATTTATTTTTTTGTTATAGAATTTTCAATATATTTTTGTTGTTCTAAATTCAACCCAAATTCATGTATAACCCTTTTGCATATATCCAGTATATATATAACAATGGATATATCAGAATATGTCTGTACCAATGTATTTTATATTTTTTTTCATTCTACTGTGTAAAATAGAGATTTATTGATGTAGTAGAAGGTTTCAAAAAAAATTCACAGTTTTTATTTCTTAGAATCCACTATAAAATGCTGCTCTAGAATATTAATGAAATTTGTATAAATGCAGGCCTCTGCTTACATTTTTATTGGTTGCAACTATATTTATCCACCTTCTTTTATTTATATATGTAAAAGTATGTAAAAGCATATATACATAATATATATTTTTTATTTATTTTACTGTTTTAAATATGATTTATATTTACAAACTGTGTACTACAAAACAATGAATATATTTTCTATTGTTTTAAAACTGCTATATGAATACACAATTGATATAGAGTAGGTGTTATCTATATAGACTGTGGTCTGTGATTATCTCATGGAATTTATTTATTTTTTAAGAAAGTGACAGCCAGTCATAAATGTATCTACTTTTTTATTTACTGTTATTTTAATGATAGATTTATATATAATAATTATTATATTATTTATTTTTTTGTTTAAATTATTATTATTTTTCTATTGCTCACTTTTACTGAGTTGGGAGGTGGGGTTTCGTCCCATATGGGCCCTGTACCCTTTTACTACTTTTTTATTTTATTTAATATATTTTTAATTTATATAATATTTAAAATATTAATTATGAATATATATTATATATATATAATGAAAAACATTAAATATATTTCGTTAAAAATATAAAACAAAATAATTTATATCATAACTTCTATGTTGAGTATTCAATGTACACATTATAATATGATTGTTTCAACTTAACAGATAATTTTAAATATTTTAAAGTAAGGATTAGTCATGATTATGGGTTTAGTTTTCCAAAATAAATATTTAGGAGTTCACATTTTAATTTCCAAAGAATATTTAGTTAGATTTGATTTACATTTTCATGCATTATCTTTTGAAGAACAAGTGTAACCTTGAAAATTAAGGAAAGGATTCATCTCACCCTTTTCTTCATTTTAAATCTCATCCCTACTTTACAAGTAAGAACAAACTTCCTTTAATCCCTTGAAAAATGTCCACTTAACAGAGTCTTTACGTGTGCTTGTATAATTTAGATGAAACACTATTTGTTCACTTAAAAATATAACAATGAAATTCACAAATGTAAATGGGTTTCATGTTCCATAAGTTTGTAAACTATTAACTAACTTAATAGACTACAGTCAACTTGATTTTCTATTGTGTCCACTTGTTCTTTGCCATGAATAAACTATTTTTCCAAATACAAGGGTGAACAACAATCTTATTCCACTTGGTAAACTTGAAAATACTAACTTATTTAGTAACAAATAGAAATACAAAATGTAACTTTTCTCTTTCTTTACAATTGATTCTTTACCAATTAAACGCTTCAAATAAAATATTGAACAATCCAACTTTCTCATTATTTTGAGTACTTTTTTTTTTCATTATAAAGAGATACAAGTTTATCAATTAAACTTCAAACCTTACAATTCAATATTGGGAAAATACATGATTTACAAACCAATGAATAAAGACTTGCTCTATTACAAATAGTTTTGAGAAAAATAATAGCTTTCATACACACAAGTAAACTTTGATACATTCCATTATTCTTTCCACAACAAAATACTATTTTTAAAAAAAAATTTACATGAATACTAGCAATAAAAATAATCATCATACTAAAGAACGAAGCTTACTCTCCACCCTACCATAATGGCATCATGAAGCCACATGGGCTCTAGCCATACCCCCGAGCAAGAAACAAAATACTACTAGAGATCTTGGTAGGAAGACTAACAAGAACGGTTTATCTATGATTATTTTATGTACCCATTCACCAAACACACTCTAGATTTTCATACACAAAAAAAAAACTTGGTCTCTTTCCTAACTTGTTTTGAAAGCTATGACAAGATAACACAACAACACATTTTCTACTTGAGATATTACAATAAGGGGATTAACTTATCTCCACAATTTTGTTCCTTGATCACCTCTTTTGCATGTAAGAGCTCCTTACTCCCTTTCAACTTTATTTCTATTCTCTTTGCCATATTCTCAATCCAAGGACAATAATTCTCCAAGAGGAGAAGTGGGTAACATCCATTTCTTCTTTCCATCCAAGTATATAGGAATTCAATTTGAAATCTCTTGGATGAGATAGAGACACTTGTCACTCACTCATTTGATTTTTCAACACATATCCCCACAAGTTTTCACACATGTGTGAGATTTTTGGGGAGACGGGGAATGTACAATGACACTCTACCCAACATCCCAAGGTGGCTTCACACATGTGAAATCATTGATGCTCTTCCCAAGTTCATTAATAAACTTTGGGGAGTGTGGTGGGAGAGTGACAGGTCATTTCTCCCAACTCTCAAGGACTTAAACTCATTACACTCTTTCAAGTAGACTTTTGAAAGGTCATGTCATGCCCCAAGGACAAAGTCACATGTCCAAAGGGTCCTCCTTTCACAGGTATAGGCCCTAGGGGTCTATTTTTTCACTAATATTAATAAAATTGACCAAACAACACCTTAAAAATGCCACTTTAAAGGCCAATTCGAAATTCAAGACCTAACGAAATATTTCAAAACCCTAATTATACTTACACCCTTAATCACTTGATTTAATTTAATAAGGCTCCACAAAATAGGCTTAGACTAAATTACCAATCATTAAAACCCTAAACACAATTAAAGCTTACACAAAACCCTAACTACCTCCTAAGTCATAGGTCAAAGTTTAAAACTTCAAAATATAAATATTTAACTTGGGTCTTGATGGTTCTCCCTTTTACCCTTGACATTACTCTCACATGTATTTTTCCATATACATGTTAGGTTAGAAATATAATAAATACCTATTACAAACATCAATGAGATCAAATTGAATAGTTAGTAAATCATAATACACATATATATTCATTTCTTTTCCTTATGAAAATGGAAATTGTGAGCATGCATGAAATAATAATGAAACCCTAACCCTAACTAAATAATTTATTTTCACTACTAAATTCACTCATGGAAACTCCTTTCTCTAATTAAATTCATCATGCAATTTGATATCTAATTTATATACTTTTTCCTCAAATTATCCTACCTTAGGTATACTCCTCATTAATTAGAGCTATCCTTTTAAATTTACCTCGATGGTGCTTGGCTAATGATCCTTTTGGAAAATTTTTCCTGAACTTCAAAGTCCTCCTTTGTTCCTAACTATTATCATTTTCCAAGTAACATGAAACTTATTAGTGAAATTTGAACCAATGGTAGGTACACAAAATACTTTAGCTCATATCAATCTAAGTGTATTATTCATATGATACTTGTTCCAGAATCTAAATATTATTTGCTCACATTCATTCTTAACAGTTTTCCCATTTTTATTTACTAAAGATAATTTATCAAAATGATCATTTAAACTAGTTCATAAGAAAATCAAAATATCAAACATGAAATCAGGTTAAACCATCTTGAATTATTCACCAATAAAGAATAATTGAACTTATCAAGGTGTCACAATTTATAGACGGGGTTGGGCCTCACAAGCATAATCATCAATCAGTATAAACTAACCAATCCACCAAACCAACCAATAAATAGTACTATCACAATCTCAAAGTATCAAACAAAAGCATAGAAAATAATAAGTCCCAATAGCAACATGAGGGGTATTACATCCTCCCTCCCACGAATTCAGCTTACTCCAGGAAGCCAGTAAACAAGTAAGGGTAGGATTCCCTGATAGGGGAGGCATCCTCCCATGTTGAAGTATCATCATTGGGGTCCCACTGGACCTGTCCCTGCTCAATATCCCTGCCTTTGTAGGCGAGTCTCCTATACTACAGCAGGACGACAAGCTCTAGAGCTAGCTTCCCATCCTCGACCTATAGAGCATTCCAATCAAGTATGTGAGTAACATCATGAAAATATGGTCTAAGGACTAAAACATGAAAAACATCGTGAACCCATGACAGACTAGTTGGCAAGGCCAAGCAGTAGGCAACAAGACCAATTCTTTCTAACACCTCAAATGACCCTATGAAGCAGGGCACAAGCTTAGAACCCTTTCCATAATGAATAGGGATCTTTTGTGGATGAACTCAAAGAAACACTCGATCACCAACTGCAAACTGATGATCAACTATGTGTGCATTAGCATATTTCTTCTACCTATCTTGAGCTAGTATAAGATGCTCTCAGATGCGAGTTATCTACCACTCCATATCTTAAAGCATTTTGGGTTCAAGAAGAGCCCTATCCTCTAATCGATCCCAACTCAAAGGGGTGTGAAATGGATGACCATATAAAGCCTAAAATGGAGCCATGCAGATCGAACTATGATAACCATTGTTATAGGAAAACTCGACCAAGTGTAGATAATCTTGCCAATGAGATTGTTGTTCCATGACATACATGTGGAGCATATCCTCAAGCACCTAATTGAATCTCTCAGTCTGACCATCTATCTCGGGATGGTAGGATGAACTAAAGTTCAACTTAGTCCCTAAGGATTGTTGTAAAGATGTCCATAATGCTGATGTGAATACTAGATCTCTGTCATAAATGATTCTTCGCAGTATCCCATGCAATCGAACGATGTCTTCCATGAACACCCTGGCCACCACATAAGTAATGTAGGAAGATCAGATAGGAGAGAAATGGGCTACCTTGGTCAGCCTGTCAATAGTGACCATGATAGCTTTGTGCTACCTGGAAGACATAGGCAAGCTGACAATAAAATCCATAGAGATAATGTTCCACCTCCATTTTGGAACCAGATGGGGCTGTAACAAACCTACCGAATGATCATGCTCAGGCTTAACCCGCTGCCATTCTAAACACCTAGCCACAAAATTAACGATGTCACGCTTCAATCCTGCCCAAAAATATAGTGAGCATAGATCTGCATACATTTTCTTAACTCTAGGATGTGCTGAATAAGGACCCTGATGGGCTTCAGTAAAGATTAGGGTGCAAAGACCTTCTACAGAAGATACATACATTTAGCCTACATAGCAGAAAACACCATCTGAGTCCAAAGAGTAACCAACAAATTTACCTTCCAACACTATGCCTGACTCAATCTCATATTTCACCACTTGATACCAATTATCTGAAGGAAGAGCTGCGAGGATCTGACTCCTCAAATAAACCTCAAGAGCCACAGCAGAAATCTCATGCGTACGTTGACTCAACGCATCTACCACCACATTCTCTTTTCCCTGAATATACTTCACTTCAAAATCATATTCACAGAAGAATTCCATCCACCTCCTCTGCCTTGCATTCAAATTTGGCTGTGTATTGCAAACTGCGATGATCAGTATGTAACTCGAATCGATGCCCTAGGAGGAAGTGTCACCATCTCACCAGAGCATGTACAACTGTGGCCAACACAAGGTCATGTGTGGGGTAGTTTAGTTCATGATCCTTAAGTTTTTATGATTCATAAGCAATCACTCACCCTTCTTGCATCAAAACGCCCCCCAAGCCTTCCAAAGAAGTATTTGTACAAACAACAAAGTCTCCTGTCAGATTCAGCACTACTAAGATTGGTACACTAGTTAGTTTTCCTTAAGAGTTTGAAATGCTAACTGACATTGATCTGACCAAAGAAATTTCTTCCCCTTCCTCTATAGAGAGGTGATAGGATGTGTAATCCTTGAAAAGCCTTGGACGAACCACCGATATAGCCTACAAGTCCCATGAAACTACAAATTTTTGAGACATTTGTGGGTGTGAGACAATCCACAATAGCCTGAATCTTTACAGGATCAATCGAAATTCCCTCACTTGAAATTACATGGCCCAAATATTGAACTTCAATCTTATAAAATTCACACTTTGCTAGATTGGAAAACAACTAATTATCCCTTAAGCACTGTAACATCTACTTTAGATGTTCCTCATGTTCTTCCATAGACCTGGAATAAATCAGAATGTCATTGAGAAACACAAGGAAAAATCTATCCAAGTACATTTGGAACACTCCATTCATTAAGCTCATGAAGACTGAAGGTGCATTCATTAACCCGAACAACATCACAGTGAACTCGTAATGTTCGTATCGAGTGCAAAATGTTGTTTTATGAATATATACATCCGCTATTCGCAACTGATGATATCTCGATTTGAGATCAATCTTAGAAAATAACTTTTCCCTTTTTATTTGATCAAAAATATCGTCAATTCTATGTAAAGGATATCGGTTCTTCACCGTTACTTTTTTCAACTGCCTATAATCAATACACAAGCGAAGAGAACCATCCTTCTTTATGAATATCATAGGTGCTCCCCAAGGGGAAACACTCAGGTGGATAAAGCCCTTAGCCAACATTTCTTCCAACTACAGATGGAGTTCCTAAAGTTCTTGCATTGTCATCTGATATGGAGCTCGAGATATCAGCTCAACTCCAAGTACCAGATCAATCCTGAATCTATATCTCATTTTTGGTGGCATAGTAGGTATCTCTTCCAGAAACACATCAAAAAAATCCTTAAGGAGAGGATAATCATCCATTGACACCCCTCGACTATTCTCTGACTCTAGATCACTCATAGATACTGCAAAAAGTTAACAACCCTGTTGGAAGTACCTTTTTAAGTTGCACAACAAAGATCATTCACAATGAGATGGGCCTTTGAATGCCCACGATCTCTACCTCCTTTCTAGAATCATCACTACACCACACTACCTTATGATGATAGTCAATTTTAGCATGGTGTGCACTCAACCAATACATGCCCAAGACGACATCATAAGAGCCAAGTGGTAGGATTCTAAGGTCCACTTTAGTTGTCAAAGCCCCTATACTCAAACTACAACCCTGCACAAGCTTCTCTACAACAACCTTTGACCCTGAGGTCAATTCAACTTGCCATTTTATGCCTTGACTAGTTGCCACCAGTCTACATCATTCAACTACTAAAGGAGCTATAAAAGAATCAGATGCACCAGAATCAAAGAGTATAGAAATGCTAGTGTTATGTAACACACCTGATATCTCAACAATGGAGCTTTAGTGGTCTTCCTGTTGATTATCCACTATTGCAAAGACATGATGAGATCTCCCTACATCACCCACTATTGGCTCTGACCCAGTTGACCTCTGATTAAATCCTAAGGTGTTCTTCTATGGACACAATCTAGTGATATGCCCTTGTTGCCCACATGAGTAGCATCCAGTACCTCTACCAAATCGTCTGCCCCCTGACAGAGCATTTGACTGCTGAAAGCTTCCTGGACTAGGCACTAACTAAAAACTAGGCATAGGCTACACAAAACACTCTTGACAAGCTCGGTTCTAGTTTTGATCCCTACGAAACTGAGAATTTCCACCCTGCTGAGAAGGAGAGTTTTTATTCTTTGGCTACGACTGCTGCTAATGTTGTTGTTGTTGCTGCTAACCCCCTTTAGAGGGTGGATACCTGTTCCTATAAGATCCTGCAACCTATGACTGACCTCCATGAGTGCTAAAAATAGGTATAGGTGCACTTCCAATCTGTACTCCAATGTGACCACCCAAGGCCATGGCCAAATTATCCTCTACCAAATGAGCATTTTCAACTGCCATTTCCATCATCTTCGGTTTGAAGAGTCACATGCCACCACTGATGTGGGCATTTAAGCCCTGAAAAAAATGATGCACCAACATCCCTTCATCATGGTTGATCCCTGCATACTGCTTCAATTCATAGAAGCGCTGCTCAGACTGTTCAACGAACATCGACAATTGCTTAAGGTCATGAAACTCATCTTCCCTGCGTTGCCTCCAATGATCTAAAAGGAAGTGAGCCTTGAACCTATCCAAATATAACTCCCATGTTGATATCTAGATGTAACTTTTACTCTTCCAGCCGCCACCAAGTGGATACAAAACCTCGTAAATGCATGACTACACACCAAGCTTTAGTATTGCTACCATAGGGGTGCATTGTGAAGCATCAATCCAAACCAATTAACCATGTTTCAACTTCCAAAGCTCCTTTAGAACCATCGAATGTAGGAAGATGTGCTCTCATCAAATCTCTCATATGACCAACTATCACTGTACCCTAATCCATAGTTATTTCCCTTTGCCTCAACGACCTTTCCCTTTCTCTCTCAACCCACTGCTCCTCCTTTGGCCTGGGTCCCAACCAATCAAGAATCTCTCCCAGAATGTGCTACAACTATCCGTCCAAACTAGGCTATTATGGGTTTTGACCACCAGATGGATTATTTTGAAGACTCTGTTGTTCCTCATGCATAGAACCATGGGAACTAGGAGCTGATGGACTTTTTTGGTTTGCTCTATGGCCAGCACCACAAGATCTTCCTTGGCCATGTCCTCTACCTTGAGGCATATTTCTGTGCAACAAGATAAAGGTAAAAGTGAGCTCAAGAGTCAAACACAAAGGATGCCTAATGGACATAACTACCCAGAGACCCCAACATTTGTAAACCTGGCTTTGATACCAAGTTGTAACACCTGTCGTGCAAACCCCAAAGGACAATATAATGCACACATTTTTTTTAAAAAATAATACAAAGTAAACATATAACAAAATATTAAAACATATTTACATTGCACATTAACATCATAACGTCAAGTCCTCTAGGGCACGTGAGGTCACATCACATAAAAAAAATCATAACTAAAGATTCTACAAATGGAAAAATAACATGATAAATCTTCCATCCATCCTAAACATTACAATAACCATTTACAAAAGTACATCCAAGTATCCATATGTATAAGTATAAATACACCATGTGATAAAACCATAATAAAACTCATAGAATGAATGGTTACAAAGGTTCATATACAATACATCATCTTTTGATACATTACAAGTTCACTATAAATGAAATACAATAAATCCTCCCATACATGTGGGATAAATAAATAGTACAAATAATGTCCAAATTACAAGATAAATATCAAGTACAAGCTCCATCTGAAGAATACTATGAAGGATGAACGTTGATGGGGAACCTAATAGGTGTGGAGCACGTTCCACCTAACCACGTGGGTTATAAATAACCCACCCCTCAATGCTCAAAGGTGACAAGGAAGTAATCATGACCATGAATTCCGTAAGACAATTCCAATAAAGAATAGCATAGTACAATACTCCAAAAGCAACATGAAGAATACATCGACATGAATGACAACAACAAAGACTCAATCACAATAACTTAAACCATAAAACACATCATATATAAACCAAGGAAATAACCATTAACCACATGCCAATTAAATTTGAAACAACAAACAGAACACACTTCCAGAGGAAACTAAGAAAACAAATCACAAGGGCAACAACTAGAGAGTGCCATTGCATAGCCTACATGGGTTATCCTGGCCCTTCCTCCAACATGAGGCATTGGCCCCCATCTATGGTTATCCTGGCCCTTCCTCCTACTTGAGGCACTGACGCCATAGGGTCACTCATGCAGAGTCTTTCACCTCTCCTGAAGATGAGGTTACAACTTTGCCGACCATGACCTTTTTAGTCTACCATTAGTCTGTGATAGCCCTAATGACTAGACGAGGTATCCAAGATTATCTTATTGTTTTATTACTACCGATCCCCCTAAGTTCTATTATTAGGTTTTCACTTGTTAATCCACTCTTATATGGGTTATCCTGAGCCCTTCCTCCTTTTGAGGCATCGACCCCCACAAAGATCCACTCTCCCTGAGACCCTAAAACATAACAACAACAAGGGTTGTACCATAAAGAACAAGGCATTCAAACTCAACTAATGACATGTGAGGCATTACCCATCTCGCTAAACACATAATCACAGTCTCAACACAACTCGTACAACCCTTCGAAAATAATAATACTAATAATTTCCAACATCACGAGCACATAAAATGAGGACAAACATAAAAATGATAAAATCATGCTTCTGGAAATCGAAGGATCACAACATCCATGATTGGGTTCACAAATACAGCAGGGTTCCCACATCAAAAGAAAAACCCAAAACAATAATAAAATGGCAATCACAAAACCACATGATCTTATAACTCGAGATTCCATCTAACATACGCACATTATTTTCACAACTCCAAAATAAACAACTAGTTTAATTGCATTTATAATTTCTATTCTTTTCTCGATACAATTTTAAATAAAAGTTTGATAACAACTTTTACATAATATTTAATTTTCTTCTTTATAAGTAACCAACAAAGCTAAATTTCATAATTTTTGAATTAAACCAGAATCGATAAATCATAATATTTATTTTTGTATATATATATATATTTATGTATATAAAAATAATTGTATATGTATATATATATACACATAAAATATATGTAGATATACTTTTTGGTTTTATTTACAATTAAAAAAAATTAACACTAATTAAACTTTATCTCAAACTGTAGATATACATAAAATATATCATATATATATATATATATCGTAAAACAAAAATGTATAAATAAATAAATGTTTTAAAAAAAGAGGTCGACATTAATAAGGCCGTTTGGCCTTGTACAATCCATGGCCCTACGACTGTAGACTACACACAACAGTCTTGTCGACTACTGTGCACATGAATCTTTATGACTGTTGTACACAATAGTCTTCAAGATTTTTGTGGCCAGTCGTAGGTACTGCGACAGGTACGGGGGGGTACAGCTAGGGCCATCCCTCCCCAAAATTTTCAATTAAATTTTTGTTTATAAAACATTCAACAATGCCATTTTTTTATGATTCAGTCCAGACATTAAATATAGATGGCTGAAAGAAAGGAAAATTTGAATTAAAAAAATATTTAAATATATATGTATATATATACTATATATATATGTATATATATACTATATATATATGTATATATATATATATATATGTATATATATATATATGTATATATATATATATGATCATAATACAAGAACTTTATAACAGTATACTCACAACAATTATGATGAAATATATATATATATATATTCAAAATAACTTTTACTACAGAGGGAAATTCATTTTCCCATAACAAAATTTTAAAGAAATCTAGAACATTTTCAGGAACCTAGTTTAATTTCTTCCATTTGCTTTCAACCTAGAAAGATTTCTAAAACCCCATAATAATTCTTTTCTTTCACAACAACATATTTATTTTTATTTTTCTTTTGAATCAGACAACTAAAGAAGTAAAGAAATGGAACTTGGAGTCCTCCACTATTTGAAATTTGATGAAGCTTTGCTTGATGTAATAACCCTCCTGTTTGCTAGTTGGACTCAGTAGTGTTATATTTTGTTTTGATATTCAGATACTATGATGATACTGTTATTGTTGATTTGGTTAGTTAGACGTTAGATGATGTTGCTATTTCATTATGGACATGATTATTTCATATGACATTATGGTTGGTTATATTAGTTGATTTTCAGAATTATGATATGATGCAGTGATTTAATTAAATATGTTATGAGATGATTGTTAGTTAGAAATGTTAATTTATTGGTTATATTATAATTGTTAGAATAGGTGTGACGAAGGACAATATAGCATCACTCGTTCGCGAGTGCCCTACTATGCTGTGATTCCTTCTCACAATTCAGTGCTTTGATTTAATGCTTCGATTATATATATATATGTATGCACATGTACACGACTTCATTTGTATGCAGGTATTGCAGGTACAAGTCTCGATTCCACCTGTTTCGGCAGGACAGGGCGAGCACCAATAGCCCAATGGTTAAATTTTGAAACAAAGGTGACGATGAAGTCATCCCGTCCCATGATGTCAGACCGTCTTGTTTGATTGGTATTGTTCATTTTTGTAATTGTCGTCATTTGTGGTTTGTGTTTTGTGTTTTGTCATATTTTATTAAAGGTGGCATTTTATAAGTTATGATTTATTTTATTTAAATGATGGAAATAATTGCTTATTTTAATGTTAGATTAAATTCTATTTAAATATTTAAATGATTTAATTATTTTTGAAAGTCATGTGTTTCAATTAAATGATAATTAAATATTAAATGTGTTTTAATTATTTTAATCAATTATCTGGTGGAGGATAATTATTAGAATAAATTATTTAAATTAGATAGATAATGTGGTGTGGAAGAAAAGTGGTAAAAATAGAAATTAAAACAATAAAAAAAATAAAAGAATGAAAAAGTTGTGAGAACGAATAAGAATACAGATTTGATTAAAAAGCTTGCTTTTAAAGAATTATTTTCTTTTATTTTTGATTTTTAGAGTTTTTGGAAGAAATGGACAATATCTTTTATTTAATCAGGAATTTTGTGAGTTTGCTCACACAGAGAAGATTAGGGATACAAAATTTGCACAAGTTATTGATTATGTATTTTTGAATCTGAAGAGAATATTTTTCAATCTTTTGCTATAATTTGAGGAGAGTTCTAGAAAGGGATTGGGAATCTGTTACTGGTTATTCTGGAGTCTTCTGAACAAAGGATCAGGTTTGAGATTTGAGCACAGTGACTCAGAGGATATTTGAAGGAGGAAGGAGGAGCTCTTCCTAAAGGCCGTCAGGAACTAGCTTCATCAGATTCTCGAGAGCGCAGGACTCCAGGTTCCACTCTCTTCTCTCAATGGTTTTAAATTTGTAAAAGGAATAAAGAGGTGTTTTAGAATCAATCTATGTTTTAAAAAGAAAATCTTCTGTGAATTAGATTAAAATGATTTCTTCAAGATAAGAAAATGAATAAACAAATAGGTCTTCTTTGAAAGAAAAATTCTTGTTGAATTTGGAAAATCTTGTTTTGCAAACAAATTGAAAATAAACTCTTCGAATTCTATGTGGATATACTCAATCTCTCTGTTATTCCTGTGGAAAAGAACAATCTTTGCATTTTAATGGAATTTAAATATTATTTTGAAAATAAAAAAAATATGTATTTTAAATTTATGGTGATTCTGTATGTTACACAGAAAATTGTGTTCCCTGTGTTTAGATAATTGTTTATATATTTGTGTTATATAAATACATATTTCGTATATATATATAATATATATATAGTTTTATATTTATTTTCTTCATTGAAATCGTTTTGTTTTTTTTTTTTAATTTCTTTATATTGGAATAGATCGAATGAATTGTTTTCTTGCTATAAAAATTGAAATTTTCAAAATCTGTATCCTGTACCGTGCAAATGGAGTTTGTTTTTGTTTCCGTGCTTATAAAAAAATAAAATAAAATTTAAAAAAATGGAAATCGAAATTCTAGTTTAATAAAAGTTTTGTATGGGGTTTGGGGAGGGCATGACAGGCCATACGCACCCCGCCCCCCCACTATGGCACGGACTGCCACAGTAGTCCTTATGGACTGTTGCGTATAGTAGCCTGTGGGGACTGCGCAACAGTCCCCACTTGGCCACTGTTAATGTTTTTTTAAAATTTTATTTATTTATTTATTTATTTTATATATATATTTTTATATATATTATATATAATTATATATATATATATTTACCAATATATGTATATATATATATAATTATATATAAATAAATATATTAAATAAATATATATATATATATACAAATATATGTATATAATATATATATATATATATGCGTATTTATATTATAAATTAAAATGGTTTTTCTAATGTTTAAATTGTGAAATTAAGTGAACTTTATTTAAGAATGAACGTAATAATTGTGTTGGATTATTGTTGAATTTTATATTGTCATGGAGAAAATTTGGAGATTGTTATTTTTCATCCTAGTTTTATTGTGTTAACTTTTAAATTGATGTGGGAACCCTGTTGTCAATTTGTGAAAACTTTATTCCAGAGGATTGTTTAATTTTAATGTTCTTCTCATCTTGATCACACTTTCGGAGTTGGAACTTATTGGTTTTGTGCTTGGAAGGGTTGAACTATTCTGTTAAGACATTTTGGTTATGAATAATTGCGAGAGGGTTAATGCCTCGTGTGTCCTGTATGGGTTTTATGTTTTATTTGTGTTAGTTCAACCCTTGTCTGCTTTGAGATATGTTAGGGGTCATAGGGAGAGTGGCTCTTCGTGGGCACCGGTGCCTCAAAATGAGGAAGGGCTCAGGATAACCCACGTAAGAGTAGTTAAACAAGTGATAACCTAAACAATAGAATTTAGGGGGATGGGTAGTAAAGCACACAAGATAATTAAAACTAGATTCCTCGTCTATGCATTAGGGCTACCATAGACTAGTGATAGACTGAGAAGGCTGTGGTAGGAAAAGTCATAGTCTCGTCTTCATGAGAGATTATCGGCTCCGCATTAGCTACCCTATGGTGCCGGTGCCTCAGTTACGAGGAAGGGCCAGGAGATCCATAGATGGGTGCCAGCGCCTCAGTTGGAGGAAGGGCCAGTAGAATCCCATGAGAGCTATGCAATGACACTCTCCACTTGACACCCTTGTGCTTTGTTTGTAGTTGCCTCTGGATATTGTATCTTTATGTTGTTTCTGATTCTTGTGAATTTGGTTTATGATTGCTATTTAGTTACTTGTATAATTGGTGATACTTTGTTCAATTGTGATGAGTTTCATAGTTTTCACTTGTTATGTGATTTTGTGATTGTTGATGGTTGTTCATTGTATGGCTTGAGTTGTACTTGTTTTTGTACTATGTGGTTGTTGAGTCAGTATGGCATTCATGGTCAGGTTCTCTTCCTTGTCACCTCTGAGCACGGGGGGTGAGTTACTTGTAATTCACATGGTTGGGTGGAACATGCTCTACACCCGTTGTGTTCCCCATTAGCATCTTGTCTTCTCAGCATTTTTGCAGTTGGAGTTGTACCACTATTCACTTTGTATTTCTGATTTCATTGTTCTTGTATCAATCCCCATGTTGGGAAATTCAATGTAATTCATTTATCAAGAGATTGTAATGTAAGATTAAAACGATGATGTAATATTTAGGATCATTTGTATATTTCTTAAGAGATTTATTATGGTTGTATTATGTGATGTTTATTATTCTCACATCATGGTTATTGGATGTATCCTTATTCATGGTTATTATAAAATAAATGGTTATGTTGTAATCTTTATCTTTATTTCCGTTTAGTTGTTGCGATGTAACCTCGCATGCCCCAGAGAACTAAGTGTGTTAATGTTATGTAATGTGTTATGTGATTATGGTTTAATGTATTTGCATGTTTAATTTAATTGTTTAAAAAAAAAAAAAATTGCATGTGTGTGTGTTCTCCGGGGTTTGCACGGCGAGCGTTACAACTTGGTATCAGAGCCAAGGTTGCAAACGCTAGGGTCTTTTGGTAGTGTGGTCCATTAGGTTACCCTACGTGTGACTCTTGAGCTCATTTTGTACCTTTATCTTGTTGTGCAGAATTATGCCTCGAGGTAGAGGATGTGGCCGTGTAAGAGGCCGTGGTGCCGGTCGTAGAGCAAATTGGGGAAGCCCCTCGGTTCCTAGTTCCCATGGTTCCGAGCATGAGGAACAAAAGAGTCTTCACAACATTACATCAGGTGGCCATAATCTGGCACAGCCGGGTCTAGACGGTCAGTTACAGCATATTCTTGGAGAGATTCTTGACCGATTGGGCCCCAGGCCAGATGAGGTGCACCAGGTGGAGAGAGAAAGAGAGAAAGGTCACCGAGGCGCAGGGATATAGATGTGGTTCAGGATGCAATCATAGCAAGCCATATGAGAGATCTGATGAGGGCACACCCTCCTACTTTTAATGGTTCTAGAGGAGGTCTAGAGGCTGAGACCTGGTTAATTGACTTAGATCGTTGCTTTGCTATGCACCCCTACGGTAGAAATACCAAGGCTCGGTGCATAGTTATGCACTTGCGAGGCTTCACGTCTACTTGGTGGCATCTTGAGGAACAAAAGTTTCATCTTGATCTTAGTATGGTTACATGGGAGTTGTTTCTAGACAGGTTCAAGGCTCGCTACCTCTCAGATCACTGGAGGCAATGCAGGGCTGATGAGTTTTGTAACGCCCGTCATGCAAACCCCAGAGAACACACACATAGCAAATAATTTTTTTTTTTTTAAAACAATACAATTCACTACCTATAGCTATATTCAATGATCACACAAGCTACAAGAAAAGATAGAAGTGAATTACTAACTTTGGCAATAGAGTCTACTTACTTAGGTCAGCTTAACATACCTCTTACATTCTATTTTATTGACAAGTCCTTGCTCCCAATGCCTATACCTACAAGGTCTACATGACTTGGCACACACATCAGATCAAAGATAGTTAGCACATGATCACTAAGAGAAGCTATATAAATCAATGGTAGTTTTTACGTTATCAAAAATAAATGACAAATCTCAAACAAGACTCAGGAGAATAGTCCTAGGGGCCCGACCTAATGCCTCGGGGGCTCATCACTCGATGTCCTTGCCTACGTATATTATTCGCAGAGGCACCTTAGTTTGACAACTTGAGCTACTCCAACTCATTGACTGACCAACCAAGAGTTCACTCATAAGACTTTCAAGGAGGAATCTACTCCAACACAAAAGTAACACAGCACCACAAATACACGCTAAACTCAAACCTCTATTCATAAGCATTATGTGACCCATACAAAATTACATACTAGAAGAGTGGGTATGCAACCCTTTCTAGGGTCCATCACCCCAGACAGTTTCTTAGGCGGCTGCCACCCACTTAGGTGAAGCCGAAGACTGCTGAACTAGATAAGCATATTCTTGCAAAAATAAAATAAAAATAGCCTACTCAAATATTTATTCATACTTGCACAAGGAAGGTCACAAGGCATAACAACATTTCCTTTTAGCTAGATAGCTCACGATAAAACATATACTTATATATATTATAGCTATCCACCATGAAAGAAAATAGTGATTTCACATCATTCTTGATTAACAAACAAACAGTTAGTATAGGTAAACTTACAATAGATATCAACTCCTTATCACTAGTCAAACACTACTCAATAAACCAATACTTAAAACTTAAACATTCAACGATATCAATTTATAATATACAAATTGATGATTAATGTATGAAAACATTTCAAGGGTCATTCAAAATGAGAATTCAACAATATAATATCAACATTTGAATTATATGATAGTACCATTTACAATTATAATCAAGACAGTAATCTACACTTGAACTATGTTATCCTTTACTATTTCTTAGCTCCTATTAACTAACATTCCCTTAAACATATCAATCAATCATCTTTAGAACTCATGTATAGTTAATAAATTGAACTAACATAATATATGCATTTAATAAGGTTGAATCTTAAAGTTATCTAAAACTATAGTCCATCAGTTATTGTTCCAATATTAATAATTGCAATGAATAAATATGAGTTCGTAGATATTCTAATTGGTATAAGTATATCAAGTAATGGTAATGGATAATAAGTTAGGTTTATCACATCATAACCTAAACGATGAATTTTCTAAACCAACAATAAATGAATATCACACAGGCCTATTATAAAAACCAAATAACCAATAATATACTGATTTTAATTTAATAAACCATACCTGCTAAGTCCACATAAGGAAGAATCTAAAATGATCTCTATTTTATCAAGATATTTCTTAGTTGGGCAATTCTAAAATCCACAAGTGAAATCATTTAAGAGTTCTCACTAAAACCAAAGATCCAAGAATTAAATTAATATGATTATTAAAAGATTCCAACCTTCAATATAACCAATTACAATTGTCTCGATATAAACCATACAATAAATTAAGGCTTATTTTCTTTTAAAAATATCTATTCTATCAAAATAACCAATTAAACAAATATATTTATAATATATATATATATATAATACATATAATTAAACATATATATAAATACTTATTAATTAATACATTAAAATAATTTACTATATTCAAACAATGCTAATAATAAAACTAGTGTATTGCGACTTGTATAACTTTTGTTTTCGGATCTGGGTCTTTCTACAATTTTTACTGAAGGTGCGCCATTAAGTATTTTAACACATATAAAAAATTCAGCCATACCCAGTTCGTAAATTGTGAGTTATGATAAATTTAGTGACCCTATGTCTCTGTTGTTTTCTATAGGGAAATATTTATTATTTTATCATAGGATTTCATTTTTCCTAATTTATTAGAGGATTTCCTTTTTTTTCAATCCTACAGAGGTTTTCTAAATTATATGTGAGATTTTCTAAATTATCTATTGTTTTTTTTTTGAATTTTCTACCATTTTAAATTAATTTCCTTATAGAGGATCTAATATTTTCACAATCCTTCTACACAGATTTTTTTTAATTTCACAACAAATTAACAGACAATATTTCAACATCTGTAAACAAATTATCTAATTTCCTTTTTTTTTTTATAATTTCACAAAATCAAAATAAACATCTACAATTTTGTACAGACAATCTTTTAACAACACAATTTAAATAAACATTTAAAATAAAGAACCTGGATCCTCAAGCTCGAATTGATGAAGATTAAAGTTGAACCTTCGTATTTCGATTCCCAAGCTTTTTCCAAAGATTTCATCTTCTAGAAGATGTGCAAAACCATCCTCGGCCAAGAACTTTTTCCTGCGAGTCTTTTTTTCCATTTCCTTTATTTTATTTTCTTTTTATTTTACCAAAGAGTAGTTTGTAGAGCAAAAATTTACTTGTTCAGTATTTTTTTTGTCACAATAATCTTTTGTGTGTCTAAAAACCCCCAAAATTTTTAATTAAAATAAAAGATAATACTATTCCATTGCAAAAGCTCAAAAAAATCATCAATAAAAGAAATTATATCTTTAAAAGCAAGTTTTTCAATTAAATCTCAATTCTCATTCGTTCACACAACTTTTTCATTCTTTTATTTATTTATTTTTCTATTTTCAATACTTTTTGTTTTAATTTATGTTTTTACAACTTTACTTGCAAAGCACATTATCTAATTAATTTAAATAATTTATTCTAAACAATTATCCTCAATAAAATAATTGATTAAAATAATAAAAACTATTTAATATTTAATTAACATTTAATAAAATACATGACTTTTTAAAAATAAATAAAATATTTAAATATTTAAATACAATTTAATCTAACATTTTAATAAACAATATTACCCTTATTTAATTAATCCAATCACAACATATAAAATACCATTAGAAGCTCTTGTCCCATCTTCCTCTTCTGATTCCTTAGTCAGACTACCTGCACATCCTAGGTGAGAATGGAGGGGTACTACATCCCCCCCCCTAAAACTCGACTTACTTCTAGAAGTCACATGGCTCAAAATGGAAACATAACCACATTAGTACCAAAATTTATGTAATCTATAATTGATGTACACCCTCTTTCTGAATCATTGCAATTAGAATCACTATCCGGCTTCACATTTGAAAATAATATTTTCTTAACTAATTTTATTTATAATTCCCTACATCTCTTACAATAACATACTTGGTTTCAACACTAATAACAAAGCAAGTACTCTCGTTAACTCAATTTTCCATTTACACAACAAACATCTTCAAAATATCATAGAAGTAAAACACATCAAATGATTACTTGAAATTAACAAAATACACACCATATCATGTTTTCAGTAACATATTTTAAGTCACAAATTTATGATTCTCAATAATATCGAATCTATTTTATACCACAGAGTCACAATATACCCACATTTAAGACAACATGGTTATCCCTCTTTTACATCAATAGGCACAAAATATAAGAAATATTCTTTAACACATACATACACAGTCACATCACTAGGAAACACATACGAGGCTACACAAGGGTCCATCTGGATGTCGGAAAGCAGCATACTAATCCACAATACATAATCCATGAGCCAAGAGCCAAAATCCATCTCACATAATCCATACCTCACACTCAGTGGCTTGATGGTGTTAGGCCACACACACATGGCAAGACCATCCAAACAAGACCACTATGACCCATCTTTTGTTGTACAAGGTGGTTAGCCTCCAAGAGATAGTCATCACACATAGGTGGGTAGTGGGTCCTAGCTATAAAATAGCCTCACATACCCCCATCCTCAAGGTTCCCTGCGTCTACTTCCTCGTATACACTCACCAAGTCTTCCTCGTACGTCCTTAGAGAGGAATCACAATACAACACATAGCCGACCTCGAAAACAATAAGAATAAATTAGTTTAGCCACCAAAGTCATAATTAAAAGAAAACAAAAATTCAATTTCAACAATAAAGAAATAAATGTGCACAATTTCAACACTAAATCAAATGTAACCATGAGGGCTACGAGCAAATAAGATCACAAGGTGTGGCTAAACCATCACAATCAAATATAACAAGGTGTCAGCTTTCACAATCACTAGAAAATCATCAATAATTATAAAGAAAGTTCACAATCTTAGAAATTACACTATACAACACTGCGTGACTAGATACTAGCCACCAAACGAGGAAGGAGGAAACATCGTCGGACTATAACAATAGCCCTCATGTGGTGCAGAGTGAGCATGCCATCCACATGACCCAGAGTGTGCTCCTCGGCTACACCCTGTCTCGGGTCGTCACGCAACATGGACTAACCAAGTGACCCACACACTCCTTGGTTGCCCGCATAGGATGTGCACCTCGGCCTCCATCCCGCATCGCATCACAGTGCGGCATGGTCATACACCAGTCGGAGAAGGCACGCACTGGTCGTATGCCGCATGGCAGTGTGTCCATGGCTCCGCAGAAGTAGGCACGCGCTAGACACACCCCACATAGCGATACCTCATGGAAAAGGCACATGCAGGTACTCGCCGTCACCAGAGGTATACATGGCTAGGACCTACCCATATGCTAACCGACCCAAACACTGTCAAAAGAAAACATGAGTATCCCTCTACAAATGTGTGAGGCCCCATTACGCTCATCACACAAGTAGGCTATCATAGCACATCTCATAGTGCACCTTCACGTGTCTAAGCACGTGGCATCATGTCCTCGAGCCCAGCTCACTACCATCAACAACACGACATCATCACCAACACTGTGTCAGAACATCAGTGGGGTGTGGCATCGTATCCATTGCATCATGTCGGAACATGTGCAAATACGGTGTATGCAATACATATATGGGCATATCAATATGGGGCTACTCGAGCTTCACCTCTCATACGGACGAGGTTCACTCGCTAATGTCAGCTCCACATCCCTATGGACGGCCAGACAAATACTAACAACCAATGCTGCTATACTCAAACTGTGGGGTTTAGGCTGGCACATATGAATCAAGTACCCTGATCCATCATAAGGGGAAGTAGTGAGTACATTTCCTCAGGATCGGTTGAGCTAAGAATACTCTGCGTCGCAATATGCGTACGCTACACACTCCGCCCAAGGAACTTTATGGCTGCTACTACCCCTTCACAGATTGAGGGACTAGAGAACCAAAAGAAAAGAATCCATGAAACTAGCTTTTGGCTACTCTTATATGTATAGATTTTCAACCACACGTGGGTTGGCCCTCAATCAAGTAACAAACATACAAGCACACATAATGGTATGGCTAATTTCCACACCAACAAATACAATATAGTCTCCATGAATGGGTACACAGTATCACCATCCCATGGGCACACAAAGCAAGCACGGATTTAACACAACACACAAACATTGCACAGATACTGGTTTCCACAAAACAAAGAGTACATTCATATCTACTATTATAGAAAACAAATTTTCCCTATTCTCATATGCACATACATGATTGATGCCGCATATCAAAAACAAGTACTCTCAACATCCTCCATACTTTTTTGCTAAAATTATAAACTCTTTAATCACTTTTACAATTACTTAAATATCAACATTATTCTCTTCCTCAAGTTCGAAGATCAATTTTATCAACTCCCTTAAAGCTAGAATTAATACCATAAGCCTAAACAATCCTCACCCGCTTCCTCCTAGACAAACATACTCTCTTTTTTTAATCACCTAATAATCTTCTTGATTCACAAGAAAAATATTTTTATCACCATTTACTACATCATACACTTTACGAGAGATAAACATCAATGTCTTTCAATTATAGAATTCCTGTTTGCTTCCATCATTCATAATAATACACGCATAAAGAAACTTTTATTTTTCATGTCATGAAACAACATTTCACCCAAGTTATATCATTTACATTTGGAGGGGAGAGTGCACTTAACATAGAAACACATCATATACATGTCAAAATGCATTGTCTTTCAACACAAAATGTTACCATTTATTTACATACTAGATTCAATAACAATTAAGAAGAATCGTCAATCAATTACACACCACAACACATCAATTTTGTATTAATTCAAGATTTCATTAAATGAACATACATCATCATATTTTCTCCTAAGGTAAAACATTTATTTGATCAACACAAGGCCTTTAAACACCATCCAAGTACAACATTTTTAAAAAATCAAAATTTTTAAATTTTTACTTCATAAAAATACATAGGAGATTGTTTTACCATACACCTAATTACACTCATACAATGCAACATTCCTACCACACTTCTAGCACTCTATGAAATTAAACTTGTTATGCACAACTTCCTTTCATAAAACTTAAAATTAACTAGCATAAATAAGCATTTAATAACCAATGTACTCCTAGAGAATTCCCTTAAAATCTATGCATCCAGAAACACGAGGAGATAGAAGAAGTGTTCTTTGCAAAGCACACACTAAAAATAAGTTTGTTAAATTAATTTTGAAGATTCACCCTAACAATATTTCATACCTGTTACATAATCAAGTCACTCACTTGCACCAATTGTAAAGGAACCATCATAATTATTTTAACGGATCACTACTTGAAAGTATGATTATACTATACTACATTCCTTTTATACTTATAAAGTATAATTCAATAAAAATACATGCAATCTCAATCTAGGATAACAATAAAGTCATTCTTTTATCTATTTCTACTTCTAACCTTCATTACTCATAATGAATTTTCAGCATAAAGCTTTAAAATCACAGAGAATACAATCAACACCCACATACGTCAAAAGAGGTAGAATGAGGAAAATAAATAAATAAATAAATAAATAAAAATTCACATAATATAAAGTCAACAAACATACACCCAAGAGCAGATGCACGAAGATAAAACAATATAACTAACTTCAAGGTCACCTTGACCTCACTCAAACTCAAAGTTAAGGGACACACAAGAGAATGCTGAACATCACTCTCACCCTCAACAGGCTAAGACTGAACATGCTCATCTACACCCAAATGACACAAGGGTAAAACTATATCCGAACTAACATAATGACTCACCACAACTAAACATGGTAGCAACATTACCCAAAGATCCCAGTGTTGCAACCTTGGCTCTGATACCAAGTTGTAACGCCCGTCATGCAAACCCCAGAGAACACACACATAGCAAATAATTTTTTTAAAAAAAACAATACAATTCACTACCTATAACTATATTCAATGATCACACAAGCTACAAGAAAAGATAGAAGTGAATTACTAACTTTGGCAATAGAGTCTACTTACTTAGGTCAGCTTAACATACCTCTTACATTATATTTTATTGACAAGTCCTTGCTCCCAATGCCTATACCTGCAAGGTCTACATGACTTGGCACACACATCAGATCAAAGATAGTTAGCACATGATCACTAAGAGAAGCTATATATATCAATGGTAGTTTTTACGTTATCGAAAATAAACGACAAATCTCAAACAAGACTCGGGAGAACAGTCCTAGGGGCCCGACCTAATGCCTCGGGGGCTCATCACTCGATGGCCTTGCCTACGTATATAATTCACATAGGCACCGTAGTTTGACAACTTGAGCTGCTCCAACTCATTGACTGACCAACCAAGGGTTCACTCATAAGACTTTCAAGGAGGAATCTACTCCAACACAAAAGTAACACAGCACCACAAATACACGCTAAACTCAAACCTTTATTCATAAGCATTATGTGACCCATACAAAATTACATACTAGAATAGTGGGTATGCAACCCTTTCTAGGGTCCATCACCCCAGACAGTTTCTTAGGCGGCTGCCACCCACTTAGGTGAAGCCGAAGACTGCCGAACTAGATAAGCATATTCCTGCAAAATAAAAATAAATAAAAATAGCCTACTCAAATATTTATTCATACTTGCACAAGGAAGGTCACAAGGCATAACAACATTTCCTTTTAGCTAGATAGCTCACGATAAAACATATACTTATATATATTATAGCTATCCACCATGAAAGAAAATAGTGATTTCACATAATTCTTGGTTAACAAACCAACAATCAGTATAGGTAAACTTACAATAGATATCAACTCCTTATCACTAGTCAAACACTACTCAATAAACCAATACTTAAAACTTAAACATTCAACGATATCAATTTATAATATACAAATTGATGATTAATGTATGAAAACATTTCAAGGGTCATTCAAAATGAGAATTCAACAATATAATATCAACATTTGAATTATATGATAGTACCATTTACAATTATAATCAAGACAGTAATCTACACTTGAACTATGTTATCCTTTACTATTTCTTAGCTCCTATTAACTAACATTCCCTTAAACATATCAATCAATCATCTTTAGAACTCATGTATAGTTAACAAATTGAACTAACATAATATATGCATTTAATAAGGTTGAATCTTAAAGTTATCTAAAACTATAGTCCATCAGTTATTGTTCCAATATTAATAATTGCAATGAATAAATATGAGTTCGTAGATATTCTAATTGGTATAAGTATATCAAGTAATGGTAATGGATAATAAGTTAGGTTTATCACATCATAACCTAAACGATGAATTTTCTAAACCAACAATAAATGAATATCACACAGGCCTATTATAAAAACCAAATAACCAATAATATACTGATTTTAATTTAATAAACCATACCTGCTAAGTCCACATAAGGAAGAATCTAAAATGATCTCTATTTTATCAAGATATTTCTTAGTTGGGCAATTCTAAAATCCACAAGTGAAATCATTTAAGAGTTCTCACTAAAACCAAAGATCCAAGAATTAAATTAATATGATTATTAAAAGATTCCAACCTCCAATATAACCAATTACAATTGTCTCGATATAAACCATACAATAAATTAAGGCTTATTTTCTTTTAAAAATATCTATTCTATCAAAATAACCAATTAAACAAATATATATATATATATATATATATATATATATAATACATATAATTAAACATATATATAAATACTTATTAATTAATACATTAAAATAATTTACTATATTCAAACAATGTTAATAATAAAACTAGTGTATTGCGACTTGTATAACTTTTATTTTCGGATCTGGGTCTTTCTACAATTTTTACTGAAGGTGCACCATTAAGTATTTTAACACATATAAACAATTCAGCCATACCCAGTTTGTAAATTGTGAGTTATGATAAATTTAGTGACCCTATGTCTCTGATGTTTTCTACAGGGAAATATTTATTATTTTATCATAGGATTTCATTTTTCCTAATTTATCAGAGGATTTCCTTTTTTTTCAATCCTACAGAGGTTTTCTAAATTATATGTGAAATTTTCTAAATTATCTTTTTTTTTTTTTTGAATTTTCTACCATTTTAAATTAATTTTCTTAGAGAGGATCTAAAATTTTCACAATCCCTCTACAAAGATGTTTTTTAATTTCACAACAAATTAACAAACAATATTTCAACATCTGTAAAAAAATTATCTAATTTCTTTTTTTTTTTATAATTTCACAAAATCAAAATAAACATCTACAATTTTGTACAGACAATCTTTTAACAACACAATTTAAATAAACATTTAAAATAAAGAACCTGGATCCTCAAGCTCGAATTGATGAAGATTGAAGTTGAGCCTTCGTATTTTGATTCCCGAGCTTTTTCCAAAGATTTCACCTTCTAGAAGATGTGCAAAACCATCCTCCGCCAAGAACTTTTTCCTGCGAGTCTTTTTTTCCATTTCCTTTATTTTATTTTATTTTTATTTTACCAAAGAGTAGTTTGTAGAGCAAAAATTTACTTGTTCTATATTTTTTTTGTCACAATAATCTTCTGTGTGTCTAAAAACCACCAAAATTTTTAATTAAAATAAAAGATAATACCATTCCATTGCAAAAGCTCAAAAAAATCATCAATAAAAGAAATTATATCTTTAAAAGCAAGTTTTTCAATTAAATCTCAATTCTCATTCGTTCACACAAGTTTTTCATTCTTTTATTTATTTATTTTTCTTTTTTCAATACTTTTTGTTTTAATTTATGTTTTTACAACTTTACTTGCAAAGCACATTATCTAATTAATTTAAATAATTTATTCTAAATAATTATCCTCAATAAAATAATTGATTAAAATAATAAAAACTATTTAATATTTAATTAACATTTAATAAAATACATGACTTTTTAAAAATAAATAAAACATTTAAATATTTAAATACAATTTAATCTAACATTTTAATAAATAATATTACCCTTATTTAATTAATCCAATCACAACATATAAAATACCATTAGAAGCTCTTGTCCCATCTTTCGATTCCTTAGTCAGACTACCTGCACATCCTAGGTGAGAATGGAAGGGTACTACAAGTTTCATGATCTCAAGGAGTTGTTTATGTCAGTGGAGCAGTATGAGAGGTACTTCTATGAGTTGAAGCAGCATGCAGGGATTAGCCACGATGAGGGCATGTTGGTGCAGAACTTTGTTCAGGGCCTTAATGCCCACATCAGTGGTGGAGTACGAGTCTTCGAGCCGAAGATGATGGAAATGGCAGTTGAGAAGGCTCGCTTAGTGGAGGAGAATTTGGACATGGCTTTGGGTGGTCACATCGGAGTACAGATTGGCAGTACACCTACACCTAGTTTTGGCACTCATGGAGGTCAGTCTCAGAGACTAGGATCTTCTAGGAACAGGTACCCACCCTCGAAAGGGGGTCATCAGCAGCTGCAGCCTCAGTAGCAGCAGTCGAGACAAAAGAACACTGAATCTCAGCAGGGTGGCAATTCCTAGTTTCACAGGGATCGAAACAGGAACCGTATCCATCAGGAACATTTTGCATAGCTTGCACCTAGTTTCTAGTTAGTGCCGAGTCGAGGGAGTTTTTAGCAGTCAAATGCTCCATCAGGGGGCAGAGGTTTTGGCAGAGGTACTGGGTGTTTCTCTTGTGGCCAGTAGGGGCATATTGCTAGGATGTGTCCTCAAAAGAACACTTCCAGATTTAATCAGAGGCCAGTAGCATCGGAGCCGATAGTAGGTGATGCAGGGAGATCTCATCGTGTTTTCACTTTAGTGGATAATCATCAGGCAGTTCATCAGAACACTGTAGTTGAGGCATCAGGCGTGTTGAATAATTCTAGCATTTCTATACTTTTTGATTTTGGTGCATCTGATTCCTTTATATCACCTTTAGTAGTTTAGTGATGTGGTCTGGTGGCAAATAGTCAAGGCGTAAAATGGCATGTCAAATTAGCCTCAGGGTTAAGGGTTGTGGTAGAGAAGGTTGTGCAGGATTGTAAATTGAGTATAGGTGATTGGTCAACTAAAGTGGACCTTAGAATCCTACCACTCAGATCTTATGATGTCGTCTTGGGCATGGACTAGTTGAGTGCACACCGTGCTATGATTGACTGCCAACGTAAAGCAGTGCGGTGCATTGATGACTCTGGTAAGGAGGTGGAGATCTTGGGTATTCAGAGACCCATCTCATTACGTATGATCTCTGCCATGCAGCTCAAAAGGCACTTCCGATAGGGTTGTTAGCTATTTGCAGTATCTTTGAGTGACTTGGAATCTAAGGATAGTCTAGGGTTGTCATTGGATGATTACCCCCTTCTTAAGGAGTTTTCTGATGTTTTTCCAGAGGAGATTCCTGGTATGCCACCAAAGTGAGATGTGGATTTCTGGATTGATCTGGTACCTGGAGCCAAACCAATATCTCGAGCTCCATATTGGATGACAATGCAGGAATTTCAGGAACTTCATCTTCAATTGGAAGAATTGTTGGCCAAGGGCTTTATCCGTCCAAGTGTTTCTCCTTGGGGAGCACCCATGATTTTTGTGAAGAAGAAGGATGGTTCTCTTCGCTTGTGTATTGACTACAAGCAGTTGAATAAGGTAACAGTGAAGAACCGATATCCATTACCCAGAATTGACGATCTCTTCGATCAGATAAAAGGGGCAAAGGTGTTATTTAAGATTGATCTCAAATCGGGATATCATCAATTGAGGATTACAGATGCAGATATTCACAAAACCGCATTTCAAACTCGATACGGACATTACGAGTTCACTGTGATGCCGTTCGGGTTAACGAATGCACCTTCGGTCTTTATGAGTCTAATGAATGGAGTATTCCGTACATACTTGGATAAATTCGTTCTAGTGTTTCTTGATGACATTCTGATCTATTCTAGGTTGATGGAGGAACATGAGGAACATCTAAAACTGGTGTTGCAGTGCTTAAGGGATAATCAGTTGTTTGCCAATCTCAAAAAGTGTGACTTTTATAGGACTGAAGTTTAGTATTTGGGCCATGTGATTTCTGGTGAGGGTATTTCAGTTGATCCTACAAAGATTCAGGCCATTGTGGATTGGCCCGCACCCAAAAATGTCTTAGAAATTCGCAGCTTCATGGGACTTGCAGGATATTATAGGTGGTTTGTTCAGGGGTTTTCTATGTTGGCTCATCCTATCACCTTTTTGCAGAGGAAGGGAAAGAAATTTCTTTAGTCCGAACAATGTCAGTTAGCTTTCCAGACTCTACAGGATAAGTTGACTAGTGCTCCAATCTTAGCCGTTCCTGATCCGTCAGGTGATTTCGTTGTTTGTACAAATGCTTCTTTGGAAGGTTTAGGGGCTGTGTTGATGCAGGAAGGTCAAGTGATTGCTTACGAATCACAGAAATTGAAGGACCATGAACTTAATTATCCCACTCACGATCTGGAGTTGGCCGCAGTTGTGCATGCCTTGGTGAGGTGGAGACACTTTCTCCTTGGGCATCGGTTCGAGTTGCACACAGATCACCGTAGTCTACAGTACATATTCACGCAGTCGAACTTGAATGCGAGAAAGAGAAGGTGGATGGAATTTTTGTGTGAATATGACTTTGAGGTGAAATATATTCAGGGCAAGGAGAATGTTGTAGTAGATGCATTGGGTAGACGTAGGCATGAGTTATCTGCTATGAATCTTGAGGTTGATTTGAAGAGTCAGATTATTGCATCTCTTTCTTCTGATGATTGGTATCAAGTAGTGAGGTTAGAGATTGAGTCGGGTAGAGCCTTGGAAGGTAAATTTGTAGGATACTCTTTGGATTCAGATGGTGTTTTGCGTTATGTAGGCCGTATGTATGTACCTCCTACAGAGGGTTTTCGTACCCTTATCTTGACAGAAGCTCATAGAGCTCCTTATTCGGCACACCCAGGAGTTAAGAAAATGTACGCTGACCTTCACTCACTATATTTTTGGGCAGGATTGAAGCGTGACATTGCTGATTTTGTGGCTAGGTGTCTTGAATGTTAGAGAGTGAAGGCCGAGCATCATCATCCGGTAGGCTTGTTGCAGCCGCATCTTGTTCCAAAGTGGAAGTGGGACATCATTTCTATGGATTTTATAGTTGGGTTACCTATGTCTTCCAGGTGACATGATGCTATCATGGTCACTGTTGACAGGCTGACCAAGGTGGCCCACTTTTCCCCTATTCGATCTTCATATACTGCATATGTGGTGGCTAGGGTGTTCATGGAGGATATTGTTACATTACATGGGATACCGCATAGGATTATTTCTGACAGAGATCTGGTATTCACTTCGGCATTATGGACATCCCTTCAGCGGTCCTTGGGGACTAAGTTGAATTTTAGTTCTTCCTACCATCTAGAGACAGATGGTTAGACTAAGAGAGTTAATCAGGTGCTAGAGGATATGCTTCGCATGTATGTCGTGGACCAACAAACTCGTTGGGAGGACTATCTGCATTTGGTTGAGTTTTCCTACAAAAATGGTTATCACAGTTTGATTGGCATGGCTCCATATTAGGCTTTGTATGGTCGTCCTTGTCGTACCCCTCGGAGTTGGGATCGATTAGAGGACAGGGTTCTTCTTGGACCTGAGATGCTTCGTGACATGGAACAATAGGTAGCTCGCATCCGAGAGCATTTGGTAGCAGCTCAAGATAGGCAGAAGAAGTTTGCTGATGCACATAGAGTAGATCGACAGTTTGCAGTTGGAGATCAAGTGTTTCTCAGAGTTCAGCCTCGGAAGAGCCCTATTCGTTATAGAAAAGGTTCTAAGCTTGCACCCCGTTTCATGGGTCCATTCGAGGTGTTAGAGCGTATTGGTCCTGTTGCCTATCCCCTGGCATTGCCACCGAGTCTGTCACAGATTCACGATGTTTTTCATGTATCAGTTCTTAGACCTTACTTTCCTGATGTTACTCACGTACTTGATTGGAATGCTCTATAGGTCAAGGATGGGCAGCTAGCTCTAGAGCCCGTGGCCATGGTGCAGCATAGGAGGCTCGTTCTCAAATGAAAGGAGATTGAGCAGGTGAGGGTCCAGTGGGATCCCAATGATGAGACTTCAGCGACATGGGAGGATGCTTCCCGTATGAGAGAATCCAACCCTTACTTGTTTTCTGGCTTACAGGAGTAAGCCGGATTTAAAGGGGGGAGGATGTAATAACCCTCCTGTTTGCTAGTTGGACTCAGTAGTGTTATGTTTTGTTTTGATACTCAGATACTATGATGATACTGTTATTGTTGATTTGGTTAGTTAGACGTTAGATGATGCTGTTATTTCATTATGGACATGATTATTTCATATGACATTATGGTTGGTTATATTAGTTGATTTTCAGAATTATGATATGATGCAGTGATTTAATTAAACATGTTATGAGATGATTGTTAGTTAGAAATGTTAATTTATTGGTTATATTATAATTGTTAGAATAGGTGTGATGAAGGACAATATAGCATCACTCGTTCGCGAGTGCCCTGCTATGCTGTGATTCCTTCTCACAATGCAATGCTTTTTATTTAATGCTTTTATTTTATATATAGATGTATGCACATGTACACGACTTCATTTGTATGTAGGTATTGCAGGTACAAGTCCCGATTCCACCTGTTTCAGCAGGACAGGGCGAGCACCAATAGCCCAACGGTTAAATGTTGAAACAGAGGTGACAATGAAGTCATCCCGTCCCATGATGTCAGACCATCTTTTTTGATTGGTATTGTTCATTTTTGTAATTGTCGTCATTTGTGGTTTGTGTTTTGTGTTTTGTCGTATTTTATTTAAGGTGGCATTTTATAAGTTATGATTTATTTTATTTAAATGATGGAAATAATTGCTTATTTTAATGTTAGATTAAATTCTATTTAAATATTTAAATGATTTAATTATTTTTGAAAGTCATGTGTTTCAATTAAATGATAATTAAATATTAAATGTGTTTTAATTATTTTAATCAATTATCTGGTGGAGGATAATTATTAGAATAAATTATTTAAATTAGATAGATAATGTGGTGTGCAAGAAAAGTGGTAAATATAGAAATTAAAACAATAAAAAAAATAAAAGAATGAAAAAGTTGTGAGAACGAATAAGAATATAGATCTGATTAAAAATCTTTCTTTTAAAGAATTATTTTCTTTTATTTTTTTTTTTTAGAGTTTTTGGAAGAAATGGACAATATCTTTTATTTAATCAGGAATTTTGTGAGTTTTCTCACACAGAGAAGATTAGGGATACAAAAGTTGCATAAGTTATTGATTATGTATTTTTGAATCTGAAGAGAATATTTTTTAATATTTTGCTATAATTTGAGGAGAGTTCTAGAAAGGGATTTTTGAATCTGTTACTGGTTATTCTGGAGTCTTCTGAACAAAGGATCAGGTTCGAGATTTGAGCACGGTGACTCAGAGGGGATTCGAAGCAGGAAGGAGGAGCTCTTCGTAAAGGCCGTCAGGAACCAGCTTCATCAAATTCTCGAGAGCGCAGGACTCCAGGTTCCACTCTCTTCTCTTAATGGTTTTAAATCTATAAAAGGAATAAAGTGGTGTTTTAGAATCAATCTATATTTTAAAAAGAAAATATTCTATGAATTAGATTAAAATGTTTTCTTCAAGATAAGAAAATGAATAAACAAATAGGTCTTCTTTGAAAGGAAAATTCTTGTTGAATTTGGAAAATCTTGTTTTGCAAACAAACTGAAAATAAACTCTTCGAATTCTGTTTGGATATACTCAATCTCTCTGTTATTCCTGTGGAAAAGAACAATCTTTGCATTTTAATGGAATTGAAATATTATTTTGAAAATAAAAAAAAATATGTATTTTAAATTTATGGTGATTCTGTATGTTACACAGAAAATTGTGTTCCCTGTGTTTAGATAACTGTTTATATATTTGTGTTATATATATATATATATAATATATATACATATTTCGTATATATATATAATATATATAGTGTTTTATATTTATTTTCTTCATTGAAATCATTTTTTTTTTTTTAAATTTCTTTATATTGGAATAGATCGAATGAATTGTTTTCTTGCTATAAAAATTGAATTTTTTGAAATCTGTGTCCTGTACCGTGTGAATGGAGTTTGTTTTGGTTTCCGTTCTTATAAAAAAATAAAATAAAATTTTAAAAAAATGGAAATGGAAATTTTAGTTTAATAAAAGTTTTGTATGGGGTTTGGGAGGTAGGTGACCCGCCCATGCCCAGTGGCATGGACTACCACAACAGTCCTTACAGACTGTTGTGCATAGCAGTCCTTACGGATTGCTGCGTACAACAGCCCGTGGGGACTGCGCGGCAGTCCCCACTTGGCCACTCCTAATGTTTTTTTTTAATTTTATTTTTTTATTTATTTATTTTATATATGTTTTATATGTGCCATATAGTTATATATATATATGGCCCCAGCTATTATGCTTATATAGTTTTATGTCGTATATGTCCTGTATATGTATATATGTATATATATATATGTATGTATATATATGTATGTATGTATGTATGTCTTTCTGTATATGTATGTATGTATGTGTGTATGTATGTGTAGATATGTATGTGTTAGTAGGAATGGAAGTATGTAGTAATACAGATATGTGTGTATGGTATGTATGTGTGTGTTATTGTGTGTTAATTAAGATGGTTTTAATGTTTAATTGTGATTTGAACTAGAATGAACGTAATAATTGTGTTGGATTATTGTTGAATTTTATATTGTCATGGAGAAAATTTGGAGATTGTTATTTTTCGTCCTAGTTTTATTGTGTTCACTTTTAAATTGATGTGGGAACCCTGTTGTCAATTTGTGAAAACTTTATTCTAGAGGATTGTTTAATTTTAATGTTCTTCTCGTCTTGGTCACACTTTCAGAGATGGAACTTATTGGTTTTGTGCTTGGAAGGGTTGAAATGTTTTGTTAAGACATTTTGGTTATGAATAATTGCGAGAGGGTTAATGCCTCGTGTGTCTTGTATGGGTTTTATGTTTTATTTGTGTCAGTTCAACCCTTTCCTGCTTTGAGATATGTTAGGGGTCATAGGGAGAGTGGCTCTTCGTGGGCGTCGGCGCCTTAAAATGAGGAAGGGCTCAGGATAACCCACGTAAGAGTAGTTAAACAAGTGATAACCTAAACAATAGAATTTAGGGGGATGGGTAGTAAAACACACAAGATAATTAAAACTGGATTCCTTGTCTATGCATTAGGGCTACCATAGATTAGTGATAAACTAAGAAGGCCGTGGTCGGAAAAGTCATAGTCTCATCTTCATGAGAGATTATCTGCTCCGCATTAGCTACCTTATGGTGTTGACGCCTCAGTTAGGAGGAAGGGCCAGGAGATCCATAGATGGGTGTCGACGCCTCAGTTGGAGGAAGGGCCAGGAGAATCCCATGAGAGCTATGCGATGACACTCTCCACTTGACACCCTTGTGCTTTGTTTGTAGTTGCCTCTGGATATTGTATCTTTATGTTGTTTCTGATTCTTGTGAATTTGGTTTATGATTGCTATTTAGTTACTTGTATAATTGGTGATACTTTGTTTAATTGTGATGAGTTTCATAGTTTTAACTTGTTATGTGATTTTGTGATCGTTGATGGTTGTTCATTGTATGCCTTGAGTTGTACTTGTTTTTGTACTATGTGGTTGTTGAGTCGGTATGGCATTCATGGTCGGGTTCTCTTCCTCATCACCTCTGAGCATGGGGGGTGAGTTACTTGTAATTCACATGGTTGGGTGGAACATGCTCCACACCCGTTGGGTGCCCCATCAGCATCCTATCTTCTAAGCATTTCTACAGTTGGAGTTGTACCAGTATTCACTTTGTATTTCTGATTTCATTGTTCTTGTATCAATCCCCATGTTGGAAATTCAATGTAATTCATTTATCAAGAGATTGTAATGTAAGATTAAAATGATAATGTAATAGTTAGGATCATTTGTATCTTTATTAAGAGATTTATTATGGTTGTATTATGTGATGTTTATTATTCTCAAATCATGGTTATTGGATGTATCCTTATTCATGGTTATTATAAAATAAATGGTTATGTTGTAATCTTTATCTTTATTTTCGTTTAGTTGTTGCGATGTAACCTCGCGTGCCCCAGAGAACTAAGTGTGTTAATGTTATGTAATGTGTTATGTGATTATGGTTTAATGTATTTGCATGTTTAATTGAATTGTTTAAAAAAAAAAATATTTGCATGTGTGTGTGTTCTCTGGGGTTTGCACGGCGGGTGTTACACTTGATCCAGATAGCCTTTTTGAAGAGCTCCCGTTCCTTCTTCAGAGTTCCTCCACCCAATTTTCTTGTTCAAATTTCTATCTAATATTCAATTCAGAAGAACCTCCCCAGAACAATGAAAAAAAGTGAAGGATCCAATATTTTAGAACTATTATTTTTGTGTAACTTTTGTCAAAAAATTTCTGTGAAGCAAAACTCACAATTTTTCTATTAGATAAAATTATGTCCTCTTCTTTTTCAAGAAACTATAAATCAAAATTAAAAGAAATTTTCTAATTTCATTCTCAACTTTATAGCCAAACTCAACATTCATTGGTCCTTTTTATCTTTTATTTCTTTTATTGATTTTTTTTCTATTTAACAATTTTTTTTTTCTTTTTAATTATGATGTTGCAAGCTTTACTTGTGATTCACACAATTCAATATCTTTAGTTAATTTATTTCATAATTATCCTCGACATGCTTATTTAATTAAATTATCAAACTACTAATTTTAAATAATTTTAATTTACACTTTTAAATAAATCACGACTTTTAATATGAGGCCCTTATATTTTAATACAAATTATTCCAACACTATTATAAACATTTATTAACATCATTAAATTATATAAATTACATCATACAAAATACCAACATAAAATAAATACCAAAAGTACACTCACACAAGCTACTATAATAAAATGCAAAATGACCAAGGTCAAGGATGCACAATACCGCAAGACATAAGATGGTTTGACACACATGGGATGGGGTGACTTCCTTTCCATCTCTGTCTCAACTTCATGCTCATTGGGTTATTTGATGCTCGCCCTATCCTACCGAAGCATGTTGAATCAAGACTTTGTACCTTCATACAAACAAGATCGTGTGCATGTATATATATATAAAATCAAAACACCACATTGTGAGAAGGAATTGCAGTGTACTAGGGCACTTGTGAACGAGTGGTGCTACACTGTCCTCTCACCAAACCATACTAAAAATTACAATATCAAATATGAAATAACATTTCTAAACTAACTGATCGCATCATAGAATAATTACTAAACCACTACATCACAACATACTATTGAAATCAAATTGAACATCACCAAACCATAATGTCATATCATAATATCCATGTCATCAACTGAAGTATCATAATCGTCAATCAGTCTAAACTAACCAATCCACCAAAAAAACCAATAAATAGTACTATCGCAGTCTTAAAGGATAAAAAAAAAGCATAGAAAATAATAAGTCCCAACAGCAACATGAGGGGTATTATAATACAAGTCTTCATAGTCTTAGGACATTATTCCCACTTCAAAAATATACAAAGAAAAATAGGTCAAGGGTAGAACCTTCTACAATATAAATTATGTATTTTGAAACCATATATATTCTTTTGAAAGTTTACAAAAGGGAAAATTTTTGAATAACGCTTAGATATTTCATTTTATGCATTCTACTTCAAAGGAAAATAATTGAATATGATTATATCAATTCTACTAGGAATTCTTATTCCTTTCACTTGTGTTCCTTACTCCTTGCTCCTCATAATTGTACCCTACTCTCTCTCTTTTACTTTCCTCTATAAACTAGTGTTTCCCTCAAAATTCTCCTTTCTTAGATCAATTAATCTCATGAAAACTTTCCCCTCCCTCTCTCTCTCTCTACAATATACATAGACAATAGCTCACCCACTTTGGTTCTTATGTATTGTTTTAACAAGGAATACAACCCATTATACATGCCTAGTAGTTTCGTATAATTTACATGAACAGAGAGTGGTGGTAGTCCCCTTTTCACGTAACTCCAATCCTCTTGGTGCATGGCATCCACAATCCACAACTTCCCATTAATTTGGTGTCATTGTAACACCCCGTCGTGCGAACCCCAAAGGACCAAAAAAAAACAATAATCACAACACAATTTTTTTTAAACAAGTAAACATAACATACATGCAATACACATTAAGTCATGACCTAAATTTCATTTAAGTAGATTCACTAACATATACATCCCTTGGGGTACACGATGAGTCATTACGAGACTTAGATCCACACAACAACAATAAAGAATAAAATCCAAAGATATAATCCATAACAAAATAAACATTAACAAATATAACACATACATGATAATCATTGATAAGAAACCATTTGAGTAAGTACAACATATACATAATTAACTCAACACAATGAATAACAACTGCCATGGCCAATAACCACACCGAGTTTAAAATTACATTACAGTACAATGTTGTAGAGGTACAATGATACAAAAGTGTTTCCAAACATAAATGGAAACCATACAAGATAGCATATACAATAAACAATAAATACAAAGTACCATAAGCTCCAAGACAGAAATACAATTTTGGAGTCGCCGCAACTGGCACCAATCTGCACCTCTCGATCCTCATTGGGGACCCAATGGGGTGCTTAGCATGTTCCATCCGACCATGTGAGTGCAGAAGACCCACCCCCGTGCTAAGGGGCTAACAAGAAGAGTCCTCAACCAAGAACATCCAACCAGGGAACCACAAGACTCAACATCATACAAAAGTATCATAAAACTCAAGGATTACAATGAAAAAAAATCAACAACGTCCAAGAGTCAACATAATAACTTAAAATCATAAATTTCATCACATAAATCAAAGCGATGACCAGTAAACAAGTAACCAAAGGATGATCATGAAATACTTCCAAGTCAAACTGAATTAATAAACATAATACAATTCCAAATTGCAACAATACAATAACATCATATCACAGTACCATAAGAGTACAAGGTCATAAGTCAAATATCAATGGAATCATACAAGACCACAAAGTACACCAAAGATGTATCAAGGCAATACTCCATAAATCAATATAAGTCCATTCAACCACAATCTAACCAACTCCCACAACCTACTTCCAGAGGAACACAATAAAGTAAAACACATGGGCAACTAGGGGAGAGTGTCATCGCATAGTCCTACATGGGCTATCGTGTGCTATTCCTCCCAACTGGAGGCGTCGGTCCCATCTATGGCTGTCCTGTGCCCTTCCTCCCAACTGGAGGCGCTGGTCCACAGGGTGACTCATGTGGAGCCGTCAACCTCTCGTGAAGACGAGGTCACGACCTTGCCAACCATAGCCTTCTCAGCCTTCCATTAGCCTGCGAAAGCACTAATGAAGACGAGGCATCCATTTTTAAATCTGATAATGATATTACTACCCAACCCTCCTAAGTTAATTATTAGGTTTTCACTTGATTACCAACTCACTCGTGGGTTATCCTGTGCCCTTCCCATTAAACGGGGCGCCGGCCCCCATGAGGAGCCACTCTCCCTAGAGACCCAACAACATAAAAACAAAGAAACCAAGGGTTGTACAACATAACAAGAACATTAGATCACAACAAAGAAGCCTGCGAGGCATTACCCATCTCGCTATAAATACATAATCAAAGTCTCAACAATTCTGTACAACCCTTTCAAAATCATGAAACCAAAACACTTGCCACATCAAGGGAACATAAAGAGAGAGAACATCAACTGACAATCATCTCAAGCCTCTGGAAGTATCTAAAAAAGTTTACACTAGGGTTTCCCCATCAAAGAACTAACAACAAAAATTGCAAGGCCACAAGAACTATTTTCAATTCAACATAATGAGTGAATATACTAAAATAAGATCAACAACTCCATCCAGACTACATAATCAACTTTGATACAAAATAAATCAGAAATTCAAGAAGATCAACTATCCACAACTCATAAACAAAACACGAGTTCCCAATTAGATTGCAACACAAATTAAATGACAAAGGATTCCTTGAATAAAAATTAATCTCCAAAGGAATTCACACCAACACAAAACCATCCAAACACAATCCTTCAACAACAGAGGTAAAAGCATGCAACCAGGCATCCAAGGGAGACATTAATTTCCTCCTCACAAGATACCCGTGCAGTTGGTAAACAAAAGACCTTTGAGAAAATCAACAAACATGACAACAAAATTTCCCTCGCCTCAGGAAGCCCAAAAAAAAATCAAATACTCAAGAACTCATCAACGAGGGTAACAAAAAACAGTAAGAGTTTCCAATCAACTAACAACACAAATTTAAGAAATAGAAATCCTCTCAAAACCTGGGAGTAGCTCAAGAGAAATTCACACCGAGACAACACCATCAAAATTATCCTACACTCACCAACACTTCCAAGGCACCAAATTAAAGAACACCTTAAATACTCAACCACTCACAACTCCACAAAACACTCGCATAATAAACAACCAAAAATTCAAACAAGAACAATATTTATTCACCAATTAATTAATGACCAGAGCTAAATAACTTTACAACTTACCCATCTAAATTACACAATTAACTAAAACAATTCATGATAACCATCACAAGTATTCTAAAAGACTTATCCATAAAGAGAACTTACAAATCAACCATTGAATGAATATAAGGGAAGTCAATTTTCAAAAGATTAAAATCCCATTTCACCAATAAACTATCCAATTCAAGAATTACCCTAATCAATCTCTAACCATGCCCATACAATTAAATTTTACCTTTCTTTTACTAACATAATTGAAAACTACTTAATAGTTGGGTAGTTAACTCGTTACCATTTATAACCACTTATATACAAAACATCAATTTAAACATTATTTCCACTTCCCTTTATCTTACTAACTTAACACTCAATCCCAATATTTAAAGTAATTGCACAAACCACTTAAGACCATTTCTTATACTTTAAAATGATAATAATAACCATACTCTAAATACTCAAACTACATATTAAAACTTACCACCTTAAAATCTTAAATTTATTAGTGTACACACATAAATACATTTTAAAACCACTACCTATTTATATATTTTAATTCTTTTTGAGGAGGGAATGTAAAAAGAGAATAGATCTTTTTTAAGAATCCCTAATATTACAATATCTATACCCTAATCTTTCTTATGGGAATATATTCCCCTCTCTTAATCATAAGGAGTATGCTAATTAAAAAGTCTTTTTAAGTATTAGAGTGCCTTTTCATGGGAATATACGTGGCTCCCTAAAAGAAAGCTCTTACTATGCTGAATTTGTCTTCCCTATGTTTTTTTTTTTTGTTTGGGAAAGGAAGTAATAACGGTTTTCTAAATTATAAACAAGCATTTAGTAAGATTCCTTACCTAAATCAAATAACATCACGCCTAAAAGCATACGGTGGAAATCTTTGAAGATTTATTTTAATGTTATTTTGTCCTCAACGTAAACTTCTCCGCGTGGGTGGAACCACTTCATTTATATAAAAGGAATATAAGAATGTTTGTATGGGAATTAGAATTTATAGAATAACCCGAAATATCACAAGCCACCGTAACTAACAATGCATAAGTAGAAAACTATATTGGCTACCAAGCAGTGAAAAGTTGACAATGAATAAGAGAGATTATTTAAGCTCTTAAACTTCCTATTACGGTCAAGTACCGCAGCTGAAACATGTTAACAATAAAAACAAGGATATTATGTAAACCTTTAAACTTCCAAATGATTTCAAATGCTACGACTATACTAGATAGACAAAAGAATCAAAGAGGTTATTTAATTCTGCACAATGCCCCAACTCTAAATGTTGTAATTGTGACAGGTTGCCAAGTATATTAGAAGTGAATATTGGAATTTGGAAATATCGCCATCTACTTGCATTATTATCAAATCTCAAATGTTATCTGCAAGACTGAAGGGAAAGAGAAAGGTGAGGTGCAAATATGTGACTTAAGGGAAGGAGAATCAATGTACGACCTTTTGGTTTTTGAACCAGACGCATTTCTGTTTGGTAGCGAGTTTCCAGAGACGCACTCAGATTACAGTTTGGGAGTTAATTTTTATTTTCAAGTGCTACAACTGCGATAGATTGCCAGTAGAAATCAAGCAGGTATATTAAATCTTTAGACTTTCCTATAATGTTCAAGCACCAAAGCTGAGACAGGATGACAATGAAATCAAAAAGGTATTTAAAACGTCTACATCCTTCTATTTTCACGTGCTATCATTGAGGTAGGTGGCGAAAAGAAACATGGAGCTTATTTGATAAAACACATCCAAGGAGAAGTCATCTTAGGAATGTGATGATTGCATGGTATGCCTGGAATAAAGAGGAATCACAGACAAGGCATGGGAGCTGTACACAGAAGCCTCAAAGAAAAACGGTTGAAAGGGATGCCTTAATGGCCAGAAATGATCACAAAGTATAAAAGCATAGACTAAGCATCGATCACAGATATGAAGCTAAAATTTTAGAGATTAACATGCAAATATAGCTTGTAGGCTGATGGTTTTAATCAAACTAAAATTTTCACTATTGTTTTCACATGAACCAATAAAAGAACCATCAAACATTCAAAACATCGTGCCGCTTTACCACTCAGATATTATAAAAGATGAAGAAAAAAAACAAGTACATACCTGGTACCATTTCTTTCCTAACCGTCTATTGATCGCCCTGATAATTTATGGTCAGACTTTGGTTGTTGATTCGCTATAGACCTCGAGAGATGTCTGCAAGACCTTTGCCCTATCTTAGAATCTGAGCAGTCCTTGTGTCAAGCAAAGCCAGAAAAAATGTGTATGCCCCCCCAACCATATTCTTCCCAAATCTCTCCCCTTTTTTTTTCCTTTTTTTTTTTTTCCTGAAAGCTCCCGTGTTAATACTTAATTTCTTTTCCACTCCCCCCTGGGAACCGTTCAACTTCTATCACTTATTATAATTTCTTTGATGGTGTCTTTTACACTCCCATCAGCAGACCATTGCACTTCCATCAGTTACGATTGTATGCCAACCACTACCCCTATTCATTATTTTATAATTGACTCTTTAATACATGAACCAAATAGATCAACTATTAAATATTTAGTAAATATTTAATAATTTAATCTTTCTTTTAGTTATAATAAAATATATTTATTTTAATAAATATTTTCACCTTAATTTATTTAAACTAAATAAATTATTAGTAGTATTTATTTAATCAAAGAAATAACAATAAAACAAATTAAAATCAAAAGATACCCTATCTCCCACAATTCAAAACAACACGATGATATCACAGAAGGAGGGACACTACATCCTCCCCCCCTAGGCTTCGACTTACTCCTGGAAGTTGAACTCAAGCATAAACACAGTAAAACAACAATATCATTAATCACCATAAATTAAATCATCAATTAAACGTCGTCAAGAAAGCAATGAACATTTAACAAACCAACAATAAGGAAATGATGCCAAAACAAAAGTGGTGACGGGGTTGCAACCAGACCAATTTGTCAACACTAGGACAGATGATGAACTGGGTTGGGGAAAATTTCTTGTCAGCTCCTATGTTCAACGTCAAACCCATTGGGTGTATATAATGCTCGCCCTGTCCTGACAATGCAGGTGGAATCGAGACTTAGTTCCTGCAATCCTGCATGCAAACAAACGTTGTGCCCAATACATATATATATATCAAAAATACATCGTGAGAGGAACTCCCAGCATAGTAGGGCACTCATGAGCGAGTGATACCACACTGTCCCTCCCACCAAACCACACATAATAGTCAAAACAATTCTAGTAACTTGCAAACAGTTTGCTTCTAATTAGTTAGGCAATATTCACATAAGGATGCTAACTGTAAACTTAATTCATCTACTATATCAAAATTAATTACTACTTGAAATTATAAGTATCTATACCTACATATTACAATTGTGTTACCTTCATCACCATGTTTCTGAAGCCAACTTCTTGTAAATCAAAAGCTACCATAGAACATTGCACATTAGTACCAATAATTCAAGTTCCATCTTAACCTCAAGTTAGTATATTCTGCTGAAAATCATAGAATAATTATCCACAAAACCTCAAATCTTCGTTAAAAATCATAATTTTCACACAAAGAACTCCACTTTAACCATTATTCAACACCAAATCTCACATCAATATCAATAAAAAGGGTAAAATTTTACACCTTCACAGATTCAAGAAAACATAATTCATCACTCAAGGGCAACAAAATCGTAGATTCCACACACACTTGACATATTCACACACATAAAACACATCACCAAAAACACATCACACTAAAACTCAAGGGTCCATAGAGCATCCCCGACAGGAATGATATCGGTGCATTGCGCACTACACCGAGGGTCCTATCCTTTCCATCAGTTTCCTGCACCATCGACTCGACACCGGTTAACAGAAGAAACTCAGGTTCACAATAATGACAGAAGAAAGTGAAACTCAAGACTCACGGGTCTCTGCACAAGGTTACATAGTGAGCACACATAGTGCCCAGTGTATGAACCTAGGCTCTGATACCATGTAATGTTGTCGCGAACCCCAAAGGACCAAAAAACAATAATCACAGCACAATTTTTTTTAAAAGTAAACATAACATACATGTAATACACATTAAGTCCTGACATAAATTTCATTTAAGTAGATTCACTAACATATACATCCCTTGGGGTACACGAGGAGTCATTACGAGACTTAGATCCACACAACAACAATAAAGAATAAAAAAGACAAAGATATAATCCATAACAAAATAAACATTAACAAATATAACACATACATGATAGTCATTGATAATAAACCATTTGAGTAAGTACAACATATACATAATTAACTCAACACAATGAATAACAACTGCCATGGCCAATAACCACACCGAGTTTAACATTACATTACAGTACAATGTTCTAGAGGTACAATGATACAAAAGTGTTTCCAAACATAAATGGAAACCATACACAAGATAACATGATACAAATAAACAAATGAATACAAAGTACCATAACTGGCTCCAAGACAAATACAATTTTGGAGTCGCCGCAACTGGCACCAATCTGCACCTCTCGATCCTCGACTGGGGACCCAATGGGGTGCTTAGCACGTTCCACTTGACCATGTGAGTCTGAAGACCCACCCCCTGTGCTAAGGGGCTGACAAGAAGAGTCCTCAACCAAGAACATCCAAATAGGGAATCACAAGACTCAACATCATACAAAAGTATCATAAAACTCAAGGATTACAATGACAAAATCAACAACGTCCAAGAGTCAACATAATAACTTAAAATCATAAATTTCATCACATAAATAAAAGCGATGACCAGCAAACAAGTAACCAAAGGATGATCATGAAATACTTCCAAGTCAAACTGAATTAATAAACATAATACAATTCCAAATTGCAACAATACAATAACATCATATCACAGTACCATAAGAGTACAAGGTCATAAGTCAAATATCAATGGAATCATACAAGACCACAAAGTACACCAAAGATGTATCAAGGCAATACTCCATAAATCAATATAAGTCCATTCAACCACAATCTAACCAACTCCCACAACCTACTTCCAGAGGAACACAATAAAGTAAAACACATGGGCAACTAGGGGAGAGTGTCATCGCATAGTCCTACATGGGCTGTCATGTGCTCTTCCTCCCAACTAGAGGTGCCGGTCCCATCTATGGTTGTCGTGTTCCCTTCCTCCAACTGGAGGCCCGGTCCATAGGGTGACTCATGCGGGCGTCAACCTCGCGTGAAGACGGCGTCACGACCTTGCCAACCAGACCTTCTCACCTTCCATTAGCCTGAAGCACTAATGAAGGCGAGGCATCCATTTTAAATCTGATAATGATATTACTACCCAACCCTCCTAAGTTAATTATTAGGTTTTCACTTGATTACCAACTCACTCGTGGGTTATCCTGTGCCCTTCCTTAAAGCGTCATCATCCCCATGAGGAGCCACTCTCCCTAGAGACCCAACAACATAAAAACCAAGAAACCAAGGGTTGTACAACATAACAAGAACATTAGATCACAACAGAGAAGCATGTGAGGCATTACCCATCTCGCTATAAATACATAATCAAAGTCTTAACAATTCTGTACAACCCTTTCAAAATCATGAAACCAAAACACTTGCCACATCAAGGGAACATAAAGAGAGAGAACATCAACTGACAATCATCTCAAGCCTCTGGAAGTATCTAAAAAAGTTTACACTAGGGTTTCCCCATCAAAGAACTAACAACAAAAATTGCAAGGCCACAAGAACTATTTTCAATTCAACATAATGAGTGAATATACCAAAATAAGATCAACAACTCCATCCAAACTACATAATCAACTTTGATACAAAATAAATCAGAAATTCAAGAAGATCAACTATCCACAACTCATAAACAAAACACGAGTTCCTAATTACATTGCAACACAAATTAAATGACAAAGGATTCCTTGAATCAAAATTAATCTCCAAAGGCATTCACACCAACACAAAACCATCCAAACAAAATCCTTCAACAACAGAGGTAAAAGCATGCAACCAAGCATCCAAGGGAGACCTCAATTTCCTCCTCACAAGATACCCATGCAGTTGGTAAACAAAAGACCTTTGACAAAATGAACAAACATGAGAACAAAATTTCCCTCGCCTCAGGTAGCCCAAAAACAAATCAAATACTCAAGAACTCATCAACGAGGGTAACACAAAACAGTAAGAGTTTCCAATCAACTAACAACACAAATTTAAGAAATAGAAATCCTCTCAAAACCCGGGAGTAGCTCAAGAAAAATTCACACCGAGACAACACCATCAAAATTATCCTACACTCACTAACACTTCCAAGGCACCAAATTAAAGAACACCTTAAATACTCAACCACTCACAACCCCACAAAACACTCGCATAATAAACAACAACCAAAAATTCAAACAAGAACAATATTTATTAACCAATTAATTAACGACCAGAGCTAAATAACTTTACAACTTACCCATCTAAATTACACAATTAACTAAAACAATTCATGATAACCATCACAAGTATTATAAAAGACTTATCCATAAAGAGAACTTACAAATCAACCATTGAATGAATATAAGGGAAGTCAATTTTCAAAAGATTAAAATCCCATTTCACCAATAAACTATCCAATTCAAGAATTACCCTAATCAATCTCTAACCATGCCCATACAATTAAATTTTACCTTTCTTTTACCAACATAATTGAAAACTACTTAATAGTTGGGTAGTTAACTCGTTACCATTTCATAACCACTTATATACAAAACATCAATTTAAACATTATTTCCACTTCCCTTTATCTTACTAACTTAACACTCAATCCCAATATTTAAAGTAATTTCGCAAACCACTTAAGACCATTTCTTATACTTTAAAATGATAATAATAACCATACTCTAAATACTCAAACTACATATTAAAACTTACCATCCTTAAAATCTTAAATTTATTAGTGTACACACATAAATACATTTTAAAAAAACTACCTATTTATATATTTTAATTCTTTTTGAGGGAATGTAAAAAGAGAATAGATCTTTTTTAAGAATCCCTAATATTACAATATCTATACCCTAATTTTTCTTATGGGAATATATTCCCCTCTTTTAATCATAAGGAGTATGCTAATTAAAAGTCTTTTTAAGTATTAGAGTGCCTTTCATGGTAATATACGTGGCTCCCTAAAAGAAAGCTCTTACAATGCTGAATTTGTCTTCCCTATATTCTTTTTTTTTGTTTGGGAAAGGAAGTAATCACGGTTTTCTAAATTATAAACAAGCAATTAGTAAGATTCCTTACGTAAATCAAATAACATCACGCCTAAAAGCATACGGTGGAAATCTTTGAATATTTATTTTAATGTTATTTTTTCCTCAACTTAACCTTCTCCGCGTGGGTGGAACCACTTCATTTATATAAAAGGAATATAAGAATGTTTGTATGGGAATTAGAATTTATAGAATAACCCGAAATATCACAAGCCACCGTAACTAACAATGCATAAGTAGCAAACTATATTGGCTACCAAGTAGTGAAAGGTTGACAATGAATAAGAGAGATTATTTAAGCTTTTAAACTTCCTATTATGGTCAAGTACTGTAGCTGAAACATGTTAACAATAAAAACAGGGATATGATGTAAACCTTTAAACTTCCAAATGATTTCAAATGCTACGACTATACTAGATAGACAAAAGAATCAAAGAGGTTATTTAATTCTGCACAATGCCCCAACTCTAAATGTTGTAACTATGACAGGTTGCCAAGTATATTAGAAGTGAATATTGGAATTTGGAAATATCGCCATCTACTTGCATTATTATCAAATCTCAAATGTTATCCGCAAGACTGAAGGGAAAGAGAAAGGTGAGGTGCAAATATGTGACTTAAGAGAAGGAGAATTAATGTACGACCTTTTCTTTTTGAACCAGATGCATTTCTGTTTGGCAGCAAGTTTCCAGAGACGCGCTCAGATTACAGTATGGGAGTTAATTTTTATTTTCAAGTGCTGCAACTGCGATAGATTGCCAGCATAAATCAAGCAGGTATATTAAATCTTTATACTTTCCTATAATGTTCAAGCACCAAAGCTGAGACATGATGACAATGAAATCAAAAAGGTATTTAAAACGTCTACAGCCTTCTATTTTCACGTGCTATCATTGAGGCAGGTGGTGAAAAGAAACATGGAGCTTATTTGATAAAACACATCCAAGGAGAAGTCATCTCAGGAATGTGATGATTGCATGGTATGCCTGGAATAAAGAGGAAGCACAGACAAGGCATGGGAGCTGTACACAGAAGCCTCAAAGAAAAGCGGTTGAAAGGGATGCCTTAATGGCCAGAAATGATCACAAAGTATAAAAGCATAGACTAAGCATCGATCACATATATGAAGCTAAAATTTTAGAAATTAACATGCAAATACAACTTGTAGGCTAATGGTCTTAATCAAACTAAAATTTTCACTATTGTTTTCACATGAACCAATAAAAGAACCATCAAACATTCAGAACATCGTGTCGCTTTACCACTTAGATATTATAAAAGATGAAAAAAAACAAGTACATACCTGGTACCATTTCTTTCCTAACCGTCTATTGATCGCCCTGATAATTTATGGTCAGACTTTGGTTGTTGATTCGCTATAGACCTCGAGAGATGTCTGCAAGACCTTTGCCCTATCTTAGAATTTGAGCAGTCCTTGTGTCAAGCAAAGCTAGAAAAAATGTGTATGCCCCCCCCAACCATATTCTTCCCAAATCTCTCCCCTTTTTTTTTCCTTTTTTTTTTAAAGCTCCCATGTTAATACTTAATTTCGTTTCCACTCCCCCCTGGGAACCGTTCAACTTCTATCACTTATTATAATTTCTTTGATGGTGTCTTTTACACTCCCATTAGCAGACCGTTGCACTTCCATCAGTTACGATTTTATGCCAACCACTACCCCTATTCATTATTTTATAATTGACTCTTTAATACATGAACCAAATAGATCAACTATTAAATATTTAATAAATATTTAATAATTTAATCTTTCTTTTAGTTATAATAAAATATATTTATTTTAATAAATATTTTCACCTTAATTTATTTAAACTAAATAAATTATTAGTAGTATTTATTTAATCAAAGAAATAATAATAAAACAAATTAAAATCAAAAGATACCCTATCTCCCACAATTGAAAACAACACGATGATATCACAGACGGAGGGAACTACAGTCATGACTATGTTTTTATATAATATTAACTTTAATGGTCTATTATGGTTGTATCACAAACTCTTAATTTCCCTTATTAGTAATGTGGGAGAATAACCTTAGTACTGTGAATATTGGAATGTCAAATTAAATTAAATTAAGTAACATGCATATGAAATTTCATATTATCATATAATGACATCAAAATAATCTGAGTAGTTGTGTAACATAAGTTTACAGTTATCAAATAATATTCATGTATTGAGGATAGACTATTGCATAGTCATGTTGAAGTTTGCATCCGTCTTGTGCCTAAATTTGTAATTCCATCACTCCTTTACTTTATTTTGGTTTCCCTTCTACTATTATTTCTCTATTATTATATCTTGTTAGAATCCACGATCCTTGGTTTTTAAGTGTTTTCATCTTCTATTATCCTTCTTTGTATTCATTTCCTAAACCCAAGCATGCTTATACCTACATCCTCTTCATTTGACTCATCCTATTCTTATATTGTATCAATTGAAATAATTTTTTGAATTGCATTTTTTTTTGGAATGGTAACATTTGTTTGTATTATTCATGAGATATTACAATTATATATGAATATGGAATTAAAAATAAATAACTAGCTATTGTTATAAAAGGTTATAATGTTATTATGATCATACATTATTTAATTTTAAAATTTTTATATCTAAGAATTATTGTATCAATTTTTAGTATCTTGATAAATTATTATTTATATTAAAAAATTATTATATATTAAAATTCATTTTTTTAATATATTCATCAAAATATTTAAATTATTAGATGTATGTGATTGCTATAAATTAGTGAAAACACATAAATATATTATTAAATAATTTGTAGACACTTACATAAATAATTTTAATATAAAAAATAATGCATTTTGATACTCTTACTACTATAACTAGCAGTCGCATGCATAGGCATGCAAAAATTAGCCAATAGCGGTCCATCGCAAAAGAAACATTTTTTTCGTATGCAATGTGAAGTATAAATATTGAAAAATATTTGCAATTTCTTGAATGAGTTCAAAAAGGGAAAGCATATTAATAATTTAATATTGAATAACACGGGGTTAGTTTATAGTAGCAGGTGAACGAGGATAAGATTTTTCGAGTACATTGTAATGAAGAGTGATGTTCAAAAATAAATTTATATATTTATATGGATAATTAGATGTATAGATCAATTAAAGAAAACTGTGTTTACATTAAAAGATATGAATTTGACTTACGTTACTTCGTGTAAATTATTTGTAATATATGTATTAATTGAAATCTCAAGCAATTAATCATTAGTAATTTTTAATAACAATAATTCTTTTAAAATGATTTTCATTAATAATATTAGGATAATGATTTTTTAATAAAATTTCACTTAATAAATTAGATTTGATAAATTAAATTAAATTTATATTTTCAAATAATTAGTTTTTTTATTCTATTTTAGTTTTATATTTATTGGCCCTAGATGCACATATACATTTTATCTTTTTGTCTAGGTTATTCAATCAATTAATTAAAATTTATCTTAATAAATTACATTTGATAAATTAAATAAAATTTAAATTTTCAAATCATTAGTTTTATCACTCTATTTTAGTTTTATATTTATTGGCCTTGGATGCACATGTATATTTTAGCTTTTTGTCTAGGTTATTCAATCAATCAATTAATTATTATTCAATAATGTTAAGATACATATGCATAAAAATACAAGGTATACTTTTTAAAGAGTTATTACGCATGCCTTTAATTACTAATATTGCATTTAAAAGTATTGTTTAACAAAGGTACTATATAACTTTCGGTATCACATATTTTTGAAGAAAGAAAGATGTTTGATATTGGATACTTTTTATAATTACTATTTAGTGCATAATTTTGTGAATTAACGTTTCAGTATGCATGTGTTTTTTGGGTTCATAGTAGTAAAATAAAATGGGGACAACTATAAAAGATTTGAAAGTAGTCAATAACAAGGAAATTTCAAATAAAAATATCAATTTTTAATGAATCACTTCATAGTGCAATTGAAGAATCATTTACACCATTTTTTATTAGAAATAAATAAATAGACCTCAATAAGAGAAGAGTGTGAGGATGCAATAATTTTTTTTGGATTCTTAGAATGAATGAATAAAAGATTACACATGTACCTATGTAAGAACAAATGTGTGACATTAAAAGCCAAAACACAAAAGCCACACTCATTATCCACCCTGCCATATTGGCATCATGGAGCCTCAGGGACTCTAGCCAAACCCCCAAGCAAGAAAAGTCTAAAACATCCACAGGAAATTTTGTGGAGTTCCACTATACATCACACAATATCAAAGTTGAGGAAAATCTAATGTTTTTATAGATGATATATCATATTCAAGTGTTTTTTTGTTTAGTAATTCTGTAAAAAATAAGCATTGTGAATTTGAAGTGATTTTATATGCTTTAGCCTAGTACCTGCAAATAGAAGAGAGGGGTATTTCAATGGATGGGCAAGTAATATCAGGAAAAAACCATAAAAAATTAGTAAGTATATCGATAAAACCAATATAAACAATCTGAAACTTGAAATAATCAATAATATTTACAATTCGTTCACCAAATTTATTTATTGATAATGGAAAACTTTTGTACGTACATGTATTGTTGACAATGTTTAACAAATGTGAATTGCATTTGGTTGAGTCGTTGGAGCATTAAACAATTTGAAATAGAGAATTTAGAGTGCAGTATTTCTTTAGGATTCCTATTGTATCTATGGAACATTATAAAGGAAATCATATAGATCTACAATAAAATAGGTTAGACATATACATATACATACATATATATACATATACATACATATACATATATACACATATACATATACATATGTACACATATACATACATGTACACATATTATTTTAGGTTGAATTCTCATTGGAGGGTTTGAACATATATGTGCTCCAAAATGTACAATAAAATATATTGATTAAGTTGTATTATTGAAAGATCCATTGTGATCTTCATTCAAGAGAAGACTACAGTAAAAAACATCACTGGATATTGCTTATTATATGTGCCCATGTTTCGCAAACATACTTTTGCATACACATCTTAGGCATGGAATGTAGATAAAGTCATTTTGCATGCACATGCATTTTTCATAGATGATTAATTTACTGTTCATGTATTCTTGTTATATGTTTCTATCTTCAACATTACACCCATTTTGTAGAGTTTAAGGAGATTCTCACTGTCTTTTGGTTGGACAAATTGCGGTTAAAATGGGAGATTGGTGCAATTTTTTTCCCTTAGTTTATTATTTTAGTTATCTTTGTGCATCTTTATGCACCTTTTTAGTCATTATATAGTCTCTATACTGTGTGGAATGGAGCTTTTTTGGATGGCTCTCCAATTGAAACAAATGACAAAAAATAATATCATGTAACATATTAATACAAGATTCAAGCTATGTTCTTTGGAAATAAATATTGAAGATAACTAGAGAAACTATATAAGAGGTGTTGGAGTGAGTAATTTACTTTTCATATCTTTCGCTCTCTACTTATTATTCCTTGTTATATGTTTGTATATTTTATTTTATACCCATTTTGGAGACTTCAAAGAGATTATGGCTCTGTATGGATGGATAAATCACACCTAATCCTCTTTCCTTCGTCAAAAAATATGGTCAGGGTTAGTAAATTTTTTCCCTTCATTTATTGTTTGTAGTTATCTATATGCACCTTTTGCGTTATACCCATTAGCATAGGAGAAATTGTATATTAACATGCAAGTAATTGTATATGTATATATATATGTAGAGAGCTAGTATGAAAGCATGAAGATTTTGGAGATGAAAATAGTTTAATGGTTGTTAAGTGTTATTCTAATAGCTCTTTTACAATTTTTCTATTCGCCTATAATATTTAGTTGCAAGTAATGCACCTCAAATTTTCAATTGTCTATATGGTGTTAATAGATTTAACTACAATTTTTCCTATGCTAATGGGTGCAATTTCAAATATACACACAAATAACCACAAACAATAAACAAAAGATTCACAAAGATAACTAAAACAATAAACAAAGCACAAATAAACAATTGTTGCTCCTATGTTAATCTTCAATTTCTCCCATGCTAATGGGTATAAGAATGTAGCTTCAATTTTCAATTCACAACCCAACTGTTACATAAACTGGTTATGTTGTGTTAATATCTTTAATGTGGGTTTTCGATCATGTGCCATCTACCTGTGATTCTTAAGTGTTTTTCTAATAGTTCTCTTACAATTCCTATATTTTGTCTATAATATTTAGTGCCAAATAATGTAGCTTAAATTTTGAATTGACAAACCGACTGTTAGATAGACTGCTTGTGTTCTATCAATATCTACTCGCTCTTAACAAACTATTAATTATTATAGGTCACCTATTCAATTGTCCATGGTGTTAAGGTCTATTTAATGTGGGTTTTTGACCATTTGTGTTTTTCCTATGATTATTAAGTTTCTTTGAACTCATTTAATAGGTACTAGAATGATACTTATCAAGTGCTAAATATTATAGAGAAAAGCCACATTTATTAGAAATTTCAAATATGCAGCATATAAGAGGCAAACAATGACAATGAACATTGTGTTATGAGCATGTGGAAAGAAGAGTACCATAAAGAACAATTTTTCATGAGAAACTTTAAATAGATGAGGGGAAATAAATATAATGGAGCATATTGATAGAATACATATAACATGTTGCATCCAAACAAAATAACCATGACAAATAACAATTTGTTATAAGCAGCTTGAACCAGATGAGTAGAAAAGAGTATCATCAAACATATTGGTATAAGACAAGTAGCCTATGTAATAGTTGCAAGATGTATTAGAATAATACTTTAGAATCACATGTAAATGGGATATGAATAGGAACAATTCACCTTTTTCCAAAAATTTTGGCCTTGTTGTTCTCTAGAATTTGTTAGTCATTCTACATGGGTGTTGCAATGTGGGAAAGTATAACTTGAAATGTGCCACAAAATACATAATTTGTAAGTTGTTTTACATGGGCGTTATAGTGTGGGAAAGTATTGCCTAAAATGTGCCACAAAATATATTGATTGAGTTCCATTGTACAAAGATCCATTGTGGTGTTGTTTTTCTTCAATATATATGCATATATCTATCTATCTATTTTTTGAAGGATTGATTTTCACATATAGTTGACATTGTATGTAAATATATATGTTTGTGTGTGTGTGTATATATATGTATGTATATGTGTATATATCTATATGTATATATATATATAACCTATTTGTCTATAATATTTAGTCCCAAACAATGCAACTCCAATTTAGAATATATGTATGTATATATGTATATATATAGATATACATATATATATACATATATATATATATATTGCATTATCAAAAATTTAGTATTATAGAAAAATCTAGGAAAATTGTAACATATCTATTAGTATAACATAGATATGTATATTTATGCATATATACATATATATATATATATATATATATATATATATATATATATATATATATATATATATATATATATATATATATATATATATATATATATATATGTATGTATATATATTTATATTACATATATATATATATATGTGTGTGTGTGTGTGTGTGTGTGTATTGATGTGTGCTTTTTGAACCCCTATCATTTAGCGATGATTCTCAAGTGTTTTTGTAACAACTATTTTACAATGTGTCAAATTTGGCAGATCATGTAAAACAAATTTTATATGGAAGTTTAACATATGGAGAGTACAAGCTGGAGACCATAGATATGTAGATTTTCTTATACAGAGCTTCTGTTGTACAAAATGCATATAGTAGCAACGATGAATAGATATAACAACAAACAATAGGAAGAGGGAATGAAGCACACACAGGCCAAAAATGAAAGAAACTAGTTGAAAGGTAGAGGTCAATCTTATGTTTGCTGAAAAAGAGAACAAGTAAACTACAACAATAAAGACCTTGTTATAGGCAGTGTCAAAGAGATGAGAGGAAGAGAATATCATGAAACATATTAATAAAAAAAATCAATGTATGTAATAGTTGCAATTTACCTATTAGCTATTTGTTTGAATTGACCACAAGGGTTTCTGTCAGAGTAGCGGTGGCTAGAATTTTTTGGCATATTTAGATTTTTTTTGGTTAGCTGAAAAGGAAACTATAGGGTATGTGCAGGATCATGATGGGCCAAAAAGTGGCAATATGTAAGTGATATGATGGCCCATGTGGCTGACAACTTTTATTTTACCCAAAATTGATGAAATGAAAAGGGTTTTTAAAGGAGATTCTCAGCTTTCCAACAATATAAATTATGATTTACTTTAAATTTAATAAAATATTATTATTCATTTTCTATTTGAATTATGACTAAAGTCCTGATTGATAGGTAGATTGAAAAACATCTATAACTTTCAAATAGTATCACATTTTTTGAATTTGCAACATGGATCACATTCTATGCTTTACATATTATAGGATTGAAAAAAAAAAGAATTGAATTTCATGAAGTTTTGAACAAGTTAATGTGGTCAAACATACGATTTTTTATATTTTTAAAACATTGTAATAAAAAATTCATAATTAATTATTTACTTGAAAAAAATTTACAAAAAATTATGTATCAAATCTGGACATGAGTCGTCTAATTATATCTAAAATATTATAAAAAAATATTATCATTTTATTGTGGTTAGGGTGGTCAGACAGACACCTACTTCTTATTTTTTCCCTGAAATTTAAGTCCTACTGCATTGAAATTTTAAATTTTTATCTAATAATATTTTTATTTTTTTTAAATAAACCTAGTAGTTTAGAAAATACATTCAATTTTCTACAAATTCTATTCTTACATATTTTTGAAATAATATAGATAACTTATTCAAACTTTTACATCAAGTTACCTAGCTCTAATTTTTCTAATTTTTTTCCACTTAAGGACCTATTTTTTCCATGATGATCCTACACATACCCTATAGAAACATGAACAAATGTAATATGGAGAATAGACACTATTTATTGTATTCAAGTACATTGAAGAACCTGTGCATGAATTTATATATATAGTAACAAATAGATGGAGGCTATCTAACCATGGAGGAAAAAAAGGCTTGAATGTATAGATCAGCAAAATACAAAACTATAAAACAAACCTTGTTTATGCTTACAACTATGGTCGCCTTTCACATACCAATTATCTGACACATGAGTTTCATATACCGTTCTCCATCTATGTTTGCATTGAGGCCATAATGATATTGCTGCAAAGCAACATTTTGTTTGAACATATTAAAATATATGTGTCTAGTTAGATGCATATAGAATGGAAATAAGGCATTGGAAAATGGATTACAAAATAATAGAAGGTAAAAAACTATAGGTTGTGGGCCAAAATAGCTAGGAAGCTCTCCATTATGGTATCCAATTGAGATGTATAGAAGCTTTGTTGAGTACCCTAGTATGAAACCAACAACACAGTGTGTCATTTTAGTATGCAAGAAAAATAATAGACATCCTTATATTAGAAAAAGAAATATTACATGTACTCCCTTGTGTGGCATCAAGCAACATTACCGGGGTGGACCAACCATGGCAACCCTAAAATCCTACCATTGTAATTCCATTGAAAAAGGTTGCTAGTTCCACAAATGACAAACCACATGTCCAACAACCTCAACCATCATTGTAAACAAGCCCAAGCAACCCATCGTAAAGAGCATGGATTTTTATCATAATTGAGGAAAACAAAAAGAAATCTAGACAAAACTATATATTTTTTAATGCAATTTACAACAAGAGTGAAAGAGTGAAATGATGGAAAATGAGAACCTTTTACATAAACATTTGCAAGTAGTTGAATGAAATAAAGCTAATTTAGAAAAGATAACAAGAAGAGATAATAATTTGTGGAAGAAAATCATGAAGCAAAAATGTCAAAACTCAGGGTATGTAGTTAGAGAAAATAGAAAATGCAACATGGTTGCAAAATTTTTAAATTATTAGTCAAATAGAACATAATATTTTTTGAGAATGTTTTGTAGAAAAAACAAACCCTTAAGTGGCAAAAAATTCAGAAAAATTAGAGTTGGGCAACTTGACATAAAAATTTGAATAAGTTATCTATATTATTTCAAAAATATGTAAGAATAGAATCTGTAGAAAATTGAATGTAGTTTCTAAACTAATAGGTTTATTTTAAAAAGAAAAAAATCTATTTGGTGAAAATTTGAAATTTCAATGTAGTAGTACTTAAATTTTAGGGAAAAAAAAAGTAGGTGTTTGTCCCACACCCTAACCAAAATAAAATGATAGTGTATTTTTTATAATATTTTAGATATAAGTAGAGGACTCATGTCCAGATGTGATGCATATTTTTGTAATTTTTTTCCACGTAAATAATTAATTATGAATTTTTATTACAACTTTTAAAAAAAATATAAAACTCGTATGTCTGACCACCTTAACTTGGTCAAAACTTCATGGAATTCAATTTTATTTTTTTTAATCATATAGTATGTGAAGCATAGAATGTGACACATGTTTCAAATTCAAAAAATGTGATACCTTTTGAAAGCTATAGATGTTCTTCAATGAGCCTATCAATTAGGGATTTACTCATAATTCAAATAGAAAATGAATAATAATAATTTATTAAATTCAAAGTAAATCATAATTTATATTGGTGGAAATCTAAGAATCTCCTTTAAAAACTCTTTTTGTTTCATCAATTTTGGGTAAGAAAAAGTCATTAGCCACATACCCTACAAATACCCATCATATTACCACTTTTTGGCCCATCGTGATCCTGCACATACCCATGGATGGCTAGAATATACAAAAGAGTGTATTCTTTTGAATACCATTTACAAAAAGTATGACTCAACAAACTATTGAAAGAAGAACTCAATAGATTAATATTTATGGGTGCATATTTACATATTGAATTTCACAAAAATTATATTGCTAAAGGTAGAGAAGATACTAAACAAGAAAAAAATATATCTTCAATGTGTAAATCTAAATAGGATGCAAAGCATTGAATAATGTCATGTGTGCTGCTTATTCTTGCCTACTATCTCTATCCATGTTTGGCATTATACCCATTATGCACAAATTATTACATAGTATGGTTCTATAAAATCTAGCTTACAAATCCTTGAAAAGAGGATGGTATATAGTTTGGACGAAATGCAAGACTAACTTTTTTGGAGCCTTTTCTATAAGTCGGTGCATGAGCTAGTGGAAAAATCATTTGGCAGGGGAGAAAATATTTTCCAGGTCAAGCCATTTTTTTCTACACAACTTAAAGTGAAAAAAAGGGTAGGTGTGCTAAGTTCAATCATTGTAGAGAGTTGGGCCCGACAAGAGTTCCAAAAAGAGTAGATCCCATGCAACGATGCACCAAAATGCATTAGCTACTCAGCTATCTATCCATCGGTGGTAGCTTGAAAGCATTCATGCAATGTAGACAACAACCTGGAAATTTTGTCTTCCAGGTCCGCTCTAACAAAGAAAAAAACAATTTGTTGGTTGTGATGTCTCATTATCAAATTGTAGAGGAAATACCTAAACCTAAAATGTTTTCCAAATCTATGGTCAAAATATATCATTAAGTGGAGGGAATATTCATGCAAGTCGATTTGAACTTTCCTTAGTTGGAGGGGAAGTGTTGCTCCAGTGGGAAGCAATGTTGGAAAGGCCATTTGAAACAAACCTTTAGTGTTGTATTCATTAATAGGAGATGAGCTGATTTCAGGCCAACACAAAATATTCTAGTCTTTTTTTTTCAATTTGCAATACCTGTTTGATTGCTTGGAGCTCTCATTGAGTATTTGGAAATGAAGGGATAAATTATAAAAAAATTGAAGAGACATTTTCATCCTGGGCAACATTTGTTGAGCTAGTTGATGGCATTAGGTATTCATCAGAAACTTGATCTATTGTATGCAAGAAATTGGACATATCAACAACAACATCAGGAAACATATTAAGAGCATTAACATCAATATCAACATCATTGTAATATTTTTCATATTGAATTTGTATTCCAATCCATCCATGGCATGATGTTTATTAACATAGAAATCATAATTACCACCTTTAATAGTGGTTCGACAAACTATGACAACCTCAAGGTCTTTCAAGTGGTGCGGTAAAAGTTTTGCTATGCTCGAGATATCTTGATGAAAGCTTATTGTGTGACCACTATATTTAATTGACCTCCTCTAGCATGGGACACTTGCAAAACTAGAGACACCATAGCAATAAGCATTTCTTCAACTTGTGTTAACTTTTTTAGCAACAATGGTTGTGAGCCTAGGTCTATGCCATTTGCAGAGCTAAAGTGATGGGTGATTTTTTTTGAATAGCATCTTACACATGTTGTTGTTGACCCCAACATATGATTGTGCATCCGTATGTATATTTCTCTACATATCTAAGAAACAAAAAGGTTTGACAATGCATGTATGCGGCACCAAAATCATTTCACCATAGAAAGGTAGCAATCATTGAATATTTCTTTCAAGTGTTGTTGCTTCCATAGTTCAGCAAGGGGATTGTTTTGAGATTTTTTATAAGGGGTGGAATCTATCATTTCCAATGAGTATTGTGGGGGAAGATTGGTAGCAAGCAAGGTTGTAGTTGTGCACAGTCTAGCTAACCTTTTCTCCATGTATTTTGTATGGCACTTTGCAAAAATTTCCTCTCTATGTTGGCTATAGTACAAATGGTTTTGTTGTTGTTTTTTACCCTTTCTAAATTTAGCAAGTGATTGTGTTGTGGAACTTGAATGTACTCGCATAGCCTAGGAGTATACATACAAGCTCAACAATATTAGCATATATCAATATACATGTATAACCATAGATATGTTTAAAGTAGTAATTACACGTAAACATGTAACAAAATATATATATGTGTATCCATGTATATATAAATGCATATGTATGGATGATCACAAAATGAATAACATAGTTTGAACATTGCGATATATAAAAATATGTACAAAAGAATTTTATAGTCTTTTGTGTCAATCATTTCCACTATTTCACTATTGTTATATTCCACATTTAAAAAAATACAATGACAAAGGACATTATGGAATGCCCATGCGAAATTTCACAGAAATCCATCACACATCACAAAATAACAAACTATAGGGTAATCTGATGTCTTTATATGTGATCTATCATATTCTACTCTTTCAACAATACAACTTAATCAAAGTATACTTTTCCACACTAGAACATTCAATATTACATTTACTTCAACTACCAACATAACACAATAATGATAGGATGTATTAACACTCATGCGAGAAAATGTAACGCCCCATCGTGCGAACCCAAAAGGACATCAACACAATAATTTTTTTTTATGCACATTAAATCAAAAGTCATAAAACTTAGTTAAACAAATTCACTTACACTTATGTCCCTTGGGGTACACGAGGAGTCATTATGAAACTTAATTCCGTACAATAGCAATAAAGAATAAAAGTCAAAGATATAGTCCATAACAAAATAAACATTAACAAATATAACACATACATGATAAATCATTGATAAGAAACCATCTTTGTACATAAATACAACATATACATGATTAACTCAACACATTGAATAACAACTGCCATGGCCAATAGCCACACAAGGTTTAATGTTACATTATAATACAATGTTCAAGAGGTAAAATGATACAAAAGTGTTTCCAAACATGAACGGAAACCATACAACAAGATAACATGATATAAATGAACAGATGAATACAAAGTATCATAACTGGCTCCAAGATAAATACAACTCTGGAGTCACCGCAACAGCACCAATCCGCACCTCTCGATCCTTGACTGGGGACCCAATGGGGTACTTAGCACATTCCACCCGCCATGCTAAGGATTTGACAAGAAAGAGTCCTCAACCAAGAACATCCAAACACGGAACCACAAGACTCAACATCATACAAAAGTATCATAAAACTCAAGGATTACAATGACATAATCAAAAACATTCATGAGTCAACATAATAACTTAAAGTCATAAATCTCATCACATAAACAAAGCAATAACCAGTAAATAAGTAACCAAAGGATGATCATGAAACATTTCCAAATCAAACTGAAATAATAAATAGAATACAATTCCAGAGGCAATAATGAAGCAAGACAAATGGATGTCAAGTGGAGAGTCTCATCACATAGCTTTCATGGGATCTCCTGGCCCTTCCTCCAACTTGAGGCGCCGACACCCATCTATGGATCTCCTGGCTCTTCTTCCTACTTGAGGCGTTGACACCATAGGGTAGCTCATGCAAACACGATTCCAAAGGCAACAAGAAACAAGGCACAAGGGTGTCTAGTGGAGAGTGTCATCACATAGCTCTCATCGGATCTCCTGGCCCTTCCTCCAACTGAGGCGCCGACACCATAGGGTAGCTAATGCGAACACGATTCCAAAGGCAACAAGAAACAAGGCACAAGGGTGTCTAGTGGAGAGTGTCATTGCATAGCTCTCATGGGATCTCCTGGCCCCTCCTCCAACTGAGGTGATGGCACCCATCTATGGATCTCCTGGCCCTTCCTCCTACTTGAGGCGCCGACACCATAGGGTAGCTCATGCAGAGCCAATAACGTCTCATGGAGACAAGGTTACGACTTTGCCGACCATGGCCTTCTCAGTCTATCATTATTCTATGATAGCCCTAATGGATAGACGAGGCATCCAATATTTATTATCTTGTGTGTTTTACTACCCATTCCCCTAAATTCTATTTTTAGGTTATCACTTGTTTAACTACTCTTACGTGGGTTCTCCTAAGTTGTTCCTCTTACCTGAGGTGCCGGCCCCCACGAAGAGCCACTCTCCTAGAGACCCAACAAACATCAAACCAAAATCCAAGGGTTGTACAACATAACAAGAACATTAGATCACAATAGAGAAACATGCGAGGCTTTACCCATCTCGCTATAAACACATAGTCAAAGTCCTAACAATTCTCGTACAACCCTTTCAAAATCCTGATACCAAAACACTTGCCACATCAAGGGCACATAAAAAGAGTACATTAACTGACAATCATATCAAGCCTTTGGAAGCCAAAAAGAATGAAAACCCACAAACGAGGGTAAAATGAAGCAACAAGAGTTTTTCCCCAATAATTCCAACACAAGGATAAAATTTCCCTCAAATTTGAGATTAACTCAAAAAAGCCACACAAAGAAATTTCATCAAACCCATCCACAAATCAATTAGTCCTAAAAACACAAATACAATCCACATATCAACAATGGTGTCACCTTGAAAGAGATTCACAAAAGACAAATCAACCTTTAATTCAATAATAATTACTCAAAAACCAAAAGCCACCAACTAGGTATTCCACAGGAGACCTCAATTTTTTCTCCTCACAAGAACCCCTTACTGTGGCACATACATCACCTTCATAAAGTCAGTAACATGGCAACAACAACAATTATCTCATCACATTCTCAAATAAAAGAAAACCAACCTACTCAACAAACAAAACAATTACAATCTCAGACTAATTCTAATATACACAATTCCACCATTAAAGAGTTCGATACAACCACCCATTACAAGATTACCAAATGCAACCATATAACAAAACTCTCCAAGGATCCAAAATATAAATAAACCATTTCCCTCTAACCTTGCTCCCCTAATTACTCAATTTACAAATCAATTAACCAACTATAAGGTACTATAATCGTTAATCTTTTAATCATTCCCTCCTATCTATTTTACAAACTACATAACTAACTGTATTTTGTTTCATCAATTCCTAACTAGATATTTCTAATTTCCTTTGTAAGAATAAAACCAACTATAACTTACTTTCCAAATTTAGTGAATCAAAACTCCTACATATCTAGCCTAGTGAGTTAACCTTTCCTTAAGCAATTTTCCAATTTCGCAAAGTTACATAACTCGAACAATGTCTTTCTAGAATACTCATTTATATTCAAAATAGAAAGCTAGAACTACTTTTCCTCACCTATATTTACCTAGAGAGAATCTCTTTGAAAGCAATAAAGGAAAATTTTATCTTTAAAGGATGTTGTCCATTACAAATTTAAATAGAACTCGATTATCTAGTAGAAATAAATCAATATTGCTTGTTAAACTATGTTCCAAATTTATCATCAAATATATTTATTGAAAGACCAAAACATACTTTTCTAACATATAAATATACATTTACCCAAAAAAATTTACATACATCATATATAAATATTCATTAAATCAATACACATAAAGTTTGTTTCTTCCTATAGCTATATTATCCAAATATGCTTATACGTATATATCATTATAAAGGAGCTATAATTTTTACAAGATCTTGATAAAACAACTTGAAAATATATTATAAAAATGACTGATTATGAAATGGAAATATACATAAACTAGAAGGAAGACATCCCATTCATTTGGAGGAGTACAAGAGTTGACAAAAAAAAACCAGAGAGATTATCTAAACCTTTAAACTTCCTATTATGTTCAGGCGCCACAGTTGAGATAGGTTGACAATGAACTCAGGGGGATTATTTCAAACCTTTAAAATTCAGGCTATTATGTTCAAGTGTGCGGCTGTGAAAGGTGGACAATGAAATTAGAGAGATTATATTAACCTTTAAACTTCATGTTATGTTCAGGTGCGCGGCTGTGACAGGTGGACAATGAAATTAGAGAGATTATATTAAACTTTAAACTTCCTGTTATGTTTAGGTGTGTGGCTGTGATAGGTGGACAATGAAATCAGAGAGATTATTTAATTTACATCTTTGTAAGTCTAAAATTTGTAGCTGTGATAGGTTGCCAATGGTTTCAGGGAGCTATTTAATTTTGTACAATGCCTCAACTCTAATTACTGTAACTGTGACAAGTTGCCAAGTATATTAGAAAGTGAATGCTGGAATTTGGAAATAACACCATCTACTTGCATTATTATCATATCCCAACTGTTATCCACAAGATTGAAGGGAAGGAGGAAGGTGAGGTGCAAATACGTGACTTAAGAGCAGAAGAAATAATGTGCAACTTTTTCTTTTCTTTTATTTTGAACTTGACGCATTTTTGTTTGGTGGCAAGTTTCCAGAGACACGCACAAGTTTGAAGTTTGGAAATTAATCTTCACCACGATCAAAGGAAAGCTCTCTATTATGTTAGCAATTGACAATTTTTTTATTTTTATTTTTAAGTGTTGCAACTGCGATAGATTGTCAGAAGAATCAAGAAGGATTATTTAAACCTCTACCCCATTCTATTTTCCAAATACTACAGATGTGACGCGATGCAGAATGTGCACAAAAATGGATTTTGTAAGGAAGGTCTCGAAATATTTGAATTAATGAAGCACTCGAACACCCATCCTAACATTGGAAGCTTTGTGTGTGTTTTGGGCATACCCAGTCATCCAGGTTCAGCGGGTGAGGGCTGCACATACTCCACACATCCGAACCCTTATTCCGTTTCATATATAGTTGATCACAACGTGTGGTGCCTATGGATCATATATGCATAGAGACTACATATTCTTTCCTACCTCTACCCAAATTCCATGATCTATGGTAAACCAATATCTATTTACTTTGCAAGAGAGCTTTTGCATTACCTATTTACATGACTATAAACTTGTACCCAAAGTCTGCTTTCAAATTTGTGGTCTCATACCAATACGAGCTATGAAGAAAGGTTGAAGCTCCATATAGAAGGATAAATATGCACGATAGGGATCATGGGCCACGTGCAAATGGAGGTGATTATTCCATTTTATTAGGATAAAAGGGTCTGCGCACATAGGATTCTATCTAGACAGATTAATAATCTTCAACCAAGAAAAGCAGAATGAGAAAACAAGATAAATGCCAATATAGGTATGCAGCAAAACTGAGTTAAAAAGTCTGTAGCAAAAGATGCAGGAATAAGGCAAGAAATCTATTGTTAAAAGGCCTCAAAATAATTTGACATCAAGAAACACTTAGCTTGCAAGATTCTCACACCAAGCTTACCCACATTCATGAAAACAACAGAGTCTAACTCCAAAGAGAAAATCCAACGGAAGTAATTCCTAAACATAGAAAGTGGATCATACTGACCTTTTACTAACAAGATTTGAAGCATGATCTCCTTCTGATGACAGGCTGATGATTGAATAATTTCTTTCTCATGCGTAATAAATCCTTCCCTAGCCGAACAGATGGAGATGGATATGATATCTTAAGTTTTGAGAGAAAGAATGATTTATCCCAAGGAATGGATACAATTCAAAATGGTAGTCCCCCCCCCCAAAACAAAGAGATTTTGATTTCATTTATCCTGACAAAATCAGGAACCCTTATCTTAATAAAGCAAGTTTCCCAATACCATTCCTATTTTGAGTCGTGCATGCACACGCTTTTGTCTTTTGTCTTTTTGTCTTTTTTTTTAATTTCCATTTTACACTTGACTTATATCCAAATAAAATCTTACCTTTTATTGATCAAAAAATCACATTCTTCCTCCACATTAAACAATTATCTTTTCGAGATTATTTTGTTCATAATTATTATTAAACTCAATTTAACACAACAATTTAAATCAATTTATTTAATAATATCACTTTTACTTTTAATGAATTAGTTTAATTTGATCATTTGTTATAAATTGTTTGATTTAATTTAATTGATTATTATTTTAATTTCTAATTATATTTTAAATAACCTTGCAAATAACATATGATTTAATTAATTATTTAAACATGACTACTAACATATTATATTGTTCACACAATCAAATAACACAGTAATCAATGAAGCACAAACAAATACTCACACAAAAGTCCAGAACAACCGACACGGAGGGGCACTACAGAAAACACTTACCATTTAGCTTTCACATATATATATATATGCATATACATATACATATATATATACATATACATATATATATATATATGTATATGCATATGCATATGCATACACATACATATACATATACATATACATATATACATATACATATACATATACATATACATACATATACATACATATATATATATATATATATATATATATATATATATATATATATATATATATATATATATATATATATATATATATATATATATATATATATATATATATATATATATATATATATATATATATATATATATATATAGATATACACATACAACGACAAGATGCATTAACCCTTGCATGGGTAAAAACTCACCATTAACCTTCCACATATCAAGGCCACCAACTCCACCACTGCCAACCCACGTAATCATGAAGCTCCACATCACCATAAAAAATCCAGGTCAAGTCATTGCCAACCGGGACATGTACATATACATATACATATACGTATGCATATACATACACATACACATACATATACATATAAATATACATATACATATGCATATACATATGCATATCCATATGGATACAAATGCACATACACATACATATACATATAGATACACATATGCATATACATATACATATTTATATACATACATATACATACACATATACATATAGACATATACATATACATATGTATACATATACATATACATGGAGGTGATGTTTTTATATGTTGGAAAATATCAATCTGTATCTCCTTGCACATCTATATGCTTTGTTAGTCCAACCATGTGTTACACACCTTAAAGCAAAGAAAACTGGAAACAATTACACCCAATTTGTAGGAGGTATAACAAAAAATAAATTTATACCTACAAAATTAGGATTTGAAGGCTAGTGGTACATGCCCTCAGAACCGGACTCTCCAATGGGAACCATGGCAGATTTGAACAAATAAATATCGGGGGGCTCTAGAGACCCATCCAAAAAATCTAATTCCATAGACATAGTTCTAAGAACTTTTTTCAGAGAAAAAAATGTTACAATTTGTGCTGACTAATTAACAACTCAATTTCACAATAAAAATAAAAGATTAATGCAGTGCAACATCCCAATGGAAATTGGTAGATAACTTAGAAATATCCATCTATAACTATTCCACTTTTAAAACTTAACAACATGGGATAGAAGAACAAGAATAGAAAAGCACTTTTCATACTACCAAAACACTAGGGGATACATCAACAAGAATAAAAATGATAAATACGTATCGATATACCCCTATATGTATCTATTTATCTTTGAGGTTGATTATATATGTATCCATGCAATTTTTTATTATTTTACTATATTTCTACATATAGGTATACACAAATATTTGTATATGTTGCTAGCTGGTCCTTTCACCCTTTCTTAACAAAACAATAGGCTATACAATAATAAGACTAGAAATGATTAAGTACATATATGTATTGAATCTTCCCTTTTTCTCCACATTTAAAATCACACACATATAACCAAATATATTTATCCAAATGTACACATGTATACACCTATTTATATACACATTACTATATCTAAATAGATGTGTATACCATACTTTTTCCTCACTATGTAACTCGTCACCTTGAAATTTATGAAGAGAGGAAACATCAAGATTGAATTTTCCATCAATTGTCTATTTAAGAAGGGTACGTATTCAAACCTTTTGTTTTCGATAGGATATTTTCCACTCCAAAGTAAGGCATTGTTATAGCGAAGAAAAGGTTTGAATTCATAGCCTTCTCATCCAGTCAATTGAGGGAAAATCTAGTGTGGATGTTTTTTGTCTTCATAAATTTCAAGGGGAGGAGTTATTAATCTACAATTTCTCCCATGTTAATGGTTACACCACAAAAGATGCACAGTATCAACTCCATGTGGAATCTACACAATGTGCAAAGAAAAGGGAAAGCAAAGGGATAAATCCTTGCAAACCAACATGTTTTTAACTCCAGAGATTATTAAAATATATATTCCACAAGGGGGACTCCTAGCCACCTTCAGAAACTAAAGTAGACATTTCAAATTTAAAAATAGGATTGAAATTCACTTGAAAATTCATCTCATATTTTAAAAATTAAATAATTATAATTACAAAATAAAAGTAGACAATTCATCATAGATTGATATTCATTAATTTAAGAAATTGACAACCTCAAAAATTATACATCTGATATAGCTCAAATGAGGAAGGTTTGATTTAGTTTCACAAGTAATTTCTTCGTCCCCACAATTTTTGCTATGTAGTAGATTAAGGACTTGAGATGAATTTTTCATCCTATGAAAGTGAAGAAAGGTTAATAATATTTGTTTAAAATTAATCCATCATATAGTACTTCTTAGATTAATGAGTAAACAAATCTTCTAAAACCAAGTTTTCTAGAAACCAAATATTCCATCCATGAAAGTATCAATCTTTCAACATGATTTTGCATTCTTTAAAAATCCTAAAATGTTTCAACCATAATGCCTTTTATAGTGAATACATTACTTTTTATTAGTTATGGTTTTCAATCTATAATATCATACTTGGACTATATATTTTGATGGTGCAACTACAAATCATAGTTTTTGGTAATGATGTCATCTAATGAATTTTTGACTACCAGAGTCATTTTGTTAGTGGGATCAAATTATTTCTCTATGAAAGATGAGTCAATTATTTTTGGGCATGAAATCACTTCACAATATTTGAATTAGAGATATTTGACTAGATTTGATCAATGCCTAGTTTATGGATGCAAATATCATTCAAACAAAAAAATATATAATATAAAAAGTTTGTACATTATAGTTGGTTGTTTATGTTAATGGATATTTAGGGAGTGTGATTAGATAGATTTAATATTTTCTTGACATTCTCCCATATAATTTAGTTTGTCACAAAGAAAAACTAGATCATGAGGATTGCCTCTGAGAAATAGCCTTATTAGCTATCTATTTATAAATGAACATTAAGCATCAACACCTTCTCAAATACATAAAAAATTATCTCCACCTAATATTTTTATTAAGGAATCTTCAAGATGCTAATTGCTTCATGAATGAATTAGCTCAATTTCCTTGCTGAAGAAATTATCACAAATTGAGTGACAATGTATTTCAATATGCTTTGTGTGGTCATGAAACATTGGATCCTTAGCCATGTTCAACAAAGATTTATTATCACAATATATAATCATGGGGTTAGTTTTTTTGTAATAAAAATCCCTATGAAGTTATTTAAGCAATATCACATCACATATTCCTATAAAAACCACTTTATACTTAGCCTTAATGGATGCCAATGACACATTACGTTGCTTCTTTCAAATTTATGCCACAATGGAAGATCAAATATTGAAGTATTATCCAAGAGTTGATTTTTAAGTTTCTATGCAACCTCCCCAATGAAAATTTAAAAACCAACAAGTTTAAAATTATCTTTCCTAAAATACTTTGGTAGAGGTTTTTTGTACCTTCGAGATATCACAAAATTAAATTTGAAGCTAGCAAATGAACTTAATTTTTATGATTCATGAATCAAGATAAGTTTTTGGAGCTACATGAGATATGTCTTGATGAGTCTACATAGTCATGTAAATTTAATTTCCTATGAAATTCCTATATATATAATGTTTCATTAATTTCTTTACCCTATGGGTATTCAATCAATTTATCTCTTATAGATTAGGAAGAGTATTTTTCAAGAAAATAAAGAGTTTGTAGCATGCAGGGGAACCCATTTTTTGGAGGTTTTAGATGGTGTGCTACATTGGTTCAAAAGATATTATTGATTATGATTTCATGTATTTGGATAGAACTCAATAGGAATATTTATATTTTATTGGATTGGGTGCATTGGATTGTTTTTAGGGTAGCCAATTACTTGCAGATAATGAAAAGGAAAAAAAATCAATGAACAAGGACACAATGATGGAGGGATTTCATAAAACAACATGAGATGGATGATTGGAGGAGAGATTAGGGATATTGGAAGTATTATTAGGATATTATTATCAAGGATTATGATTCATAAAAGTAATTTTTCTTAATTTAGGATGTATCTTAGTGGCTACAAAAAGTTAGAAGAGAGAGAATTTCCAAAAAAAAAAGGATTGTATTTTCCAAAGAATTCTTGGATATAATGCCCCTATCCAAATCAAGATCAAAGGTAGGGTAGATGTATTGTATATGATGGGATAGGTCTTGATGAGAAGCATTGGGATGTTTACTATGTTAAACCTATTTTCCTAAAAAAATATGGTCACAAGATTGAAATAAAAAGTGTTTTCTCATACTAATTGTTATTTCTTTAAATTATGTGTTCTTTTTCTACCCTTAAACCATAAGTTGGTTATTTGATTCATTAGTTCCTAGAAATATTATAGTACCATGCACTAGGTTATCATCATGTGTTTTTTTTTTTAATTATGTGTACATACAAAGTTCCTTTCTATAGACTATGTGACCCCTTCCTCCCAAATTAATGGTTAAAATGTGAGGCTCAACAAATTATGTTTTTGATAAAGGAAAAAATGGGTTTTACAGGGACCCGAAACCACAAATTTTACAGCATAAAATAGGAAAGGACAAAAAAGTCCAATGAATTAAACAGGCTGCAAAAAAAGAAAAACCCTGAAAAAACAATAGCCAACCAAAACATCCAGAAAGGACCACCAAAGAGCCAGCCGAGGCGCAGACCAAAAAATCAGCAACAACTAATCCAAATTCTTGAGAACTTTCACAGTCTCAGCCTACAGATCCTGTATATCTTGGAATCCCTTCTTGAAAGTTTGAATCATCTGTGGCATGGGGGGAGCCTTCCTTTTCAGATTAGCCCTGGTTCTCTTCGAAATCCCTTTGTCCTCTTCCTGGTTTTTATCTTTAAACTCTCCCAAATCAATAACCAAGGACCCCTATTAAGCTTTATCCAGTTTTTCAGTCATAGCGTTAATGATGATAGCATTATGTCTTGCCATTATATTATTCTGTTTAGTGATTATCTTCACAATATTTTTTATTTTTTCAAAGTCAATTTCTATCCTTTTGTCCTTACCCGCATTGTTCTCATTACGATCTTCATCCTTCTTGCATAACGTAGAAACCTTAGTTCCCACATCTTCCAATTTACTCTTTAGGGCCCAGTGCTTTATTTTCAGGTCACTAATTTCATGAAAGACCCATTTTGACATTTTGAAGTGGTCCACGACATTATTCCTAGCTATGCCCAGAAAATCAGTAGTAAGTTCCCTATCAAGATTGAGGCAATTTTTAGTAGGGTCAGAGGCTTTAGGGGACCCAGTTCTATCATCTCTATCCATCGATGGGATAGAAGAGGAAGAATTGTTAATTGTGCCAGGTTCCTCAGAATCAAGAGAATATTTAGAGTACGAGACAAGGTTTTTAACAAGGAAATTCTTTGTAGCGCCTTTGGGTTTGGGGGTAGAACTTCCAAGCTCAGAAGTAGGGCAGACTTTAATAGGCTGGGGATTATGGACTAGCTCAACAAATTATGTTAATGTAGCTCATGTTACCATTTATCCTTGCTTCCTTGACTTAATTATTATAGTGCTGATTGGTTTGTGTAATAACATCATCATGCACATTGTGCTTATTCATTGTAAATAGTTATTAGCACCCACAAAGTGGTAGGTTATTTATTAATAAGGCATAAATATATCATTCATATTTGTTAGATAATTCAAAAAATATGAATCATAATTTAACATGGGTTTTCAAGACAATCTAAGGCTCAAGTTACTTGTACAACATGATAAATAGCTATAGTTTAGTATGATCATGCCCATATCTCTTCCCTAAGCCATAAACCAATTGGGTTACCTTATGTTAAATATGCTAAACTATGGAGAAATAAAATTATACACATATTTGTCTAACTTGAAAATAGGTGTTCTTTAGAGCCCAAGTGAAGGTATAAGTTGTGATAAAGAGTTTATGGATATGGAAAATATACACAAGGAGATTAGTTGGTAGTTAAGTTTCCCAAGAAAATAACTAAGAATATTGAACTACATCCTATATCCACTCAATAACTCAAGGCTAGCTAAAGAATGGAACTTTGTTGATATGTGACACCATGGATTGAAGTGGTCTTGTAGACATGTAAATATACATGCATCTAATCTTGACTCACTAATTCCATATCATCCCTTTATCATCATATTCGCCAGATCAATTAAATGAATCAAGTTTATTTGATTAATCTCCTAAGTCATTTCTTTAATTAAATAAATTAGTTTTATTTAATTAATATCCTAAAGTTCCTTCATTTAATTAAATAAATCCAAATATTTAATTAAATCTCTGATGTTATTTATCTTCTCATTTAATTTCAATAAATCCAAATATTTAAGTTGAATGTCACAATCACCTGATCACCTCCTAAATTAATCTAATCTTGATTAATCTAATCTAATCACCCATCACATCCTCTAGCTTTTCCCACTTGCACCAATAAAGCATTTTAATTCATTTATTAAAATCATCATTTTCCCTCAACAAAGCATCTTTTGAGAATATTCTTCAAGTTTGAATTTGAAAGCAAGTTGACTTGTCCCTTCCAACATGGTAATAACTTCCCTCTTACATGTCCCCCACTTGGCATTAAAGTCACTTTTTTCTCCCTCCAACAAGAAAAATTTGAATTTGAAAAAGGCCAACCAATCTCATTTATTGGCACATTGACCAAAACTTGCACATTCCTCAACCACTCACAAGGTGACAAGTGGCTCCATCTCATTGGCTAAAACATTATCCCACATTGGTGCCTTTTGAGCACTCTTTCAACTTGAGAATCTATAAGTAGAGGCCTCATTCTTCAACAAATCATCCACAACTTTCATGCAAAGTTACTCTCTTCAATTGAGAGATAATTTTGTTTATTCCACTCCATCTTCAAGGAATCTATCATTAAGTTTGGCAAGGATTGGGAAAGGGTAACTTTGCACAAGTGACACCAATCCACTATGGAATAGGTGTGCATCATGTCTCTTTCATGCTTTTAAGTAGTTTTATTTTGTTATCTTGTTTGAGAGGCATCATGCATTATTTCATAAGAGGATTTAGCGAGTTTGCATGAACTAACCCATACTATGGAGTTTAAGCTTTGTGTAGATTTGCAGGGTGCTCACATAATCTAAATACTGACAACTTCATATACAAGTCTGCGATCATTTCAAGTCTGCTTCCTTACAACTGTGTATACGCATAGTCAGCTAATACTGACAAAGAGTAGTAATCTAAATCTCTTCACAGAGAACAAATGTTGAATTTTGTGCCTCATATTATGTCAGAAGATTTCATCCCAGTATACACCTCTTAAAAATTTGTGACTTGCGAGTACTACCTAATCAACAATAAATAGGAATACTCTGGGCTAGATGTGGTCGGTTTTCCTTTTGGATTTTCAGCTGGTTTTTTGATTGACCTTCCTGGTCTTTTGTTGTCGGATGTTGTTTCTTTTGGTTTTTTCCTTTTGAGCAACCTATTTCTTTCTGCTAGACTTTTTGTCCTTTCTCTGTTGTTGTAAACTTTGTGGTTTTGAGTCCCTATAAAACCTATTTGTCCCTTTATCAAAAACAATAAATAGGAATACAAACATTTTTGTGTTATGAGAGGATTGAACGAAAAATGCAAAAAAAAGAAAAGATAGCATGTTGAAGGAGTAGTTCACCTAGCATGGATAGGGAATCATGCCTTGTGAAAGGCAACAAGAGAATAAATGCAGTTTGAGGGAAGTCAATTTTCTCTGTGATAGGAAGATCCCCAAAATTAGATTGAGTTTGTCTATGGTCCAATCAAAGTGTGAAAGCTTTATGATATAGGCACATGAAAAAGGTCCGCTGCCAAATATTGTGGCATTCAGCTTTAACATGCCATTTTCATTTAATAGCATTCATGGTGTGGTTTTCTTTCACCTGCCAAATGCATTTGCTTTAAAAGCTTTCATATGCTATTTTCTTCAGGCTGACTAAGTACATTTTCTTGAAAGTTTCTAAAGCCTTTTTATTGGGATTTACAACTAACAGTTGCATTTTCAATGGGAAATCATAACCTCGCATGCGTAATGTCATTATTGGTTCTACATAAGTCTCTTGCTGCTAGATTGCTCTGAAGTGTCTTTTCAAGGCTAGTATGATTGATTCCTCAACTATGTAAGTAAAAATTGTGTGATGTGAAGCTTGAATTTTTTTTGCGTGCTTTGAAGTATCCTAATCAATTGTCCAATTTTCAAGTCATAATTTTCTTGATAAGTTTCTTCACTTGCACCTACCAACAACATAATATCGTAAATTAAATTCATTTTGTATGCTTTTCTAGTGCATCTTCAATACGATATTTCCTGAGTGTCATCCACTTGATTTTGAGACTGGGTGCATGACAAGTGCACAATTATTATGGCAGTTATAATTTCAAGACAACATGCCTTAAATGAGAGTTGCAAGGTGTAGCTGCTATCCAATATCTATCATAGTTAAAGCAATAAACCACATTTAAGGCACTATTGCAACAACAAAGGAAGTATTTATTAGAGCCTGCAATTTTTCCTTTATCTGATTTCTAAAAGATTTCACCTTTATTGTTGCTATGTGGTTTTTCTGATATCCTTGAATGAATTCACATGCTATTGCTTTCCCTTGGGATTTTTTCCTTAGAGGCTTCTAAGCATTTGGATTTTATCTCAATTTTCTCCTACTAAGGTCAACATTAGGAAACCTTTGCCTTGATTTCCTCGATTTCCACATAATACACTTTGTGGGATGAAAGAGAATTAGGACATTGGACATATAGTTTCAAAAGCTAATCAAGAAGTGTTTGTGGTAAAAATAATCCATTAAGCAAAGATTGAATCAATTGGACCCCACACATGTTCCTGGCATCTTTTGGTCATATGGTTTTAATGCAAACATTGGTCTTTTGATTTTGAATTACTCTTAGGGGAAGGAATGTTCTTCACTATCTTGGTCTAGTAAACAAGTCCTTCTTAGGTTCATTTAGGATCAAATCAAACACTTCATCCATCCCAAACATATATCATCTTCATCCCACAAACAACTTTAGAGCTTTGAAAACATCATTCTAGACTTGGGTAAATCATCAAAATCAAAATCACCTTGTTTAGTTAGGTGTATGGGAATGCATCCTTTCTCATACATTTAATTGAATTAGCAATCCTTTGAACAAATTCATCCTAAGATTACATCTAACATCTTAGGGTTTACAAGTCCATTATCCAAATCCAATCAAACCAATCAAAATAAAACCCTAAGTCTAGCATTGATCAAAGTCCCTAAACATTCAACACTCATATCATTTACCCCTTTCATCCTTCATCTTGTCATTAGTCCTAAGAACCTTAGAGGTCACTTTTGCAACAAGGTCAAAACAAAAGAACATGGAATATAAACTTGCTCCATACATCATGAGTAATCCAAATCAACTAAACTTTCAAAACCTTGCAATGTTGATTGATTATCAAAACTCACATTTATACAATTTGGACATGGGATCATTATCTCCTACAAACCTCAATGGTATAACAAATGTAAGTATTCCCATTCAAAATTTGGGAATTCCTTTCCCGATGGTAGATTTAAATCTAAGTACAAACCTACAAATCTAACAACTAAACACCCAATGCATGAGTCTTCCACAAACAAACGACATCATCCCACCAAATCCATACATGCAAAGTACAAGTTTTCCAAACATAAACATTTCAAATCCATGCTTGGAAAACTTTGGGATGGATATGTTTACAAATCATACGAATGTTGTCCAAAGTACAAAAAATATGTTAACAACTCCATGTATTGGTCCAAGTCATGGTAACACCATCCAAAATCAAAGTTACCTAAATCAAGACAATGTTCAATTTCAACATATAATGCCAAATCTGAACACCATCCCAAATTAGAACATTGTCCAAAATCAAATTTTCAATGATCCCATGAAAACACCACAAGTGTACATACCAAATTTGCTTGAAAAAAAGCCAAATCAAGGGAGTCAAATCCAAAATCAAGATCAAATTTTGCTAGAAAAACTTGCTTCACATGCTGAACTAATTGAATTATTGAGCCAAGAGATATCTTCACTCCAAAATCAATACACTCATCCATTGGTTAATCCATGTCATCAAAGCATTGAGTTGTGTCCACAACCACATCAAGAACAATATCTCCAATGTTAAGAATTCAAATATTAAGATCAACACCATCAACAACAAAACCAATCACCACATCTCGAGGATCAATCACCACATCTCAAAGATCACTCACCACATCTCTAGAAACAATCACCACAAGGTCAATTTAAAGTACAAGTCTCAAAAGGTAATAAGCAGAAATACCCTCCACTAGGGAGACCAATTGAATTAGTCCTGCAATGTAATTGGTACAAGAAAATCTCATCAAGCTCCCCGTCTATGGGAACTATCAAGAACTAGACATAAAAATACTAGGGTATAACGAGGAGAACCTTTGTGATTATCATATAATAAAGGGGCACAAAACATCAGATTGTGTTCAACTCAAAAAACTCATCCAAGACCTGATTGATCAAAAGATAATCACTATTGGGGACAATGATAGCATTGGTAATCTCTCCACCACAACTGTTGATAACAAGAATCAAGATCAATCCACCATTGAGCACCTTGAAGCTATGTCTACTTCATCCAATGATCAAATCAACATATATCAAGAGTCACTTCTCAATCATGATCCAAATCCACCAATAATACCCAACAATGATCCAATTCAAGAAATGTCAACATCACTTGACCCTATGGTTGAAGACATTGACAATCCCTCTGTCACAATTGTTGAAAACAATGTTCAATATGAGCACAATGAAGATGTTTCCACCCCATCTGATGATCAACTCACCATACATAAAGAGTCACATTTTTATCATGATAAGAATCCCTCAACAATATCTGACAATGATCTATTTCAAGAAGTGTTAACATTATTTGATCCTGTAATCAACGATCCATCGACGAATGATCATGTTGAAAAGGTCTCTACATCACCTAATGAGTTAGAGGACATATCTCAAGAATTTATTCCAAAGCATGATCAATATCTTTTACCAAGGTCTAGCAATGGTCCTTTCCAAGACATATTGACATCCTTCGACCTCATGATTACCGATATTGAAGGAATCCTCAACTCAACAATTGATCCAAGTCTACCAAAAGATCAAGAGGATATTGAGCCACTTCCTATTCCCAATGACAATATCCAAGAACCCTTTGTAAGCAATTTGTCCTTTGGAATTGACCAATGTCAAGAACTTGATCCAAAGCATGTCAACAACAATTCTGAAGTCAATCAAGATCAAGAATTTGTATCTCCAAGATACTACAATGATCGAATGGACACTCTCCTATCTATGCAAGATGATCATATCCATGTAGCACATACTCCTCCATCTACCCATGAGATGCTTTCTGCAGATGGAAACATAGATGATCTTCATTCAAAACATGATTCTTTTAATCCTGACATTATTACACAAAAATAGTAGATTATTTATTCCTATAGTCAAATTGAGTTGTCAACATCAGGATTAGATATATCCCAAATTCAGACTGGGGACATCATGTATGAAGATATCCAACATTATCCACTCAAGGAAATAGGTAAGATAGAACGAGACATTCCAGAGTTAGCAGAACAAAAAATTGAAATGTCATCTGCAGTGGTCATTTATCAGATAATGCATTCTAAAAAAGAGCTCTCAAAACAAGTAGAATCAAGGAAGGAAGGTGCTACTACCACCATACTGGGGGCAACTATGTATCAAGCAAATGTCAAGATAGGGAGCACAAAGAGTCCTTATGATGAAACTAGTGTCAATACTACAACCAACCATGTCATGAATCTTCATCCACCCATCACCCCATCCATGAATTGGGACCAACATCAAAATAAAGATTTTAATAAAAGCAAAAATAATGTTATCGAAGAAAAATAAGTAGAGAAGCATGAATGAGAAATCAAATACAAGTGGTTATGAAAGAATACACAAAAAGATTATCCCCATCAAAATCCATTAGTCAAAGAAACTATGGGGCAAAATAAAAAAGGGAAAAGTATCCATCAAAGATGTCCCCAAAAGAAAAAGCAGGATTTTCAAGCGATGCACAAATTGTATCAAGCAGTTGGTCCTAATTTCATACACACTTCTGTATCCGCCCATCATTTCTCGTCTTCCCAAGTTTGGAGAGTCAAAGGTTCCAAACTGTCAACCAATCCATCTCCCATCCCTAAACACACTCCATCCAAGCCTCCACACATAATATCCAATTCTCACATTGACCATGTGTTGGAAACAACCCTTCATCATAAGGATTTAGAAGGAACTCTATTGCAATGTGCACACATAGACAAATTCAACTTCGGTATCAATGAAGTAGATCAAGAATCTCAAAAGTTGTATTCAAGTGCATGTATCTTGGCAAAGAAACTTCTTCAAGCAAGATATTGATGGCACATCATGACAGAAGAATCTACATCGACACCACCAGATGGTTTGACATGAGCTTAAAATATTTCAGAAAAACCAAAAAATAAATAAAATATGAAAATCCAAAAAAATTAGAAAAATGATTGAAAATAGTAAAGATAAAAAATTGTCCTCTAGTGAAAACTACATGGGCAACACTTTGGGCAAGTACCATGATGAAAACATGGCAAACAAGCATCATGTGTAGAATCGAGCATTTTCATATGCCAGTTCAAGAGGAAGCATCTTATCCCATCCATAATAAATCCATTCATTCATCAACCATTGATCCAATCCATTTTCATCCATCTGCATCCATCATCCAAGTTATCTTGATCTTGACAAAGTTTTTTGCACACTTTATATGTGCTTATGGTAAACATCTTGACAAGGGTCATTTTCAATGATCCTATCCTACCCAGCATTATCTAAACCATGAAGCAATATCTAATGAAACATTCCTCCATTCAAACACCCTATCTTATCACAAGATAATCCATATCCATCCATGACATTCCATACATTGCTAGACACTGGGGGAAAATATTTAGATCTCGCTTTGAGAATAAATATTGATCTATATCCTCCACCTTATGTGGTGATCTAAACATTGGTAAACGTGAAATCAAATTGGTCAAAGTAGTTGTGGCCCAAAATCCAAATCACTAGCCCATGGAATATTTTGATGAGAAGCCATTCCTTATCAATGTTCATCTTTCATCGAACATCAATCCAAATAATCACTATCAGTCACATCTAATTTTCACATCAACATCACATCAAATCATTCAAAATAATTTTGTTCCAAATCAAGCTTCAAAATCTCGATCGACCAAATCCAATCAATCCATCATCATCTTGATATATCATTCCTACAATCATTGTGTTTCTTAACACTATCCTTGCATTGTTGTGCATCCTCAACAATGTTATCATCATCAATCCTAATCAATAAAATCCTTGCATTTTTGTGCATCCTCAACAATGTTATCATCATCAATCCCATCAACATCTCAATCCTTGTGTTGCTTAACACTATCCGTGCATTGTTGTGTATCCTCAACAATATTATCATCATCAATCCATCGATTTGATCAATCAACCTTAGCTTGGTTTTCAACAAAATTCCAAAATAGAGCATTGATATCATCACACATATCCATATCCAAATGTCAAAACATCAAAAAAATCCAAAAACATTAAAAAAACATCAAAATCCAAAAACATTCAAAAAACACAAAATCCAAAAACATTCATAAAATCTTAGAAAACCCCAAAACATTCAAAAAATCAAAAAATCAAAACATTTATCTCAAAAAATCCAAAAACAACCTCAAAACATTTCAAAAACAATTAAAAGATCCAAATATTTGAAAAAATCCATCCATCCCATTTCACTTTCACCCGCGATAATCAATCATCCATAATAAACTGATCATCACCTTCATCCTTTGGTGACATAAATAGAAACAATCACAACAATCAACAAAATAAAACTCCAAACACAAAATCAAAATCAAAACAACAAACCATTAAACGCAAAATCAAACTCTTGATCATTTTCAAACATATCAGTCAACTTTATATCAATAGCCTATCAATCAACTTATCAACCCATCATCATCCTATACAATGCATGCCCTAGGATATATCGTTCCAACAATGGGCATCATTTTGGATATCACCTTGGATTCTTATCCTATCAAAACAAATCCCTTTGGCTAGAGGTATGAAGAACATTGGTATGTTTGTTTGCTTGATCTTTTCTTTTGATTTATCTTATTGTGCTCATTCCAATGACCTCTCGATGATGTCTACTCAAAACGATTTAGAGAGAAAAGGAATGGGGCAATGATCATTATCTTTTATTTTTTGTGCTTGTTGGACGTTCTTGTAATATAACTGGGAAAATACTTGCTTTGATAGGTACGTCCTAGCAAGGTTTCCATATGTCAAGTGTGAACAAGAATACTCCTATCTATTTGTCGAGTCAAAGTCCATCGCACTAGGTACAACACCATCTTGGTTCTTTATACCTTGATGCATCGTATCTACATGTGTAATCAAACATAAGGTAAGTAGCCCTTTTAAAATCCCAATCCTTGATAAGCAAATCATCTATTTCTCATCATCATCTCTCATAAGGTTGGCTTGTTGGAACCTCTTGTCATCACCTGATTTCTTCTTTCAACACTAACATCACATCATGAATAGTTAATCATCATCACCAGTGCATCCATCCCGCATCCACAAACCATTAGCATTTTGCATATCATCCCACATGCATGTTCATCATCATAGTATAGATATGTTAGTCTAAGCATCTCATAAAATCATACATTTGCATAAAGCATTCATTACATAATCATATAGGCATTATTGCATCATCCATCATCACATCATATCATCATTTTAAGTTTTTTAGGATAATATAGATTGGTTATTCTAAGCATCTTAAAATCATCTCATTTGCATCGTCATCATAACCATCCATTTTGAACCTCTTTATCATGAGATCGAACCTCAAATCGAATCTTTTCACTTGATCTCTCAAGGGGGAAATGTACTAGTGTACTTTTCGCTGGGGCATCCGAAAAAAATAGGTTTTTTTTAAATTTTAATTACGGCAAGTTTATTCTTTGAACCAATGTAGCAAGTACATTGCTTCAAAGAGGGGAAAAATGTAGACACGTAAAATATACATGTGTCTGATCCTAACTCACTAATTCCATATTATCCTTTTATCATCATATTCGCTTGATCAATTAAATAAATCAAGTTTATTTGATTAATCTCCCAAGTCATTTCTTTAATTAAATAAATCAGTTTTATTTAATTAATCTCCTAAAGTTCCTTCATTTAATTAAATAAATCCAAATATTTAATTAAATCCCGGATGTTATTTATCTTCTCATTTAATTTAAATAAATCCAAATATTTAAGTTGAATGTTACAATCACTTGATCACCTCCTAAATTAATCTAATCCTGATTAATCTAATGTAATCACCCATCACATCCTCTAGCTTTTCCCACTTGCACAAATAAATCAATTTATTGATTTATTAATTCATCATTTTCTTTCAACTTGGCATAAAAAGAGAATATTCTTCCAAATTTGAATCTCTCCCCTATTTGAAATATACATCCAACAAGGCATTTATGAGCTCTTACATGTCTCTTGCAAAGGTCAAACTTAGCATTTAACTCTGAAATTCAAATTTCAAATCTCCACCTCTTTGGCACATTGACCAAAATGTGCTCATTCCTCAACCTCTCACATTTGGACAAGTGGCATCTTGCCATTGATTGGTTTTTAGTTCCACATCCTCCATGTTTGGCATTCTTTTATCCTACTTGGCTATAAATAGAGGCCTCCTCTATTATATCAATCCTCCATAACTCATCCAAGTTAGCATTTCATCTTGATCATCATCTTGCATCTCTTTATCATTCAGGAGCTTAGCAAGGATTGGGAAAGGGCTTCCTTCCACAGAAGCACCAATCCACTATGAGATAAAGTATTGATCATGTTTTTATATGCTTGAAATTAGATGTTTTTGTTCTATTTATTTTTGCATATTTTAGCATGGTTAAGTATTTCATAGGGATGTTTAATCTAATGTGTTTCAAATGATTACATGATGATATTATGTTAAGGTTTAAGCATATGCAGATTTGGCATCCATAGGTCCAAATAAATTTTAAAGCTAAGATTATAAGGTCATAAAAGGCATTAGCATTCATATAGCTTCAAAAATAATCATCCTTGACAATTTCACATGAGGATTTTATCCCCATATGTGTTTGGACCTAATTATATATTTTTTAACCCAATTTAAAAACATTCTTATAACATAAAATGTGAGAAATCAAACTATTCATTTAATATTCTACCTCTGACACTTTTGGTCCCTTAAAAGAACGAATCGAGTCTAGGGCACCCTAAGCCTTAGACTTGTATTTTTCAATCCAATTTCAATTAACGGCTATTGACATTTGATTCTCAGGAAATTAGAAGAATTGCATATAAATACAAATTATTTTCACTATTTCAGTCCTTAAATTTTTTGGAGAAAATAATTAAGGTCATTGTTGAGTAATCAAGAGTAGCTAAGAATAAAATTATCAAGATTATTACAACATTTCATTATTCAAGCATCATGTAATGTCTTATGTTATGCTATTTTCTATAATATATATATTTATATATTATAAAAATAAAACAAAAAGAACCATAATTTTTTTGTGGAAACTTATTCAAGTTCATTCATTATAACTTGGGTTTAAGAAAGAAAACATATTCTAATTGGCCAACAAAATTTAAATTCAACATTAAAAAACTAAATAAATTTATTATTTAGTATTGGGTTCATGGTTAGACAAAAAAATATTTTTCCTATATATTAACTCTATTTATGCATCAATAATTCCTATTAACTCATCTACCCCTATACATTTTTTTATCTACCTTGGCCCAAAAATATTTATATCTATGATAACTTTTGTGTATGTGAGTCCACATTACCTTCATGGGTTTAAAACTTAATTTTAAAAATTTAAAATCAAAATTTTGATAAATGTTACCCAATCTATGCTTCCATAAATCAATTAATTAACACATTTTTTCATAATTTTTTTTGCATTTAAATTTTAAATACATTCACTTGCATTAATTTATTTGTTAAGGAATATCAAATAAACATATTTTATATTTAAGAAACATGCTACAAATTTCCACTAGAGAAATCAAATAAAATAGATCTACATACTTATATTAGAAGTATTTGCATGCATAAAGCTTATTATTTTATTTTTTCCAAGGATTGATCTAGGGGGACATGTCCCCTAGACAAATATTGACAATGAACTATATGTATGTTTGAATACTACAAATTTACATAATAGAAAATAAAAAATAAAATGTATATGTATACAATTAGCAAGATTACATTAACTTTTATAGATCCATGGATTTATAAATGAGCTTGAATCATACATGTTTCCTAGGATAAAGCTATGTTCAAGCATATAACTAGATCTCACACATAGATATAGAGATCTTACTTCTAATACTGAAAAAATCTATAAATATGTGTCATATATAAATCAAATCATTCTTTGGTCAAAGAAGTGAACAACTCATTTATTACATTCACTTCCTATGAATTAATATTTAATTTAGAATTATATATTATTTAAAATCTAAATTAATTAAATTTTAGGTTAATTAATGGTTATGTAATTAAAATATATGCTATTATCCCATCAAGTTTTGATTAAACACACTTTTTTTAAGGAAAACTTCATTTTACTTCCTTTGAGTCATATACATATTTTTTCAATTTATACAAACATTTTAGAAACTTATATTGAAAAATAGACATGATGTATAAACAATAAATGATAGTGCTTGAAATATTGTTAGATTTTGATTGTTATTATGTCAAGATTTATAAAATCAAAATTTTAAGCCACACTTTGTGATCCATCATTAGGAAGAGGATACACATAAGACCCCTTACAGATAATGCTCCTTAAAAGGATGGGAAGGGAGAGTAGTTAGAGAGTAAAGTAAATTGAGTACAATGTTAATACTTAAGAAACAGAAATATAAAATGTTATCGTACATTTATGAAATTTTTTATTAAAATGATAAGAACATATAATGATTTTATAATTCTGGATACTATTTAGTTACTAAATATTTAAGCTATTTATACAAATTATAATTATTAAAATAATTATAGTAATTGGTATGAAATTATTGTTAATAATTATATTACCTAGAATCTGTTAAAAAATATGATTAAATTATCACTTAAATGTATTGAATTATATTTTGAAACATTAAAATTATAAGTTAAAAATAAATAAAAAAATAATCATAATGCTATCTAAGATATTTTAATATTTGAATACTCTAGTTATATATAATTGATAAAAAATGATAAGATATATTATTATTTAGAATTAGTATCTTGATAATGATACTATTGATAATTGTTTTGATTATAGGGGAAAACGGGCTTTGAAAGGACCCAAAACCCTTTACAACTGAGGATACAAAATGCTACAAAGAAGGAATATCAAGAGACCACCAACAACAACCCAACAGCCAAAAAACTCAACTAGCCGGGTGCTATACTAAAAGCAATACAAATATCAAGCAACAATGCCCAACAATGGAAAAATAGCAAAACAAACAACAAGAAAACTACACCTAACAAAAAATAGAAAGCAATAAAAAGACAAAACACTAATTCAAGCCACCCAAAGTGTTAGCGAGCTCCATCTGCTAGTTCCTATTCCTCTCGAACATATCCAACAACTCCTTCTCAGCATCAAATGTTTTCTTCCAATCAACTGACCCTCTTCCAACAAGAACTTTGTCATCATCCTTAGCAGTTTTTTTACCCTTTCCCTTAGCCGCATGCTCTTTCTCCATACACTCAGAGAAATAAACTTGATCCTCTATGAGCTCACTTATTTTGCTGAAAAGGACTTCCAAGGAGTCTGCACTATTCTTCACAGAGATATGGAACACTTGCATTAATTTCTTGATATCCATACTTATGCCTAAAACACTGGTTTCCAAAAATGACAATCTCTCCTCACGAGAGACTTGAAGTCATGAAAAGAACCTTCAAGGTCCACCATTCTTTCTATAAGAATTTCCAGCACCGAACCCTTCAAAACATTCTTCATGTTTTCCTTCAAATCTCTGATTTTTATATTAATCTGATTGAACTCCTGTAGAGTCCATTTGGCTAATTTAAAGGTACTAGTGGCCCTAATTCTAGCCATATCCAGTAAATCAAACATGGAGGCAGCATCATCATCAAGGTAGGAAAAGTCCTCGAAAAGAGGATTTACCTTTAAAGGCTCTTGTTTGGCTTTTTTATTTTTTGCATCCTCCTCATCCAAACCCCTAATTTCCTTGTCTTGCTCCTCCTTGGGAAAATCCTGCATGGGAGAATCCTCAATAACCACCGTCTTTTCACCAGAATCCTTATCCTCACAAGCCACATTTGGGACCTTGGTTGGAACCTCAGAGGCTTTGTGTTTTAGGTTAGCAATTCATTTTGACAGCCTCTTCTGTTTATCAACCAAACCCTTAGCAATATCCTGTGTCCCCACCTCCAGACCTCCACCAACAATATCTTTACCAACAACCGCCTTTGCAGACTTGGGAGAAGAATCACTCGACCCCACCTTCGTGTCCTCACTCTCAGAAAGGGCCAGTTGCTTAATAGTCATGTTGCACTTGCCACCAACCACCTTCCTCTTCTTCGAAGATGTAGTCGTAGTTGCCAGAGAAGCATCCTCCTCATCTTCGTTCCATTCCTCCTCCTCCTCCCCTAAAGGGGAATCCAAACCTGACAACCCACACAAATCACTTACAAAGTTTTCCTTGCCCTTTATGGTTGTAGTAGGGATTAGATTCTTGAAATGCTCCATAATTAATAAGATATGCCCCTCATGGAGGACAGGGGCCCTCCTATTTTTTAGGTGTGCGTACACTGAAACATCTAAAGAAGATAACAAAAAGAAAGGGAATGAAATGAACAAACCATGCATGAAATGGTCAAGGAGATTAAAATGGTGTCCAAGAATAGCCCTAAACCTCCCTTCTAGAGTCACGTAACACATCAGGACTTAAGTTACACTCACCTAAATTTTCTTAAGGGAAGTTCTCTCATAACCCCAACTCTCTAGTTTGATTAATTACTTCCTCTCATCATCTTTAAAAAATTGGACCATCGCCTCCTCATTACATTTTTTATCCTTAAAAATCTTTCGACCCACAGTCGACATCTCCGTAATAGTGGCAACTAAGTCCTTATTAACCTCCACTTCAAGACCTTTAACCTTGAGCTTATGATTATGCTTGAAAGAAATGAATTGCATCGAGGCATTAGGGTCATGCCCGTGCAATCTCTCAAAAAATGGAGTAAAATTTCCATGACACAAAATATCCTAGAGCTTCTTCTTTCTCTAAATGTCACCACAAGAATGCGGCTCGATTTGGCTCTTGTCACCACCCATGGCAACCAACACAAGACTCACAGAACCCTTGCGAAAAACACTCAACTGAAGACCAGAGAGCAACAAAACACCCACAAAGCGTTCAAACTGAAGGAAGGTACTATACCATAAATGATGCATCACCTCACCCCACGCCATCATTTCTTAATAAAATCCTAGCTTTCTCGGGAAGGATAGATCTCTCCTCCCACGAACAAAATTCATTTAAGCTGAAAGCCTTGTTGGCAAAAAAAATTTCCAACGAGTTTCTTTCTCGATAAATGTGAGAGACGTGGGTCTCTTCACAAGATTGCAACATGATAATCATAGCCTTGATAAGCTGGTCGACATTCCAACTCAGAAGATGAGTGTCATGTAGATAATTAATTATGTCCATGGAGTTGCCTTCAACGCACAATTTGGAGTATCCTTTGTTGATAGCATATCTAACACTAATCAATGCAGCCCCCACCTCCACGCAATGATTAGTCTATGTACCCAATAGGAGTCTATTGATAATTGTTATTGTTAATGATGATTGTAAAATCTGTTCAATTTATACATAATATTTATTAAAAATAATCTTTAAATAATATCTTTATTAACTCAAATTTGTTAAATTAAAATTTCACCTTTAACCTTCTTTTTTTTAATATAAATTAATGGAAATAAAAGAAACCCTACTAAATTGAAAATAAAATTATTATTCTACCGTATATTATACATTACTGATTATAATCATTAAAAATATACAGAGCTTATCAATAGATAGCCACATATATAATGAATAAGCATAAATTTGTATAATTTATCTACATGCATATATAATCCTGCTGCGATCTCTATCATAGCCACCTTTCTTAACCTCCAAGGTAACTAATTATATAATCCTCCCTGAGATCTTTATCATAGCCTCGAATTTAGTGAGTTATTTAGTTCATGTGTGAGCGCACTCCAAAGTCCTGTGGAAAGAAAGTGTTGTAAGTATTCATTGTATCATGTCATATTCACTGGAGCGACGTTATTCAATGCTGAAAGAAGTCGCTGTTGAATAAAATCGAGGAAATTTATAAACGTATGCGGCTCGAAATGCGCCTACCCACTCCCGTAAAATGCGCAAATTTTCAAACCGCATTAGTTCAAGGGACGTTAATGCAATTTTTGTAGTATCTGTAACTTGTTGAAAGGATGTGTGGAAGGCAATTGCTGTTGATTAATGTGCAAATTTTTGAACGTATCCAGCTCGCAATGGATCTATCCATTGTAAATTTCCAAATCATATTGATTGAATGGGCCTTCAATGCAATTTTGAAAGGGTATGTGTGAAAGCAAATTTCTGTTGACTAAAATAAAATAAAAACAATTAAGATATTCAATGAAAGGTTCTTGAATGTAATTCTGAAAATATCAATTTGTGTGAAATGCGATTTCTGTTATTCAAAAAATTAACAACGTATACAGTTCAGAATGGATCTACCCACTCCAAATTTTCAAATCATATTGACTGAAGAGCAATTCTTAAAATGTAAATTACTGTTTTTGAAAGGATATGTGTAAAACGCAATTTTTATCGACTAATGTCTTGAAAATTTAAGAGCGTATAAAGCTCGCAATGCATGTTCTCAGTATACAGCTCGCAATGCACGTTCTCAGCACCATAAATTGCACAAACTTTCAAACTTTTGCGTTCCAAATAATGAAAGTTTGTTCCACTGAATACGCAAGAATGACAATGAATGCTTACCACAAATTCTTTAGATTTTTTTGGGTGCAGATTCCTTCCAGCTAATTTTGGATTACAGTCCAAACTTTAGCAAGCTGAATAGCGGTTGCGATACATAGGCATATGGATGCATCTAGTATAGTGAACAACACTTGTTCTGAATGTAATATTAATTAATATTTTAAATTTCACTTAATAAAGGGTCAAACGTATATTGTACTGAATAAGTGTTGGATCTTCTTTCTTTATATAAAATATTTTCAATTAAATTTGTCAATTTTTCGTAATATTAAAAATACGAGGATGGATAGTTTTTAAATTTATAGGAGAAAACTGTGAATAATTTATATATTGTTTTTCATAATTAAAAAAATATACTATGTATATATGCAATATTTTATGTTTTAAAGAGATTAAAATTATTTATTGTAAAAGTATTTTGATTTTTCAATTCATTTTGTTAATTAATTATTAATAAGTTGGTTTTAAACCAATTAAAAACTAAAATTTTATACTCTTCAAATACAATTTAATTTTTTTAAAGTGAACATGTGAAATATTTACTTTTAAGAATTATACAAATTATTCTCTTCAATATAATTGACTAAGAAGTTTGGGGTGTTATGGACTAATTTGTAGAGAAAACCAATGTACATTTAAATATTTAACTTTAAAAATGATTTTTCAACATAATTGAGTAAAAAGTTTGGGGTGTTATGAACTAATTTTTAGAGAAAAACAAGGTAAACTATTTTTTTAATTTTTTTTTAAGAATGATTTTTCACTTTTATCTTCATAAATTCATTTCACTAAACCTTTTTAAAATAAATAAATGTTAATTTTTAATAATTTAATAGGATATATATAATATATTTTATTTTTTTAATATTTATATATTAATATAAAAACTAAATTAAAAATAAACAACTTATAATAAATAATATTTTTAATAAATAACAAAAAATTATATTAATAATAAGGGAAAAACTATTGTCAACATGTATCTAACTTTTAATTATTTTTAATATATATTATATTTATGTTATTTATAAAATGTATTTAATATATAATAATTTGTAATATTAATATTTATTAAATATATTATTTATTTTAAAGTTAATGAATAAATTAATATTTTAATATGAAATACAAAATCAAATTAATTAACAATACTAAAACATTACAATTAATATAATTAGAAAACACAATAATTAACAAAACTTACATTTATCATTGTTCACATTAAAAAAATTTACATTTCATTTTTTTTTTCAAATCTAGAAAACAATAATTGCAATGCTATAAAGCTAACTACTAGCCACTACATGACACTTGTTTATTTTTATGGATTGTAAAAGCATCCACACTTAATTTTTTAGTTCCTGCCAAGGAACTCTAGGTACGCCTCTTCCTTAACTAGTTATTAATGTTTTGAACTTCAACCAATCAAAATTGATTATTTTCCTTTATACATTATATTTAATTTTTTTTCTAAAGTTAAATGAATTTTTTTTAACTTTTCTAATTTTCAAAATTATTTCTCTTGAATATTATTGGCTCAAAACTTTTGAGCGATAAGGGCGATTTTCCCGGATCCATTATCAAAGTTGCAATTTTAGTGGGAGAAAATTAAAATTACTTTTAACTTAACTATTCTATTGACATTTGTAATCTAAATTTAACTAAGTCTAAATGCTAATAAATTCCCCTATACTAATTTCTTAAATATTCTATGTAATTTATATATTCCCCTATACTAATTTCTTAAATATTCTATGTAATTTAAATTATACAGGTTAATTATTCAATTTGTTTATGCAATACAAACCTTGTTAATTCTTGATATTAATAAATTCAAGTATGCTAATTTTTTGAAGATTATTTTTTTGTTAAATAAATTTATCTATACATTCAAACTATATTTTTTAAGATTAATTTTTGGTTATATTAATTTTCATTTGCCTTTGATAAATTAAAATATATTTCTTGAAATCTATTTTTATAATATAAAATCAATTAATACTAATATCTTTTGAAATTTGATAAATTGAACTAAACTAATTTTCTTTAAAAAAAATACAATATGAAAATAATTAATTTCTAGATAGTTTTAATATAATTACTTTTATAATAATTTGATTATTTTAATAATTAAACTATATTATTTTTGCTAATACTAAATTAAATGCTAAATTAGTTTGATCTATTTTATTTAAAAAATAAATTTACTAAATCTATTTACTTTGTCAATAAATAATAAATCCCTTTATAAAATAAAATTTTAACTAATATACTTTTGCATCTAGATAAATAAAATCTATGTCTAAATAATGAAAAAATTAACTAAATTTTTTCCTTATCCATTTAATTTAAGTATCATTCTAAAGTTTATTGGTCTATTATCAAATATTTCTTAAAAAAACAACCAATTTTTTTTCCTTATTTTCTATTACAATTATAAACTTATGATTTTTTCTAGTTATTATTTTAAATTTCTTTTTTGAAATTTTAATATAAACTTCTATTTAAATTCTTAATTTGTGATTTTCAAAAGGTTTTTTTAGCATGATAAGGCTTTTATCTAAATTCTTAATTTATTATTTTAAAGGGAAATTTAATTAACATACAAAATGATAAATATTTGGTTTTATCTATAAATTAAATATGGTTCTCAATCATTTTAAATAAAAATTTCTACTTTTCAAATAATTTTTCTCATAACATGAATACAAAAAATTATCTGCACAAATCTCGGGCTCCATGGAAAATGTGGCCAGTTAATTCAAACCATTTAGTTAAATTCTCAACGGTTTGGCAGTTATTTATTTTTAATGGTTTTGGTTATGTCAACTACATTTTGCTCTCAAATTTATTGTTACTTCATTATAACCCTTTTACTTATTTTGACATCAATTCCTTCTTTTTGCATAGAAGCTTGTTTTTACTGTTGAGTTCTTTAAAATTTAATTGATTTTTTGTTGTCATTTCCATTCTTTTTTTTTCAAAGGTGGAATAATGGATGAGAATCATGGCTTTTATTTTCATTGTTTAAATTTGGTGGTTAATAATCAAAATAGTTTTTTTCTTAAATTCTCTTTACATTTCATTTTTTGTGTTTTACCATTATTTTTGTTGGAGCATTTAGATGGATAGTTTCCAGTAGAAATCAATTTTTTAATTTCACTGCACTTGAAAGTAGATAGTGGCTTATCATCAATTGACTAGTAGGATGGATGAATCATGCCTTTTCCCTTTTTATCCTTTTCCACCCATGTATGATATTAGAAAGATGGTAGGAAAAAAAATATATGTTTCTTTTAAATAAATTTTTAAAAATCTTAATTTTTTTCTTCATACATTGGCTAGGCCCAATGAGTTAGGATTGGTGGTTTTTTTGCTCTCTGACTTCATAGTATAAAATGCATGAATAGAAAGGAAGATTAGAAGTAGGTTTGAAAATTGTTTGCTTCCTCCCAAAAATTTGCATGAATATAAATGAAGATTAGAAGTAGGTTTGAAAATTGTCTGCTTCCTCCCAATTCAGCATGCCTATACTTTTGTGAATCTAACTATAGATGGTGTGGTAAACAAATGGATATGTTTTTATGAGGGGAATACTTTTTGGGAGGTGAGGAGTGAATGCTATAATTAGGGATTTAGGGGAAATTTTTCTATCAAACTGAGATATAGTGTAATTCAATATGCATGAATATTGGCAAGAAGAGGGTGGGGTGTCTTCTTTATGAATATTGGCAAGAAGGGGGTGGGTTGTCTTCTTTCCTTGTTTTTTTTCTTTTGGCATGCTAGAAACTAACATCTCTAGATACTAGAGACAAGGAATATATCAATTTCAATCCAATTTGCATGAATTTTGTTGGAGCTTGAAGACATGGTTTGCATCATCAAGATTTTTGAGTTGGGAAAGGTAGTTCAGGACAAGAGAAAGCCAATCAAGTTATATTTGGTTAAGTTTGGTTTTTGTTGATATAAGAAAAATAAATAATAAGAGTCTAAAAATATTGAGCTAGCTTGATTCTACCCTCATTCATCTGTACCCCTTAGATAAACTAATTTATAGACTCATTGCATGATTTGGCTCTAATAGATGCCAAATATTTTAAATATTTCTTGTGGTTGGGATGACCAAAGGGGCATAAAGTCTTGTTTTAATGGTTTTCCAATTCAATATTTTGTTACCTATTCTTTGGCATCAAGGCCACCATAGACTTTCTAAGAGTACATTGCATGTTCCGGCATGAACTTGAAGTTCCAATGACCTCCAATAAGATTCTCATGTGCCTCTTGAAGTACATTCCCAATTTGTTACCGCAACACACACTTTAATACCTAGTTGGGCCCCAACTTGAACAACAATCCATTGATTAGCTGGAAAGCCTTGGTTTCCCATGCTAACCTTTAGTGGTTTCTTGCTTGTAATTCATGTATATTAAATGAGGTTCGATTAATACTTGACAGAAAATAGTGATCAACATTAATTAGAAAGATGCAACAATAAATATTGATAGAGGGAATCCATTCATATTTTTTCTCATCAGTTTCTAAACTTATTGAGTTTTGCAAACATTAGGCATCTATAAGAGGACTTAGGACTATATGCTTTCATTTTCATTTGTGTAGAAAATTGTAACATTTAAGCAGGGTGGTTAGACATGACTCTATGTACAATGAAAGTTCTAAAGATCGTTGCTTTTTTAAAGAGGATTTTTTATCATATATGTTGAATGGTTAAGGAAATATTTGAACTCATAAATATTTAAATAATGCTGACAACATGTAAATTGTGCTTTCTTCATGGCCTAAAAGCACAACTAGAGCATCTCAGAATTTTGAAGTGACCAAAACTCTTTTGTTATAAGGGTCATTTTCTAATGAAAGACAAAGTTGACTCTATCAATGATAAAATTCCTAAATCTAGGTGACAATCTTGACCAATTTTTCATAAAAGACAACAAACTCAACAAATACAACCAAAACTATTCTAAAACTTTCCGGCAGGAACTTTGTTGCTCTGTAGCTCTTGTTTAATCTAGGAGGAAAATAATTTTCATTATATAAATATATTTTAAGTTTATTTTATAGACTTTAAAAATTGTAACAATAATGTACATAATCTTCAAAGTAATAGACTAATATTTTATAATTGCAGTAAAAGATGAAAATTATTTAAAAAATGAACCAAATAGACATTTTCACATATATTTTTGCTACTGGAGAAAGAACAAGTTAGTTTTTCATTTACCATTAGGGGAGAGAGCCCAATAGTCATGCAGGCTAACTTTGTTAGCATGTAGCAATTGACCAGTAGAACCTTCATTTTTTTAAAATGCAGATTGGCCTCTTATTTATCTATAACTAAGGTTTGGAGGTATGAATCATCATGCAACTCGCCACATCAGCAGATCTTTTAAGAAGTGTCTAAAATTTGACATTTTAAATGTTTGAACAATATTTTTTCACTATGATAACAATACTTGTTTAAATGAGTGTCTTATTTTATTAAATGAGAATTTTCTTTTTTAAATGATATACTTATAGTGGAGAGTTATGATATTTTATTTGAGAAAAAAAAATACTTATTTCACTTCTTCATGAATGTATTTATGTTTTTTTCATATAAAATTTAGAGGTTCTCATGTGTTCAAGTATGGGTCCATTTTTTTATCAACATTTGGTTATTTTTTATTTACATTTGGACTATTTATTTACAATATATAGTATAAATATGCAGTAAGATTGGGTATTATAATTACAATTGATTGTGCAACTATTGGATCTCCCCTATTTGACTTTGGTTGTATGTTTCATTTCCAACCTCATACTTAATTTCTAGGATTCTTGGAAGGAATTTTCCAAAATAGAAGGCAATATTTAAGGAATTTCTTGAAATAGAAGGCACTTCTCAAATTTGTTTTATATTAGAACCTATATCTAAGAAATTTTTAAATAAAATATTTTTGTAGATTAAAGGTGTTTTGCAAGACATTTTCTTAATAGAGGTGTTTTCAAATGAATTTTTTCCTTTTATAAAATAGCTTTTGTTATAATAATCTTGTGGGAGCAAGAAAATAATGCCGCAAATTAATGGAAGTAAGAAAAAACTATCATAACTTGTTGAAAGAAAGATAAGTCCATTAAATTTTCAACAAATTTTCTAAAATATCCTTTTTTTAGTATATTAAATTTTAGAAGAATATGTCATAGTTAGTCATAAGAAAATTGGATTTTATTTTTTTTAATCCATTTCATTTTCAATAGATCTAAATTTCAAAATTTTGTAAGTCCTTCCATTTTCTCCAAATATATATTTTTTGAATTAATTATGGAAACTAATAAAATGAATACCTATGTCTATGTTTGCCAATATAACTAGTTAACTCAGTCAAAGTTTTATTTTTTTAATTATCAAAAATTAATGAAATAAATACATATGTCTATGTTTGCCATAATAGCTAGGTGATTTAGTCAAAATTTTCCTTAAAAATTACCTTTTTAGAAACTAGCATAATCAACAATTAAAATGAGTGCAAATTATTATTAGTTTAATTTATCCACCTACTAAATTTTTTTTCATGAAAATTTAGAAAAATTGCTCAAGCTACATTTGAGAGGGGTGTGTCTTGTCTAAAACTAGTATGATTTTTTTTTTTAAAATTCTACAAGTGATAACCAAAATTAGCTTATGACCACTTATTATTATGTAACAAACAATACAATATTATTTAAATGAGTAATCTTTTGTTAAAATGAAAATGAATTTTATAAATTTAAAGCAATTGAAAGATTTAGTAGATGAGGCACCTTTGGTTTATGCTTATACATTAAGTTGTTATAATTGAACTACTATAACCAATAAATAATAATACCTACACCAATCAAATCTACATAAGAACATTAACATTTTTTATTTTCATTCCCTTCACTACCCATTTATTGTTACGGTAAGATGCAAATGTTGATTGAAAGAAATTTCAATTTCTTTCTAAGTATGTGTCATTAATAGCACATATCATTTTCACATGCTGCCCATTTTCCATGCACTTTTCTACTATCATATTCTTTTATACAACTTTCACTTACTTATAAGTATGCCAAAATGATAAAATTCTTCCATGGGCTAATGGGAATATTACAAGGGAAATATATCGAGAAATTTGGTAGAATAAGTGTAGTGGTATATAAAAAATATTAAAAACTTTTGGAATCATAATAAGTCAAATTTATTTCTAATTGACACCAAAAGTTAAAAAATCTTATGAGTGATATAATTTTTAAGCATTGTTAGTTTAACCTAAGTCAAAACTATGTAATCTTTGGAATAATATCTACATTATACACCATTAACATTTTATATTTGTTTTAGTTTAGATCTATTGCTCGATGCACAACTTTTGAATTTCATTTTTTTGTTTTATTGCTTCAGCCATGGTGAAGCTAGGTGGGGGGCACTAGTTGGTGTCCCCTTCCAAGACTTTCTCCTCATTGACAGGTGTCAATGTTGGTGCTTTGAATCTTGTTGTTTTTTCATCAAGGTCAAAAGGTTTTGTGGTGGATGATGTATGCGGGATTGATGGTACTATTAGTATTCATCATGAGGAATTTTTGTTTTTTAAGAGGGAATCAAATTTCATATGCAGATAAACTAGTAGGAAAAAGGTCCACTTCTAAGAAGATTTTTTTCTCCTCCTTTGAGTCAAAGGAGTGCTATGTGGTGGAAGGTCTAGAACTGTTTATTCCAACCAAAATCATGGAAGAATCTGTTGCGAGTCTCCAAATGTGGTTAGTTGGGATATTTTTATCCTTTAGGCCTAATATAGCCTAGGTACATAAGTCGATGGCCTCTGTTTGGACTCTTAAAGGAGAAGTTGGTGTGAATTCTATGCCAAACAGTCTTTTCCTTTTTATCTTTAACAAGGAAGATTTAATCTTAGTCCTTATGGGTGTCCTTTGGGCATTTGACAAGAACTTCAAGAATTGTTTGGCTTTATGCAAATGGAACCTATGATTAGACCCCTTACTCGATTTAGGTTTTGTTGCTCCTACATGGGTTAGGATCTTAGGTTTACCTCTTGAGTTCTAGAATCATAAGGTGTTTAAGGGGATTTATAACACCTTTGGAAGTCTTCTTGCTATGGAAAAAGGTACTTTTCAGAGGTCTAGGCTCATTTTTGCTAGGATTTCTATTAATGTTGTTGCTAACAATGTCTTTCCCACTTCTATTACCTTGAAGTCCAACTTCAACTCCTGGATTCAAGTTTTGGAGTATGAGAATGCTAGGTTGTTTTTTCAGCTCTACAAAAAGTTTGGGAATCTTAGTAATACTTGTAAGAAATAACCTTTTCGAAAGGACAAGGCAGTCACGATCCTTGCTCCACCTATTAATAGTGTGTCATTCTTCAGCTAGTGAAATGGACTCTCCAAAGCTGGTGGAGTGTGGGAAAGATGCTTCAAGAAAGTATATGGAGGGAGAAATAAACCAAAGGAAGGTGATTTTATCTTGAATGTTGGTGCCTCCCTTCCCACTCCCATAAGTCATGATGACAATGGGTTTATTTTTACTAAAGTTGGGGTTTCCCACTCTTCTATTGATACTATGGAATTGGATAAAGGGCTATACCTATGTGTTTCCTTGACTAAGGAAAAATATATTTCTCAAGATTTTGTGCATTTGAAATTGCAAGAATCATTGGATATTTTTTGTTTCAAAAATCTATCCCCTTCTTCCCATTTTTTGAGTGAGGTGACTAAAGACCCTTGGACTCAAGTTAGTGGTAAATCCAAGAAAATGTAAAAAATGGATGTTGGAAATGATTCAAAAGTGGGAAAAGAAAATAATAATGAAGATAGATTTAGAGAAATAGATAGAGATATTTCCTTAGGAAAGAAAAGGACCCTGGAGGGTCTCTCTAATGGGACTAAATTAAAGAAATGATTAGGGAGTCCCCTCCCCTTAGGCTAGGAATTCTTTTCTCTAGTTCCTTTATTTTTTTCGTAATGAATATTTTATCGTGGAACATTAGAGGACTTAATAGTCCTCTTAAGCAATATATTCTTAAGTGTTCTATTCTTGATCTGAAGATTGATATTCTATTAATTCAAGAGACTAAAATGAAGAAGGATAATTTTGATAAAATGATTAAATCTATTTGGCCAAAAATACACTACTATGTTTGTGATGTAGATGGTGCTTCAAGAGGGATCACCACCCTCTGGAACTTGAATAGGATATTTGATAAGGAAGGATACAACAATCACAACTACTTAGAAGTTGCATTTGAAGATGGTAGAACTAGTGTAAAGTGGAACATAGTCAATGTTTATGCCCCTAATACTAGAACTCCTAGAAATATTTTTTGGAATTCCTTGTCAGTACTCATTTCTAACAACTAGAATGTGAAGTGGATGCTTGGTGGGGAATTTAACACCCCCCTCTACCCTTCAAAGAAATTGGGTGGGATTGATGATTTCCTAGATAGTATACTAGACTTTGCTAATTTTATCTCTAATAAAGGTCTTCTTGATGTGGAGCTTTTAGGCTGAAAATTTACTTGGCCAAACAAGTGTAATGGATAAGATCATATTTGCATAAAGTTGTATAAAGTCTTGACCTTTGGTGATTGGGATATCTTAGCCAAAATTCAACTATCTACTTTTCCTAGATCTATTTCTAACCACACTGCTCTGGTTTTGAACTGGGAGGAAAAAAGAATGTCTGACCCCTTCCCATTTAGATATGAGATGACGTGGAATATTCGCCTGGACTTCAAAGATCTTATCAAGATTTAGTGGAATCTTCCACATCAAGGGATCCAATGTTTTGAGTGGATCAAAAACTAAAAAGAATAAGGTTTAATGTTCAAGGCTAGAAAAGACTTACATTTGGAAATATAATTCAAACTAAGAAAAATATCCTCCTTGAGCTCACTCAGTCTATTCAAGACATGATGGAAGTTGGTGCCATTGATGATGAAACCTCAACTAGAGAAAGGGAATTAAGGAATGAATGGTTTATTGTTGCTAGGAAAGAGGGGATATTCTAGAAATGAACCTAGAATGCAATGGCTAAATGAATTAAATAGAAATCTGAAATTCTTCCATCAATCCACACATAAGCATAGAAGAAGAAACAAAATCTATTCTCTAGTAAGAGATAATGAGGATCTTCTCATCAAAGATGATGATTTGGAAACTGAGGTTGTCTCCTTCAAAATTAATGGAAGACATCACTAGCCCTTCATGGTGGTCTGGATTCTCTTATGGAGGTTATACCGAGGGTGATTCATCATGAGAATCTTAAGTCTCTAGAGAATAAGGTTTCTATGCAAGAGGTTAAAATAGTTGTTTTATCCTATGGTGCCTTTAAAGCACCTAGAATGGATGGGTTTCCCGCAGCCTTTTTTCAAGATTTCTAGGATAGATCATCTCTAATGATCTCCTTCTTGCTGCTAGAAACTTCTTCAGAGTTGGTAGACTTATTTTTCAACTTATTTATATTTACATTGTTCTTGTTCCTAAGAATGAAAATGACACCTCTATGTCTGACTACCATCCTATCACTATTTGTAACATGATTTACAAAATATTTTTTGAGATCATGGTTATTAGGCTAAATCCCCTACTAGATAAATTGATCTCTAAAAATTAGAATAGCTTTGTGGTTGGAAGACAAATTATTGTTGTAGCTATTGTTTCCCATGAATTTATTAATTCTATAGAACATTCTAAGAATCTAGATATGGTGCTCAAGTTGCATATTTTAAAATCTTATGATAGGGTTTCTTGGAACTTTCTATTTGTCATTTTGGAAAAATTCAAAATTAATGGGAAATTACTAAGATTAATCAAGGGGTGTGTTTCTACCACTAGCTATTTTTTTCTTCTTAATGGTGTCCCTACAAGTCAGTTCACCTATGGTAAGGGTCTAATACAAGGAGACTCATTATCTCCTTATCATTTTATAATTGTTGTTGAAGTTTTGGCCTATAATCTCCAAAAAAATCTTGATTGTTGTTGTCTACATGGGATTTATGCTCCTTCTTCCTTGGATTTAGCTTCTCACCAATAATTTGTTAATGACACCGTCTTGTTTGGGCTGCCTATTTTATGGAAGAAACAAATTGGAAGGCTACTCTTAAAAGGTTTGCTAAATCTCCTAACCAACTAATAAATTATAACAAGAGTAAACTATATTTTTTTAATACCACTCAACAAGTTAAAGATAGGATTCTAAGAATCTTGGATTTCTAGGAAGCAGGATTTCTTGATTTATATTTGGGTCTACCACTTAGCACAAAGAAACCTCCTAACTTCTTTTGTAATGACATAATTGAGAGAATCCAAAGGAAACTTGCTGGTTGGAAAGGAAAATTTCCCAGTGAAGATAGTGAGCTCCAGCTTCTAAAATATTCTATTCAAAATGTTTCAGTATATTACTTATCCCTCTTTAATATTTTGAATTTCATCATGAGGAAGAGTGAACAAATCCAAAAGACCTTCCTCTAGACTAGGACATAATAAAGATCATAGATTTTTATTTTCAACTAGGAGAAAGTGTGTTCACCAAAACAAATGGGGGGTTGGGGATTAGATGATTAGAGATGTTTAATAAGGCTTTGCTAGCTAAAATGGGTTGGTACATGATTCAAGGAAAGAAAGACTAGACTAGTATTCTTAGTGCCATATATATGGGGAATGATCCCCCTAGTAGCTTACTTTCCTCTGAAGTCCTTCCCAATGGGTCTAGATTTTTGAATAATATCCTTAAAATAAGAAATATACTATAGCAAGGAGCTAGAAGGAAAGTGGGCAGTGGGAGATCTATCAGGTTTTGGGATGAGGCATGGGGAAAAGACCTTGCTCTATATTTGGTGGCCCAATTAATTCCTCTAAAATGAGAACTTATAAGATTATATGGTTCCACTCTATATTGATATCTTAAATGGTCTGGAGAGACTTATAAATGAAAAAAATTGAAAAGGATGTCTTAGACTTGAGGATAAGAAAAGGTAGCAATATGTTGCATTGTTCTGAGTTATTTTCCACTCTTAACTCAGTAATTGGAGACTGTTGTTTGGCCCTCCAAGGTGGTGTTGATGACTGGATCTAGGGTGATAATCCCTTTGGAGTTCTCTTTATCAAATCTACTTATGATAGATTGGAAGAAGCTTCTTCTAATAATCAAAACTTCAATTGGAATTTGATCTAGAATGCCAAAATAATTCTAAAAGTAAAATATTTTTGGTGGTTTATGATGCATGAAAGAATCATCACTATTGATGTCCTCAATAGGAAAGGATTTCAATTTTTCAATAGATGTTCCCTTTTTCTATTTGTTGAAGAGTCAATTTGTCATATGCTTATCCATTGTCCTTTTGCTAAAGAATTCTGGTCTTTGTCCCTTTAAAATATTCTATTTGATTAGGTGTTCCCAGGTGATTAGAAAAGACCTTGTAATCCAATGTGGTTCTGGTCCTTTCTTGCATCCTATCATTAATGAATTATGGCTACAAATTTACCCCCTTTGTTTCCTTGCACATGTGGAAGGAGAAGATCAATATATTTTTTAGGGAGAAGCAAATGAGCTATGGAGAGGTTTTTTATTGCATAAAACAACAAATCTTGAAAAAATTGAACTCTAAAGTCTTTGGTTTCTCAAAATTTACTCCAAATTGTAAATAACTCAGAGTAAAACAACTATGGGGCCTAAATCCTGATTTAACTATGATTAAGTGGGAAAAAATCCTAAGTAGGAAAATGAAACTATGGAAACTATTTTCAACAAGGATTGCACCATAGCTAAGCATAAACTCAAATAATCCTGTTGAAACATGGAAACATCTTTGAGCCTATGGGTCGCTCATAGTGAAGATGAATCTCCATGTTTCAACATGATTAATTGAGTCTAGGCTTAGCTAGGGTGGAATCCTTATTGACAACAGTTTTTGGCATGCTCGATGGGATTGGTCAAACTATTACAGTTGATAATTTCTCATCCATTATTGATATTTGATGTGTATATTAGCAAGATTAGCCTTCAAAGGAAATATCTCACACACCTGGCAACTCTACAAGTTCAAATCTATTGATTTCAGCAGTCCAAAAGCTTAAAGACTATTAAGGATTGGGATTTAGGTGATATTCTTGGTTCTTTCCTTCATAAAATCCTCCCAATAACTTAGTGAATTTATTGATATATACAAAATTTTCTAAATCAAACTTGGTTTTCTTGATTTAGGAAAGAATTTTATGAAAAATGTAGCTCATTAAAAGGTTTTAAAATGTTAAACTATCAACGAAATTATGTTCCTACTCCCTCATTCTATCAAAATGAAGTTTTAGAGCCTTTTAATATCTATATCAAACTGAAAAATGTTGTTGGTTTAATGCCAAACAACCATGCAAAAACAATATATCAACATTATCAACATGCTTACCTCCCACCCACCCCTGCTCAACCTTCATATCAATATTCATATGTCCAAAATCAGCCTCAAGAAACATCTCTTATGTCAAATGAGTTTAAACACTCTCTTGATCACATCCAAGATTTAGAGGCTAGGGATATAAAGAATAGCATGACTGACATCAAGGATACATTGTTAGACTTCCTAAAGTAGATAGAAGAGATCAAGAGACAACAAGAGTATGAACAACAACAGGAAGAGATGGAATATTAAGCCTATCTCTATGAGCAAGACTTGTTGATGTAGAAGAGACAATATGAATAAGATCTTGCAAGCGAGGTTGCAGCTAAAGAAGAATAAATAAAACACTTGCTTGCACAAGTATAGAGGTATGAAATCCAATCGACGCCTTGTATTCCTAGTTTTAAAATTCAAATATTTCTGAGGCCTTTCCTCTCATACCAATCCAAAACTAGTAAAAGGAAAAGGTTGTAGAATCTAAGCTAATTAAAATTTCAAGTTTTAGGAAAGATAACGTTCTTAACTCTTCAAATTAGGCTCTTAAGCTTGAAATTCCAAGTTTCACAAGCCTTCATCCATTACAAGTTGAGGAAAGTAATCAAGTACAACCTAGTGTAGTTATAGAGTAGCCCACTGATTAGGATAGCTCACTCATCATGGAGATGAGACATATAAAGTTACTACATTTAGTTGTAGAGCATTACTGATTAGAGCAGCAAAAGATTGAACAAGAGAAAGGGGTTGTAGAGTCCAAAACAATCAAAATTCCAATTATTAAAGAATGATCCTTCAATATAGCAGTCAATTCATAGCTAGGAGCAGTCCTTAATACCTCATAATGAACTTAACAATGAGCATATTTATTCTACTCTAGGAGCTAAAAGTTCTTGTAGTCCCTTTTGTGCCACGAAATCAGAAAAACCAGATGTAGAGAAAGAGGTTGCTACTAATTGTACCATCTACTGATTGTACCATCTTCTCAATTGAATATGAGAATGATGCATGTGTAGAGAAGGCTGGTTCAATGGATAAGGCACCACATGAAGAGGAAGATTCAATTTCTTTGTTTGATCATTTTCCTACTTTTGATGATAGTAACAAAGAGAACATACAAATGCTCATGTAACCAGCTAATTTGGAGCAGCAAGCAAACATTATGGAACATCATGTGTTGAGGGTTTATAAAGAGGAGAATGAAGATCAGTTTGGATAGCAGAATATTGACAACCATTTTGAGGTATCTAGCTAATATAGTGATGAAGATCTAGAAATTTTGTAAAAACAAGAGAGCCTTGTTTGTAAAGAAGATCATGTTATCCATGGATCTGAAACATCTTTTTTTTTTTTTCAAAAATCCCTTTGTGCTACATTGAAGAGGCTAGCAAGGATGAGATAGAAGCCTCAATTCAGCTGGAAGAGAAAAAGGACAATTATGTTTTGGAGGCTAACTACCCTATTTTGCATAAAGATAAGGCTAACTATTGGGTTGAGAAAGTAACCAAAATAGAACCTATCCTTCAAACTGAAGGTCTTGTTGTGCTTACAAGAATTCAGGAGAGCTATCATATAGATGAGGTAAGTACTCCTATATATATATATATTGAAGATGACTCATTTTGGGATGATTTGGAAGAATTTTCTGCAAATTTTGATATAAAACTATCTCCTATAAATGAAGACAAACATTAGTTGGTTGAATGCAAGGAGGAAATCATTTTTCCAAAGGAGATAGAGCAAGCATTAGATAATCATAATGCACTAGTTGTTGAAGAGAAAAATCATGAAGACCAGGTTAAGACAACTTGTTTTGATTCCTTTTCAAGAGGATGTCCTATTAGATTCTTTGCTAGTATGGAGCCCCAAGTTCAAGATAACTAACCAAGGCATCCTCTTTCACCTATCCACCATATATTATATGTATAGGATGAAGTGTATATTTTGGTTTTTGAAGAAGAGGGTGAGCTTGCAATCATGTAAATGGTTCTTCTTTTTGGCTTATATCTTCTTGTTACTGCCATGCATGGAAAATGCCAAAAAATCATGAGAAAAGGTAGCTATTTTTCCCAGTAAGTTAATGGATTTGTTTAGATAGACTAGTTTTTTTTATTATTTTAGGTAGGTAGGATGCTTCATTTCAACCTTTATTTTCCATTAAGTGCAAATGCATTGTTTACTAGTTCTATCTTAAGCAGAGCCATTGTAGTTGTTTTTAGTTTTTGGTTTTGTTGTTGTTCATGTTTCAAATAGATAAGTTACAAATTTCTTTGAGTCACAAAGGACCAAGAAAATACTCCTATGCCTAATGGATATGCAAGGATACTATTATTTTTGTTTAGTAGGAAAACACCCCTAAGATGTCACCAAATTTTTTTTAAACAATTTCTTATAGCTCAACCAGGTACAACTGGAAAGAAAGTTTGTAGCTAAAGATGAAAGGTACATACAAGTTTCTGCTAAATTTTTTTCATTGCATAAAATATTCTTTCAAATGAAGTTTAGTTTTATTATGCAAATGTTCCTTACAACAAAAAATTACACAAATTTGCATAGTATTGTTTTTATTTTTATTTTATGAATAAATATGCTCAAATGTTCTACACAAGCCATGGGAATGACTAATCTAATACAAAATAAATGAAATCTATACATATAAAGATAGATAAATGGAAAAACATAGGAAAATAGGTTGGATCTGTTATTGCCTGAATGATAGATTCTTGTGTTGATTTTCTCTATCTTTAGCTCCTCTTGTTGTTGATCTTCAAATGTACCTATAGATGATGGAAAGGATGTTGTTAGAGCTTAGGATACAAACTCTCATCATATGTCTGATCAAAAAACATATAACCTACATCAATGATGCATTAAATTAGTTGGGAATTTATCACATGTATACAAGAGGGAAAAAAATTCGAGTCATCACATGAGCACTAAACTTCATTGTCTTATCTAACTTGTTTGTTCATTGTGAAGGTATAGGGACATATTTCATTGCTAGATCAACCTTGCTCAAAATTATAGCATGTGGAGAAAAATGGGCTCCCACAAGGGTTGAGCCCAACATGCTACCATCTCAATGTTTTAGAGGGATAAGAGGTAATAAGTGATGTCAATTCTTTGTAATCAAATGAAAAAGGTTAAAATGTTGTGTTGTTTATCATGTTGTGAAAAAATATGAAAAAATGTTTGAACTTATAATAATGAACCGTTCATTTTCTTAAAGAGCATTATAGAGGCCTTAAAATGTCAGGGAGCATCCTAAAGGACAAGGATACTTGTAGAAGACAATTCCATAGAATTCATCTAAAATGGTCAATGACATTATAGTATGCAATCATATTTTTAGTCAAGTAGTTTCATGAAGACATCATACATCCTCTATATCTGCTTAAGATATTGAGATATGATAACCTTTAAACCTAATACATGCCAAGAAAAACAACACATGGTGTCATGGGCAGTGATACATAATGAAGTAAATATAGCTTGTATTAAAATTGGACCCATCAGGATCACTCACCTTCAGAATGCTAGAAAGGACATCAAGATAGTTTGGGCATGAATGAAGCTTCTAAGAAACAGTGAAAAGACATGATCAAAAGTAATTGAAGATATTACTATTATGCTAAGTGCTAAGGTAAAGGGACAAAATACAATGAAAAAGATAAATAGTCACCTACAAAGATAGAGAAATCAACATCATTCCATTTAGTGGCATTATTATTCATTATGTAGATTGGAAAGTTCACATTCATTTCATGACAAGATCTAGGTCAGTCAATAAGAAGTCTCATTTATGCTTTCTATTGAAAGTTTTATAAGGTTATATAAATGCAAGTGCGGTCATCAAGCATTTACTACAAAAGAATACCATGTACATAATGGGACAACCATTAAAACAATATAAGGAGCATGAAGACAAGGTACATGGAGAGACAACATAATCCAAGCAAGGGTTTAGTCATCACAATCTGTCATATGCAATAAGGGAAGAGAGCCATCATATACATAGCACAAGCACAACCAAATGGTTTCCATTAAAAGAATATAGCAAAATTCCATGAAATATTTAATGAACAACTACTTGTCACTCATGATAGTGGGTTTTGGTTTGAAGCATGGTAGTTCTATTTGAAAAATCTATGGGTAAACCATAGTTGCAAACACCCAGTCACAAGGGTTTAAAGTGCATCGGGAGCCATGTATAAGCTTTTCTAGAGATGTAATGGAGAGAACAAAATAACAGAGGTGCATGCTCGCCATGTTGTCCATTGAATATTCATCAGTCATAACAAGATCATGAGCCACAAAAACTAAAATATATACTTTTTTTAATGATGTTGGTGTAAGATTCTATGGGCATTGTAGATCATCTATAAATTTGGTCACACACCAACAAGAGAAAATTTTTCTTCATTGTATGGGTTTTAGTAGTCATGATTATAAAAATAAATCATTATGAAGTAAAGAAAGAGATAGCATTGCACAAAATTTTGGAGCACATGTGGTGGTAGGATTGGGACACAAATAAAAATACAGGGATTATGTGACCAAATAAATCTTCCACACTCTCAAACCACATTATAACAAACCAAAACATTGCTCTCACATGAGATACTATCAAGAAAATGGATAACTCAAGATAATTGTGTAATGAATCATCAAAGAAATAAATTGAGATGCTATGTTGAAGAGAACTATAAGACCATGCAACAAGGGCTATTTTTGGATGCATAGAAAAACCATCTTCACTAGAATGGTAGGTTTAGTTGAACTACATAATACAAATATATGACTGGAGGATTCACAAATATCAAATGCATTGCAAAGGAAAATGAAAAATGAAGATCAGAGTCATGGGGTTTTGAAACCCTCAAGCATATAAATGTGCAAAATAGACACAATAAACAACAAAGAAAAAAATAGCATAAGAAATTCTTACCCAACCACAACCTTCATATGAATCTGCATGAGTTCATAGAAATTTCTAAAAAGCTGCAAGACAAGCTCAAGCATCAAACCTTTGGTGGCATGGATAAAGCAAAAGTGAATGCAAAGTTACAAATGAATGAAGAGAGGCTGTGGGTTGAGTGTAGGGGTGCCTTTTTTTCCCTAAGTTTGGTTGAACCCTTTATGGTATTTTTTTCATTTTTATTGTAAACTTTTTCCTTTGATTAATACTGTCTTATGTTAAGTGCCTTTGTATACTTTTGCATTGTTTTCAAGCATAAAGTCACCCCCCCTTCATTTTTTGCATGCTGGTGAAAATAAAATGAAAATGTAAACAACTATTGGTAATAATTTTTTATAAATTACATCAATATCTATCATAGAGGCTATCACACAACACATATTAAAGTAACCCTTACTTTATTATTTATTTAAATTTTTCACCCAGTTCTAAATCATGCAGAATTAGAGGAGAGAAATTAAATTGGAGAGTTTGGTCTTTATTTTTAGTTATCTCTTGTGGTTTCGATGCCAACTTTGGTCAAACTAGTTGTGAGGTTGAGTTTGGAGCTATTTGAGCTTAGTTTATGTCAATTATGGGCCCCCTTTTCAGGCATTTTCTATTTTTCTAGTATATCATCTTGAAGGAGATATTTTTAGATGTAGTTAACTACAAGTGCCACCTCTTAGCACTTAGAGTCTCTTTTTTGTAAATAGGGAAATGACTTAGTCTTTTTTCCTTAGTTCTAGCTTTCTACTCTCATGTTCATTTCTAAGAGTTTGAGAAGCTTTGTAACTCAAATTGATCCACTTATAGCAGCAAATTCCTTTATTTTCTCAATAAAGAAAGCTGGGTTATCCTTCTTGATACTTCATGTATATAGTAATGAATGAATGATTGATGATATTTCTATGATTCATGCTTAAGAATCCTTTGGTTTCATCTCTTTCAAGCAATAATAATGAAAGAAGATGCATGGTTGATGTAGATCATAGTTTGTGCTAGCTATTTTAGTTGTTTGACTTTGTGAAAATAAATTGTTTTCCTTCAAAAAAAATTGATTTCAGTCCTTACATATGAAATACTTATGTGTTACATGATTAGTTGAGTTGTGTAAAGACTAAGGACCTATTTATTGAAATAGATAGTGAATTTGACAAGCAAGTAGATCTAGAACATTTGGTGCATCACCTCCTAGGATAGGTTTCAATTCCAAGTTTCTTCTTATCCCTTTTCCTTTCAAAGAAGGTAGTTTTCAAGAGGTATCACAGGGAACCAACCCTTTATCTAGAGATTCATCTTCACTATGAGCAACACACAGGCTCGAAGATGTTTCCATCTTTCAATAGGATTAGTTGAGTCTACTTGCTTAGATAGGGTGAAATCAAGGTAAAATTAAATTTTGATAGTTGTTCTAAAGGAAATACAATGATTGTTGCTATTGGGGGTTTGATTAGTGAGCATAAAGGGAGATGTATTGAAGCCTATTCAAAGTGTTTGGGATTGCTACCAATGTGGAAGCTAAGGATATTGTTGCCTAGAGAGGCATAAAGAGACTAAAGGAACTTGGATTTAATAAGGCCATAGTTGAGGGTGACTCTAAATTGAATATTGAATTTCTTAAAAGTTAGGTTGAGCCTCCTTGGAAGGTCAAGAACTTGATTTAGAACTCAAAATGTGTGATTAATTCTTGTAGTGAATCCCCAATGCTCTTTTGCTTACTCTAAGGCTACTGGCCCTAAAGGGTATGAAAAATTTGGAATCATGGTGGACAACCTTAGGCTACCTATTAATGAAGTTAGGATTTTTGACCTGAAAGGATTTGTGTGTGCAAGGAGGGATAAAAAACTTATCAAGGATTTATCACCAGTTCTAGTGCCAAGATGATGTATTGAGAAAATTGACTAGTAATGAGGTTGTTAAGTTTAGAAAGAAGGAATGGACATCCATAATGGAAGAGCATCATGAAGAGGAATTCCTTTTATGTGAGTCCCTATGATATAATTGAAGACCCTCTTGAAATATCTTTTACAAAGCTTTAAGGGATTATCAAAATGGTGATTTTAAGGTGAAGGTAAAAGAAGTTGAAAAGGAACAAGCTCTCTTGGAACAACAACCTCAGGCTATGGATATTCTAGAGCATCCTGCAAATGTACAAGAAGTCAAGGAGGAATAGATGGCAGAACACATGCCTAGTGATGAGGAGATGGAGATGAAATTCCCTCCCACTAAGATTGAAGAAAACCTTAGTTTTTGGGTTCCCCTAGACAGAATTGTCCAATGTTATTGTGATGAAAAGGATGATGATGATCCCAGGATCAAGGATTGTGATGAATTCCTTGTAGATGACAAGTTTGTACAAACTAACGAATTCAAGGAATTTATGGTTTAGTAGAGGAGAAGGGAGATAAGAGAAAGTGTTGAATGAGCGAGGGATAGTGTTGAACCTTCTCAAGAAGAAGATTCTTAGAAGGTAGAGGAAGAAAATACATGGGCTAAGATTACTACTATGACTCCCGCAGAGGCTAGGAAAATTGTCACAGATAGTGGTATCATGTTGTTACCAGGATGCACTATCACCTCAACTATTGCATATGATGTAGTGAGAATAGACCCTTAGGCATCAATATCTAAGGAGCCATTTGAAGAGAAGGGGTTTGGATCCAGATATAGTTTGAAGTTGCATACTCTTGAAATATCGTCTATGGTACCCAATACTATAAAACATGAGGTTGCTAGGCCTATTGAAGAGATTATATGTTCCTTGGTGGTGAAGAGAGCCACATATATAAAACCTATCCAAGAAACTAAGTTAAATGCTCATGCTGCAATGCTAAGTGTGGACACAACACAAATTTATTAGAAGAAGTATGATTCCTTACTAAAGGAATATAATAAGGCATTAGATGAAATAAACAAGATGAGAGCCATTGTTCAAGCTAGTAAGTCAGTAATGACATTTTCTTTTCCATCCTCTTATTCTATAGACTTGTCTACATAGGATAGGGAAACCTTGGCCCTAAGAATCAAATATTTGAATGATCAGTTAAATACAAAAAAAGAAGTCAAGAATGCTAAATTTGAAACTATTATGGTGGCTAATGACATTTTTGAGGATGTATTAAAGCATAGGGTTACCAAATTGTTCAATAGACCTAATGATGTATGGGATGCCTATAAGAGCATTCATGAAGCAAACATAAGGTATTTTCATGTCCTGGAGGCCTTCAGGAATGAGTGGAGCAAATGTAGCACCAATGTAGGTACTTTAAAAGAAATGATGCCTAAAATGAAGGAAGACCCTAAGGCACCCACAAATATCCCTGAAATACTAGGGACTCAACTCCAAAGCAAGCTAAAAGCATTCAGAGAAATGGAGAAGAGTGGTATTCCTGTGATATTTCATCACCAAGGTGAGTGACTGCATTTTGAGAAATGGAGGGATGAATTGGGAGAGCTACTCACATCGACTAAGATTCCATTGAATGTGGTTGATTATACCCTGCTGAATCCAAATGCTAATATGCTAATAGATATTAAAACAGGAATGGATATTTTTGTCAAAGAGGCCAAAACATTGATTGATGCTAGATACACTCAACATAATGCAAGGGTGTTGAGGTTTTGAAGAAGAGTATACCACCTGATTGGAAAGGTATACTGATTAAGATTGTAAGGGGATGATAATTGATATGATGAATAACAAACGGGAGAAAATAATGCATAGCTTGAAAATAATGCAGATTAGGCTTTTGATGAAGTATTGCAAAAATATTGTTCTCTCCTAAACATGAAGATTAGTGGCATAACAACTAATATGGATAAATCAATTTTGTTTCTTTATTTGCTTCTCATGCTTTCTAAATTTTGCTGACTGGTTTTACCCTTGGTGGAAAATTTTGTGCACATGGAGAATATCTTGAAACTGTTGTAACAAACAAATGATACCTTTTTGAGGTGGGACCGGATTTCAATGATGAGTGAGGCTTGCTTTTTCCTCATGTTTATTTCCACCATCTATGAGCTCGAGTGTAACTAAAAAGGGGATATTTTGTTATAGTGGTCCAATAGGGTTGTGACATGTGTAATTTTTGGCCTAGGGCTTGTTTTGCTTTTTCATTTTTATAAGAAAGAATTTAGGGCCAAAAGTACGAGGTTCGTTGAATTAGACTTGATAAAGTGAATTGTAAGAAGAATATTGAGCATAGTTTTGTGTGTTGTATTTAGTTTTAGAGTCTATAGTTATGTATGTAATTTTGATAATAGAATAGCAAATACAATATAGAATGATGCCTACTTCATGGTTGTTATCTCTCCTATATAATTTTTTTATGAGTTATGAATGAAAATAATTAAGGATTTTTTTGTTTGTCTCTATTGTTTCCCAATGGATGTTTGATTTCATTCTCAGTTATTAGTTCAATGAATGAATGCAAATGCTTGAATGAGATTGTCAACTCATATGAATTAGGTGCTAGGATATCTATAAGTAGTGATGGTTGTGAATGTGATGTGGAAGTGTTGTAATGTAATGTTTCTAAGCTTATATGTTGCTATTGTTGAGTTGTTATTTGGTTTCATAGGTTAAGATTGACTTCATGTTTGGGTATGTGCAGGATCATGATGGGCCAAAAAGTGGCGATATGATGGGTATTATTAGGGTATGTGGCTAACAACTTTTTTTTTACCCAAAATTGATGAAACGAAAAGGGTTTTTAAAGGAGATTCTCAACTTTCCACCAATATAAAGTATGCTTTACTTTGAATTTAATAAATTATTATTATTCATTTTCTATTTGAATTATGACTAAAGTCTTGATTGATAGGCTGATTGAAAAACATCTATATATTTCAAATGATATCACATTCTATGCTTCACATACTATAAGATTAAAAAAATAAAATTGAATTTCATGATTTTTTGACCAAGTTAAGGTGGTCATATACAAGTTTTTATATTTTTTAAGAGTTGCAATAAAAAATTAATTATTTACTAGGAAAAAAATTACAAAAAAATATGCATCACATCGGGACGAGTTCTCTACTTATATCTAAAATCTTATAAAAAAATATTATCATTTTATTGTGGTTAGGGTGGTTAGACAGACACCTACTTTTTATTTTTTCCCTAAAATTTAAGTACTACTGCATTGAAATTTCAAATTTTCACCAAATAGATTTTTTTTATTTTAAATAAACCTAATAGCTTAGAAATTATATTCAATTTACTAAAGATTCTATTCTTACATTTTTTTTAAATAATATAGATAACTTATTCAAATTTTTACATCAAGTTGCCTAACTCTGATTTTTCTGAATTTTTTGCCACTTAAGGGCTGTTTTTTCCATGATGATCCTGCACATACCCGTTTAGGATAAAGCACTGGTTCATGCAAAGTATTCATAAATTATTTCTTGGGTTGGTTCCTCAACTTATCACTCTTTATTTATAAACCTTCAATTGAGTTACCATTATCTTTACATTGAGTTTCACTGTTCTCATGCTCCAGGTGTAGGATATTAATAAATGAGCTATCAACTTCTTTGATATGCTACTTTATTGAGTAGTTATATGTTGTTTACAATGTATTTGAATACTAGTTAGTAAAATACTTGAATATACATTATGGGATTACCCTTCCAAGTCTCATAGAGCCCAAAGTGTAGGAGTAGAAGTTTTGTAGCTTTATTTCGTTCGTTGGCCAATCCTTTTAGATTGTTGATTATTGGAAATGGAAAAATCCATAGGTAATTCTAAAGATCAATTTGGTTCTTAAAAAACAACCAACAGATTGGTGACTTTGCTAGGGACTTGCTAAGTCCAAAGTCTCTATTTTAGATCTGGTACAATAAGTGTGTAATATTATATTATTCTTCCCTGATTGAAGAATACTTGATTCTAACTTTGTTGCAATAGTCACATCATATCCAGTCTTATGCATCAAGTTTTGGTCCATTCTTTTACCTTGTTTCAGGTTATGCTCAAAATATTTTATGAGGTTACAAATACCTAGTTAAAGTGTAATCACTTTCTATTTCCTAACATTCTGGGTGGCAACTCTGAAGTCTCATATACCAGTGTAAAGATAAATTTTTCAAGGAGAACGTGAGAAGAAGGATTTTGATACATTTCACACCATGTAGAAGACCAGAAGCTACATGAAGAAACATCCTAATTAGAAGTTGGAGCTTGAGCTCACAAAAGACAAGCAACCTTTATGGGTGAAGAAAACTACTGAATCAGGTAAGTCTATTGAATCCCTTGTTGAAGCATCTCCTACTTTCAATAATGAAGTAAATAGTGTAAGTACCCATGAGGAGGCACATGAGGTTAAAGTGTATAGGGTAGATCAAGGAATTTTTCTTATTGAGTAAGTGTTTGATAATGAGCTTGACATCTCAAGAGAAGAGGAGAGAAGGGGATTTTGGGATAATAGTAAGTTCTCAGAACCTTTGACCCTAGGAGTTGGGTTTGTTTTTAATGGAGGAAATTTCAAGCCAAGGGTAGAATATCCTAGTGTAGAAGTGCACATTTCCCTTGAGGAAGACCCAATTGATCAAACCTACTATACTCCTACACCAAGTGAGTTTGGAGATGTCTTAGAAAATGGAGAAGATATAGAAAAATACATGCAAGCCTTAGAAGAGGAAGAGATTAGGCTTAAGGAAGAAGAAGAGAATAGACAAAAGGGGTTGAAGGAGAAGGAAGATAGGGTTAGAGCTAAGAAACTTGAGAGAGCTACTCGGAAACAAAAAATAGAAAAGATGAAGGGCTGATGCAAGAAGTTGGGTACACAAAAAGCTCCAAAATTGGAAGTGTTTTTGCTGTTTTTCAGAATTTGTCACACTTGGACTGAAAATTTGAGGCACTTACACAATGAATCTTTAAAAAAATTAGTAATATAAAATTTATAATTTTGAATCTAGTTTTTAAATATGTAAATTATTCAAATACCCAGATTCTAGAAATTAAATTTTGATAGGAGGTATGTGCAAGATCATCATGGAAAAAATAGGCCCTTAAGTGGCAAAAAATTCAAAAAAATCAGAGTTAGACAACTTGACGTAAAAATTTGAATAAATTATCTATATTATTTCAAAAATATGTAAGAATAGAATTTGTAGAAAATTGAATGTAGTTTCTGAACTACTAGGTTTTTTTTTTAAATCTATTTAGTGAAAATTTGAAATTTCAATGTAGTGGTACTTAAATTTAAAATAAGAAGTAGGTGTCTGTCGACCACCCTAACCACAATAAAATGATAATAATTTTTATAAGATTTTAGATATAAGTAGAGGACTCATGCCCTAATGTGATGCATATTTTTTGTAATTTTTCCAAGTAAATAATTAATTATGAATTTTTATTACAACTTTTTAAAAATATAAAAACTTATGTTTGACCACCTAACTTGGTCAAAACTTCATTAAATTTTTTTCTTTTTTAATCCTATAGTATGTGAAGCATAGAATGTGACACATGTTTTGGATTCAAAAAATGTGATATCGTTTGAAAGCTATAAATTTTTTCAATCAGCCTATCAATCAAGACTTTAGTCATAATTTGAATAGAAAATAAATAATAATTACTTATTAAATTCAAAGTAAAGCATAATTTATATTGATGGAAAGATGAAAATCTCCTTTAAAAACCCTTTTCATTTCATCAATTTTGGGTTAAAAAATAGTCATCAGCCACATACCCATCATATTGCCACTTTTTGGCCCATCATGATCCTGCACATACCCAGGGATCTATAAAAACCACTTTTTAAAAGTCCCTATTTTTTTACAATACCAAGCACATGTACAAACAATACTTTTTGACCCAAATAAAAGTATTTTGCTAATTACTTTTGGGAAAAGAAAGCTAACAACATGAAGTTTGATCTGGAATTTTTTTTGTAATTTTTGCTTGAATATTTTTTTTTTAATTAAATTTTTATTGGCCTTAATTGTTGTTTATAAAAACCAACGTGTACAGACAACATAATTGGACCTAATCTAAACATTTTTTGAATAATTTTTTTTTCATTGTGTAGAGAATTTTCTGAAGTTTGATGCCATATAATTTTTTTTACAAGAAACTTAACTAAAAAAAGTTATTAAAAGACAAAAAAAACCTGATATTTCAAGCTTAAGGACTAGTTTGCTTAGAAATTAATTAAAAAATAGCAAAAATAATCCAATATTAATAAAAATTATATATTTGGAAATTATACATTGTGTTCTTGAATGGGTTTTAATTTTATAGATTGATTCAGAAAAAAAGTCCATCAGCTGTATTGCCAAAGTTGGACATTCTTCTTCAATCTGCCTTAGTTTTTTAGTTGCAGGTCAAAGGCTAAGGCTCAGATTGCCAAGCCTTTCCCAAGCCTAAAACCAAAGTAGCATGTGGGTTGGAAATTTTGAATTTTAAAATGCATACGCGTTTTTAAAAAATGTGTACGCGTTACAAAAAGCATGTGTTCTTTATTTTCTTGATTATTTAATTTTATTTTTTTTAAGAAATGGGTACCCGTTTTAAAATGCGTACACATTTTGTAAAATGGGTACCTGTTTCTAAAAAGTATTTATTTTTTTAAATAATCAAATTTTACATGTTATAAAATGTGTATGCATTATATAATGCGCATGTGTTATAACGCGTATGCGTTTTTTTAGTGCATACGCGTTTTTTAGGCTTGGGTACCTAAAGCATAATGCATACACGTTTTTTTAATAACACGTATGTGTTTTCTATGAGATTTTTTTTTTGGCCGAAACTTCCCCTCTTTGTGTACCCAACTTCTTGCTTTTACCCTGAAAGAAGATGTTGCTAGGCATAAAGCCTTTGATGAGAATGTCTCCAAGTTGATTGCTAAGATTACCCCTAAAATCCCTAAAGAAATGGTTTAGATGGGTACCCATGCTACTAGTACCTATTACACATATGTCTCAACTACGAAATCCTTAGATCCTTTTTCTATTGCTAAGAAAACATCATTTATAGATCATGGGAAGAATCCCATTGATCATGCAAAGAAGACTACCTTCAATACTTCCAATACCAACACCAATATAAATACCCATTCTTCATCTATTAAACCACCACCAATAATGCTAAAGTTGATCCTACTCCATCCATTTCACCTCTAGATCTTGAGATCTTGAAGTTGTATTTGGAAAATCAAAAAATTTAAGAAGATTTGAAGAAAGTTGAAATAGAAGATGCCAATGTAGAAATGTCTAAGAAGATTGCTTTTCTTAAAATGTCCACACCAACTCCAAAGGCTTCAAAATTTTTATATAATAATAGTGAGTCACAAAATAAGAATTCATAAGGAAACACTAGCAGTGGAGGAGGTGGTGGGGACCAGGGTGGTGGAGGTGGAGGAAACAATAAGAATAAGAACTCTTATTCTAAATACAATGAGGGAAACAAGAAGGGAGGTGATGGTAATGATGGAAGTGGAAAGGGAAAAGATAAAATTCAATCTGATAACCAAAAGGATGATGAGCATTGAAATGCTCATAGAGATAGACATACTAGGAGGCCACTCCAAGTTGATAGGTATTAACAATTTTGTTTCACTGGGATACCTGTCTATCCTAGCCCTTTTCTAGAAGATTTTGAACCTGCTCTAGTTAGATTCTCTGGAAATAATGTTGTGAGTGGTGAATATCATCTCAAAGCCTTTTCCAACATTATAGATGACTTTGAGGTAGAAGCAGAATATGTCATGTTGAAATTGTTCATGCAGTCCCTGATTGAAGATGCTAGGGAGTGGTATCAGGGTTTTCCTGCTAAAAGTATAGGCTCTTGGGAAGAATTTAAAAGGATGTTTAGAGAGAAATATGGGGATAAGATAGATTCAAGGTATTTTTTGAATCAATTCAATAACATTGCTAAATATTCCAATGAGTCTTCTATTGATTTTAATACAAGGTTTCAAAAGGCTAGGAAAAGGTTGCCTCCCCATTTACAATTGAATGATAATGTGTTCTTGGTAACTTACTGAAATTATTTTGATGTGAAGATGAGCTACCATTTTATTGATAAGAATCCATAGTCATTGAGAGAAGATTACAATATGGATGAACATATTGATAACATTATTCAAGCAATTTGTAAAGTGGGAAGAAGAGATGATGCAAAGATTCTCAAAAATCCAAAAAGGGAGGATAAAACTTCTAGTGCTAAAGGAGGAACTATTGAAGATAAGTTTGATAACTTCAAGAAGATTGTGAATGACAGGATTGCAAGGAAAGATGAGGTTCAATCAAATAATTATCATACGAATGAAATACCTCCTTGGTTGCAAGATCACCCATATAATACCAACTAGTATAATGGGAAGCTTGTTCCTAATAATAAGAGAAATGCTCAAAATAAGGTTCCTCTAGATCCTCTACAAAATAATTCAAGTAATTTTTATGATGAAGTTCCTTGGTGTATGGTTTGTCAAATGACACATTCTCCACATCAATCTGTAGTTACATAGATGGTTGAAATGGAAGAATATGTGCCTAAGGATTGTGACCAGTTCAATGAGGATGATATTGATGTTCTTATGATCATGGATGATTTAGATTTTTCTAAAAGTGAGTGCTCATTTGATATAGAGTCTCATGAAATGGACGTAGATGACCAAAGGAAAATTACTAGTACATACCACCAACGATTTCTCTCAGATGAGGATGCTAATAGTGATACTAAAGTATACAACTTAGAAGTAATTGAAGATGGTGTGTCCCTAAGAAAACCTTCAGATGAAGAGATTGCAAGATATACTATGGCTTTGGCTGCCCAATCCAAAAGCTCATATCACATTAAGGAATAGAACAATCAGTGGTGAATAAGGTAGTCCTGCTGGTCTATTTATTAAGGAGAAAAATACCAAAAGTAAAGAGAAAAATTCTAATGGAAAAGTAGAAGTAGTCAAAGCTAAGGAAGTTAGGGGAGACAAAATTTGGGCTAAAAAAGTAGATAAGAAAAAAGATAATGGAGAATCCAAATCTTGTGTTGCAAAGATAAAGACATGGAATAAAAATCATAAAGTTGTGAGAATAGATATCAAACCAAAGGCCGAGACAACAAAAAATCAACAAAAGGAAAGTGGTACAGATCAAGGTATGATTCCATTTGAATTACCCAAGTATACTCCTATCGATATGTTTTAACTTCTTAGCCAAGTAAAGGTCTTTGTTCCTTTCCTTGAGATGATGAGGATTGATGAACACAAACAAAAGGTAGTAGCCCTCATCAATGGTGCTACTATAGCCTGTATTGAATTAGTGGTGCCCACTCCACCCAAAGTGGGTGAGAAGGATGTTGATGTGTTTTTTATGCACTTTCTCAACATAGGAAACACACAAGTGCACTACCTCTCTTGAAAGGTAGGAATTTGCAAACAAGTTACAAATTACCACCCCAAGGTCTCTCGGGTGTCAGGTCATGACATACATGTAAATTTTTAGTTGTTTCAATGTGTTTTTGATGGTAATCATAGGGTAGACTTACGAGGTTAAGCTAGAGGGAAGTTGGATCCTACAATGGAGCTCCTGAGATGGGGAAGTTAGTGTGCAATTTATGTAGGGTTAAATAGTAGTCTAGAATTCACAATTCAACTTGAGATTTGGCTTTACAATGTGCAATGTACCTTAGCATAGGTTATTTAATAAAAAAGAAAAAAAGGAAGGGACGAGGGAAGGTTCCTAGACCTGAAACTAATAGTGAATAGTGATCATGGAGGACCCTACTATAGACAACTTTCCTAAAACAAATTTCACTTAACTAGTTCACCTCACAGTCTCATGAAATTTCTGCAAGCTTCTAAGGACTGCATATATTCAAACCCTCATCCACCATAAGCATGAACAAAAGATAGAAGTTTAGAGAAACTTTTAGATTATGCCCAAGCTAAATTTTTAAAGCTAATTATCATCAATAAACAACAAAAAGTATGGACAAGGAAAGTTGCCAGCACACAACAAAATTCTTCAAAATCAATGAGCAACATTAACTAATCTACTAGAACAAGCTAAAACATGAAGAACAAAAAAGTAAATCTACTCAAACTAACTATGGGAGAAGAACCATGTATCATGCAAATGAAACTCAAGAATCCACCAAAATTCAATGAATTTCTATTCAAATTTTAGCAGCATGCCTTTACAACAACTCAACTCTCTCTTGAAAATGAGAGGAGACCCCCTATTTATAGTGTTAAAAAAGAAAAATTAATGGCCAAGATTGATTTGCATTGTGTGGCCAAGATTCACTAAAAACTAGGGTTTCACCTACCCCCAAATATATTACAATTTAAAATGCATCCTTGTCCTTTATCCTATTTTGTCTTCTTGTGGCAACATTGTAGCTCTTTTGTCTTTTGTTGATTTCCTTCTACTGTAGCTACATTGTAAGGAATTCATCATCAATCACAAGAGTTCCTTCATTTCTCTTCAAGGTGGCATACTCCACAAAATTTTTGATCAATGCCTAGAGCTTTCCCCACTCCAATATATTAGATTGGATTACATGAAAATTCAGCCTCCTTTATTTGTCCGTGATGGTATCCCAGACCTTATCAAAGTTTTGTGTGTTCCTAATCACCTACTCAAACTGGGTGAAGGCTCAAGCTGTGAAACCCATGAAATCTAGCATTAGTGCATCCACAATTCTATTCTCCATTTTCTTGTGAAAGTAGGGTTTTATCTTTTCAAGATCTAACTCGATGGTGAGCACATTAAAGTTCATCATTAACTTTATGTAGTCTTCACAAATAGCCCGAAATTCCTTGATCCAATCAATTTCCACTTCCACCTCATGGAGAACTCATTCTAATACCTTTTTTCTGTGGTCAAGGCTCAACTTCTATGTCTCCATGAGCCAATGATTTCCTTTTTCCAGAGCAAACTGCTTTTCCTAGGATCCATCAGGTACCTTGAGGATAGCCTCAAGTTTGGGGTAGGTGATCCTATATAGCTCGGGGAAGTTGATGCATAATTTCCTTATTCCCTCGAATACTCTTTGCAATTCTAAGAATTTGTTTCATGTCCTAACTACATGGCCAATGCCCATGTTTCCTTTGTAAAGGAATTTCCGTAGCCAACCCTCCATAGCTTTTGTTCAATTCTTTCTCTTCTCTAGCTGATCAATGTGGTCCTTGTACAGTAATTGTGGCAACATCGAGGATGTGGTGGGGAGTTCTTCTGTCGATGACCATTGTTGAATATAGGTTGTCAAATCAGCCACTTGTGCTTTTAGTTCCTCCTTTGAAATCTTATCTGATGCATGATAGTGGTGATGGACCCTTAGAGGCGATCAATTTTCTACTCTCTTGTAGTCATCCCCAAGTCAATGGTGGAGATGTTATAACTGATTCCTTCTTCTCCCACCACCAGTGTGGCTATTTGCACCATTCTAGATTCAAAGGCATCCATTTTCAACTGAGATCTAACCTTAGGTTTCTTCTCTTTCTTCATGCTTATTTGGGCTCACACTAAGATGTCCTCTAGCCTCACCCTTGGATCCCTTGAGGTCGAGGTTTTCTTTTCCAATTATTTTTCAAGCCATTTTGGCATCTAAGAATCTCCCCTTGGTGATTCATGACCACTTTCTTCTTCATGGGTGTTTTCATTCTCCATTACCTTATCACCTAGAGTTTCTTGTTTTGTCCTTCCTTCTTCCTCATTAGAATCCTAAATAAACATAGTTTCCTTCTATGCGGACTCAGAGGTGGTGCGCTCTTTGGGGTTGTCTTCCCCTTTAGTTTCCTTTTCTTCTTCTTCATCGTGTTCATGTTCCTCAGGCTATTCCATTTTTGGACTCTTGCGGGATTCAACCTCCTCTTGGGGTTTATCTTCTTCTTTCTTTTCCTCTTCCTTGCATTGAGGTAGTACTTCTTCCTGTTCTTTCTTTTCTTTCTCTCCTGAAAGAGACATTTCTTTATTGTGTTTGGGGCTTTCATCATGCTCCCTAGTTGGAGATTTAGTGTCCTCCTCCATTTTGTCACTTGATTCCTTTTCTTCCACGGAAGGTGGTCTTTCCACTTCTTCTCCAACATTCTTCAACTGTCGAGCTAACTCCTCCTTGAGGTCTGCATCAAAGGTCTCCACAATATATTTGGTTCCAGTGTCTTCTCCATCACTCTTAGAGGATTTTTTCTCTTCACCTTCATGTCCCACCTCATCAATTGGTAGGCGTTGGAACTTGGGATGCTCATGGTAGTCATCCACTTCCACCTCAATTTCCTTTGTGGCTTCCTTCTCTCACCTCTCCATCTCCTCAAATATTTCCATTATGGCTTTCATTTCTAGTGGTTCAGTTGGAGGAGTGGAGGCGGGAATATTAACAAGAATTTACACCGAGGCAACCTGAATAGTTGGGTTCATCAACACTCCTGATAGTTATGTGGTAATTTTCTGCATATGCCAGGAGAAGGCCTCTGGAAGTGAGAGAACATGAATTGGCATAGTTGTTGTTTCTAGGGGAAGTGATTTTCTTAGAGAAATGGAAGAAGAGGAAAGAAAAGAGGTGGTGGAAGAAGAAGAGTCTATTATCATTACTTGTGTCATTGGCATAGTGGAGGCAAGGTGGATTGAGATATCAACAACAGATGGGGAAGTAGCAACCATCACCTAGGAAGTGGGCAAAGGGGCAGCATTAGTAACAACATTAGCAACAATAGTGGCAAGAGTGGAGGCAGCAGGTGGAGACTTTGGTTGCTTAGCCTCTACTTCCTCTCCCTCATGGAGAGGGTCTTCCCGAATGGTGTCAAATCTCCCGATGTCTTCAATCTCTTGGAGGATTCACCCTCTAAATCTTTACTTGCATACACTTTGGTCTTAGGCTAATTTTCAGCTACTTCTTTTCTTTTCCTTGACCTAGTGGTTGGAGGGGATCTTGAGGTTTCTCCAGTCGGGGTAGTAGCTGCCCCACTATCAATTTCACTTGTAGGATCTTCCTTAAGCTCTTCATAGGTCAAATTGATCCCTTGCTGCTTCAATTGAGAAATTTGCATGTCAATCCATTCTTTTGTTCTAGCCTTGATGGGCTTGGTCAAGATATCGAGTTCATCAATATATTGCTCATCCCAGTCAATCAATGGTAGTGGCAAGTTGGTAACTACATTATACTAAGGATCCATTACTGTGTTCTCATCCTCCACCATTTGATTCGGTACAAGAAACAAATTGACTCTCTTCACAAAATACACAGTCATGTGTATATAGTGCCTCATTCACACTTTATTATCATGTTTGTAGTTAGCCCAAAAATATTCAACACTATGCAAATGGGTATATTCAACCACAACCATCTTCTTCAGTTTACCATAAGGGTCCATTCTCAGTCGAGTAGTGTACAACCTCAAGTTATACTCCATGATCTCTTTATCATAGTTTTCTGCACATTGATATGTGTGGAGTTCATAAAACCCTTGGCCAAAGGAGAGGGGATAAGGAATCCCTACCTTATGCTTTTTGCTCAATAGGGCATGTGCATGTTGTAGCTACCGAGAGAGTTCTAATAGTATTATCCAGTCATTTGGGTACCGGGGTAGCTTCTATGGTTTCTCTGAAAATCCTTCAGCTCAAATATAGGTGAACTTTAGAAATTGAATAAATAAGAAGAATTTTTTTTGAGCAAAGCATTCACACTATGGGAGACCCTTCTCTCAAAGTAACCCCCAAGCAATCTAGTGATGTGGCATACAAAGGTGTCGATAACTTTGCAGTAATCCCTCTTGAAGTTCCTGAACTGTAGCTAAGGGTACCTGCCATAGACCTTTAGCTCCCTGCCTAGTTCTATATTAGGAGCTATGAAAAAACCTTTGTATTGTGTTTTATCAACAACAAATAGACAAGGCAGGGGTTCATGTAAAACCTTGAAGTCTTCTTGACAACCATAAATTGCTCATGCAGGAAATTGCTAATAATTCCTGCCCAATAGAACTTGATTTTTCCATGGAGGATTTCTTCCACAAAATACAACATCCACTCTTGGAAGTAGGCTGCATTTGGAAGGCCCATTACTTTGCTTAATAGGGTCACCAATTCATGGTAATCCTCATAAAAGTCAGTGTAGAGGAGCTCCTGGGAAAATTTTGTAGCACTGCCTCTGTTCTCTTTTAGGTAGTATTGATTTATGAGTCATCTTCATTTGAGCGGATCTTCATCCCACATCTCCTTGCCATCTTCCTTGGTTGCTTCCTCCATCTCCCAAAAGTTATGGATATGGAAGGTCTTTCCTATTGAGTTGGTGGAGAATTCAGCCAAAATGTTTCCATCTCTATCCAAAATTGTCCTAGTCTCTGGCTGATATGCCTCCCTATAGGCCATCACTAGTTCAAGTGCAATAAGAGCAAGTGTGAAGCCTGCAACTTTGGCCAGTCCACTACCTCTGATCTTTCTTGCACTTTCCATTGTAGGGTTGATTTGGAACCTCAACTTGAATTCATCAATATCCACATGTCTGATGTTTGTGTCTGATACTTCCTTCTAGCCTGAGATAACCTTGGAGTTGAGAGGTTCCCCTTGGAACTTATACTTCATCTGATCTTTGTCTTCTTTTCCATGGGGTGATTTTGTTGTTTTCTTTCCCTTTTCCTTCTCTATGGCTGCCTCCAAAGATCCTACACATAGTTCCATATATCCTGTGGGTAAGAGAGGGGTAAGCACATTCAAACATAAAAATATGGGAAATTTAGCCAAATCCTATAAAACAATGTTAGATTGAATAATTCATCATTTAAGAATCTTGACATTTCTTCTAGAATGACATTAACATGTTCTAGGAGTGAGTTTGAGAAATTCAGGTCTAGGGGATCAGACTTCCCTGGGCTGATGGATGTTTGGAGCAACTACAAGAGGGATGGACTTTAGGGCACAATGGCCCAAGGGCGGAGTTCTTCCATGCAGGACTTGTGACTCTAGAAGGCGGTGGCATGGTTTGGTTGTCATCTGGGAATTTTGGGTCAAAAGGGACAGGAGGACATTGGGTCATAGCCATTTGAGATGGTGAAAGTCACATGGCATTTTGATAGCAACACCTTGCTACATCGGGTCTGATAGGAGGATGAGCCTTCATGTTTACTTTGTTCTTTAAAGAATGCAAAGTCAATGGAGAGGTCAGGTTCTGGGTAGCAGAAGGACGATGATCCTTTTCCTTTTAGTAACAACTAGGATTGGACAAAGTTCTAAAGATGGTGACTGAATGAGAGGGGTCTGCTAAAGGTTTGACCCTTGGGGATTTTCATCTTTGCATTCAAACATCAATAGCAAAGTCAGGTCCCGAAGTGCAAAAAAGTGGCCCAAAGAAGTCATTCAAGATGAAGGTTTTGCTATGGTGGCACGCGGACAAAAGTCCGCTGGGTGAGACCCAAAGTGAGATTAGCACTTGGTCATTTGTAAATGAAGTCAACTAGTAGAGGAGGACTTGGGGCCTAAAGGTTAGACAGATAGGCTGAAAAAGTCACTCGGGATGGAAAAATACTAATGAAACTCTGCCAGTGGTAATTTGTGAGGCAGGACCCGTAGTAGACCATGACTTAAGATTTTACGAGAGTGAGTTTATGGGCATGGAAGATCATGAGCGATACCTCAGAGATGAAATCTTCTGGGGAAGGATCTGAGAGGTTCATTATACTTCTTCATTTTCATTTTGAGTTTTGACCAAGTTTTAGATGGCTAAGGAGAGGGGTCATTCACTATTTTAAGTTTAAGTTCAGTTTTCTAATGTTAGTGATGGAAATGGGAAGTCACGGGTCCATAGAGCATAAATTCCTTGGCTGAAGAATGATGCAAGGGATTCAAGGTTCTGCGGTCATCATGTGGGTCAATTTTGAGGGTTTTTCATGATTCGAGCACATGGGTTTTGTGCACTTTGTCATAATCTATCTGTCTATTAAGTTTTTCCCCCCTTGTAATTAAAAATTTATTCAGAAATCAATGAAAACACAAGACAAGGCTTGCAAGAGGAAACCCTACCTCTAGAACCTAGTGAATATGGCGACCAAGCAAGTAATGGAGATTAGAAATGAAGATTAGGTGATGCGGAAGTGATGATGATGCTGGAAGCTGGCTCTCTAACTATCTCTCTGAGTGACTTACAGCTGAAAATGATAGGTGAAAGTCACCTATTTATAGAAAATGAGTAAATAAATGTGATCCATTAATGGTTGTATGACAAATGTTGGGTTTGGTGAGCCGTCATTTGAAAATGGCGGTAGAAACACTGGGATCTAATGGGTGGGTGGTAGTCGGCGCTCAGCCATCAGGTTGTTTAGTGATAAATGGATGGTGACTAGGGGTTGGGTCTCGATGGTCGGAAGGCTACTAATGAAAGGCCACTCAAAATGGTGATGGGGTGGTAGAAACCCAAAATGGGTACCCCGATAGGGTGGGTTCGACTAGCTCCAGGGATCCAACTTTTAAAAACTAAGGAAAATAGCTAATGGGAACCCGTAGAGACCAAGAACCTTGAAAATTTAAGGGGGAAAAAACATGAACAACTCAAGATGAACTATCTAAGACTCACTGACCACTTAGAACACCAAAACATGGGGTACACAAAATGAGGCAGTGACAAAGTGAGTTTCCAAGGCAAAAAGGAAGAGGGTCCCCGTTCTAAATGGGGCATGTGTGCTGAAGTCACAATAAAGGATAAGAAAGATATAGACATTGAGGGAGTAATCACTGAGATTCCTCACATATTTCTAGGAAATTTAGTGACTACTTGTCAAGGGAAGATTGATCCATTTTTTCTCACATTGATTGTTGAGGGAAACTTTATAAAAAAATGTATTATTGATTCTAGAGCATCCAATAATATCATGCCATCTAAAATTATGGAGGAATTGGGACTTAAAGTTAATAGCACTCATGGTAAGTGTTATGCCATGGATTCAAGAGAATTCCCTATTATCGGTGTGATAAATGAACTTTCTTACAAATTAACAACTTATCTAGACAAAGAGTTTAAAATGAGTGTTGTAGTAGAGATAATCCCACCTAATTATGGAATGTTGCTATCTTGGAAATGGAGTTCCTCCATGGGCGGCAGTATGCAGTGTGACATGTCTTATGCCACCTTCCCCATTGATGGTAAAGATGTATAGGTGGTACGAGAGCCAAATGTGTCACATATGTTGGAACATCATCCTGAAGATGACACAATTCTTTTCATAGATATTGATATCAACAACTTTAAAGTGGAAGAAGTACCAAGTGAAGTTTATAGGCTCTCTACACCTATAGAAAATGATGTTGTAAGATTATTTGACTAGGATGGACTTTGGAAAATCTACTTTGATGGTGCAAGTTCCAAGGAAGGGTCTAGTGCAGGAATATTTTTGGTGTCACCTACAAGTAACACATACAAGTTCTCTTTTAATCTATCTTTTGTCTGCACAAATAATGTGGTAGAATATGAAGCACTATTATTGGGATTAAGGTTGGTTGAAAAGTATGGAATAAAGAAATTCATGGTAATTGGAGATTCTAAGCTAGTGATATCCCAAGTAAAAGCCAAGTATGCCTACAAAAATAATAGACTAAAGTAATACAAATTTTTTGTCTGGGACTCTATTGAATAGTTTGATGCTTTTGGAATTGACTTGATGGAGAGAGGACATAATAGAGTGGAAAATTTACTTGCTAACATTGCATTAGGACTAGATGATATAAATTTTGTGGGTATATCTAAGGTGGAGGTATAGTCAAGGCCTTCCATTCGTGACAATATACATAACTGGCATATTTTCAATGACGATGAGGATATTCTCAAATTCTTGAAATGTGTTGATGAATATGAAGGTCGAGAGATCAAATTTGGTGGTTTTTTGAAAATATAGATGGAAAGGACATAGTATTTAGGAACGAGGTCATCCAGTTGAATACAAAGAAAATCTCCAAAGGCTTTGTAGCGCTTGAAAGGGTCTTTGATAGTCAAGATAAAAGAAAGATAAAGAAAATTGTTGCTCATCCAAAGGACCTATAGGAAGTAAATTTGGGGACCAAAAATGCCCCTAAGAAAGTGTATGTAGGAAAGAAAATGAAACCAAAGGTTAAGGAAATGTTGATAGCCTTATTAATAAAATATAGGCATGTCTTTGCTTGGTCATACGATGACTTGAAAGCCTATAGAGAGGAATTATTTCAACATGAAATTCCTTTGAAAGAAAATTCTAAGCCTTTTAGGTAGAAGCAAAGACCAATTAATCCTGCTTTAGCTCCCAAGATGCAAGAGGAGTTGGTAAAGTTAAGAGATGCTAGAATCATAAAGCCCATTAGACATTCGTCATGGGTATCTAATCTGGGGCTAGTAAAAAAAAAATAGAGATATAAGGTTGTGTGTCAATTATAGAAATCTAAATATATTCTCATTAAAGGATAACTATCAATTGTCGAACATGGAAGCCATGTTACAAAAGGTAACTGGCTATGAGTTGCTATCGATGATGGATGGATTTTCTGGTTATAACCTGTTGGTATTTGTGCCTCAAATTATAGTCTTATTACACTCCTTGAAGTCTTGTTTCTATCTCTTATTGGCCTGACCTCCTCATATCATTGGGACCTTGTTCTCTATTCCAACAATGGTTTGATGAGTCTTCACTTTGTTCATCATTTCCAATACATGGCTTGGTTGGGGGGACTCTAAAGGTTGTCCCCATGACAACTCGATGGTTTGATGTTGGTGGCTTGGTCTATCAGTATGACACCTTACTAGTGGAAGGACCCTAGTGGTAGTCTAAATGATGGACCAATGATTGTGGTGGGACTCGAGTCAATGGTGTAAAGGGAAGTGTCATCAATGGGACTTTATCCCATTGGTGTGACATTGGCTTGAGTTCCCCTGATGGAACAATACCTAAAGGTTGTTGATTGGTGGTGACGTGGTGACAAGCTAATAGGTGGAGAGCGGTAGTTGGAGCTAACTTGGCTATGGGAGCACATGGATCAGTGTGACCTTCATCGGTATGACATATATGTATCAGTAGGATTTTGTTTAGTGTCTCCCCAATGGGCTGATTGTAAGGTTCATTGTTGGGATGTAGCTCTATCGTCGAGACTTGAAAGTTGGTCTTGCCGATAGACCAATACATGGTTGTCTTAGTATCTTGTGAAGGATGTCTCGGTGGGACCTGATGGATGCTGAGGTGGAAAATGATGATTGGCTAGAACTTGTTGACGGTTGGATTGACGATTGGAAATCGATTGGTTTTCTTGGTTGGCCTGGAACCATTGGATAAAAAAATGGTATAAATATTGAAAATTCTATTGTGAAGCTTGATGTTTCCTAAATGGCCGAGAGGCTAGGTAGCTGAGTAAAGAATGTGAACCTGAGAAGCCGAAGGGTTGGGTTGGCTGAGAGGTTAGCTGGGAGAGGGTCTAGAGGTTAAGGAGATGAATCTGCATTCTATGCATTGTGTGAGGATATTGTAGCAGTGTGAGGATTTTGAATGGTTGTTTTCTATATTTTCCAAATGGACAAGATGTAAACTCTTGTAAAGGCTATAAGGCTGAATTTTATTGTAACTCTTTTATTGTTGAATAATACAATGGCTAGATCTTTTGGAGTGTGGGGTTTCTACCCATAAGGGTTTTCCCCACATATATCTATGTGTCCATTTATCTTTGTCTTTCATGTTGGTTGATTCTACAAGTTTGAATATGTGCATAGTGTTGAATCTGGTTAGTTATCCATGTGCTTTTCTCAGGAGGGTTAATGTGGGAAATCATCTGTGCTTATTTCTACTTTATGGTGTAGTAGTTGTGTCTTTGAGGCTATTTGAATGAAATAGAATCACCGAAGGCACTTTTTTTCTTGGATGTTTCTTTCTAAGATGACCATGATTTTCCTAACAAGTGGTATCAAAGCCTTCTTCTAGGATTTTCTTATGCTTTCATGTGTAGGATTATGAGTTGCATGTACTTGCATGGAATCGCATGTGGCTTGCATGTGCTTGCATGAAAGAATTCTTGTTTTTTCTCAGTTATGTGGATTCCTTCTATGAATATTTCTTATCTTGGAAAGCTTAGAGAGATCTGAAGGAGTCAGCTAATGATTAATCCTTTGGTGAGTAAAAGTCCTTACTCGTTTGAGACAACACACAGTGTGAAAGAAATTGAAGATGGAGAAACTAGAGTTGATCATATTGTAATGATGTGGTTTGAGGCTCTTGGTTGGCAATGAATGATCCTGAGGCAAGGGGTGTGATTTTATGCTTATGGTTGTGTTGAAAAAAGTGTGGTTCATACTGGGTGTCTATGTGAGAGGCTCCCTGATGGTATGGAGATGCTTGGGTTATTATTCAGCCATGGAGTATTGATCTTGTGCTAGGTGCTTTGTCCTGGTACTCAAGGCATTGTTCTCTATTACACTAATTGCATGGAGGCTATGAAGTTGATCTTTGGGTGGTTTGAAAACTTTTGAATATCTTGGCTCTCTTGTATGCATGTCCGTGCTAGTGGTTCGAATTGGTCTGAAATGGGCCTAGAGTTCTTGTACTACTTGTTACTTTTAAGGATGCCTTGTACTTGCATGGTTTAGATTCATGTTCTTTGGTTCTAGAGGTTTTATAGGTTTTCCTAAAAAGTCTATGGTGATGCATATTCATGTTATTCCATTGTTTTTGTTAACCATGATGGTTATGTGCAAAATTTTGAGTCGTCTAGATATGTAGTGGATATGGGTGTGCATGGGTGTTTTATAAACACAGTGATTTTGTAGGTTTTACACGGTCAAGAAAAACTTACAGATTTTTTTGGTCTTGCTTAATGGATTCCCTTGACTATGTTGCTCATTGTGGATGTGATTAGTGAATTGGATCTAAGTTTGATTTGGTGTTTGAGTCAAGTTTTCTATGTTGCTATTCTCCTTGAGGTCTCAATTTTGCATTTTCTAGTGTGATGATGGATTTGCATGCTTCATTGATTGAATCTATGAGTTGAGAAATGTTGTGGGTTGTCTTTACCTACATGTTTGTTGTGGGAGAAATCAGAAGTGGATTGTCAATATCCATGAGGTTTGATTTTGTGTTGGTGTAGATCTGTTAGTTGACCTTGTCTCTAGTCACTTGTGCATTATGTGGTTGCTTCTGGATGAGAGGAAGGATGGAGTTGAGTACCTAAATAGTCTACTATGGGTACCTATAGCGTGTGTATCATGATGTCATGGATAGCTTGGGTACACTGGTTTGTGTAAGATTTTGATAGTGATGGTGTTGTTTGCTTGGTATTATTATTAGATGGACATGTTATTGAGTGGAATTGGAGGTGTTTTAGATTAGCATATGTTTGGTCATAATTCTTGGAGAGATAAGGTGTCACGGTTTAGTGGGAGCTTTAGTAGTGACTGAGGGTTCATCACTTGGTGGTGAATGATCTTCTTTAGTGTTGCAGATGTTACTAGGAGGGACTCTTAGATCATGTTGCTGCAGAAGGGTTCTTTCACATTTGCATGGACATTATTTGAGGATGTGTAACATCTTGGAACCATGGAGGACGCTTGGAGTCTTTGGCTAAGGTGTTGGTGGTGCTTGAAAGGTGATGTTGGTTTAGAGTTGTTTCATGTCATTTTATACTCTTGCTTGTGCATTAGAGTTTTGGCATGAGGAATTTCTCTTGAGACCATGGTAAGGTCACTTGGACCATGGTATCTCGTAAATGGGTATGGTAAGAACATGATGATAAGTTCTTGATTTAGTTGATTGGAGCTTTGACAATGGTTTGGAGATTCTTTGTGTGCTGGGTACATTGATCATATGTTTGAGAACTTCATGATGTTGCAGTGATGCAGTTGTAGTTTAGCATGAGATGATCAGTTGCAGATGCTCATTGATACATGGAGAATAAGGAGAGGATGTATTTCTCTTATGAGAGAGGTGTTGTTGATGGTTACTCCTAATGAAGATTTCAGCAGAAATTTCGAGGAGCTTACACATTGGTTGGACATGAGTTGAATAGAGACAAATGAGGAGATAGCTCTTGGATGAGTCATGATGACTTGGTTACCCTGGAGGAGTATTCTCTTTCCCCACTCTTGGTCTACTCATAAGTTAATTATTTGAGAGGTATTCACCCATTATATCTTTCATTTTTGTTTTATGCTTTCTTTCATGAAATGGATTTTGAACTAGTGTTTAATGGTTTTGGAGGATTCATAGTGAAAGATGGACAACACCATTATCTCCTTATGCATTGTGATTACATTCATTTATTTTTAGTTTAGGAGATGCATTGGGCGTATTTCCTGAAATGGGAAATGGAGTAGTTTGATCTTCTTTGAGAGGCTTACATCCATATTGATTTTTGGATATATATGTTGTGTTTGATCTTGGAGATTGAATGGTTGGGTGTTTTTATGCTGTTCTCTTTGGGGTATTATGAAGGAGATCATACTTGAATCAACTGGAATTTAGAGGTGTATGTAGGAGGATGTTCTATAGGTACATGGTGTGCAATTTTTATCTCTTAGGTCTTGGTTATCTTCCTAGAGGTTTTTTTAATTTTTACATCGGTTTGAGATTTAGTTGGAGCTATTGTTTTCACTCAAGTTCTTGGGTGGTAACTTGGAGGTTCTTTATCTCTTTCTTGTGTTGGGTGTGAAGAACTTGGGAATTGTTGTGAAGACTAGTGGTCAGAATTGTTCTTATAGGTTATTAATTTGTAGGCTGTGCATATCATTGTGGATGTTTCTTTGGTAGTACATGGTTACATTTTCTATGTGCTATCATTGGTAGACTTTTTATGCTTTTTATCTTTAAGCTTTGGCATTACCCATGCAATGGGAGTTCTTGAATGTGTTTTATCTTCTTCGACTGGTTAGAACATAGAGTTTTCCTTTGTAGTCAATGGATTTGATATGTAGGTGGCATGAGTTTATTGATGTGGATACCCTGAAGGCATGAGAGATTGGATGGTTAGCATGTACCGTGGGTACTATTTTCAGTCATGTGGGTTGATTAGTTGGAAGGGAGCAGTTAGTTTTCTGGTTGTTGTTCTGGCTAATGTTATATCTTATTTTTGGAGAATGGCTTCATGATTGTGTTATGTTTGGGGCTTTGAAGTTGGTGCTTTTGTACAAGCTGTGAGCACAGTGGAGTGGTGACAATGAGCTATAATCATTGTATAAGTTGGGCTTGGAGATGGTTTTCTTTTAGACTAGTGCATATACACTATGTCATGTTTCTTTCCTTTGGAGGATGGCTGGAATAGTTGTCGGAGATGGTGAACATTTTGAATGTTGTTGCATATGTCTTGGATATAGGGACTTTGATATTTGATTGGGAGAAACCAATAAGTTCTTTGTCAAGTGGGAGAATGTTGGGATTTGTGCCTCAAATTATTGGCTTGTTACACTCCTTGAAGCCTTGTTTCTATCTCTTATCGACCTGACCTACTCATATAACTGGGACCTTGTTCTCTGTTCCAATGATGATCCGATGAGTCTCCACTTAGTTGATCATCTTTGAGACATGGCTTGGTAAATGAGACTCCAAAGATTGTCCCTACGATGAACTAATTGTTTGATGTTGGCAGCTTGGTCTATCAGTGTGACACCTTACTATTGGGAGGACCCTAGTGATAGTCTAAACGACAAACCAATGATCATGGTGGGACCTAAGCCAATGGTGTAAAGGGAAGTGTCATCGACAAGACTTTGTCCCATTGCCAAGACTTTGGCTTGAGTTCCCTCGATGGCGTGATACCTAATGGTTGTTGACTGGTAGTGACGTGGTGACAAGCTAATAGGTGGAGAGCGGTAGTTGGAGCTGACTTGGCTATGGGACCACATGGACTAGTGTGACCTTCATCGGTATGACATCTGTGTATCGGTTGGAGTTAGTTTAGTGTCTCCCTGATGGGCCGATGGTAAGGTTGATCACTAGGATGTAGCTTTATCATTGGGACTTGAAAGATGGTCTCACCAATAGACCAATATATGGTTGACTCAGTACCCTATGAAGGATGTCTCAGTGGGACCTGATGTATGCTAAGGTGGAAAATGATGATTGACTAGAAGCTATTGATGGTTGGATCAATGATTGGAAATTGGTTGGTTTTCCTAGTCAGCTTGGAACCGTTGGATAGAATCAATGGTATAAACATTGAATGTTCTATTGTGAAGCTTGATGTTGATTGATTGACAGAGAGGTGAGGTAGCTAAGTGAAGAATGTGAACCTAAGAAGCTGAAGGGCTGGGCTAGCCGAGACACTGTCTAGGATAGGGTTGATAGGTAGAGGAGATGAATCTTCACTATATGTTGTGTGAGGGTATTGTAACAATGTGAGAATTTTGAATGGTTGTTATCTGTATTCTCTAGATGGACAATATGTAAACTCCTATAAAGGTTGTAAGCCTCAATTGTATTGTAACTCTTTTGTTACTGAATGATACAATGGTTAGATCTTTTGGAGTGTGGGTTTTTTTACCCATAAGGGTTTTCCCCATGTATATCTTGTTGGAACACAATGATGTACTGAGAGGGGGGTGAATCAGTTGATATTTAAACTTTTAATTCTTAAAACCCTTTTTTTTATTCAACCTTAAGCTCAAATGTACATATTGAAACACTAACAAATATAATAACCATAGGCACAAAAGAGATCAACACATAACATAGTATGTATGTGGAAAACTCAAGATGGGAAAAACCACGATGAAATTTTTTGCTAGGATCTACTGTCCTAATCCAGCCTCACAAGCATCAAAGTTCAATTACAATGTTTAGGGCTACAAACCAAGGAAGCAAAAACTCCATGTTTAAAAGCTAAAACTTCAAGGATGCTACAACACCCTAAACTAAGTTGCAACTCATTATTGATGGAGGTTGCAACCTCTTACAAATATTTTCAATCAATTATGTATATCATGGTTCTGCTTAACCTATGATGCATCGATTCAGCACATTATAATTTTATCTCTACTCACTCTCACACTACTGTAATCATATTCTTGTATTTTTATTATTCTTCTTCTCTATTACAATTCTCTTTCACTTCTTCTTTTTCATTTAAGCACACACAGAAACTCAATTTTCTAACCCATGCCTTTGTATATTTCATACGAGTCAAACCCCTTATTAGGGTTTCTCACTTGCAACCAAAATAAGAAAATGTTAGATCATCGAGCTTCCCACATACTGTTATGTCCACTAATGATTAAATCCAATCATATTTTCCATATCTCACATCAGGCTACACACCAATCATCAGGTTGCACACCAATCAATTCTTGTTATCAAGAATTTGCAAAATTTAGCTCTCTTTTCAACCCCAAAGACCTATATGAATTTAATTTCCTCTTTTTTTCATTTGATCGAACATGTCACCTTTTCAGCATCATCTTCAATAAATGTTCAAATGTCAGTCAGTTAGGTGATCTTATTCTATTCACATGTTAGTCACTGATTTGAATCCCCTATCAACATGGGTCAGACTGTTTGTAAACCTTCAAGTGTGAACACTGGCCATTGATAATCTTACAGACCAATCAAAAGGTAGAAACACAATTAAGAGACATCCACAAGCTCATTTTATTCTCAACACAAGCTCCAACAACATTATCTATAGGATTATGCAATTCTAAAAATGGTGAATGGCGTGGACGAGAAGAAGCGGCGAGGATATCTTTTGAAAATTTCTGAAGATGCAAAGGAGGACGATGATGAACCTAACCCACATGGTGACTATTTTCATCTATTTTATTGGGCTATGCCTCTGGTGAAGTTGAATCTATGTGTGGGTAAACTGGGATGGAGGCGTTCTTGGGTGCTAGGATTGGCGTCGATGTAGGTGGACGGGAGAAGATTTTTTTTTGCGGATGGGGCTATTGGTGTCTTTGAAGGTGAGGGGGACCTTGTTCATGCTTGGTCTCCCTGGCTAGTCATCTGGGTCAGGTTCAAAGACAACTCTTCATTGCATTTGATGGCTGGAGATGGTTCTCTGGCTTTTTCTCTTTGGGATGCTTTCCCTGTGTCTCCCCTATTGGTGCTCTGTAGTGGTGCTACAGGTGGGGACTCAATTGATGCCCTAGGTTGGGGTTATGTTGTTGTTGGTGATGCTATGGCTGGGTGTTGGTGGGCTAATTTTTTTCCCTTTGTGTTTTGTTGTGTTGGGTGGCTTTGTTGCTCCCTATAGGGTGTGTGGGGTTGCATGGGATCCCTTGAAGTTTCTAGGTTGAAGAAGGGGTTTATCTCTAGTTCTACTTAGTGTAGTAGGATGGCTTGGGGGATTTATTTTCTGGCCCTTTCTTCTTCTCACTTCTTCTGGGGTGTGCATTGCTTCTGTGCATTATCTGTTTGGGGGTTCTCTATTTTGGTTGGGACGGTTGTGGTTTCCTTTTAGCAGGGAGTGTGGGGTTGCTGGGGATTCTTTGGAGTTTCTGGGTTGAAGAAGGGGCTCATTTTTGGTTCTACTCAGAGTAGCAGGATGGCTTGGGGGCTTTGTCTATTGGCCCTTTCTTCTTCCCACTTCTTCTGGGGTGTTCATTACTTCCACACATTCTCTGATTGGTGGCTCTTTCTTGGGAATTTTTTCAGCATGTTTATGGTTTCCAAATGGTAGGTCGATTTCATTACCTCTTTTCCTAGTTTGGAGACTATTTTCAGTTGTTGGCCCATTTGGTGGAGTGGTTATGTTGCTCAAATTTGGTTTTTTTTTTCCCTGTGCTTTGCTAGGTTTTGTGTGGGCCTGCGCTAGTTTTATCAAGAGTCTTTGATGATGAGAGCAAGTGTTTTTTTCTAATCCCTTATCCTTCACCTTAACATCCTCAAGGAAATAGCCAAGTTGAGTCTAGCAATAAGAGCTTAATGAAAATCATCAAAAGGGTGATGGAGATGAACAAGAAAGATTGGGACTCAAAGCTAAAGGTGGCACTCTAGGCAGGTAGATTGACTATGAAAAAGGCTACTGGTTATTCACCATTTGTCTTGGTATATGGTCTAGATGCTAGGTTTCCACAAAATAACTTGCTAAAGATATATAAATTTGTGCAAGAATATAATGATAATATATATCTGTGATGATATGTAACACATAATTGATAATTTGATGCAATTAAATGAAACTAGATGAGAAGCTCAAGCCAAAAATGTGAAATTGTAGCTACAAGTCAAGCATTTGCATGACAAGAGAGCTTCTTTTAGAAAATGAGGTGAATAGTATGGTATTAGCCTGGAATGAAAGGGCTCAAGATAAGGGTAAACATGGAAAGTTTGAAGCATTATAGTTAGGCCCCTTTTTGATAGCCATCACACATGGGGAGGATTCATATTTCCTCCAAAGCTTGACAAGTGAAATTTATGAACTACCAGTACATGGACAGTTCTGAAAGCCATACTTCTCCTAAGTATGTTATGATTCTATGTACACTATAGGTTTGGTATATTCTGTATATAGGTGTGTTTTCTTTTGTTGTGTCTGGTTCAGTCTTGCTACCTAGTCTAGGTAGTTCCCTAGTTTTTGATTCACTATGTTTTTCGGCCGGTTTGCTTCAACCTTAGATTTTAGGATTTCGCCATGCTTGCGAGAGGCATGCATTCCCAACCAGAGCCACTAATGGAACCCCTAAAATTTTCATGTTCCATCTTAGAATCCTACTAGATTTGGGTTGGGTCAATATCTAAGGGCTTAGGGTTTTGTTCACTATCACTGTTTAAGTTTTTTTTTTCCCATGACCCTTCTTAAGAAACTGATGCAGGGCACCATAGGCCTCCATGATACATAAATGAATATAATGTTATATTTTAGTGTTTGAGTCATGTTTTTGTGGGAATAAGATATATTTATATTTTTCATGTCTTTGTGATGTTTTGGGGTCAATTGTGATCTAATTGTAAAAATTGCTCCATTATGCTAAAATTTGCAAAAAATTGCTATGGAACTTTGCATTTTTTTGCATTTGGAGGAAGTTGAATAGTTAGGAGTTAAAAAGTTAGTTGTAGTCAATTCTTTTGGATTTTTAAAGGTATACATAAACCTTGTGAATGTTGGTAGAAGTTTTGATGTTGTAAGTTTGAAATTTGAATAACAAAGACTCCATATTTCCTGTGTTTTGAAGAAAACTTGATGCTACATGCTCTTGTACGGCCTTATACACCATGTAGTTGATATTTTATGCATTAAAATTGATGAAGTGTTGAGTTAGATTCCTTTTTGTTTTTTCTTCATAAGATTTCATCAAGTTTTGAGGATTTTATAGTAGATTTTCTAAGACTAGTTCAAAAACCCTAGTTTTGAGGGTTTAAGTGAAAGAAAATGAATTTTTGAGCCATTCCACTTGTGAAATGGCCTAAGAACCAATGGAATGGGAGTAGGTATATTTTATTTTATGTTCATGGTCTTGGCAGGAGTAGGGTACGAGGATTTTGGAAAATGGGTTGATGCTCTAGTTGATGAAACTCATGTTTTTAAGAAAAAATGATGAATAGAGGTTAGGGTTTGAATAAAAAATTTTGGATAGTGGATTAAAAGGGTTGGAATAGTTGAGGAAGACTATATTTGACATGTTTAGGGTGTTGGTTTGAAGAGTGGAAGTTGAGAGTGTGTAAAATCAATAGGTTCCTATTTGCACAAGCCTAATTAGGCTTGTTGTCAAGTGTAGTAGCAAAAAATTGGAGGTTGTGTTCCAAAGTAACCCCCTTGAAAATTGAACATGTTTCAAAATCCTTAATGCATGTCTAAATCTGTAATTTGTTTCTGGGTATGAGGTGTGGTTTGAAAATTATGGTGCAAAAACCTAGTTTGCTATCCTATTAGGTTTAAAGGTAGTTTGTGTAGAGAATCAACTTGTTTGATGTTTTAAGACCTTGAAAAAGGATAGATTGAGTGATTTTTCATTTTGATACCTTACTTTGCATCAAGTTGGTTTTAGATCATAGGTCTGATCTAAATAAGGGAAAAAGGTTGAGTTGAAGAAGGAATAAAATACCTCCAAAAGGGAAAATTGTTGCTAGAGAAGTCAATGAGTTGAAGTAAAAGCATGGTAGAGATATGAGAAAGTTAAAGGAGAGTATTTATACTCTAGAAATTTTTTATAAGAGAGGTATGGTCATGGGTGATGAGAGTGACTCTGAAGAAGAAGAGGAAGAGGAAATGGATCCTAATGATCAGATGATAGCTAAGTTATTGAGAGCAGTCAAGGAAGATAAACCCAAGGTGAAGATTGATGTACCTAAGTATGGAGGTAATTTGAATGATGAAGAAATTTTATATTGGGTTGCAACACTTGATAATTATTTTGAGTGTGAGGATGTACCTAAAGAACAAAGGGTGAAGATAAAAAAAACAAAATTGAAGGTTTATTCACTGTTATGGTGGGATTATGGAAAATTGAAAGGAGGAAGAAAGGTAAGTCACAGATTATTTCTTGGGATAGAATGGTGGTGAATATTAAGGGTAAGTTCTTACCATCTAATTATGAAATTCAAATGCATAAGAAACTTCAAGATCTAAAACAAAATGAAATGGATGTCAAAGCCTATATTGAAGAATTTTATAAGTTGAGTATAAGGGAAGGTCACATGGAGGATGAAGTGGAGAAGGTTGCTAAATATCTAAGTGGATTAAGATTCAACATTCAAGAGGAGTTAACTTTGGAAAATCCAATAATGACTAAGGAGTGCTATCAAATGGAAATCAGGGATGAGGAAAAGGTAAAAAGAAAACACTTCCAGAGGAAGAGTTTCATTTCCTACTCCACGATAGTCCTATGAAAGTCAAGAAGACACAAGCAAAGCACAAGAACAAGTTTCTTATGCAAGAGGTGGATTTAGAGGAGGTAGATCAGGCTTTAGAGGTAGATTTGGAAGGTGCTATAAGTGCAACAAATTTGGACACCAAGCATGGAAGTGCAATGAAGGTCAACCCTCTAGTTCACTTGGAGGTGAAAGAAGAGCTCAATTGGTGCAAGAAGAGGATAATAAGAGTGTAAAATCTCCATCACAACATGATGCACGTAAAGTTGGAGAATCACTAATGGTAAGAACACTCATCAATGGAGAAGGAGCCATCACAAAGAAGGACACTCTTCAAAACAACTTGTAAGTGCATGGGTAAGGTATGTAAGGTTGTAATCACTGATACATTTTGGTATTTTTTTCGATGACGGGTCGTCGGAATTCTGACGACCTGTCATAAAAAAAAATACCAAAATGTATCAGTGAATTGATTCAGGAAGCAGAAATAAAATGGTTTCTAATGAGATGGTTGAGAAACTTAGATTGCTTAGAATTCCACATGATACTCCTTATAAAGTTTCTTGGTTGAATGAGGGTTAGTTTGTTTTGGTGAATGATAAAATTTGGGTGGAGTTCAATATAGGTGGGTATATGGAGAAAATTCTATGTGATGTGTTACTTGTGGATGTGTTCCATTTGCTGCTAGGGAGACCTTGACAATTTGATAGACATGCTTTGTATGATGGTAGAAGAAATGCCTATGAGATAGAAAAAGATGGAATTTCTTTTACTTTGACATCCTTGAAAGAGGAGGATAAAGGGAAAACCATGAAACCTAATGTGATGATAGTAGGAAGGAAGGAATTCATCAAGGTGAAAGAAGAGGAGAACATGAATCTTGCAACCTCCAATACACATGAAGACACTAGGACAAAAACATTGAAGAATGATATGATTTTGGAGGGAAATGATATTGAGTTGAAGGTCAAGGATTAATTGATTTTTTCAGATTCAAGGTTGGATTAAGGGGTATGTTGATATGTAGCTAGAAGAGGTGTTCCATTCAATACTTTCAAAAGAGGATAGTGGTCATTCAAATCTTCTCATATCAAAGGTTGTTAAACTTGATCAAGCAGTAGATATAGGAGAAGAACATCATATGGAAGAGAGGGAAAGAAAAAGGGAAGAGATTAAGGTTGAGTTGCAAAGAGATGTGGAAAAGTCCAAGTATACCAATGAAGGGAAGGGGAAGATAGTGCATTACAAGGAAGAAGGAGAGGAGGTTGCAGGTGAAGAAGTAGATTTGAAAAAAATTCTAGATGAGGAAGGAATCACAGATCATTCATCAAGTGAAAAGCAACAATCTCAAGTGGAGAACCGGTCAAAGCCAAAAGGAAATGCCTATTTTCAATACTTGGTTCATTGGAAGGGATTTCCTAATGAAGATATCACTTGAAGGTTACAGAATGGCATGAACAAGTAGGATTCTATTGTTGCAACACTATCCTCAAGGGGACTTGATGTTAAAAGGTGCAAGACAACAAAGAGGGGGGGTGAATCAATTGTCACCAAATTCAATTACAAAACTTCAAACACTTATCAACTTCACAACCACACTATTCTATTATTAAGTATGAACGTGAAATGAAAATAATAGAGAGAAAAATCAACACAATGAACACTAGATTTTACGTGGAAAACCCAATAAGGGAAAAACCACAGTGAAGATTAACTCACATTATAAAGTGATAGCAAAACTGAATACAAGAGGCTCACTTCCAAGGGCTCACTGCCTGAATACGAAGGCTCACTGCCTATAGAAAGAAATCACTGTCCAATAGGGAGGATCACTACCTATAGATACAAAAGATAACAGAAAGATCTACCACAAAAATTTACACACATCCACAACCTAGATTAGAAGATTTCAGAAACCTTCAGCTCACTACTTTATAGAATCTAACACAATAAAGTATTTCTACCTCAACTCATTTTCCCACAACTCTTCTCTTCACTTCTAGCTTACTTCATTACTTTGTATATTTAATCTTTCATAACTCGACTTGCATTTATACCATCTTCAACCTTAGAAACTTTTTCCAAGGTTGGCCACATACGCTTCATTTCAAAAATTCAAATTAGGTCTGCAACTCAACATTCCCACTGTGGAAATGAATGAGAGTGGACCAATTAAATATTTAACCAAGACCAAAAGCAATGTCTCAGATCAACCACATGCTTCTTTAATTAAATTTTTACTTCTTCATATGAAGTGTAAACACCAGGTCGGCGAAACCTAATGAAAACACAAATAAGCATTGAAGTAGATGCTTCCCAACAAGAAGATAACATGTGGAAGATGTGACACACTCTATCATGCATGAGAACACATATCATATACCTTTAGATACATCTACAACAAGTCTAACCACTTTTAAACACAAAGCATCTTCCACTAGTCCATTCAGACTGTGCAAATACATACAACAAATTTAAAAGTCAACTTATGAAACACCAAACCATGAACATCTCTTCCAAAACCTAGAGAACACCACTACAAGACATATTCCAGATCTACAAGAAATAAAATGAAACAATGGAGGACTATGGAGAGAAAATCATTTCTCCCAATCCATAGACAAGCAATTTTGTCAAACCAGTTCACACATCGGTGAATAAAAATTTCACACTCCATCAAATCAGAAGCTAAAAATAAGGAGATGAATCCAACAGATCTCCAACAACAACCCTTCATATCTACACAAGCATAGGATCAACATAGAAGAAACATAGAGCACATACTAGAGCACATTCTGAACACATACATACTTTTGACTTCACTCTTTATAAACTTTCTCAAAAGCACTTGGTAACCCATCTTTTCATCACATCTACAACATCATAATGATGAATCCATGTACTCACAACATCTCGATAGTACCTCAACTATACATGAACAATCTATAACATTCTAAACTGTGGTGACATCAATGGAAACATTAATGACAACACCACCATACTTTCTCATACTTGCAACAATCTCCCCCTTTGTCATTGATGACAACACATTATGTGAAAAAGGAAAAATTTCTCCTTCTCTTCCTCTTCTTCTATTTTTCACATGACTATCTCTCCCCCTTTGAAATTAATGGAAAAGATAAAAAGGTCTGATCACTCCCCCTTAGGAGTGCACCCATGCAACTCATACTGAAACAATGAAAATTTTCTACTCCCCCTACGGAGTAGACCCATTCACTAGTCCAGATAAATGAAGAATCTATGGATCCACTAGACTGATGCACCTCCATGTGCACCTATTTTGGAGGGCCAATGACCCCCAACCTCTCTCTTAGATACTCAAAATTATCCTTTGGAAGAGCCTTAGTAAATATATCTATAATTTGTTCTTTTGTAGACACATACTCCAGCTTGACTTCATTCTCCAATACCTTTTCTCTTAGGAAATATATGTTTTGTTCTTGAATGCATTACCAGATTCTTTGAAATGTTTATAGCACTTGTATTGTCATAAAAAATAGGAATAGGCTCATCACATATCACTCCAATATATTTAAGAGTTTGCTTCATCCATAAAACTTATGTGCAACAAGATGTTGCAACAATATACTTTGCTTTTGTAGTGGATAAAGAAACTAAGTCATGTTTCTTACTTAACCATGAAACCAATCTTCCACCAAGAAAGAAAGCACCTCCATTGGTACTCTTCTGGTCATCCACACAACCTACCCAATCTGCATCGATGTAAGCACTTAAAGTGAAATTAGTATACTTAGGATACCATAAGCCATAATCTAGTGTTCCTTTAAGGTATTTGAATATCGTCTTTACAACTATAACATGCACTTCTTTAGGATCTTCTTGAAGTCTGGCAACTAAGCATACTACATGCATGATATCCAGTCTGGTAGCATTAAGATACAATAGTCCACCAAACATAGATTTTCATTTTCTCTGATTAGTTTTAGCATATTCATCATCTTTAATCAACTTGCATCCAGTCACCATAGGAGTACTAACCGGTTCAAAGTCATCCATTCCAAACTTCTTCAACATCTATTTCACATATTTAGATTGTGAAATTAATATCCCCTTATTAGTTTGATTTACTTGAAGACCAAGAAATAAATTCAATTCACCAATCATTGACATTTCAAATTCTTTTTGCATTTCCTCTGCAAATATCTTACACATATCTTAATTTCCTCCAAAGATGATATCATAAACATATACTACCACTATCAACATTTTGTTAGCTTGCATTTTGAAGTAAATATTATTTCTTATAGATCCTTTGCTAAATCCTTGATGTGTTAGGTATCTATCCAATTTTCTGTACCATGCTCTCGAAGCTTGTTTTAGTCCATACAATGCCTTCTTCAACTTACAAACCATATCCGGTTTGTCTAATAACTAAAATCCTTTAGGTTGTTCCATGTATACTTCTTCCAGTTCACCATTCAAAAATGCATACTTGACATCAATCTGATATACTTTGAAGTCCTCGTGGGTAGAAAATGCCAAAAACATCCTAATATCTTCCATTCTTGCCACCAGGGAAAATGTCTCTTCAAAGTCTATGCCTTCAACTTGTGAGTATCCCTTGCATACAAGTCTTGCTTTTTTTCTTATAAATTCACAATTTTCATTTAAATTATTCCTAAACAACCACTTTGAACCAATTACATTCTTATTCACAGGTCTAGGAACTAGTTCCCATGTTTGATTCTTCTATATTTGCTGCAACTCTTCTTTCATAGCTCTAACCCAACTTTCATCTTCGAATCCTTCACATATAGACTTAGGTTCAATTTTAGAATGTAAACAAAGATTTACCTCAACTGCTACTTTACTTCTTGTATTCACTCCTTCACTCTTATCTCCAATTATTTATTCCTCTGGATGATTCTTCTAGACATACTTAGGAGTCTTAACAATAGGTTTCAAATTTTCTTCTTCTTCTTCAATATGTTCTTCTTCTTCCTCCTCCTTATTCTCTTCAAGTACTTGTCCATAGATAGGATCATCAGGTCAAATTCACTTATCTCAATAGATCTTTGCATATCTTCATCTACTTTCACATTAGCACTCTCAAAAATATTCCTCAATCTTTCATTAAAGCATCTATATGCTTTGCTAGTAGTTGAATATCTAAGGAAAATACCTTCATCACATCTAGCATCAAACTTCCCAAGATTTTCATCATCTCTTTTAATGTACTATCTACTTCCAAACACCTTAAAGTATTTCATAGTAGGAGCCTTACCAATCCATAACTCATAAGGAGTCTTTGTGTTGTTGCCTATGGTATGAACTCTATTAAGTACATAAATAGTAATGTGTATTGCCTCTCTCTAGTACACATCAGGTACATTTGCTTCTTTCATCATGGTTCTTGTAGCTTCATGTACAGTTTGGTTCTTTCTCTCAATCACTCCATTCCCCTGAGGGTTCTTAGAGTAGAAAAGTGTCTCTTTATGCCATGCTCTTCACAAAATGCATTAAACTCACTAGAAGTGAATTATCCACCTCTATTAGATCTCAAACATTTGATTCTTAGGTTCACTTCATTTTATACTCTTTCTTTGAACACTTTAAACCTATCTAGAGCCTAATTCTTCTCCCTAAGAAAAGAAACCCATGTCATTTGAGAATAATCATAAATAAGAAGCATGGAATACCTATCTCCATTTAGGCTTCCTATTCTAGGAGGACCAAAATGGTCTGTATGAATTAAATCCAGCATTCTGGTAGTAGTTTTCTCTTTTCCTTTGAAACTGCATCTTGTTTATTTCCCTAACTGACAACTTCTACAAATAGTATTAGCAGGCTTTATGATTTTAGGTAGACCTCATACAACATATCTTGAACTGATCCAGACCATATTATCAAATTTTACATGTCCCATTCTCCGGTTCCAAAACCAACTTTCATTAACTTGAGATACAAGGCATTGACCATCAACACCCTTAAGTTGATAGATATTTTAATGCGTTCTCCTTCCTACAACAACGATGGCTCCAGATCCTTTTCTGATCATATAGGTATTATCTTGAAACACAAGCTTGAAACCTTTGCTACACATCTGTCTAACACTCAAAAGGTTATGCATTAGGCCCTTTGATGATCATAGTTTTTTGTATAGTTTTGGGTAGAATCTATAGCCTATTTTCTCATAAATGTCATGGAATTTAATGCTTAAGTGTTAGAATTGGAATAATGTTTCTCTCAAAACATTGACATTTGACATTACCCTATCTCTGTAAGCTTTAATGATATTTGGCATAATATGTGGGTCATCTATATTGATTTTACATGTGATTAACAAATTTTTCTTAGAGTGGTTATTGATGTGCAATTATTATGCATACTAACCTTGACATGCAGATTTAATATGCCAAGTTAAGGAAGACACCACTAGCTTGGCATGCACCATAACGTCCAGCTGAGAAATCTTTCCAAGTCAAAGGCAACCAGCAACAAAGATTCTTCACGCAACTAAATGTAACTTCCTTGTAGTGTACCTTAATGATCGAGCATGCACATGCGTTACTGTTGTGTTGGATCTACGCTTGACTTGCATGTCTAACTAGATTACATGCATGTGTAACCACCATTGCTCCATTTTCCCCTATTTTCCCTAAATGGCATCCTCCTAGTTGTGGAGTTGACTTCCTTGCTTAGCTATAGTATAAATTATAATTTGATGCTCCTTCTTCAGAAGGTTGCATGATTTTACATTGTACTCTCATCTTCAGTTTCAGTGACATAGATACATTACTCTTTGTATGCATGATTTACAGTGAATAAAATAAAGTTCTGAGTTCAAGCATCTGAGTTCTTGTTACTTTAGAGGATACTTATACAAGGGGTCCCACTTGGTGAGTAATCCATCCTCTTAGTTTAACATTAGTTTAGTATTACTTGTTGTTTGGTACTTAGTTAGAAATTTGGCATCGACTGTTCCTGCAGCCACTAGAAGTCCATTCTATGTTTGTTCCTGTAGCCAAAGTAGATAGAGTAGTTTCCTATTTGTTGCACATATCTTTGTTCCTATGCACATTTCAACATAAGTATAGTTGTTGTTTGATGTTCAACATTTTCTTTATTTCCTTTCAAGAAATTTACTTTCAGTGTTGTGTTTCTTAGCTGTAGCGTGCAATTACTAATTGAACCCCTAGTGCACATATAGTGTTGACCCATTTCAAGTTCACATCCATGGGTTGACAAGTTAAATGCAACTTCATGATGATTGAATGGCTATTCAGGTTATATATCCAGTCTCTAAATCATGGTTGTAAAGGCTTAGTTGTGAAATCATTGTAGGAGACCAACATTTTTGGCACCGTTGTCAGGGATGGTTTCAAGATAGGAATTATTTTGGAGTCATTGGTAGTTTTTCTTGTTGTAGTATTTTTGGAAGTTGTTCTTAGCATATCCTCATTTCGGAAGTACTAACCCCCCATATTTTCTTTACCAATTCTTTGTGTGAGCTGACCGATAGCGAGTGATACCACATGCATAGAGGAAGGAGAAGAGATGCTTATGGGATATTCCTTCCTAACAATCCTTGTCCATTTCAACTAGTTGAGTACCAAAACCTGCCAAAAGAAGAAGAAGATCCACACCCCTTCGCAGATGCATATCCTGATCTGACTAGCTCTAAAGTCTCCCTGGAAGATCAAAATCATCTTGAGAACCCCTTTTTCTCTAAACCACAGCAATCAGGCATGGGTGATGTAGATAGGAATCGACAAAACCAACCATATTCTCCTTTTCCCATTTCCCATCAAAATGAAGTTGACAAAATCAAGAATATTCCTGCCTCAACACTCCCCAAGTTTTATGGACTTGTGACAAAAGATCCTGATACCTTCTTATTTGAGTTTGACATACTCTATAGAAGTTATGATTATACTACTGATGCTAATAGGCTTAAGTTATTTCCCACCACTTTGAAAGAGGCTACATTAAGATGGTTCATGAGCCTAGGAAGAGATACTGTGGAAACTTGGGAAGACATGAAGACAAAATTCCTCGATAAGTACAAGGAATACTACAAGGGTAGTGACATGAGAGGATGAGATATTTTCAGGATGCAACAAAAGGAAGATGAGAGCTTGGAAGATTACATTGCAAGTTTTCTATTTTTCTTGAAAAAGTCTCCACACCATGCACTTAGTGAAGACTCACAAAAGTTGCTTTTCCTAATAGGAATCAATGAAATTTTCCCTAATGCTTTGGACCTCATGGAAGGAGGAGATATCTCCCAAGTTCCTTGGGAGGTTATCAAGAAAATATGCTAGAATTACTCTAAAGTAGCTTCAAATAAAGGGAGAGCTTATCAACCTTCCATGGGTAAGTCAACTACCGGTGGAGTTTCAAGAATGGAGATCACTCATTTCCTAGAAAATTTCAAGCAAGATATTATCAACAATCTAGCTACACAACTAGATATGCTTCAGGCGAAAAAGAAGCAAGAGGAGGTAGAGATGATGTTGATAGAGTATTGTCCCCATTGTAGACAAAAGAAGGACTGCAAATGTAAGATGGTAGCTAACCTAGAAAGAAAGTAGGACCCACCTGAGCTCAAGCCAATTCATATTGAAGACAACCAAGTCTACTATGTTGCACAAAGGAAGCCTTGGGCTCCAAGACAAGGTATGCCACCAGATCCACTATCCTATGTTGGACCATTTTTCAACTCTTATTCATTTTGTAAGCAATGGTAGCCCCCATATCCACCCAATTATGGAGGATATCCACCACAATCTTAGATTAATCCTCCAAATGCTTGGCCTAGCCATCAAAGCCCTCCACCTCAGTGGCAACAACCTTAGGGAAATTAATAGCAATTTCAAGGGCATTGGCAACCACCTCTAGGAAATTGGCAACAAATAAATCAATGGAGAGGAGGACAACATTGGCCTACTCAAAACACCAGTTACATGCAACCACCTTCTCATCCCCAACAACTTGCTATAATGCCTCTACCTGCTAATACAAGCTCAAATTCACCTAAACCAACTTAGCTACCAGTTCAGCCCACACCCAATCCTAATAAAAAATCACAACATCAACTTGTATACTCTACCAATTCATATCAATTTCTTGCATATGCTATGAGTGTAAGTGATATCCAATTGCATTCATGAACCACACTACCAACCCCTTCTGATCCCATCATTATTAATCTTCCTTTGGAAGAGGAGGATGAGCCTCTAAATGATCCTATTTAGCTAAATGTACCAAAAAAATTTTGAACCAGTCCAAGCTAAGCAAACTGAGCAAGAACCACCATTTCCTCAGTGACTGCAAGTTGCCAAGAAGAAAGAAGAAAAAGAGGAGAACACTTTTGACATCTTGGACAAGTTAAAGCATATATGTGTTCAAATACCTCTATTTCAGGCATAAAATATGTTCTAATCTACAACAAATATATTAAGGAAGCTTGTCTTAAGAATCCAGGAAGGAAGAAGAAAGACCCAACTACAGTTCATGTGGTGGGCTAGCTAGCTGATATCATCTTGGGAAAAGTGACTATTCCCAAATATAATGACCTAGGCAATCTTGTTGTAGAAGTTGTCATAAACATGATCCAAGTAAAGAATTCTTTGATTGATTTAGGGGCAACAATCAATGTAATGACCAAGGACATCCTACAACAAAAAAATATTGCAATTATGAGATCTACTCCTACTATCCTCCAGGTTGTTGATAGCTCTATTGTCAAGCCTGATGGTGTAGTGGAGGATCTTGTGGTAGTACTAGACTCTTGGGAATACCCAAAAAAATTTATGATTCTTTCTCCTAAGGATACATTAGGCGGGCATCCCATTATTCTTAGAAGGCCTTGGTTGGCAACTGTAAATGCATACATTGGATGTCAGTTTGGTGAAATGACCATTTTGGATGGAAGAAGTACTAAAAAGTTTATTCTTTATCCACCTACTCAGCCATCCTGATGGGAGTCATTCATGTCTCATTTTATGTCACATTTTAGCCATTTTCATTGCCTTCAATCCCATTCCAATATTCCATTTTTATTTCATTCCATACCATTTTACCATTTTATGTTGCATATGGTTAAATATAAATAAGTGATATATAATATAGTTTTTATATAAAATATATGAAAACAAAGATTAGATTGTATTTACTAATATTTGCTTCCATTATATTGAGAAAATAATTTGCAACATTTAGGTGGAGAAAAAAAAAATCCTATCGGTCACAAATTTACTTGACAACAAGTAATTTCCACCATTAATAGATATTTTGATGTAATTATTTGTTGTGTACTAAAAATTAGCTATTTTGTTATAACAAATAATTTATTTTCATACTCATATGGCATGAAATTATTTGTTGTTGTAACTAATAAATTTGTGATGCATGTATGCTAAACAATTAGCTATTTTTATGGAACCATAAACTCCTATACTTGTGGTTGGATTTGTTCCAACCCATAAGCCACAAATAATTCCAAAAGATGTGGCAAGAGAATAAAATCAAATGCTACAAAATAGGGTTGGAAAAATAGGAGCAAATGGTACAAAATAGGACTACAAAAAATAATAATTGGCATTTCATCCCCACTCAACTCATGACTCTCAACCCTTTTATTGGCATATAGCCATGCCACCTCTTACAAGCTTACGGCTCCAGATTGACACGTATAGACGAAACTGGAATTCATTATAAAGCATTAAATCTTTCTTATTCTTTTCCTTAGTGTTGGCCTATCACATCCCATGATGAAGAAGATTTTGTATGGCTACAAGTTGGTGAAGAGGCTGAGGAAGTTAATTTTGTGGCACAACTCATGATGCTAGGAAGAAGCTCTTTCATGTAGCTCCAAGATAAGGATGAAGTGTTGAATATCATCATTAAGAATCATTATGGAGTGGAGGAAGCCTCATCTTCTACCTCAAGATAGTTTTTCCTGTTCTTCTTGCAGCGACTGTTCCTACAAACATTCTTCCTGTAGACAATCTTCCTATAGCCACCATTCCTATAGCCATTGTTCCTGTAGATAGACTTCCTATAGAAATAGGTACATTCCATACATTGCTTAGAGATGAACTAAAAGTACCATGTGTTAATGAATCAACCATGATAGAATTAACTACACAAGTATAGGTGTCAAAGGGAAAATACCTAAATGTTAATAGTAAGTTGAATGAAGAGCAACAATTGTTATTAGCAAGCCTATTAAGGGCCCATCAACATGCATTTGTGTGGGATTATCATGACATGAAGGGACTGGATCATAAGCTTTGTACCCATGGAATTTATATCAGAGATGATTGCACTCTAGTAAGACAACCACAAAGAAGGATTAACCCTACACTAAGAGAAATTGTGAAAGGAGAATTGCAGAAATTGCTAGATGTAGGATTTATCAATCCCATTTCTGATAGTCAGTGGGTTTCTCCATTAGTGATTGTTCCCAAGAAAGGAGGGAAGTGGCGATTTTGTTTTGATTACAGAGAACTTAATGCTACCACCAAAAAGGATAATTTTCCTTTACCCTTCATTGACTAGGTTTTGGAACACACTTGTAGGAAAACACTACTTCTCTTTTCTAGATGGATTTAGTAGGTACAACCATATCCAAATTGCACCAGAAGACTAGCAGAAGACCACATTTACCTATCCATTGGGGACCTATTCCTATTTGGTGCTCCCATTTGGCTTGTGCAATGCACCTGCAACTTTCCAAAGGGCAGTCATTAGTATATTTTCAGATATTTCTCATGATTGCATGGAGATTTATATGGATAACTTCACCACTTATGGTGTTGAATTTGATCAAGCATTAGAAAATCTCAAGAGAGTCCTACAGAGATGTGAAGATAAAAACTTGTCCTTAAATAGTGAAAAGTGCTTTATGATGATGCAAGAAGGTGTAATTCTTGGCCACTACATCTCCTACAAGAGAATTCAAGTAGATCCTGCAAAAAATGAGGTAATCACAAATCTTCCTACACTTGCAAAACATAAGGATTTTAGGAGTTTCTTGGGTCATGCATGGTATTATAGGTGATTCATTAAGGATTTCAACAAGGTAGCAAAACCATTAAATACCCTTCTCACTAAAGAAGTTGAATTTCAGTGGACTGAAGCTTGTGATAAGGCATTTTCTGTCTTGAAGGCAACTTTGACTCATGCTTCTATAATCAAGGGACTCAATTGGGGGCTTCCCTTCCACATTCACACTGATGCATCTGATTATGCCATAGGAGTAGTTTTAGGAAATAAAGAGAGCTATTGAAAATGCTATTTAATTCATCATTAAAAATTTGCAAGGAGCTAAATTCAATTATACAGTGACAAAGAAAGAGATGTTGGCAGTAATCTATGCACTAAACAAATTCAAACACTACATAACGGGATACCAAATCTTTGTGCAAATTGATCATGCAACCACTAGATATCTCATAAATAAACCTTTGATCATAGGGAGATTGGTAAGATGGTTATTATTGATGCAGGAGTTTGATATAACCATTGTAGATAAGCCAAAGAAAGCCAATGTTGTTGCAGATTTTCTCTCAAGGCTAACTACATTAGAGGACAATTAGCCCATAGATGAATCTTTTCCTGATGAACATCTATTCTCTCTTAGTGTATAAGTAACCTAGTATGCTGACATAGCAAACTACTTGGTTATAGGTAGAATTCCTTCTCACTTCTCCCCAAAAGAGAAGAGGAACTCATTGAAAAATCCTTTTCTTTCTCATGGATCGTTGGATGTTTGTTTTATACTGGACCTGGCCATGTCATGAGAAGATGTGTGAGAGAAGATGAGACATGTGACATTTTTCATGCATGTCATAATGAACCATGTGGAGGACACTTTGCAGCCAAAAGGATAGCAATGAAGATCTTAAACACAGGATATTACTGGCCAACACTCTATAAGGATGCAGGGAGGTATACCAAAATATGTGATAGATGTCAAAGAATGGGTAGACCAACCAAATATAATGAGATGTCACTTTTCCCTCAGATAGTAATTACTCCCTTTGACAAGTGGGGATTGGATTTTGTGGGACTGATCGACCCTCCATCAAATGGTAAGTCATATATTAGTATGCACTGATTATGTAACAAAATGGGTAGAAGTTAAGGACATGAAGCATGCACGATATAAAAAGGTTGTAGAGTTTCTTTATGAAGATATTTTCACAAGATATGGAGTTACAAAAGAAATAGTGACTGATCAAGGGCCACAATTCACATCAACCCTTGTTGCAACACTAGTAAATGAGTACAGTAATAGGCACAAAAAGTCTACTCCTTATCACACTCAAGCTAATGGCCAAGTTGAGGTGAAATATAGAGAAATTGAAGCCATTCTAACTAAAAAAGTAGCTATCCATAAGAAAGATTCAGAAAAAAAATTACCCAAAGCTATTTGGGCCTATAGGACAACATGGAAAACAACTATGAGCTTCACCCCACTTGAGTTGTTGTATGGAAGGATAACTATGATGCCAATGAAATTTGAACATAAAACTCTATGAACTGCAGTAGATTTAGGGATGGATATTTCTGAAGCACATAAAGAAAGAATCATTCAGCTCAATGCTTTGGATGAAATAAGAAGAGAAGCCCTGCAACACACAGAAGTAGTGCAAAATTAGAGAATCAAATGGCATGAAAAGTTTATCAAAGAAAATAAGTTCAAACCAGGAGATTGGGCCTTGCTCTATGATTCAAGATACATGGACAATGCAGAAAAAATGTAGACAAGGTGGCTAGGACCATACGAGGTTGCTGAGGTATTTCCCAATGGAGTTGTTCAACTTACCACCATTGACCCTATCGGGTTCAAATTACTTGTCAACGGTCATCGCCTAAGACTATATCATAAGCCAAATTCTAAAGAAGAATTCCTATAGCAATTCACCCAAAACTCAGAGCTTTCTACAGCTAAAGGAAGTGGACCTAGTGTCCTTCGTTCAGCCTAATTGAGGTATGCACTTTTCATAATAAAGACTTTCACTTGTGTGGAAGTCCATTTCTCCATCATCCACCCATCCATCCATCTGTACCACCTTTCTCTCTCTTCCATCACTTCATTCCACCTCATCCTCATTCATTTCTCAATCCATTTTCCAGCAAGGTGAGCATTACTTTATCTATGATCTTTGCAGAAAATCTTCCACACATTTAGGTATGTGCGCATTAATTGCTATATTTGATCATCTTTTAAGTACATTCATTTAATAATTGTACGCTAGTATAGATATTCACATAAATGTCATCATTTCCTATCAACCGTCACTCCCATCTCACATGTGTGGACACATATCCAAATTTAGGTTGGGGGAGGGGAATGAAAAGGATGCAAATATTTTATTATCCATGTGTCAAACCATAGTAGGCTGCATCAGAAATTTTAAAATGAGTTGATTGCATGTAGTAACAATAAATGCAACCACCAATTCTTCCTATCATAATTCCCCTTTATCACTCCCTTTCCTGCTATTATTGCCCTGTCATAATCTTGAGTTGCAAGCAAAAAGGGTAAAAAAAAAAAAAAGGGAAATTCAATTGACACCGACAATAGAAATTAGTAGACACTACAAGGAAGTGAATTTGATTTTTAGAAGGGGAATTGCAGAAAAAAGAGACTTCTTCCTCAAATTCCGATGATGAAGTTCCACTTGGAACCCTCATGAAAACCAAGCCATAGTGGAGAGAGGTAGAAACAAGAAAAGGGAAGGCTAAAACACAACCTGCAAAAATAAAAGTGTCGAGTCTAAAAAAGAGGAAGTTTGATATTACTCATCCTGCAGCGCTAAACCTAGTGAGACCTCACATGAGGATCCTAACGCTCCAACGGTGAAAGAGCATGTTGAAAAAGAAGAAGAAACATTTAGGGGAGAAGAAAACATAACTTTGGTCGATCTTGCTAGCATTGCAGAAGAATTGGAGGAAAATCAGGACTTCCTATAGCATGAGCAATAAGTCTTGCAACATGAGAAAGAAGTCCTACAACATGAAGTCCTGCAACAATAGGAAGAAGAAACAACACCCTTATAGCTTGAGCCCATGCAAATAATGCCATATGAGGAGTCACCATCAACAAAAAGGCTGGTAGGAATTCATAATCCTCCTATTTTTATAGTACATGCAACAATTTTGAATTTATGGAAAGAGATACAAAGAAGGGATGAAGAATGGAGAAAGGAAGAAAGGAAGTTGAAGGAGGAAATTCAAAAGAAGGATGAAGAGATTGAGGGGGAAAATGCAGAAATTGCTACCCTGAAGCAGAGGGTAGATGATATGGAAGCTTTGGTGCCCAAGATTTTGGAATGTACAAAACCCCCAAGGGTCTATGCTCTGCCCTTGAAGGAGAAGTATCTCTCTTTTAAGATGTCAAGACTTGCCTCATATTTGAATCCTTCTATTGATACCCCTATGGAATTTTTCAATGTTTATAGGATCGCCTCCCCTAAAATGAAGAATGTGTTATATGAATTTTATTTCCATAATTATGTTGTTACAAAAGACCATGATTGGAACCCACTATTGTATGTTGGGGATGTTCAATTGAGAGCATTCATGTCTTGGGTGCAAAATGAAATTATTTGGGAACAAAAACATGGTGCTTATAAACAATTGGAGTCTGATATCCCTCTGCCTATTAGAGTTGAATCAAGCAACCCAAGGGATATTTATAGAGAATGGCATAAAATGGTGTTGAGAGCAAGCTATGGTAATAGGGTTATGCCTTGGATTGAGGCAGTTTACACAGAGTATGAAGTAAAAACAACATAAAAAGAGGAAACTGTGAGGAGATGTTTATCTTAGAGATGGAATAGTTTGATTGATGAGTTGAAACAAGTTGAGCCTCATTCCATCCACAATTATGCCGCAACATTAAAAATAATTGAGAGACATATTCAGATTGGGAGAACTCACGGATGACATTTTCTTCCCCTGACTTTCTAGCCACCCATGCTCATGTGGCCTATGCCAAATTTTAGATTCTACCAGAGTGACATTGCTACAGAAAACCATAGATGGAATAGGTTTGATCTATTGGGAGGATTCTATTGGGATCCTGACTCATGCACTATAGCCACTGGTGTTGGACAACTCTTAGTTGCAAATTTTAGAGTTTTGACTAGGAAAAAGAACAACTCTTCCCCTGTTGGAGGACTAGCAAGACATTAGGTTGGGGGGAGTGATGAGCCTAGTTTTTGGTATAGTTTTGAGTAGAATCTATAGCCTATTTTCTTATAGATGTCATGGAATTTAATGCTTAAGTGTTAGAATTGGCATAATGTTTCTCTCAAACCATTGACATTTGACATTACCCTATCCCTACAATGTTTAATGATATTTGGCATAATATGTGGGTCATCTATATTGACTTTGCATGTGATTAAAAAATGTTTCTTAGAGTTTCTATTAATGTGTTGTTATTATGTGTACTAACCCTGACATGCGGATTTAATACACCAAGTTAAGGAAGAAACCACCGGCTACGCATGCACCATAATGTCCAGTTGAGAAATCGCTCCAAATTAAAGGCAGTCAGCAACAAAGATTCTTTATGCAACTGAACATAACTGCCTTGCAGTGGACCGTAATGATCGAGCATGCATGAGTATTACTGTTGTGCTAGATCTACACTTGACTTGCATGTTTGACCAGATTCCATGCTTGCATATCTACCATTGCTCCATTTTCCCTTGTTTTTCCTAAATGGCGTTCTCCCAGTCATGGAGTTGACTGCCTTGTTTAGCAGAAGTATAAATAATAATTTGATGCTCCTTCTTCAGGAGGTTGCACAATTTTACATTGTACTCTCATCTTTTGTTTCAGTGATAGAGATACATTACTCTTTGTATGCACAATTTATAGTAAATAAAATAAAGTTATGAGTTCAAGCATCTGAGTTCTTGGTAGTTTAGAGGATACTTATCCAAGGAGGCCCACTTGGTGAGTAATCCATCCTCTTAGTTTAGCATTAGTTTTGTATTACTTGTTGTTTGGTACTTAGTTAGAAATTTGGCATCGAATGTTCCTATAGCTACTAGAAGTCCATTTTGTGTTTGTTCCTTTAGCCAAAGCAGACAAAGTAGTTTCCTATTTGTTCCTCAAATCTTTATTCCTAGGCACATTTCAGCATAAGTATAGTTGTTGGTTTATGTTCAACATTTTCTTTATTTCCTTTCAAGCAATTTACTTTCAGTATTGTGTTTCTTAGTTGTAGTGTGCAATGACTACTTGAGCCCCTAGTGCACATACAATGCCGACCCATTTCAAGTTCATGTCCCTCAGTTGAAAATTTAAATGCACCTTCATGATTATTGAATGGCTATTTAGTTTAGATGTCCAGTCTCTGAATCATGGTTGTAAAGGCTTAGTTGTGAAATCATTGTAGGAGGCAAACATCCTTTACATAATATACATCATTAGTGTTGTGTATTGCATTAAAACTAATTGTACCTTTCCTAACAATCTTTGCTCCAAAATCATCACCAAACATAACCAAACCACCATCATACTTTTCAAGTTTAGTGAACTTACTTTTATATCTCATCATGTGATTAGAAAATCCACTGTCAATCACCCAATAGTCTTCATCTTGTCTAGCATGAAATGTGGTCACCAAATTACCTTCCATCTCATCCTTCTTGCTCTTCAAATCACTTTTTCTTGAACAGTTTCTAGAGTTAGTACATATATTTACTCTCCAAAACTAAGAACAAGCATTCACTATCATCATTCTCATAATCAAATTCATCATTAGAGATTGCAATTTCTTCTCTAACATAGTACATTTTTTTGTATTTCTTATCCTTTCTATCTTTATGATCTTTTGTCTTCTTATGTACAACTCTATTTGGACATTTTGAAGCATAATGACCAATATTACCACAACTAAAATATTTAAAGGGAAACATACCTTTATACTTACCAATACCTTTCTTCAACTTCCTAGTAAAGTTTGCTTCCAACTCATCTAAACCATCACTATCTGGATCATCTTCAATCTTTGTTGCTTTAAATGTCTTTTTTGTCTTTTCCTCTTTCTTTCCAAACTTTCTCATCTCAAATGTAGTCAAGGTGCCAAATAGCTCTTCTTTAGTATATTTCTTAGGATCATATGTTTCCTCAATAATTGAAACCTTGTTATTGTAACATTCTGGTAGGGTCATCAAAATCTTTTCAATTATATCTTCATCAGTAAAAGTACCCCATTGATTTATAACTTCATTTTCTACTAGATCAATCCTCTAAAAATAGCTTGCAATATCTTCTCCTTCTTCCATTTTCATATTCTCTTATCTATGTTTTTCTGTCAACTTCTTTTTCAATTTCACCCTATCATTTCCTTCATAAAGATCTTCCAACTTCTTCCAAACATCATAAGCAATGCCTAGAGAGATAACTTTTGTTCGCTCAGTCTTGGATAAAGCACCATAAATAGCATACATCACTTTTTCATTCTCCTCATAAGCAGAAACCTCATCTACAGTAGTAGGAACACTTTCCATAGCAACATACTTCGTCTCAACAACCTTCCAAGTGTTGTAACCAAGAGAGATAATATATCCCATCATCTACACTTTCTAGTCACTGTAATCAGATCCATCAAACATGGGGATCACCAAATTATGCATCATCAGATCTTCCTTAAGTGGTTAAACTCTACACTAAGGAACCAAAGCTCTGATACCAATTGTTAAAAGAAGCATGACAATTGAGAGGGGGGTGAATCAATTGTCACCAAATTCAAATACAAAACTTCAAACACTTATCAACTTCACAACCACACTATTCTGTTATTAAGTATGAACATGAAATGTAAGTAATAGAAATAAAAATCAACATAATGAACATTGGATTTTACGTGGAAAACACAATAAGGGAAAAACCATGATGAGGATTAACTCACAATATATTTAAGTGATAGAAAAACTAAATACAAGAGGCTCACTACCAAAGGATCACTGCCTACAAAAAGGACTCGTTGTTCAATAGGAAGGCTCATTGGATACAGATATAAAAGATAACAAAAAGATCCACCACAACAATTTACACACATCTACAGCCTAGATTAGAAGATTGTAGAAACCTTCAACTCACTGCTTTCAGGAATGTAACAAAATAGTACTGCTGCCTCAAATCACTTTCACACAAATTTTCTCTTCACTTCTGCCTTATTTCGTTACTTTGTATATTTAATCTTTCACAACTTGATTTGTATTTATATGATCTTCAACCTTAGAAACATTTTCCAAGGTTGAAAAATCAACATTCCCGTGGTGGAAATGAATGAGAGTGAACCAATTAAATATTTAACCAAGACCAAAAACAATGTCTCGGATCAACCACACGCTTCCTTAATTAAATTTTTTATTCTTCCTATGATGTGTAAACACCAAGTCGGCCAAACCTAATAAAAACACAAATGAGCATTGAAGTACATGCTTCCCAAGAAGAAGATAACACACGAATGATGTGAAACACTCTATAATGCACGAGAACATGTCTTAGATACCTCTAGATACATGTGCAACAAGTGTAACCACTTTCAAACATAAAACATCTTCCACCAGTCCATTTGAACTATGCAAATACATAAAACTCTGAAACTCAACTTTCAGAACATAAAACCACAAACATCTTTGTCAGAATCTAGAGAAAACCATTGTAAGACATATTCCAGATCCCCAAGACCTGAAACAAAATAGTGGAGGACTGCAGAGCAAAAACATTTTCTCCTAGTCCATAGACAAGCAATTCTCCCAAACCAGTTCACACACCGGTGAACACAACTTTCACATTCCATCAAACTAGAAGCTAAAAATCAGGAGATGACACTAATAGATCTCCAACAACAACCCTTCAGATCCACACAAGTATAGGATCAACATAGAAGAAATGTGGAGCACATACTGAAGCACATTCTAAACACATACATACTTCTGACTTCACTCTTTATTAATTTTCTAAAAAGAACTTGGTAACCCATCTTTTCACCACATCTACAACATCAAAATGATAGCTTGATGTACTCACAACATCTCGACTATACATGCAAAATATGCAACATTTTGAACTTTGTTGACATCAATGACAACACCACCAGACTTGCTCATATTTGCAACACTTGAGACAATTTTTTGCTTGGGGAGTATGGTGCAGGGCACCATAGGCCTCCATGATACATAAATGAATCTAATTTTATGTTTTAGTGTTTGAGTCATTTTTTTTGGAATAAGGTCTATTTAGACCATGTTTAATGTCTTTTTGATGTTTTGGGGTCAGTTGTGGTCGAATTGTAAAAGTTGCTCCATTTTGCTATAAGTTGCAAAAAGTTGTTATGCAACTTTTAGTTTTTTGTATTTAGAGGAAGTTGACTAGTTAGGAGTTAAAAAATTAGTTGTAGTCAATTGGTTTGGATTTGTAAATTCATAAATAATCCTTGTGAAGGTTGGGGGAGGTTGTTGATGTTGTAAGTTTGAAATTTGAATAACAAGGACTCCATATTTCTTGCATTTTGAAGAAAACTTGTTGCTACAGTATCTTGTACGGCCTTGTACGACCTGTAGTGATCTTTTATTCATTGAAATTGATGAAGTGTTGAGTTAACTTCCTATTGGTTTTTTTTTCATAATATTTCATCAATTTTTGAGGATTTTATAGTAGATTTTCTAAGACTAGTTCAGAAACCCTAGTTTTGAGGGTTTGAGTGAAAGACAATGAAGTTTTGAGCCATTCCACTGGTGAAATGGCCTAATAACTAGTGGAATGGGAGTACATAGGTTTTATTGTATGTTCATGGTGTTGGCAGGAGTAGGGTACACATATTTTGGCAAATGGGTTAATGCCCTAGTTGATGAAACTCATTTTTTAAAGCAAAAATGGTGAATAGAGGTTAGGGTTTGAAAAAAATATTTTGGAAAGTGGCTTGAAAGGATTGGAATAGTTAGGAAAGAATATATTAGACATGTTTAGGGTTTTTTTTTTAAGAGTGGAGGTTGGGATTGTGTAAAACCAATAGGTTCCTATTTGGACAAGCCTAAATAGGCTTCTTGTCAAGCGTAGCAGCTGGAAATTGGAGGTTGTATTCCAAAGTATCTGCCCTACAAATTGTATATGTTTTCAAAAGCCTTAATGGGTATCTAAATCTATTATTTTTTTGTTGGTATGAGGTGGGGTTTGAAAATTATGGTGGGAAAACCTAGTTTGTTGTCCTACTAGGTTTAAAGGCAATTTGTGTAGAGAATCAACTTGTTTGATGTTTTAAGACCTTGAAAAAGGATAGATTGAGTGAGTTTAAGTTTTGATACCATGCTCTTCATCAGAAACCCTTTATTTTATATCCTTTCCAGGGTTCTAATTTGTCATTGATCTTCTCCTGCCCATTCCCAATCATGTTAAAACATCCTATGTCATCAGTGTTCATGGAGTAACTGGTCCCTCATGCCTAGGTCTGAGGTTCTTATATTTTATAAGGTGGATTGACTGGCCTTGTTTTTCCTTTGCATCCTTTGCAATTTATGACTTAAAATCCTTTAAGACCTTTCCATGTGGTGTCCTAGGTAGTCCCCTTCTTAAAACAACTTGCAGGAACATGCTAAATTATCTTCACTTAAGTCTGTTTACTGCTTCCCTTTATCTCTCATCGCAGATAGCTTTTGCAATGTAAATTTTAATTGGTGATGAGTGATGAGTGGTGTTTCCTTGGTTTTGCACATCGCAGGTAGCTTTAAGAGATTTTGATTTGTATTAGTGATGTGTGATGTTCTAGATTCTCTTTGTATCAATGAAGTTTAGGCTATCGCTAATTACACTTGAACTTTAAGTTTTGAATTAGTGATTAGCGATAACTTTTGGGATTTTGTTCTTCTCTTCATCGCTAATCATAGATGGGTATTCAATTGTCTTGTTCTGATTGGCGATGAGTTATGAGTAGTATCTCTTTTACTTCGTATATCGTGGATGTGTTTTGAATGTTACATTTTGTATTAGCAACATGTGATGTAAGTTTTCCATGTGTTATTGCTAGCCTCCTTATTGCTAATTTCTTGCAGGTTTTATGAGGAGAATTAGCGATAAGAGAGGGACCTTGGTGCTCTTTGTGTTTTCTCTATCACTTGTTGCAGATTCATTCCAAGACTCGAGTTTCAAAATAGTGATGAGCAATGGATTCATTTGTCAACTTTCTTTTGCTGATTTGAATTTCTCTTATGAGTGATGTATTTTGTGCCTTTGATTTTCACATAGGTGCACATGTCTTAATATTGATTCATTGCCTTATCTCCCATCACTAATGTGATCTAGAGTTTGAAGCATGAATCAGTGGTGCATGATGGGAAAATGAATGTGATCAAGGATGAGCCATACTTTCAAGGGCTAAGATCTCATCGTGTGGATGCTTGCATCATTAATAGAACTAGTGAGGGGTGAAATGTATCAAAAATGAGTGATAGCTACTAAATAAAAGACAACATGGTATCACCCTTAGGAAATCGTATAAAGCAAAGAAGAAAGTAGCGAGGTGAAGGGAGGACTGCTAATATAGTTTTAATACAAGGTGATCAATGAATAGGGTTTGAATGTGAAAGACTAAATGTCATTTTTCTCACATGATCTTATTATCAAACATTAATGGTGGTATGTCCATTCCTTGGCCATAATGAATTTGGATACATGGTTTTTCACACATTTGAAACTACTCAAGAGTGGAGAAGAAAGCCAAAAGCTAAAGAAACTATGTGGAGAGCTCTAGAAAATAATTATAGTAGCAATTGTATCAATTGTTCACCTGGATAAGAAAACTATTGTATCGCCTCTTGTCCAAAATACTAAATTATACTATTTTGAAAAGGTGGTAGGGAATTGGGGAGATAATTTTCTTGTGGTTTTTTTTCATTTAAATATCTTCAATTGGGGTGATAAATATTGGGAAAATTTTGGGAGTATTTTGTTCTGTAAGATGTTCCTTAGGTTTTTGTATTGGGGTAAATATTTTTGAGTGGAAAAACTATAAACCCTGGTTCTACTGCATTGCCAATATGAGTGAACCAGAACCCAGTGAATCTAGCATCAGACCAAAGAAGAAATTGAAACAAAAAAGGGTTAAAAGGATTAAAACTTAGGATGTTTCATCCACGGTTAAGCTCGAGCCACTTGCAATACCTAACCCTACGCAAAATACTCCTACGACATCTACTAAGTATAGGAGTGCAAAGAAAGAAAAGGGGAGGTTTATGCAATGGGCCACTAGAGAAGTAAAAGAGGGAGGCTCACGAATTGGAAAGAGACCTACGAGACAAGTTGTCGTGACAACTAGACTAATTTACGATGTTGGTGAAATTGGAGAATTGGCCCAACCTCAGAGTGGATGGAAATTGTTCCTATATGCTTTTAATAGGTAGTATTCTAAGAAGTTGGAATGCTACTTATGGGTGCTCAACCTCAGAAAGCTAGTGGTGCAAAATGTGTTTGTGGAGGTGGATGTGATGATGAGGGAATAATGGATAAGGTTGTGGAGGTATTTAGGTTGAATCCCAATTATACTATGAAAATAAAGTGTACAGATCTATATGGTGGAAATGAGTATAACATATTTGCATATAGAAATAAACTGCTTGTTCAACATAGAAAGAGCATGGAAAGGTTTCTCCCAATATATGTCAAGCCTTTTGAACATGAAGAATTTGTGAATTATTTCAAGAAAACCTATTACTGCTTGAATCAAGTTTTGGCTCAAAACTTTGAGGGGAGGATAGACCTTGACCTATTGGTAATTATAATAGATATACAAGCTCATAATCAAAACACTAGTTTTGATTATGCCACTTATGTTGTTGAGCAAATGCATCAGGATTTCATTAATCTAAAGAAAGATTTCCTCCCTCTGCATTTCCCACATTATTCCCTGATTATGAAAATGCTTTTGTTTGAGGGTGATTATAGATGGAAAAGAAAGTTGAAGTTGAGATTGAGGGACAATGAGAACAATATTTTTCTAGTCCAAATGTGGACACATATTTAAGATCAGGATTATTCCAATTCCAACAATTTCATGTTTGCTAATGTCATAAGGTTTAGTATCTTGGAAATTTTGGGTGTGGAACCTATTCATAGGAATTCTCTAGCATTTAGGGATATCATGTGCTCAATGGATAGGGAAGGATCAACTATGAAGCATAATTGGGAAAATTGGTTTCTACATTCAGAGTATACTTTGATTAGGGATTATGGATCTAAGGTGGTACCACATTGCTTGTCTCTATTTGTCTCTAACTAATTGGATTTCATGGAATTGATGTGGCAGGTTGATTTTATGGATTATGAAATGTTTAGAAAGCAAAGTAAGGGTTCTGTTTTAAATTCCAAATGATCTTTTGCTTACCTTAAGGTTATTGCCCATGAAGGGTATGCAAAATTAGGAATCATGGTGAACAACCCTAGGCTACCTATAATGAGGTTAGGATTTTTGACCCAGAAGGATTTGTGTATGCAAAGAGGAGGGATAAAAAATTATCAAGGATTTATCACCAGTTCTGGTACCAGGAAGATGTATTGAGAAACTTGACTAGTAATAAGGTTGTTAAGTTTAGAAAGAAGGAATGGGCATCCATAATGGAAATTGAGGAGAGAATCATGAAGAGGAATTCATTTTATGTGATTCCCTATGATTTAATTCAAGACCCTCTTGAAAGAGATTTTACAAAGCTAAGGGATTATCAAAATAGTGATTTCTAGGTGAAGGTAAAAGAAGTTGTTGAAAAGGCACAAGCTCTCTTGGAATAACAACCTCAGGCTATGGATATTCCAGAGCATCCTGGAGATGTACAAGAAGTAAATGAGGAACAAATGACAGAACATGTACCTAGTGATGAGGAGATGGATAAGAAATTCCCTCCCCCCTAAGGGGTATGTGCAGGATCATGATGGGCCAAAAAGTGGCAATATGATGGGTATGTTGCAGTCAACTTTTTTTTTACCCAAAATTGATGAAAATACGGTTTTTAAAGGAGATTCTCAGCTTTCCACCAATATAAATTATTCTTTACTTTTAATTTAATAAGTAATTATTATTCATTTTCTATTCAAATTATGACTAAAGTCCCGATTGATAGATTGATTGAAAAACATCTATAGCTTTCAAATGGTATCAATTTTTTTGAATCCAAAACATGCATCAAATTCTATACTTCACACACTATAGGATTAAAAAGAAAAACTAAATTTCATGAAGTTTTGACCAAGTTAAGGATGGTTAGACATCTGGGTTTTATATTTTTAAAAGTTGTAATAAAAATTCATAATTAATTATTTACTTGGAAAAAATTACAAAAATATGCATCACATCGAGACATGAGTCCTCTGATATCTAAAATATTATAAAAAAATATTATCATTTTATTATGGTTAGGGTGGTCAAACAGACACCTACTTCTTATTTTTTCCTTGAAATTTAAGTACTACTGCATTGAAATTTCAAATTTTCACCAAATAGATTGTTTATTTTTAAACAAACCTAGTAGTTTAGAAACTACATTCAATTTTCTACAAATTCTATTCTTACATATTTTTGATATAATATAGATAACTTATTCAAATTTTTATGTCAAGTTGTCTAACTCTCATTTTTTCTAATTTTTTTGCCACTTAAGGGCTTGTTTTTTCCATGATGATCCTGCACATACCCTAAGATTGAAGAAACCCTTAGTTTAGGGGTTCCCCCAGATAGAATTGTCCAATGGAACTATGATGAAAAGAATGATGATGATCCTAGGATCAAGGATTGTGATGAATTCCTTGTAGATGACAAGTTTGTACAAATTGATGAATTCAAGGAATTTATGGTTCAACAGAGGAGCAAGGAGATATAAAAAAGGCTTGAATGAGTGAGGGCTAGTGTTGAACCTTCTCAATAGGAAGAGGCTGAGAAGGTAGAGGAAGAAAAGATAAGGGCTAAGATTACTACTATCACTTCTACTGAGGCTAGGAAAATTTTCAAAGATATTGGTATTATATTGATACTAGGATGCACTATCACCTCAACTATTGCATATGATGCAGTAAGAAGATACCCTCAGGAATCAATATTTGAGGAGAATTTTGAAGAGGTGTTTGGATCTGGATATAGTTCAAAGTTGCATACTCTTGCAATCTGGTCTGTTACACCCAATACTGGAAAAAATGAGGCTGCTAGGCCTATTGAAGAGGTTATAGGTTCCTTGGTGGTGAAGAGATCCGCAGATATAACACCTATCCAAGTAGCTAAGTTAACTGATCGTGCTACAATGCTTAGTGTGGACACAACACAAATTTATTAGAAGATGTATGATTCCTTGTTGAAGGAATATAAGGTATTGGATGAAATAAACAAGATGAGATCCACTGTTCAGGCTAGTAAGTCAGTAAGGACACTATCTCTGCCATCCTCTTCTTCTTCAGAATTTTCTACACAAGATAGGGAAACCTTGGCCTTGAGAATCAAAGATTTGAATGATTAGTTAAATACAAAAAAAGTTAAATACAAAAAAAGAAAATGCCAGGAAGGCTAAATTTGAAACTATTAAGGTGGAAAATGACATTTTTGAGGATGTATTCAAACATAGGGTGACAAAATTAGTCAATAGAGTTGATGATGTATGGGCTACCTATAAGAGCATTCATGAAGCAAACATAAGGTATTTGCATGTCCAAGAGGCCTTCAGAAATGAGTGGAGAAAATGGAGCACTAGGGTAGTCACTTTAAAATAAATGATTCCTAAAATGAAGGAAGACCTTGAGGCACCCACAAATATCCCCGAAATACTACAAGTTGTTGACATGGTAAATGAGGTAACAAATTTTCATGGAAAATGAGAAAATCGGCTCCAAAGCAAGCTGAAATCATTTAGAGAAATGGAAAAGTGTGGTATTCCTGTTATATTTGATCACAAAGGTGAGTTACTATAGTTTGAGAAATGGAGTGATGAATTGGGAGAGCTTCTCAGATTAACTAAGATGGAATTGACTTTGGTTGATTATACCCTATTGAATCCAAATGGTAATATGCTAATAGAGATTGAAACAGGAATGGATATTTTCTCAAAGAGGCTAGAGAATTGATTGATGCTAGATATACTCAAAATGATGCAAGGGAATAGAGGTTATTGGATGCAAAATAGTCCACTGAAGAAGAGAATACCACCTAGTTGGAAAAGTGTACTGATTAAGCTTGTAAGGGGATGATAATTGATATGATGAATAATAGACAGGAGAAAAACAATGCATAGCCTGAAAATAGTGTAGATTAGGCTTTTGATGAAGTATTGCAAAACTATTGTTCTCTTCTCAACATGAAGATTGGTGGCATAACTGTTGATGTGGATAAATTAATTTTGTTATTTCTTCTCATGCTTTCTAAATTTTTTTGACTATGTTTACCCTTGGTGGAAACTTTTGTGCACATGGAGAATATCTTGAAACTATTATAACAAAAAAATTATGTGTTTTTGAAGTGGGACCGAATTTCAATGATGAGTGAGGATTGAATTTTCCTCATGTTTATTTCCACCATCTGAGAGCTCGAGTGTAACTAAAAAGGGAATATTTGTTACAATAGTCCAATAGGGTTGTGACATGTGTACTTTCTGGTTCGAGGCTTTTTTTCTCTTTCATTTCTATAGGAAATAATTTAGGGCCAAAAGTACGAGGTTCGTTCAATTGGAATTGATACAGTGAATTGTAAGAAGAATATTGAGCATAGTTTTGTGTTTTGTCTTAAGTTTTAGAGTTTGTAGTTATGTATATAATTCTGATAACAAGATAGGAAATACAATACAAAATTATGCCAACTTCATGGTTGTTATATCTCCTATGTACTTGTTTAATGAGTTATGAATGAAAATAATTAAGGATTGTTTTGTTTGTCTCTATTTTTTCCCAATGGATGTTTGATTTCATTCTTGCTTATTAGTCCAATGAATTAATGAAAATGATTGAATGAGATTGTCAACTCATATGAATTAGGTGCTAGGATATTTGTAAGCAGTGATGGTTGTGAATGTAATGTGGAAGTGTTGTAATGCAATGTTTGTAAGCTTGTATGTTGCTATTGTTGAGTTGTTATCTAGTTTCATAGGTTAAGATTGATTCCATGTTTAGGATAAAGCACTGGTTCATGCAAAGTATTCATAGTTCAGTTCTTGGGTTGATTCATCAAATTATCACTCTTTATTTACAAACCTTCAATTGAGTTACCATTATATTTACGTTGAGTTTCACTGTTCTCATGCTCTAGGTGTAGGATATTAATAAATGACATGCCAACTTGTTTGATATGCTACATTGTTGAGTAGTTATATGAGAGTTATTTTTTGTTTACAATGTATTTGAATATTGGTCAGTAAAATCCTTGAATATAAATTGTGGAATTACCCTCCTGGGTCTCACAAAGCCCAAAGTCCAGGAATATAATTTTTGCAGCTTTTACTCATTCGTTAGACAATCCCTTTAGATTGTTGATTATTGGAAATGGAAAAGTCCATAGGTAATTCTAAAGATCACTTCGGTTCTTAGAAAACAAACATGATATATAACTTAGTAAAATTTTAACTGTTTGTAATAAAAAAATAATTTTGTCTAACTTTGATTGGTTGATCAATATGTGCACCTAGAATGCAATTGTTGCAAGATATGCACAAAAAGGGTTTGTTGACAAGGCCTTGGAGGCATTTAGAAAAATGTAGTTGGTAGGTGTAAAGCCAAATTATGCAACCTTTGTTAGCATCCTTCTTGCTTGTGCCAAAATGGGAGCTTTAAAGTAGGGTATAGATATTCATCAATGTGTATACTTCCACATATTTACTAGAAGTTTGATACAAAATAATGTCTACAATATTTTGGTGTGGTAAAATTTCTTCTATAACTTGTTTGAGAAAATTGTATTTGAACTTGTGCTAGTTATGGTAAACTTTCTTCTATAACTTGTTTCCATTGGCAATGGATCTTGTCTGTGCTACAAGATTGAACTTGGAAATCCAAGCTTGTAGGTAAATAACCATATTGAAATATTTTACTATCCCTTATGGTACCCCTCCACTCTCACCTGGGATGTGCAGGTAGTTTGGCTAAGGAATTAGAAGAGGAAGATGGGACAAGAGCTTCTAATGGTATTTTTGTGAGTATGATATTACATTATGATTGCATTTAATTGGTGATGCTTTTATATAGATGCAGTATTAGGTGGTGATGCAGTGAATTAGTAATTGCTCATGATGATATGATATGATTTTTTAGTTTAGAAATGATTAATTTATCATTTATATTATATTGTTTGGATAGATGTGATGAAGGACAGTGTAGCACCACTCATTCGCGGGTGCCCTGCTACGCTGCGATTCCTTCTCACAACACAATGCTTTGATTTTATATATGTATGCACATGTACACGACTTCGTTTGTATGCAGGGATTGCAAGTACATAGTCTCGATTCCACCTGCTTCGGTAGGATAGGGTGAGCACCAATAACCCAACAACATAATGTTGAAATAGAGATGACTTGGAAGTTCTTTTTGTAATTGTCATTATTGTGGTTTTGTGTTTTTGTGTTTTATAGGCATTTTATTAGGTGGCATTTATAATTGTTAGAAAAATTATTTAAATTAATTAGATAATGTGCTTTACCAAGTAAAGTAGCCAAAAAGCAGGAAATTAAAACAAAAGAAAGTATTAGAAAATAGAAAAATAAATAAATAAAAAGAATGAAAAATTTATTATTGAACAGATAGGGAGTGAGATTTGGTAGAAAAGCTTGCTTTTCAAAAATATAATTTCTTTTATTTATGATTTTTGAGAGCTTTTGCAATGGAATGGTATTATCTTTTATTTAATTAAAAATTTGTGAGTATTTTGGGACACAGAGGATTGTTGAGACAAGAGTTGTGCAAGTTAATTGTTCTGTACTGTTGAGTCTTCTAAAGTTTTTGGGGGAAAAATATTTTGATCTTTTGCTATGTTTTGAGGGAGTTTTAGGAAGGGACTTTCAATCAGTTACTCGTATTATTCTGGAGAGAGCCTTCTGAACAAAGGTTGAGATTTGAATTCAAGTACGGTATTCTGGAGAGGAGACTTCGAAGCAGGAACGAGGATTTTTTTTGTAGAGGCCATCGTAATCAAGCGAGCATCATCAGATTCTCGAATAAGCACAGGACTCCAGGTTCAATTCTCTCTTTTTGACTTCCTTGAATCTGTAAAAGAAATAAAGAGGTGTTTTAGAATCAATCTCTGTTTGAAGAAGAAAATCGTTCTGTGACTTAGATTTAAATGATTTCTTTGAGATTAGAAAATGAATAAACAAATAGGTATTCTTTGAAAAGAAAATTCATGTTGGATTTAGAAATCAGGTTTTGCAAACACATTGAAAATAAACTCTTCGAATTTCGTTTAGATATGCCCTATTTCTCTCTTTTATTTTCTGTGAAGAAAAGAAATTAATCTTCGTATTTTGGATGGTTTTGAAATATTATTTTTAATAGTCATAAATATATTTATACTATAAAAATATCTTTGTTCTATTATTTACTGGGAAAAGCGTATTCTCTGTAATTGTTTATAATTCTATATATATATATATTTAAATTTATATATATTCATGGTATATTAATTTATAATGTGTATTTAAAATAAAATATATTTATTTTTCATGCAAAGAAAAAGGGCCAAATAGGACCCGTCGGAATCCATTACCGGAATGGATGGCATTTTTGTATGTGGGTACCATTATTTTAAAAATATATATAAAAAAATTATATAAAAGAAATTTTGTTAAAATTTTTTGCTAAGATTTAAAAGTTAATGGGGAGGGAGGTGGCGGCAGTGGTACCCTTCCCCTACCCATTAATTTGTGGACTACCATGACAGTCCACCTGGGGCTGGCGTGGCATGGCAGTCAGGTATGAATTTCTTGCATCACGGTAGTGGGGCTAACAACAAGTGGTAGGGGCTGGCTGGCGTGAGTCCCCATACGACAGCCTTAGTTCCTTTTAAATTTGTTTTAATTTAATTTAATTTAATTTAAATTTTAGTTTATTTTATTATTTTATATATATGTAGTTATATATATATATATATATATGTGTGTGTGTGTGTGTGTGTATGTATGTTTCATTATATTTATATAATTCAAAAATTTGAATACAAATTAATAAAATATTTTGTTATTAAATGTTTTAATTTTAGGAAATAAATAATGATATTTTTTTTGTATATATATTTAATGTAATTTGTTTAAAATATCATTGTAATTTAAATATATATGTATAAATACATTTGTGTATATATATTATGATATATACATAGGTGTGTATATATTTATAAAAGGTATATTGAAATCTTTCTTATGATTATAAAAAAAAAATAGGGATTTAAATGGTGTTGATTAGATAGAAATAGAGAAGCACAATATAGGTTGTCTGGTTCGAAAGTGGAATTCATAGTTTTGTTAATTATTAAAAAGGAGAAATTATTTATCATTTGTATTTTATTTTATAGAATTCTTTGTGGGAGTAGAGATTTTGAGATAGGATTAAATGTGTTGCTAGTTATGTTATTTTGAACTTGAAACCCTTTGGAGTGGTTTATTTTGCCATTTTAATCATCGTTGGCTTTCCTTTCGATACAGAAACCCCGTTGTAAATTGTGAGTTCAATTTTAGTTATTATTAAACTTGGTCTTCTTTAGAGGCATGATTTATTTCTTTCAATGTTATCCTTGTCTTGGTCATACTTTTAGAATTGAAAACTTATTGGGTTAATGCTTGGAAGGGTTGAATGGTTTTATTAAGACTGTTGGTTATGTGTTGTCGCGAGAGGGTTAATACCTCGCATGTTCTCGTTTGAGTATTATATGCTTATTTGTTTTAGTTCAACCCTTGCTTGGTTTTAGTTGATGTTAGGGGTCTTAGGGAGAGTGGATTTTCATGGGGGCCGATGCCTCAGTTGGAGGAAGGGCCAGTAGATCCCATGAGAGCTATGCGATGACACTCTCCACTAGACACCCTTGTACTTGGTTTTTGGTTGCCTCTGGAATAGTAAACTTTATGTTGTATCCAATTCTTGTGAATTTGATTTATGGTTGTTATTTAGTTACTTGTTTAATTGATAATGTTGTATTTAATTGTGATGAGTTTCATAGCTTTTACTTGTTATGTGATTCGTGAACGTTGATGGTTGTTTCATTGTATGCCTTGAATTGTGTTTGTATTTGTACTATGTTGTCTTGAGTCGGTTTGGCATTCATGGTCGGGTTCTCTTCCTTGTCACCTCTGAGCATGGGGGGTGAGTTATTTATAATTCACATGGTTGGGTGGAACGTGCTCCTCACCCGTTGGGTTCCCCATTAGCAGTCTATCTTCTCAGCATTTCTGCAGTTGGTGTTGCACCAGTGTTCCTTTGTAATTCAGATTTCATTGTATTTATATTATCCCACACGTTTGGGAAATTTGATGTAATTATTAATCAAGAGTTTGTAATGTAATATTAAAATGATGATGTAATAGTTAGGATCAATTGTAACTTGTTAAAAGAGATTCATTATGATTGTATTATGTGATGTATTAATATTCTCGCTCTTGGTTATTGGATGTATTCTTATTCATGGTTTATAATATTAATAGTTATGTTGTTATCTTTTACTTTCGTTGTTAGTTGTTTATGTAGTAACCTCGCGTGCCCCAGAGAGCTAAGCGTAATAGTGTAATGTAATGGGTTATGTGATTATGGTTAATGTTTCTTACATGTTTAATTGTATTGTTTTAAAAAAAATTATTTGCTATGTGTGTGTTCTCTGGGGTTTTACCCGCGACCGATGATTACCTTACTTGTAGTGTGAGAACTGTTAGCTAGGATTTTCTAATTTTATTATAGGTGCATAGTTTAGTTGACTAGATTGTTTAAAGCGCTAAGATGATGGTTTACATTTGTGTAAACATTTCAAGCATTTTCAACAAACACATTTTGAACATGTTTCTTAGTTTGAGGAATCTGAAGGACTATAGTAAGGATTTAAATATCCCTTTTTGATTATTTTTGGTCCTATTTTTGTTTAAGTTTTTTTCTTCCCATATTTCCAATTTGTGGTGAAAATTTCCTTGCAATGGCCTGGCTGTAGCATCTGATAGCTATCACTGTAAGAGTATGAACTACTTGGTTTGTGCAATTAAAATGACAAATGTACATAAATTTATTCTAACACTTTTTATTTATTTATAAGAGGATAATATTTCAAATAAATTGTATGATACCAATAATGATCAGAGCATGAGAAGCCAATTATAATTTATATTTGACAATGAACCATCTTAAAGACACTATTATAGTGACAAGGAAATAAGATGATCAGTGAAAAATATGGTTGGTTTGAAGCTACAATCTATGAAGACCCTATTTTCACTTCATTCCAGACCAAAATATTTTTTTCAAAAAATGAAATATGGGAGTTACAAACTATGGAACCCAATTCTATTCAATTCCTTGAATTAATATTAAACATTGGTCCAGTTTCAAATATGTAATATATTGTTAATTTATGCATTGATAATATCAATTTGTACTGCGAATAACAATTTAGTGTAGGGATTGGAGTATATTTCTCCCTTTTATTTTACTTTACTATATTTTGAAATTAAATATTCCTGCTTCCATAATATTTTCTTGCTTTATGAAACTCTATCTACATGTTGGTGTTTGGGTTGTTGGGATTTTCAGTTATCATGCCATTCCCTTGTTTTAGTGTTAATGTATTTGTTTAGCTTCTAGACAAAAAAATGGTGACAACTGGAATGCATATAGTAGCATTATTTTTTTGCAATTGTTGTGGGTGGATCATTGGTTGGAAATGTGTATGTCCTGGGGCCTAAACTTATGCAACATAAGTTAAATACTTAGTTAATAAGTAATGCAATGTATAACTTTCTCAAATAATGAAAGTTTGCAAGATTTCTAAGTGGACGAGTCTAAAATGGGTAATCATGGGCATGTAGTAAGTCAAATATGTTAGGACAGATCCATTTGCTGACCAAGATAGAGTGAAATTTGGGCAGATACCTTGAACATTGTTGAAAGTGTTGCTACTTTGGTTAGTCTTCTAGTAGTACACCTTTATATTCTCTTGCAATACTTTTGAATGAGTCCTAATCATGTAATTTTTTAGAATCCCCCATCTAGGTATCTCAACTATAGAACTTGGTATATGGAGCCTAATCAGACTCAGAGGTTAAATTTTCCCCACTTTTATCAACATGGTTTCCCCCCAAATTATTTAACAGGGGTTTGGGGGCAGTGCCCCCAAGACAGGGTCAAGGGGCAGCGCCCCTTGTGGGGTCTAGGGGCAACATAAAGGTGTCAAGTGTTATTTTTCTATTGGCCGACATTAAAAAATCCCTATTTTGTAATCAACATAATTCTTGATAAAAGGCTAAGGGTTAGGGTTTTTGTTGACATTATATTGTAGCATTTGTAGTAGTATTGGGTTGCAAGGATTACTAGTTGTAATTGGTTTGATTTACTAGATAATAATATTGGACTCTCTATTGGTGGATGTAGCTTGAGTTTGGGTGAACCACATTAAAGATTGTCTTTCACTGTTATTATTTCTGTGTTTTTCATTTCTCTGATTAACCTTTATTTGCATTTAATTGATATTTTTCTACATACAATTCCTAACAAAACTTTGGCTATGGAATTGGTGGTATTAAACTTATAAAATTTGATTTATAACCATTGCATATATGTTTTAGGGTATTTTTGGTTAGTATTACTATTGAGATCCATACAAGGCCAAAGATTGCAATGCACAATAGTCATGATATGTAATATTTCAGCAAGATGTAGGATTTTGTTTTGAATGTTTAGCAACTTAGAAAATGGCATTGGTGTAAAGCACATAGAGTCATGTGATTGTCTTTTATGATGGATGCCATGACAATATCCATATTGGATTGTATATATTTATCAAACTTAAATGCTTCTTATCTGTGAAAAATTGATAACATTGGGAAAACCAACATTCTCTTTAAGTAGGCAAGTAGAAGATTGATTATCTTTTGATTAGAGTTAGTTGGGCTAGTTCTCAATAAATTGTATATGGTAATTATTGGTTCATCCCATTACCAGTAGTGCAAACCATGAGGATAGAAACCTACCTATCTAAGTACCCAAATCTATTATTTAATCAGACTGTTATGATATTGTTGATGTAGGGACATGGTATATGGACGTGGGTTTTTTGAGAGCCTAGATGTGCATGGACTTGAACAATTACAACCTTTGAAAATCTTCATGGGGGGTTTAAACAAGAAACTAGGCTTCTAGAAGTACAAAATTAGATACATTTGAACCTATCAAATTATCCCTCCTTTCAAATCTTGTGCAATATGAGGATTAACTTAATACAAATTCTTGAACTCATCATATCTTTCTACTTCAACTCTCATTTTTATCATGATATTTGGTCTCCTAGTTGATGCATTTAATTTTTTTTTGAATCACCACTCATAATATGTTAATAAAAAATAGAATAACAAAAATTGTACCAATCTCACACCTTTGATTCAAGTGACCTTCAATTTTCAAATATTACAATAGTTGATGATTTGCAGATAACTTAAATTCTTCAGTTAATCAAAAATCTCTATATTTGTTTAGTGATTGAATTATGTTGTAAAATTATTATAATATTTTGTATATTTGAGTATGATTTGTTTCTCACGCTACAACTAATTTAAATCCATGTATTTCAGGTTATTCTACGTCAGCAATTTATAATCAATCTCTATGTAAGTTTTAATTGAATCTTCATTTTTTTAATTGATCAAGCTATATTTGAGAATAATTTTATGGTTTTTTTTCTGGGATACATGTTTTCATATATTTCAACAACTATTTATGTAATGATCCTAACTAGCATCCACACACTTTTCTTTGTAGCTTTCTATTAAACTATTTTCTTGGTGTCTATAAGAAATGGAAGACCAGTGATTTATGTTGTTTTTGGTACTTGTAGTATCATTTTAATGAAATGAAACACTAACCTAGGATTTAATAGGTATAAAATAGAGTAATAATTCATATCATTTTTATGATCGAAAGATTTGACTAGTTAGTGATGAAAAAACATATGTTTTAGAGTAATTTACATGAATTATGAAACTACTTTGTGACATCAATAAAACCATCCAAATTAGCAAAAACCTTGAAAAAATATTACCATGCTACTACACTAGGGGTACTAATGTAATGAGGACAATTAATTAATCTTTGGAGTGTAATGATAATAGTGAATTTTTTTAAAAATTGATTACTTTCTTTTGTTTAAGTAAATGATGGTCTTCACCAATGGGCTCTAGAGTCAAGAAACTCATGACATAAGGGTTGAGTGAGAGATTTCAAAGAGAAAAATATTGCAAAGATGATGTTTAGCCATGGTCGTATGATGAGACAAACCTTGAAACATAGTTTGATCATCATGTTCACTTTAAGATGGTTGTGAGGATTCAATACAATATAATTAAATCTTTATAGGTTAAGTATTATGTTTTTAATTGTACACAAATTGTAATGGAAATTAGAAAATTGAATGTTTTGAGTGTTCTGTTAGTGGATGTTTGTAACGTTAATGAATATAGCTTGCAATTTTTTTTCAATTGGATAAGTTGTTTCATTTTATTTTTTTACTTCTTTAACATTTTACTTAAAATAAACTTTTGTGTTTGGAAGCTTTATGCAATAAACACCTATGCACTTTATGCAATTAACACCTAGGCAAGAGAAACACAATACCATAAAGTTAAAAAACTTTGGAAGTAGAACATTGTTTATATTTTTCTTATGTACTGAAACATAATGAAAATTATGTATGTTATTGATCATGTGCTAGTGAATTTGAGTTATGTTACTAATATCACTTGCATATGTTATCTAATTAATATTTTTTTATCATTTTATGTAATTTTATGTTTCTTTAAGAATGTGCCTATGGGTGCTCCTGATTCTACTATGGGGGATTCATTGATCTTAAATCATGGTCTAATTGAAATTATAAGGAATGGGAAAGGAAAACATTACTATGATGGTGCATGAGGTAAGTTTGAAAATTGTATTTTATAGGTTCAATTATTTTATGTTCCTTATTATATTATGGTAGTTTATGTTTGTGGAATACATACCATATCTAAAGTCATTCCAACCCCTATCATGCTAGCTGTAAGATTTGATCTAGATTCTTGTGCATTAATTAACTTATTTCACCATTTTATATTTTGTTAATATTTATGTATTTTCCAAAGGGAATTTCTAGAGTAAGTCCACTGAGAATGCATCTTGTTGGCATGCAAGATCTGATTATGCCATCCGATACAACGAATGTTATGCAAAAGGTAAGATTCAATCATATGTTTGTGTGGGTTTGGTTATGTTATTTCCCCTATTATAATACTTTAATATTTATATAATTTGTGTCTTGCAAGATGCTTCAAGATGATGTGTCATTACCTTTACATCTAGACAAAAAAAATCTATCACAAGAGTGGCATCAAGCACAATACCTCATAGCATTCCCTCTACATCAAACATGTATGCTCCTAGTATCCCTATTGAAATGGGAACACATCCTCTTGTTAGGAGTACATCACAAATAAATAATCCATCAAGTCTAGGTTCAGTTAGAATTCTCCCACCAAAACATGAACAAGTTTCCTTGAGGAGTCTTAAAGAATCACAATCAAGAATACTAAGGCTCCTACCAAAAAATCTTGAAAATGTTAAAATTAGGAAATAAATACTTAAAAATTTGAGTTATAGGAGAGGAAATTATTGGGGAGTGTAGGGATTACTTCAGACAAACATGTAAAATTATCTAGAAATATTATCTTATTATTCTTTTCTAGTTCATATTTTACTTTTATCACTATAATAGCATGTTGACTAGTAAACGGATCATTGCTGATTATATGGTTGCTTGATGATCTCACTGCAAATACAAGAAATAAATGATAAAGTAACTAATGTACCTATAGGGGAATCTACCTCAACCCCTAAGACTACAAAAATATCCTCAATAACTACAAAAGGAACACAAGAAGTTACAATCTTGCTCACCTCAAAAGGAAATGTCTTGAGGGATGAAATGGGGTTAAAATTATTTCACTTTAGTTTTCTTCGTGCAAAAAAATTATTTGGAAATACCATTCAAATGAATTGGAGGAAGAAAGTGAATGCTAAGAAAGATGAACTCTTTAAATATTTCATAATAGCATTTGAAATTCTTGGTTTTAATAAGGAAATTATTCTAGATATTACATAGAAATACATTCACTCTAAACAAGAGAATTTAAGGTCGAAGCTAAAAAAGGACTTGAGATATCCACGTCCAGCTTGGATCATAGACCAAGTGACATGGGATGAACTTATGAAAGATGTCAAATTTAAGAGGAAGGCCTAAAATTATCCAAACTATAGGTCATCTACACGAGGAGGATCTAAAAGATGCCTTCAAGATACAATGAAAGCAACCCAAGCTAGTGTTTCATGTATTGGATCCCATAAATTAGGATCTAGTGGGTACAATAGCATTCATGGTGGCTTCAAAAGTGAATATTTTCCTCTATTGTATTCTCTATTTCATAAAAAAAGGTCATGAAAAGCTTGCGAGTTAATTGTATCTTATGAGTCATTGTACATTATAAATCTGGTTATATTTGTTTATGTAGGTTCACCAATTTCAAAAGGAAGCTTCAAAGGAGGACCTAAAATATGCTTTACTACATGGTTCCCAAGGCCTTTGACAACATATGCTACATCGAGGGGATAAATTAGTCACTGCTCATGAATCTGAGGTAAGTTCTTTGCATGATGGGCTATAATAAAATTTCGTATTTTTCCTTCATTTCCATTGCAAAGAAAATGATATAAATATTAATCTAGAAAAATACACCTAGAATTACAATAGTTTATTTTTTTCATAGAGAAATTGTCATGGCCCCTATTTTTAATAAGTAATTTATAATTCAATAATACTATTTTAATGATCATTGCATCTTATTTTTATTTAATAAGGTAGATTATTGTTATAGCTACTAAATTAATTAAATGTTAGTTAATGTGAATTTCTCTTAGAAGAAATAAAAATAGTTTTAAATAATTTATTGATTTTATTTGAAAATTAAAATTAATATTTATTGTTTTAAAGATAATTGTGATGTGGAGTTAATAAACCATATTTGTTGTTCAACATTAGTTTTAATTGAAATTCAATGGTATCTCATTATTATTACCAAGGATAAATATTATGCATGAAAAATAAATATTATGCATAAAAGAGGGAAAAACTATAATGGAAACACACAATTGTTTTCATAAATTTTCTTGTTTTCTCTACAAAAATATAACTGAAAATGGGCACTAGGAAGCACAACAAAACAAGAATGGTGGAAGAAAAGAGGAAAGACAACAAGAAGAGGGAAATCAACTGCAAGAGAATTCCAGGTTTCCAAATTCTTCTCCAATTCTTTCAATTTCAAAATGTGTACATAAATGATTGTTTGAGGAAAGATTGAAATCATTCATTTAAAATCCCAATTGTTTATATATGTGAAAATTATGTATTTAGTGTGCAAACGTATAATTTTTTGTATTATATATTCTATGACAAGACTATACAGGTATGTTTCTTTTTGCTTATCCTCCTTGTAATATATATACATATACGTCTCCATATATATATAAGTATGGGTGCATAGCAGGCTACCATTCTGATACAAATTGAAACCCCTTTTAGAAGTACCAATATATTTTCAAAGAATCAACGAAATACCATTTTATTTTTTTATACATTCCTTTGAATGTTTAATTGATATCCTGTTCATTCAAAAATCACCAAATAGGGAAAATTCACTGGTCTTTAATATTTGGGAATATGAGTGTTTTAACCTTAGCATCTAGACTCTAGAGTCTTTGTTGTCTATGAGGGTTGTAATCAATTTAATGAATGGAGCACAATTTTTTTTTTCAAGTCTATATTTTGTGCACAACATATTTTCCTATTAATTATTGATCTGGAACATATAAAAATGAAAAGTTCAAGGTTGCACTGTGAAACATTTTGCCAAGGTTATGATCAAAGACCATGAAGTGATACCGACATATCATATGAATATATGATGCTTAATTGAAATATGGTACCTGTACAATAATTTGTTTCCTTCAATACATGTCAACTAAAACATATCCTTTAGTTATTTAAAGAAGATCTTGATTCTGATTAGGTCTAATATCTGTTATACCCAAACCCGAAATCAAATTTGTGTAAATTATTTTTCCGACACATGTACATTGTGAAATTTCTTTCCCTAGACAATAAGAAGTCTTTCATAGAACTTTTAACTATTACACCATAGACGCACAATATACCACAATGTGATTTAGTTTTATTAGTTATTTTTTTATAATAAAAACATTACATTTCTTTCATCTTGCACATGGCTGACATAGTTTGTTGGAAAACATTTTTATGCTATAATTATCTTCAATTTACTTATTTAAGTGGTAAGGATATATTTACATAGGAAATATGTTTCTATGTTATTTTATTGTAATGAGTCTGATCCTCCAGTTGGAATCAACAAGCTCAAATCGATATGTATTAAGAGCATAGCAGAATCAATTTAAATGTTTGACAAATAGGACAAGTATAATAATATTTTTTCTAGTAATGGACTAATAAGTTATTTGCATTGTCAAAAATAAGACAATATAAAGTAAATGAAAGTAAATAGTAAATACATATTTAGGAAAAACTAAAAATTTCATGGCTAGAGCTCTCTATATTCTATAGATTTGTTGTCAAGTCTACACCATTAGAAAAATTATCATTTAGTATATATATATATATTTGAAGCTTCTTGAATGTTTGATGAATATTGGCATGTACTTAGATTTGAAGAATTTTTTTTTTTTTTTAAGGGGGAGGGGATTTATACTAGAGAGTTTGCTGCTATTCTCTTTAAGTTTTTCTCCATCATGAGTGTTAATTTAAATTCATTGAGTAGTTAAGTACTTTTTCTTTATATCATAATTTGAAAGTTGCAATAGATTCACCTATTCAATCTCATTTATTGGCAAGTATTAGTAAACAATTTGTCTATTGTGGGAGTAGGGTAAGATACCCTTTATAAGAAAATATGAAAAATTCACATTTCACTAATCACTTAACATTTTCTGATGTGTTCAGATTCCTTATAAGCTTTGAGTTGCATATTTGTGAGTTTTTTTGCACAAAAGAATTTCAACACTTATACCAGGTCTTTCACATCATGAATAACTACTTTATGAGCGAAATCATCTAGATCATATTATTGAACTTCATTATTTCATTTGTGTACATTATAGACCAATGCATTGGGTGTTGGGTGGAGGAGCTAGTATTCAATAATAAGGATAATTAAAATTGTTGGTGTAATGAATCATCTATGTTTTTGATCATGCATTAGCATAAGGATTGTCAACATCATATGTATTCAGTTCACACAAGGATTATTCTAGATGATTCTTGGGATTATCAAGAATCATCATTGTGCACTTTCATTTCCTTATATCATTCTTTATCTTTCATTATTGCTTTACATTTCTCTATTGCTCATCTTGATTCTATGTCAATTCACCACAATGTTACTAGAAATGTTACTGCCTACTTCCGCTGCTCTTGATGTACATCAAGATTGGATTAATTTTAGTTTAGTGTTCTATGCAATCCTTGTTCAGGACCCGAGGGTCAAGGAAGCAAAACATGGAGACTTTTGCTTTCCTTATATTGTAAACATGGGCGTCTTTCATGTCTTGATGAATGAATTTTTTGATGGCTTTATTATTCATAAAAATGTAATGAAGTTGTAAATGATCATGATAGTGAAATAGTTAGATCATTGCTAGTGAGGCATTTTCATTAAGCTAGTGAGGCACTTTTACGAGTGGTTTTTCATCCCTACGAGGGTTTTCCACTCATAAAAATATTTGTGTTATGGTTTCTTTGTGGATGCATTTATGATCTTGCTATTTCCTTAATTTTCATTACAATATTTGAATTTATGTGTATTGTGTTATCTTTGTGTAAGCCTACATGGCTAGATTATGTAAAGGCACGACCTTGTTTTAATATACTTTGATTCATTGATGTATGCTATTCCATTTGAATTTAGTGATGAAAGTAATTAATTATTCCTCTGCAACTTTTTATAATTAATTTTATTCTATTAATTTATTTTGGAAATTAAGGGATATAATTAGTAAATGAGATTTTCAAACCTTACATAAATGAAACAAGAAAAGCTAAAACTATGATTTGAGTTGCTACAAGATTAATAACTATCAATTTACATATGAAAAGCATATATTTTTAGAGTTTATTAAATTCTATGCTTTGAAGCAAGCAAATAAGGTTTGATATGTTATTTTAATGAGTTAAATTATGGTGTGTATAGGAATCCCAACAATCAAACTCATCAAGTAGTGAGCATGAAGAGGAGCTAGAGGAATATGATGAATTGTTTGTTGCACACAATGGTTCGATTGTCATTCCTGAACCTCGGTAGGAAACCATCCTTGAATTTTAGAAAGTGGGAGACAAGAATAATGAGGAGGGTATTCAATGTGATGAACAATTGACACCCACAATTAGAATAGTTCCTCATAGAAAGAGGACACAAAGGAAGAGGATGGATAGAAACAAATGAATGAAAGACATATATGTGCTTCTTATGTTTGGGAAATTAGTGTCAATATTCAATATTGGTTATGTCATATCCATGGTCTATATTTTTGGTTGCGGAGAAAATCCCATATCATTTTGTAAGATATAGAACATTGGAAATAATTACAATTAATATGGTATTTCTCACTGTTATCTTCAATTGCGAATTTAATTTTTCTTTTTGTAAATTTGTTTGAGAAAGAGAAATAGTAGCTAGTTCTAAGGATTGACTTTCTATTTGAGCCTCTTTACCTTTTCTAATCTTCCGCCTATTTGGAATCTATTTATTTGGGTTCTCCAACATAGTGTTCATTTTTTCTCTTGGAAAGGTAGATTTATGGTGCATATAACCATGGATCCCTTCTATTATTGTTTCCCTTCTACAACTTTGTCCATCTAAAATATTCTTTACTGTTTCCTAAACTTTAGATTGCAAAAGAGGTGGTACAATTGGCAAAGTTGTGCTACTATCTGGTTGGACCTGCTTAAATTCTTTATTTTGTTTAGATGAGGATGATTTTTTCAATACATAGATTGAATTTCCATCATGTTTGGAAAAATAAAAATAAAAATTCTAGCAAATAGAAGGACACTGAGAATCTGGAAACATTGAATGTTGAAAACCACACTAAAAACATAATTAAAATATATTGTTTATTTTTTTAATGCATTTTTTCATATTGTCTCTAGAGAGACAATAGTTGGGATTAAAGACATATTGTCTCTAAAGAGACAAAAATACTTTTGTTTCATATTGTCTTTACAAAGACACTTTTTTAAGACAATAATTTGAGACACTCACTTAAAAATAATATTTAAGACAATACACAAGTTTTTTTTGTCTTAAGTTAAGATAATTTACTAAAAAATTGTCTAAAACCCCTTCTCTATGTAGTAGTGCCAATTACCTCATCAACCTCTAGGTTGGTTAGATTTTATGTTTTTTGGCTTTATCGTGCATTATTTGTTTGTAATTGTAGTTTAGGGTTTGTTTATTTTGTTTGTAATTAGTTTCTAAATTATATTTGCAAAAAAAAAATCATCAATTAATTTGCTCATTTTATAATTTTTAAATTTTATTAGTTTGTATTTGTTTGTAATTAGGGTTTGTTTGTAATTAGTTTATTCGTTTTATAGTTTTTAAATTGTAATTGTAAACAAAACCATCAAAATAAACAAAAAACCACAAAATCTATACCTAATTTAGTAAAACACTAAATCACACAAACCACAAAACCTAGACTTAGAAACCAAAACCCTAAACCTTAAGTTCCACAAAACTTAGACCTAAAAACTGAAACCCTTAAACGTAAACCCTAAACCACAAAACCCTAAACCCTAAAATTGTTATTTAATTCATCCCATAATTAATTATCAAATCTCTTCTATAAGACATTAATGTGATGTCTTCATCACACATAAATTCTATAATATCTTAGATCAAATTAATGAATCATTTTAATGACCTAGTTTCTCCAACCCATCCTCCTATTACAACCTTGAATTTATACCAATTTTATGGATACTGCCACCTTTCTTGTAATGCTCCTCTACGCTTCACCCTAGTTGTTCATTGTGATTTGGTTTGCCTCTTTTATCATGGTATTGTTCACCATTTCGCTGTGTGTTCTGGTACTTCTTAGTATATTGTGCATTTGATTTAAGTTGGGTAATTAGTACTTGATTAATTATTACATTAAAATAAATGTTTTAATACATTGAGGAATTGATAAAATAAATAATACTAATTCCTTTATTAAGTTTAAATAAGTTAAGAATGTGACTTAATATAGAAATATTAAAATAAATTAAATATTATAAAAGTTGATTTTGGTTCCCAAATAAATGAAAGATTGAATAAATAAATTAAATATTTTAAAAAGTGGATTTATTGGGTACAAGTAAATAAATATATTTTATTGAGGAGTGGTAGTTAAGGATGGAGGGGAAATTTAAATAAAATAATTAAATTAATGAAAGAGCATGTAGTAACATGCATCGTGGGTGGTTAATAAATTGGTTAATTACTAAAAGAAAGGGGGCTTTTTCACAATTTTTGGAAAAATGAATTTGGCTGCTTCCTGTTAATGTTTCTTGTTCTGGGAAGCTTTTTCTATGATTTTGGGTGTTTTGGTTTTGGGATTCCTAATGTGTTGTAGACTTTTAAAGTGGGTTGAAGTTGTGTTGTAGCTGGAAGCTGGGAGTGTAAGCTCTGCACCAAATCTTCTCTTTGGCAAGCAGATGGCAAGCAGAAGAAACCAGGGTAAGGCGTTGATTTCTCCTCTTGATAAATTTATCAAGCCCAAATCCCTTTAGGGCATACCTTGTATTCAAATGTTTGCATTTACTTGAGAATCTCTAAAGCATTTTTCTTCAAACTTAATTGGGTGTAACCTACAATATTTTGAATCCCGTGTGTAAGGGTCTCCTTGAGGCCGTTGGTCTGTCTGTGTAAACGCCTACCCTTTTGTGGTGTGCAACTTTGCACTTGCTAATCACATTTTCTTGAGAGATTCATCAAACCTTTTGTGCATATTATATTGAGCATTCTTTTATGTTTAGCATTCGCTAAATAAACC